>OX104062.1:53163313-53207073 GCA_944474145.2 Dicrocoelium dendriticum
CAGCATGCTCGATACTTAAGCACATCATATTTTCCAGGGCATCTGGTTTGGACCATCTCTTGACAAGAAATTAAATTTTTTCCTGAACTTCAGTGCGTTCACCGGCACCTTGACAACACCTCGCCCTTTCGTCCACATCAGCAATCCGGGTTCGTGTACTAGCAGGTTTCTCAGGATCCGAGCGGACGGCCTGAATGGTTGCCCTTGGTGTTTGGTTGTCATACTTTGAGTCATTAATATTGTTCTTATCAGCCTGTTCAATAGCCTATCATTTCCTTGCTCAGCTGCCAACAACCCCACCACTTGCTGCAGCACACAACGATAGACACGAAAGGCAACGCTCTGCACATCATCCTCACTCCTCAGGCGCGATACAAAATCTGCCGTTCCGTTGTCGCTCCGTAGTATGTAGCTTACCATGAAGTCATATTTTTTTAAGCGTGTTACACACCTATATAACTTGCCTCTGGAGTCTTTGCAGGACCTAATCCATTCCTAAGTTTTGTGATCTGTTTCGGAATGAAAGCGCTGACACAGTAAGTAAGCTCGCTACTTAACTATCGCTCAAACAATGGCCAGACAACCCTTCTCTCTTGTTAAATATTTAGGTTCCGATAGCGTTAAAGTTAGTTTATAGTATTCAGTCGTCAAATGCTTTTACTTTACTACAGCCCAGATTCCAACGTCACTTGCGTCTGTGGTCATTGTGAACGTTTCTCCGACGATCGGCAATTTCCACGTAAGATTCGGTCATCCTATTTCTTTCTGAATGCTGTCAAACGCACGCTGAGATCCTGCCGTCCACATAAATTTATCCTCCTCCCACATTTAGTCGTACAAAGATTAGCCAAAATGTTTAAATTACTAAAAAGTTATTGTAGTTGCCGGCGCGGACCAAAATTGCCATAAGATTGTTTCGAGAACGGAACTGGGTGCCACGAATTGTCAATGTTTGCTCCGACAGCAGCGTCAGCGTATCCTGACCTACATTGTTACAAAGCAGTGTCATGGATGCTAATCCGATTTGAGATTTTTGCCCATTTATCTGTAATCCGATAGTTGAATGCCTTGCAACCTATCTTCCAAATGACAGCAGTGTTATGTTTCCGATGCACTGTATATCACGATGTCGTCACCATAAGCTGCCACATGATTTAACCCATCCAGCAGGCAGAGCACCAAACGCAGGAAAGTGAACACGGCACCAGATAATTCAAACTGCGTCCTTTTAATTCATTGTTGCTTCTCGCCAACTGTAAACTCGCTACGCTTTGGTTCCTCATGTTTGTTTGATAGCTGCCATTAGCCAGATCTCAAATTCTTTATCGTGAATTACTTTAAACTTTCAATTGTGTCGAAGTTGTATGAGACTGATGGCACAGGGACAAAAAAGCAGCGGTCTTTTGTTTAGCATTCTGAAGTCCACGTAGAAGCTGTATTTTCCGTTGGTCTTCATTGACCAACTTATTGCGGTGTTTTATCGGCTGTGAGTTTCCTCAACTATATCCGCATTAAAGATTTCCTTAAGGTTCTTTATGACCTTGGCCTCTAAGTGGATTGATATTCTTTTGGGTGTACATGACCGATACGCCGCCGTGAAGCCATACTTGTGTGTTCGAGACAATAACAAAACCCGCAGGAAGTGTTATTTTTGGTGAGGAGAATTTTGTATTTGCCGACAAGCGACTGCACCGCCTAGCAAGTGTACACAGCGACAACTAACGAGCACTCCGATGTGAATCCTTCCCAACCAGCGGGAGCATACACCCGTATATCGTCATCTACTTCACTCGTTTCAGGTCAACGATGAGCTAACTGGCTTAAAGATAGTTTGTCCCAAGAATGGTCTGTTTGCGTCTGGGACACGACGAAGATATAACTGAGTTTATGACTCCCCATAGCAACCACGTGCTCAACCATACCGTTTAGTGATATACCGTAACCACCGACCGTTTTCGCCATAATGGAACACGGTTAGGTTTTCACTCCATTCGGTGGCTGATCGGGGTGATTGCACACCAGGTAACAAATAAACACCTTGGTGTTTCTCCATTTGCTTCTACTATGGCTTCAAGCACACTTTTGTTCAGGTCCTAAAATATCCACACTCCAACAAGTGAGCAATTCTTTTGTAACTTTTATTTGGTACAGTGTGTAGTGGGCCACGTCAAGCGTCCTCGTTTTCCACCATAAAAACAGCACACAAATCGCCTCGTCCTGTGCCGGGTGAATCGATGTGCTTCTTTGTTTTGCGGAGTCTGCTTCATCTTCTCTTCCAACCTGTCCAATCGCTTGCTGTCTTTCTGGCCTTCCGTTCTCTGTGCTGACTTTGGATACTGTACCAACACACTTGCCACCTGAGCAATTTACACCGCGCCCGTTTGCTGGGTGGCGTTCACAATCTGCAGTCTATGCGCCATCGTTGGATTTATACCGTCCAAAAAGCTGCTCTACTAACAAGTGCTGTTTTGACGCGTCGTCCTAATCTGGTAGCGCCCCATCTAACAAACCGACGAGATAGACCACAAACAAGAACGCTTCCGCTCCTAGCGCAAGCCGGCTGTCTGAAATCGTCTCCTCGTTTCCTGGTTGTTGACCGGACTGTCGGACTTCACGAACGGCACCTACATCGCCGCTGCACATACCAACTTGGCTGGACTTCATTCTCCTCGTTCACGATTGCATTTGCCCGTCCCTTGAGTAAACACCGAGAAGCAAGCAGCTTCGCCAGCTCTTGCTTTTCTCCGACTGCCTCCGCGAGATCTTCCTAGAAGAACCTCGGTACCTTCCAGTAATTAGTTGTCTCTGGCCACGGAATCTACATTTCAATCCTCCGGCTGTTCACGTTATTCAACTATGAAGATGACAGAGCGGTGCGGACAAGTTTTGCATTTGAGAAGGAACCTGGACCTGGTATAATCTTTCGAATATGGAACAGTCGGACTCATTTGTGCACTTCATTCTTGGTCCCATTTGATACTACGCTACGCCGCGGCTTATCGACAGCTTGTCGGAGCGGTGTCTTATAGGCACAAAACTTTTGCGTCATATGGTTCCATGGCTGATTCAACCGTGCACTAAGTGCCCATTTCCCGCAATGATCAATTAATCACTGAGTTCATCGTGAACCACAAGACAAATCTTTTGAAATTCAAAGTCGGTTCAAAGTATATTCCAGGATGACATATATATTACGTTTTAAAAATAATACAGTTTATATTTCTCGACAATGTGAAAATCCACTCCCTAACTGGAGTAGATGAAAGATTTTTATGTTGCATTAATAATATTTAAAAACAAATTTGGCCATAAATTCCCAATTAAGTAACACCAATTAATCAAAATTGTTCTGCTGTTGTATCGTCGTTGAATCATACTTCTTCACAATCTTATGAATTCGTTTTGGGACAATATGAAACGAAATGAAAGAGACTATGTTTTATGACCTTCGAAAGCAATTTAATATTGCACGCGCTGTTCACCAACTGCATATATTTCGTGATGTTTGTGTTCTTCATCAAATAACTGTCTAGCGGTCCTGGGCAGTTGTTCGACAGGGTATTATACTTGTCCACCGTAAATGACATTACCCTCAGTTGGCACCAGGACACAACTGCAGATAAGTCATCCTGAATGAGACCTACGGCTGCCTGGGTACTTGCACATTCTTGTGTGTAGACAAGTTTAATGTCATCAGGAAACAGAAACGTAGCACCGTGTTTTATTCTCTGGAATATATCGCTAACAGACTGGAGAAAACTTAGTGGACCAAGAACCCTTCCATGAATTACTACACTGGTGACGGTTTTCGGTTTAGATAAACGGTCGCGGACACGCATCACCTGCTATCTATCAAGTAGATATGAAGGCGGCCAAGAAGTCATTAGCACTCCAGTGCCTATGGTCTTACATTTGTTGAGTAAAGTTTCATGAGGTAATCTTTCAAATGATCTTTGTATATCCAGGAATAGGATTACAACATTGTTTCCATTGTCCATGTAGGCAGTAGTGTAGTTTAAGAGGGTTGGCTGGTATGTTATCCAGAATCGACCTTGCGTAAAGCCATGCTAGGAATTGCTGATGAACATGGACTTGCTCAACAAGGTAACTCATTCATCTTTTACTATTCTCTCCAGTATTGTAGATACGATTAGGCGCGTGCTCAACATAACGAAAATTGTTAACCTCGTAAGCTGCCCCATTTTTGTGTGTCTGGATACAGCAGGAGAGTTTAACCGAGCAGAATATACCCCCTTGTAAAAAGATAGGAGAAAGATGTTGAGCAATATCAGAGGCAAGTCTCTACCACTGCTTTTTAATAAACTACGAAGGATTACATTACGCCCAGCGTAAGTCGAGGAGCGTTAGCGTGAGACTTGAGCGACGATTTTCGCTATAGCGAATTCCACCGTGCTTTGAGTTTCTCGTTGTGCGGCAAGATAAATCTTTGTGTGACTGAGGATTTATCAATCATTTAGTAAGCAACATAATAGCTGAAATCTTCGCAAACTCACCTGGTGCCACCTGGCCTGCTGATAAAATTAGTAGCGTTCCTACGTCGGAAGCCGTGGCACGGAATAGTGTAGATAATTTAGTTGTCTTGTTAGTTAAAGCAAGTCAAGTTAGTAAAAGGTTTTTGTACCCAAATTGGCGCATTTTCAACAATTCTCATTATCAATTATAAATGTACCAAGCAGTTACCATTAAAAATGCTAAGTTAAATAATGAATAGAAACATGAGGAGGATTGATCAAGCAACGATAACAAAAGGCTGAACCAACTCTTCAGGATTGGTATCATTTCAAAACGTAAAAGCTTTCCTCAACATTTTTTTCAGCATTCCTTTCAATTGAGACAAAATGTTTTGTCCCAAGACAGTAGATACAGGACCGTGCATTATATCTTGATTTTATATTCAAAGGTGGAGGGAGTAGCAGGTCTCAGTGAACTTGTATGTTGATTGAACAAAATATCTGTCAGCGTAATCTTGCAAAACTAAAATGTATACGGCAGATAATGGAAATGGGATGTTGGGTGCAAAGACAACGACCGATTTAGAGGCCGCGACATAATGCGGATGTTTTTGTTAGAGTCCTTCAAGTTTTATAGTCTTTTAAACTGTGCGTTTTGTCATTTTGATGCCTCATTTCTCCGAGGATCGCGTATTGTTGGATGAATAAAGCAATGCCAGCAGTCAACTTAAATTTCCGCCGAAGCAAACAAAGCTTGTTTACTGTCTTAAATGCCGATGAAAACTCGAATCCGGGTCGGACACTATTGCTTTGACCATTCTTGGAATTATTCTTAAAGCAATCCGATAACAAGGTGCAGCAGGTCCGATGACCGATGCGCTTGCTGTGGTCAATTCGGTTCATTTTTGCTTTGTGTAACAAAAGGCGGTGTTTAAACTGACACCTGGTGAGTCCGCACGTGAATCAAGGTGCTCAATTTGCAGACATGTGGCTATTTTGAGACACGGCTCTTGTGAGCTTCTTCCAGGAGTAGCCAGCAAGCGTTCGGCACTGTCCGAATTTTGAAATCGAGATCAGTGGTCAGGAAAATGGCGCCCTGTGCACGCCACACGCGATGGTGCGTCTCTGGGTCTGCGATACTAATCCCTCAATTACCAAGACGGTTTTGTGATTATCACGACGTTGGAGTACTTTCACTCTCTAATTCTGTGCGTGTCTTCATTCAAGCAGATGGCTTGCGTTACCACAATCTGCTGTGTAATAGACTAGTTAATGCAAGTCTTTAATGGCTTGTTCTCTGTAAGTAAGGGTGATTCTGGTAACTTTCTTAAACCAATGGAGCTGCAGTTCATACGACAGTCGCATTGGCGCTAAAGACGCAGTCACTTTTATTCAGATCGAAGTATAATACTGCAGTTGCAACAAATTTAGGCACGTTACCATCTGTCAAGGCAATCCACAAGGCGCATCAAATCGTTCGTCATGTTTGATTGTCCTTGGACTAAGTTGTCAGTTTACGCCAATGCTATTAGATGAGGGCAGTTGGAGATGCACTCTGATGTCTCTCTGACATTACGAAACCCCTCTTTTAAATTTATTGTAACAAAACTCCCAATTTCCTACTGAGTTCGGACTTCATAGTAGTTTATTAAGCAATAAAGAGACTTACAATCTGCTAAGGTGTCCGCGTTTTCAGATCAACATGTCAAGCGTTTAAAGGAAGCGTTCGTTTATTTATATCATGAAAATGGCTGTCCAAACATAGACAAAGATATCCTTGTCAAGAAAAGAATGTATAAGTAGTGTGGACGCTTCATCAGCTTGCCCGGATTATAAGTGCGGATAATTTTGTCCATACGTCCAAGCATTGGGGCTGCAGACCTGGTGTGTGAATTAGGATTCCACAAATTGAGAAACTGGAACAATAATCCTGGAAAATGGTTTATACGGAATATGGAACACTGATTGACGAGCTCAGTTTGGTGATCTGACGTGGTTAGCGCAATAACGTTCATAAAGCATTTGTCCTGCACTATTTGGAGTCCACAACACAAACGTGTGGCTATGAAGACCCTGAATATCTCCGCATGGCATATTAAAACGTAGTTACAGCTATCAAGCAATTTACTCTATCTATTGGCTGCTGGCGGGACTAGAAAAAATCGGATAAGTACGAGTCGGATTCCTCCATTGCCTCGCATCCTATGTCGCTTCCGTACTAGAAAGTTAGCCCCTTCCATTTGTTAGTCTAGCCTTTCAGATTAGTGAGATGACAAAGCGAGAATTTGAGGTCCCTTAATCCAGCTTTTAAGCATGTCTCAGTAACCGACAATATTTTATGGCTTATAAATTTGGCGATCTTTCAGTTTGGCCGGTTTATTGTATAGACCCTCGGCGCCGGTATGTAGTGCGGGTCAGTCCCTCCGACTCTAGGAGGCCACAGGAAGCTAGAGGAGTCAGGATGGGAGTATGTCGACCAATGTGGTTTCGACTCTCATTTCGTACTCGATATGATACTGACACCGTCGTCTGCAACTTGCTTTCACCTAGGTACGTCCCTCATCTAGCTCTAATTCAGAATCGAGTAAAAGATTGATCAAATAATGCTTTAATGTAATCGCCCGCGAAATTTTCTTTATCCGATGATTTGATGTCGTACATTTCAAGGTTTTCTTATTGTCTAACCGGTGCTCACATGTTAAGGTTTTAGGAGATTCTCGCCAGCGTTCTAACAAATCCAATACAGCTTGCGCCGATTAACCTAAGACGTTCAGCATTGTGTGGATTTTTCCTATATAATCTGGTGATTGTACTCTGTTGAACGTTTGCGCGATGAATCTATCCAAGTTAAAGGTTTATCTAATGAGCCGCCAATGTTTCAAACCTTGATGTTTACTATCTTGACTTTAGTAGGAACGAAGCACTGGCACCACAGGGATAAACCTTCTGTTTAGACTACCTGGCCTGCTGCGTCCTTCCCAGGTGTCCCTTTTCAATGCCGTGAGCTCCAAGGGACATCTGTACAGATGCGTATTCAACACGATCCGTGTTTTAGTGCACCTGTATTGAGTAAAACGTTTTCAACCTCAGTAGTGGATCCCGGCACTGCTCTATTATTTCTGAGTTACACAAGTAGTGCCGAGTTGGGGTTTAACGTCTGACTTTTATGTTCATCACATCGTAAGATGTATCCCGTTGGTCTTGGTCGACAGAGAAATTATAACAACATTCAGTGCTCGATTTTGCATCCCTTCTCCTTTGAGCTACAATTTCGGGTGTTTGTCTGTCCCAGTTTATTACCAAGTCAAGAGTTTCAGATGCTAGTTTATCCAATCGCTTTAGCGGTGTTTGTAACAGTAGGCCATAAATGTGTCATTGCGGTCGACAAACTTAATGATTATTGCATATGTGATTGATGTCCAGATAGATTTCTGCTAGATCAGGGACCTTGTAGTTTCAGATAAAGATAGCTGGTATTTGGCTACCCTATCATGTTAATGCTAGAAGTTGTTAAAACCGGGGGAACTTGATCGACATTATGTTTCGTCGTCATGAGTAAGGCGTGAACATTAGTTACTCATGACGAAACAATCGCTTCTCTCTCTCTTTGGATTTAATATGTTTAAATTTCACCCCGCGTAGTGATTGTACACGCATATGAGTCGGATTGACAACCAGTATAATGTAGGCAATTTTCAAGGAACTGCACCTTATGGATTGCGATTCGTGGAACCGAAGCCCTTTTGGCATATCTTCTGCACAACCGCACGCGCAAAGTTTAGTTGCTTTTAGCAACTCTCAGTTGTGAACTTGAGTTCAATATGTGATTTTCCGCGCTTTCTGGTGTTCCCAGGTTTGCTCAAATAAGACCAATTCGAAGCAACTTAGGACACTATTTGTGATTTTCGATCCCATTCTCCTATCGCTGGCGATTGCCCATTTCATCTCACTAGAGTCCAGTGAAAGGACTTAACGACACACAACGCGTAGTCGTTTAATAAACCAACCGCACCTAGTGTGTGTGTATATCTTTCGCATGACACACGCGTCTATGATAAGCGAAAAAGTGCACAACTGTGAATATCAAGCCAAAGAGAAATTTGATTTCCGGCGCTAACTGCATACTTCCGTTTGATGGTTCACCTTCGCCATACGCACTTAGTTCCACCTCGTGAACTAATAACAGGTAGTTCCCGCCTAAGAACGACGCTTTCTGATAAGAGTCTTGATATGCATTCAAGTCAAACGCAGCTAAATTGCCCCATGCTCACATTCTCATCAGTACGCAAATAACAGTGCTGCCAAGGTTAACATTTTTCGCCTGAAACGAGCACGCTGCAAGCCAAGTCTTGAGTTATGCCATTTAAATAATACAAGGTATAAGAAACAGTTACATGATCATACCAGAAAACAACTGCCAAAACTGTTTTCCAGTCAGTCAGTGCGCTAACTTAAGTTTTTAAAAACGATTAAGCAATAGGGACACAGAGTTCGTACGATCTTATCGGGGTTAGAGTATTTTCTCCATTACATGGCAACAAGGTCGCTAATTATTCAATGAACAGTGAACAATGACTTTATTTTAAGAGGCAATGCTTTACATGTCCCGTTAGGTGGTTTTGCAGGGTTATTGGAAAATAAAATGTAGGGGGTTATTTAGGTTTAAAAGGAGACTTATCGTTTGTTTCGCTGTAGTGCTGCAAATCATTTGTTTCATTACACAAAAACGTAACAGCTTATATATAGCTGAAATATAGTCCGGGAGTGGGATGGAGATGTAGTACTAGGGAACAAAGTGTAGATGAGGTAATGAGTCATCCGATCGTCTGTTAACTATGGGCAGGGATGGTGCAGAACTGACCGATTCTGGAAGGGCATTCCACGGATGAAACACACGAACGGAAACGAAATTCTTGCGGCAATAAAGGCAGCTTTTCTCTTTGGCCAGTTTTAGTGAATGAGTTCTTATTTTGGCATTGGTGCTGAGTTGCAGTACAGAGCGGCCCTAGTGATGTGGATTTGCAGTATTAATTACACCATTATCAAATCAATCTTAAGCGTCGGTGACGTCTATAGAAAACCTCAGTGGTTCCAGTCACTCCTCATATGGAAGATGGTGTATTCCCATAGTGTACTTTGATGCTCGACATTGGGTCTGCTCCAATACATGAAGAAGTAGCTCCGAACTCTGACAACCAATTGCCGCTGAATGAGATAGATAGCGATCCAAGTCAGAACAGGGTCACCGGTCTCTTAACGCTGTAGCTTGGAAAGGAGGATCCCATGATCTAGACTACCGAATGCTTTCAAGACATCCAGGTTGATCACATCAACATCCTCTCCGGCGTCAGCTGACTGGGCCCAGCTGCTCCCTGCGATTAGCAAATTGGACGTGCACGACCGATTGCGGTGGAAGCCGGGCTACTCAGAAATTATTGTGTTAGGGGACCTAGCGCATCGGTTATGATGAATTTCCTCAACTTGAACAGTAAAGGGAGAAGGGTAACTAGGCGGTAGTTTAAAGCCTCGGTTTACATTCAACCTCTGTGAACGGTTGTTATTGTTACAAGCATCCACATGGTTATGATCTAAGCAGCGCTAGATAAACTGAGCCAGTGGCTCTACCAGTTGACTTCCTACTGTTGCCCCTGCCTCGGGGCGAATATTATTGACACACGTGGATTTATGCTTTTGTAGAGTGGTCAGCTAAAGCAAGACAGCTTCGGCAGTAAAATAGAGGTGAGTGAGTCTCGGCGGCAGGGGGCTAATTGCTGTAGTATCCCCTGATAGTAATAGCCTCTGGAAGGTGGTGGCATATTACATCCGCAGCGCGTTGTCTGTTTCCGCGGCCGTTCGTTTTCGGTCACTAGCCGTCGTGAGTGCCCGAACTCCTTGCCTCACATTCCGCAGTCTATTGACGTGCATGTAAAGCAGTCAGTGATTATGGCTAAAAGTTGTTGTCCCGTTCTGCTGACGCACGGTTTTGTCCTCTCTGTACAGTTAGGTGCAATGGTTTCGTTGGGCTACGCATGTATCCCAGCTTTCTGGTGTTGGGGATAAAATATACGTACGCCACGTTGCGTTGCCTACTGCCAGCAATTTTCGAGTTCTGCTCCTTAACTAAGTAAAGGTTGCAGTCAGTTTGCAGACTTTTGTCACTGAAGCATCCATATGCAGCCGATTGAATTTGCTTACGAAATTGAGCCAGGTGACATCCGGGTATCTTCGGCGAGGAACAACCGGGTTGTTGCACTGACGATTTGGGCTAATCCATCGTAGTATGGGATGCTTCGCGTCGTCTCATTGTCCGCATCTCCGCATACTGCATAGCAGATAGAGTTGAAACTAACAACCGCATGGACATTTCGTCTTAACGGGCAGTTTGCAACCAACGCACCAACCATATGTTCTTTGCTGGTAAGCACAAAATTAATAACAGGTGGCCTATTAGCTGTGTTTAACCGCCTGGGCAAGGCGACATAATTATAAAGGGAAACACTGGTTACAAGCTTCTGCAGATGGGCTTTAAATTGTTCTGTGCTCGAGTTAAGTGTGTCTTACCAATGCATCTTGTAACCACCTATGGTCATGTTGTGTGTGTATTGTCCTTTGAGGGCCTGCAGTAGGGCTGTTACAATTTGTTTGTCCGTTTCAAATGTAAAGATGATAAGACGATACCCCAAGGCTATAAGGAAAGTAACTCTGCTACTTAATTGCAGACGGCACCAGAGCGAATCAGAAATTAATGGATCTGAAGCATTCATGACCTCGCACTCTAAGTCACTTCGGTTATACAGAATTACGCCTGCACCATTTGTCAGCTTTTCGTTCCGATTGAATTACGTGCCAGGTAGCGAAATTTCAGCCTCCGTCATTTCAGTGGATAACCCCGTCTCCTTGATACCGATAAAATCCTATTTCTGAGAAAGCTGGCAATCTTACAGTTCGGCCAGCTTATTGAAGAGGTTCTGAGCATTTGTCTACAAGCAAGCTAGTTTTTAGGTCTCTAACAGACCACAGGGAGTCAATACAGTCAGGCGTGTGGGAGTGCCGACCGAAATGATGTCGGTCTTTATTCGCTTTTTGATGAGGTACTTATACTATTTCTCTAACCAGCTCTCGTCAAGGTGCGTCCAAACCCACACCTAGATTTATGTCAAAAACAAGCAAAATAAGCAATCAACGCCGGTACGTTTGCTTTTATAGATACTTTCGTAACTGGACGTTGTAAAGCATGCGCAGTACTTATCCGAAGATTCGATGAAAGCTTTTTCGATTTTCACGCCATCTATATAACCATCCGCCGCTGCTTCCTCGGATTGAAACACGGGCTGTAGAATGCTCGGGCCGCATATTCTATTATATGGCGACGGATAGTATTTTGATCGATCGCGTCACAACACTATCCAAAGAAATTGTTTCACAGATGAATCGTCATTGTTCTAAGTGGTGATTTCCGGCCTCTTGACTATTGTGTGAAGGAAGCTCTGACACACCATGGATGAAGTTAGTGTTTAGGCGATAAGGATTGCTGTGTCCTAATTCGGAGTTTCTTTTCGACTGTCGCATGTTCCACGGAAAATCAAGATAGATTCGTATGCCACATAATCCATGTTGCAGCGCATTTGCTGAGAGCAGAATGTTTTCCACATCAGTTGAGGATTCTAGTGTTATTCTATTAAGTCTGGGTTGGTTAAGTTGTGTAGAGTTCGGATGACGAGTACTTTGTACCATAATTGTGGGTTTGGCTTTCACTTTCATCAGAAAGGGTTGTGAATCCCACTGGTTTATTTCGTCGGACAATTTAATTTGCAATGTGATAGCTGCTAACGCTCAAACACACAACAATCATAGCACTACCGGTAAATCCCTTTTTCGTTGAACTGTAACACTAGGGGACTTGTTTATCCTGACTTCCTACTATGTGCTGATTGCTTATTGTTTGTCTCTCCATTCACGTTAGCGATATTTGTAACAGAGGAGACTGCAAGTTTGGCATTTCGGGTGAAGTTTGCAGCAATCGCCACATTTGCGACTGATGTTCTAGGGGACCTCGGCTCGATAAAACACTGCGCTGCAGATGCTGAGGGTTGCTGTTTGGCTGCTTTGTCTTTTTTTTACATACAGCTGTCATCAAGACTGGTGAGACTTGAGTTATCAAAGGCTTTGGTTGATACCTGTCTTTAGTAGCCACAGGCACTGATTGCCTCTCCGATTTACGGCCAAGTTTTGCTTGGTGTTCCGTCAAAGCTAGGGAAGACAACGGCGATCGGGACCTGGCTGTTCGTGGTTCAGGAGCAAAAGCGTATGGATCATTACTTTGGTTAAATGTTCCTAATTTACCTGGTTTACACTTTCTTCCAATGAGATGATTTTGGTGCGAATTAGCAGCTCCGTTTCTGCTACAAACCGGTTGATTTTCTTGTTTAAGACAAGCGTATACTTGAGAAATGGGACATTCGAACAGGTAGTACAGAAGCAAAGAGCTGTAGGGATAAGCCAGCAAAATTCGGATGGTACACATTGAGAAAAGCAAGCAAGCTAAGCCTACGGTGACTAACCGATTACCTGCTCTTGACACCCAAACACCTTTAGGTTTGGGCCCTTTTGGAAGTGCACTTACTGGATGTGCGCCATTCAGATTGCTGTCGTGGAATGACTGATTACTTTTCCGAATTCCGAGGTGGTATGCATCGGTCAAGTGAACGATGTTGTAGAGGTCAAACGAACGGTCGATGGTTTTGGTTAGTCTGCTATTCGGTCCCAGGGGTATATATTTGAACTAGTTGACAGGGCCACAGATGAACCCAAGATGGCGGATCCAGACGCCCGTTGGACCAATCACCGGAATCTTCGAAAGTAGCCACAGAATAACCAGAAATTAGCGCAGATGGAAAAATACACCAATGCAAGAATTTTAATGCAAATGCAACCAGCAAACACGTATAAGACAATAACCGTGATGAAAAATTCGAAACCAGAACAGGTACCTCCAAACACCGATCACCCGTGCATACAGCTTATATCATCTTGGGCCCTACGTGACGGGTCAAGATTGTTGCCTGCTTATGACAACAGACGTTATTAAACTTGGCTCCCCTAAGCGGTAATTGTGTTGAATCCAAATGTGCTCCAATGTGCTCCAATGTGATAACTGGCTCTCTAACCGCGCCATTGCGTTACACTTTAAGTGCGCTTGTGTAAGCGAACTAAAATTAAAGAGCCTCAACAATGTGGCTGATATGCTCTAGATTCTTCCGGTACGCTGACAATTCATATTGTCAATTCTATGTTTGTTCAAATGTAAACGTGTGTAAAATTCAATAAAACATTTGAGTAGATGGTCACTTCTATGGCTTCGTTACTAGGTAATACGTTGGAGAATACTGAAAATTTAATGGACCTGCTGCTTCCTTCGCTGCTCCTGAGTACCCGTCAGTCGTAAGCTGCGCTTGGATCCCTAGCAACTTACGAAGGCTAATAATGTGTTTGTACAGCAGTTTGCGGTTCGTACGGAATTGATTCAGTACTTCCTGCTTATGCGTCACCTAGTCCTCACGGATGGATTGCACAAGAAAGTTACGCTGTGCCAAATATGCAGTTCAGGTTTGTAATAGTTGGGAATCTTTATGAGCTCACTATGCCAAATCCCTGAACGGCATGCGTTTACATGTTCTGCTGTTCAGAAATGAATGGTATTTGCCCATCTGGTTAGAATATTTCTTTTCAGATGCGTTTGCTGCCAGTGCGCAAAACATTTTCTAAACGTTTCTCAGGCGACCTGTGGTATGTATTCAGTCGACAATTTCCGAGACGCTTCCTTTAGCCATTTTAGATAACCGATAAAGTGCGTTGCAGTAGAAACTTTCTCGTCCTCTCCTACAGGATATTCCGCATATGTTTTAAACGGTAGAGCAACATGGTCACTGCGATCCAATGGTGGGCTGCTAACTGTTTCTTCTACCAATATTTCTTCGTTTGGGAACAAAATAACAATATCCATGGTCTGTTAATGGTTTAAAATCTGAGGGACAAGGTTATGTAGTAGTAGAAGTAGTAGTGTCGTCGTAGCAGTAGTAGTAGTAGTAGTAGTGGTATTAGTAGTAGTAGTAGTAACAATGAGCGTAGCTAGAAATTAGCTCTTGTTTACCGGCTTCGAACTGTGCATCGACTGTTTCACCTTGTAGCACAGAACGGAGCCAATGCGAAAACACACCGGCAGCAGAAGGAGGACAGGTTGGTCACCCAGTTGTTGGCGCTGAGAGCTCTATACAACAACCTGAACTGGTCCTAGGGCCTGGGCCATTTGTCCTACGAAAAATGGCTGGCACCTGACCCCGCAAGTGTAGGCATAGACGCTCACCGGAAACCAGCATTCATAAACAAGCTTCTGACTAACGATGCCCTCACCTGCTTGTATAACAATGCACTTGGTCTACTCAGTAATCTAACCGAACTTCGCACTCGTCAGGTCTCCACGCCTTTGGACCTAGTCATAGTCAGCGAAACATGGCTGCACACGGAGATCTCGGATGCTAAGGTTGCACTATCCGGCATGACTTCCATACGAAACGATCGACCTAGAAGAGGAGAGGGAGTGCTCCTTTATTATCGATCCGACCAGCATGTTGATATAATTGAGGACTCAGAACAAAATTCTATGATTATCTTCAGTGCCGTAAGTACCTAAGTCATGGTGATTTGTGTTTAGTAGCAACAGTTTACCGCCATCCAATGTCCACCGTGGAAATGGATCAAAACCTAGCTTCTGCGATGAAACAAGAAGTGACACGTCCGTAGAGTCACGTCCTTCTGGTGGAGGAATTCAACCTGCAAACAATCAAAATTCCACCATCACATAGCGAATAATTCAAGGCTGATTTGCAAGAGTTGACCACCGATATACCTCTGCACAACCATGTTATCTCTTTCTTGCGATTCCGAACGGGTGACGCACTCATTGTTTTAAACATCATGCTCTCCAACGAAAAACTAATGGTCGACATCGTGACCATAAATACACCACTTGGGACAACGAAGTAGCCCAACGTAACCACTGCACACAACTGTTAAGAGAAGACAAAGCCGTCTATCAGCAGAACATCGCAAAAACCTTCAGTGCTAACCACAAACTGCTGTACAAGCACGTTAATAGCCTACGAAAGGTGAGGCAAGGATTTTCATCCACTTAAGACGGCTGATGACCCAACAAAACGTCTATGGAAGCTGCAAACGCGCTGAAGATGCAATACGCCCCAAGTTTCAAAGCGTCTTGCCACCAAGCGATCTACCAAGCTTTGTATTCTGCTCACCAGGACTAACCCACATCAATTTTACCGCAGAGGCTGTATTGCAAAAATTGACTCCTCTACGCAAACACAGCTCGCCGGGTGTCGACACCATTCGTCCAGAGGCATTAGGAGCAGCAGCAAACCAACTGGCAAAACCTTTAGCTCAGTTTTTCCAGCGCTGCTTAGACCAGAACCAAGTTCCCGCCATGTGGAAGCTTGGAATAATAACCCCGATTCACAAAGGTGAGAGCAGAACTGATCCCTCCAACTACCGCCCAGTAACCCTTCTTCCTATACTCTCCAAGGTCATGGAATCCATAGTTGCCGATGCACTGGTGTGCTATCAGGAAAACTGTAACCGCATCACTCCTGAACAGCACGGTTTCCGTCGACAGCGGTCAAGGACAACTAATTTGCTAATTGCACGCATAGTTAGACCGAGGCAGCTGACGCTGGAGAAGGTGTTGATGTGATCTACCTGGATTTTTCTAAGGCTTTCGATCGTCTAGACCTTCGGATACTACTATCCAAGCTGCAGCATTACGGGATCGGAGACCCTCTTTTAAGCTGGATCGCCAACTTTCTACTTCAACGGCAATTAGTGGTCAGAGTTCGGAGCTCTTTATCGGACCCCACACAAGTTGAGTGTTTTGTGCCGCAAGGCTCAGTTCTAGGTCCACGTTTGTTTTTGGTGTTTATTAATGACCTTGCACAGGGAATCGCTTCAAACTTCCTAATGTTTGCCGACGAAATCAAGATCTGGCGTAGAATCCAGGCGAACACCGACCAACATGTGCTTCAGAGTGATTTAGATACGGTGTATCAATGGTCGACCCAAAACTTATTGCATTTCAACGTCAGTAAATGCAAGGTTCTTTCCGAAATACTGGTAGCTCGGGTTGATGAATCAATTGTTCATTTGTTCTCCGAGCTTGGCGGTTTTCTCGCAAACGTTTCACCACCATGCGAGGTGGCATCCTCAGGGCAGTGATATGTAGCGTACAAGCTTACCAAATGAATTCACCCTCCATGATCGACCTGCAGGTGACTTTGAACGTGGCAGTGTTGATTTAGGTCCCGTGACCTCTACCCACTTTCCCCAAGGCTAAAGTCGGCGCCCGAGTTGTTCTGCCTCAAACCGCGTGGCAAAAGGTTCTTTATTTCTTTCTGTCGTAGTGGTTCGTATATTGAATCGATGTCCACGCGCATGTTGATTGAATGTTTCGTTGAGAACCATGCTTCCAAGAATTCTCTTTCTTTTCTCGTTTCTCCCCGTGCCAGGACTTCTGCTTTGCTCCAATCGAAGCTATGTCCTTCTTCATCTACATGCATTGAAACTATCGACGATGCATAATGCTTTATACAGGCTCTCTTATGTTCTTGTATCCTTGTTACGGGACCTAAATCAACACTGCCACGTTCAAAGTCACCTGCAGGTCGATCATGGAGGGAGAATTCATTTGGTAAGCTTGTACGCTACATATCACTGCCCTGAGGATGCCACCTCGCATGGTGGTGAAACGTTTGCGAGAAAACCGCCAAGCTCGGAGAACAAATGAACAATTGAAGGTGCTTTCCATCCGACATCAAAGCAGCTACTCACACCGACTCGGAACGGATGTACTGCAACAATCAACTCTCGACCGTGACTTGAGTGTCCTGGTTCAAGATGACTTGGGTTGCTCCAGGCAATCCGAAAAGGCCTCGAAGACCGGGAACCAACACGTCGGGCTGTTGAGGCGGGCGTTTGGACAAATAAACAGCTCCATATTTCGACAAATGCTCAGTGCGTATGTTCGCCCCCATGTCCAATATACAATTCAAGCCTGGCATCCATGGCTGAAACACGACCTTAATGCACTGGAGCAGCCACAACGCCGAACAACTAAGAACGTAATTGGAATGCGCAATCTTTCCTACCAGGAGAGGCTGCAACGACTGGGATTGTTCAGTGGAAGCTATCGCAGGCTACCAGGCGACCTGATTACGGCATACTTGATTTTGCGAGACCCACATCATGTGTGCCGCCCTTTACTGCAACTCAGCAGCAATACAAACTGAGGGGCCACTCATTAAACTCGCAGAACAATACAGTCGTCTGGAGTGCCGCAGAAGTTGCTTTTCCATTCGTGTCTGTCACCCGTGGAATGCTCTCCCAGAATCGGTCGTCTCTGCACCGACACTAACAGTATTTAAAAGACGGTTGAACGATGCACGCATCCACTTACACTTCGTTACTTAACACTACGTCTCCATCCTACACCTGGAGTTTACCATGGAATTATTTGTTGTTAACTATGGGTGCTGTGAATCTAAGAGGATCGCAGGACTACAGCGAAGCAAACGATAAGTTCTTATTTTCAAATTTAAAGTATTAACTATTTTACCATCATTATTATCCTTATTGTTATGTCGACATCCCCACCAACTGTTTAACGGGACTTGTAAAGCAACGCTTCTTAACCCGTATAAATTCATTGTGCATTGTTCATTGTGATGCTACGCTTTTGTTACATCTCTTACTCGGAGTACGTCAGTGAGAACAACGTGGAAACCTATTTCGTTACACATTACTATATTCTGTCCAACCTTGTTCAAGAAACCGACTGGTCCTTCCTGGTCGGGAAACCCCCCGATTTCGGCTGGATTGTATTCGTCACCTAATACAGTGAGCCAGTGACAAATGCGTCAGAAAGCAACCGTGCTTGCCCGAAGCAAGTGAATTCGTTCCTAAGGAGCCCAAGTAGCAAAGCATGGCTTTGAAGGATAAAGCCTGACGCTCTTACAATGTCCGTCTAAGTAACTTGACTAGGGTTGTTTCCACAACGCAACAAAACAATTGCGTCAAGTTGATCTGCGAAGACATACTCCAGAATCAACAGAACTTAGCGGCGAAATTCAGTACAAATCCGAAGTTGCTGTATAAACACGTCAACAAGCTCTGCAGAGTGCAGCGCGGGATCCCGGTTTTATCTGCAACGGATGGTCTTGCGCAAGCCGTACAAGATGCAGCCAACGCGTTTCGCCAACTCCTCAGCCATAGTTTCCGGAATTAAGCCTCAACAGATTGCGACATGGGTGAGTTGGATTCATCAGTATTATGTAACTCATGATTGGGTCTGCTCGCTGACTTCAAGATTCACCACTGCACAACCTCAAAGACTGCAGTCTGCGTTGGTAGGAGAGATGTAACAACCCTTTAGCGAGTTTTTTCGCTCTAGGTTGTGGATCGAGGTTGCTCTTGTGATAGTGACGCCAGGCCTAGATTGGTTATTCTTTGTGAAGCCTAACGTGCGCTTTCATCATCTGCGGAACGAGTGATGGCTCAAAATTCCCGAAAGCACACTGTAAGAGTCCAAGATGTTGACTGGCTATTTTTGATGCCTTTTTAGCCTGTTTTGAGCAACCAAGATCGTACTGCACGATCAACCCGAGGTCGTTTTCTTGTGAGGCATGTTGTAACTGCTGGTACCGCAGTCGATACGTATAGATAAGCTGGTGGCGTATGCGTACTACTTTGCACTTGGTCACGTTATAGTAGAGTTGGATATCGGATGACCACACATAAGCCCAGTCGAGAACGCTCTGCAGTGTCATGTGATCATCCGATGTCCGGATATCATGCCAAATTTTGACATAATCCGCAAATAGTAGGAAATTCAACTGAAGTACACTGGCAAGATGGTTACTGAATGTTAGGAATAAACGTGGCCCCAGTACCGATTGATGAGGCACGCCACACTGGACGTCAATTGGGTCGAAAATGGAGCTACGGAATCTTAAATTCAGCTGACGTTGAGCGAGGAAGTTGCCAATCCAACTGAACACAGGGTAACCGAATCCAAAGCTTCGAAGTTTGTGCAAGAGATTACGGTGGTTCAAACGATAGAACATTTTCGAGAATTGAAGGTAGACAACGTCGACTCCCACTCTGACATTGGCTGACTCTGTCCAGTTTGCTCGGGCTAGCAGCAAGTTTGTAGTGCATGATCGATTTCGACGGAATCCATGATGATGTGACACTAAGATGTTGTTGCTCTCAAAATAACCCATTAGCGCATCTGCCATTATAAGTTCTAGTACTTTGGAGCAAACTGGGAGCATAGGGATTGAAAGGTAGTTCGAGGGCTCCGAACGATTACCGCTTTTATAAATAGGACTGACTAATCTATGTTCCCACATCGTGGGAACCTGCGTGTCGTTGAAACTATGTTGAAACAACCGAGCTAAAGGTACGGCAAGGTTCATAGTCGTTGTATTATATGCTTTGATTTGATGTCGTTGACACCAGATGCGCTGTGCACGCATCAGGACATTAGCGTTTTCATCACATTGGCTGCCGTGAACGATATGTGGCTTAACCCTGGTGGCGATGGAAACTGTCATAAAAATAATGAAATGAGGCTTCATTCCGGAAACTGAGGCTGAAGAGTTGGCGAAACGCGTTGGCTGCATCTTGTGCGGTTTGCACAAGACCAGCTGTTGCAGGTAAAACCGGGATCCCGCGCTGCACTCTGCAGAGCTTAATGAAGTGTTTATACAGAAACTTCGGATGTGTACTGAATTTCGCCGCTAAGTTCTGTTGATTCTGAAGTTTGTCGCCGCGGAGCAACTTGACGCAGTTGTTTCGTTGAGTTGTAGAAACAACCCTAGTCAGGTTAATTAGACGGACATAGTAAGCGCGTGAGGTTTTATCCCTTAAAGCCGTGCCTTGCTAGTTGGACTCCTCAGGAACAAATGCACTTACTTCAGGCAAAGCACCTTGTTTTCCGACGCATTTGCAACTGGCTCAGTGAATTAGGTGACGAACAACATCCAGGCGACATCGGGTGGTTTCCCGACCAGGAAGGACCAGTCGGTTTCTTGGACAAGGTTGGACAGAATATAGTAATGTGTAACGACATAGGTTTCCACGTTGTTTTCACTGACGTACTCCGAGTAACAGATGTAACAAAAGAGTGGCATCACGTGATCGCTACGGCCAAGTGGTGCATTTATGGTCACGGTGTCGACCATTAGTTCCTCCTTGGAGAGTATGACGTTTAAAACAATGAGTGTGTCACCCGTTCGGAATCGCAAGAAAGAGGCAACATGGTTGTGCAGAGGTATATCGGTGGTCAACTCTTGCAAATCAGCCTTGAATTATTTGCCGTGCGATGCCGGAATTTTGATTGCGTGCAGGTTGAATTCCTCCACCAGAATGACGTGACTCTACGGAAGTCTCACTACTCGTTTCATCGCAAAAGCTAGGTTTTGATCCATTTTCACGGTGGACATTGGATGGCGGCAAACTGTTGCTACTAAACACACACTCCCAAACCTTAGGTACTTACGGCACCGAAGATGATCGTAGAAGTTCGTTTCTGACACCTCAATTATAGCAAAATGCAGGTCGGATCGCTAATACAGGAGCACTCCCTCCCCTATGCTAGGTCGATCGTTTCGTATGGGTTCATGTCGGATAGTGCAATCTTAGCATCCGAGATCTCCGTGTGCAGCCATGTTTCGGTGACAATGACTAGGTCCAAAGTCGTAGAGACCTGATGAGTACGAAGTTCTGTTAGATTGCTGAGTAGACTATGTACATTGTTATGCAAGCAGGTGAGAGCACCGTTAGTCAGAAGCTTGTTTGTGAATGTTGGTCTCCGGCGAGCATCTATGCCTTGCGAGGTCAGGTGCCAACCGACTTTCGTAGAACAAATGTTCTAGACCCTAGGACCAGTTCAGGTTGTTGTATAGAGCTCTCAGCGCCAACAACAAGGTGACCAAGCTGTCCTCCTTCAGCTGCCGGTGTGTTTTCTCATTGACTCCGTTCTGTGCTACAAGGTGAAACAGTCGACGCACAGATCGAAGCCGGTAAACAAGAGCTAATTTCTAGCTACGCTCACTATTACTATTACTACTACGACGACGACTACTAATACATAAACTTGTCCCTCAGATTTTGAACTGTTAACCTACCATCGATATTGTTATTTTGCTCCCAAACGAAGAAATCTTGGTAGAAGGAACAGTTACCAGCCCACCGTTGGATCGCAGTGACCGTGTTGCTTTATTGTTTAAAGCATATGCGGAATATCCTGTAGGAGAGGACGATAAAGTTTCTACTGCAACGTACTTTAGCGCGTTACCTAAGATTGCTAAAGGAAGCGTCTCGGAATTTCTCGACTGAATACATACCAGAGGTCGCTTGGGAAACCTTTAGAAAATGTTTTGCGCACTGGCAGCAAATGCATCTAAAAAGACATATTCTCATCAGAAAGGCAAATACCATTCATTTCTGAACAGCAGAACATGTAAATGCATGTCTTTAAGGGATTTGGCATAATGAGCTCATAAATACTCCCAACTATTAAAACCTGAACTGCATATTTAGAACAGCGTAACTTTCTTGTGCAATCCATCCGTGAGGACTAGGTGACGCATAAGCAGGAAGTACTGAATCAATTCCGTACGAATCGCAAACTGCTATACAAACACATTATTAGCCTTCGTAAGTTGCAACTAGAAATCCAAGCGCTGCTTACGACTGACGGGTACACACGAGCAGCGAAGGAAGCATCAGCTCTATTACATTTTCGGTATTCTTCAACATATTACCTAGTAAGGAAGCCATAGAAGTGACCATCTACTTAACTGCTTTAATGAGCTTTACACACGTTTATATTTGAACAAACATAAAATTGGCAATATGAATTATCAGCGTACCGGAAGAATCTAGAGCATATCAGCCACATTGTTGAGGTACTTTAATTCTAGTTGGCTTACACAAGCGCATTCAACGTGTAACCTAACTGCGCGGTTAGAGAGCCAGTTATTTTATTGTAGCGAAAACGACACTACAGGGGGGTAGACGTTTATTGCACACCGAAAATGGGCACACACCCCGGGTCTCACGCGCGCCATCGAATAGCGACTAGATTTCCGTCCCACGACGCGACACAGGTACGGATGTTAGAGACGAGCCAGTCCTTTCGCCTCGGGAGCTCTGACTTGGAAGACCCGCCTTCCTGCTTTCGCCTCGATCTCCACTTCTCTGTACCCGATTTGTATCGGTCAGGAGTCGTTCGAGAGCTCTCGACTTGCTTGTTCTGGGCTGTGTCAATCGGCTCGGCCTCGGTCCTGTGGGCTGCGCTAGCGGCGTATATGTCTGATTTATTGTGCTGTCCACATATTCCCGCTCCGTAGTTCCGGGCCCAGGCTCGTCGCTGGCCGTCCTTCTCGATCCGCTCTCAGCTAGCTCCGAAGAGCTCCCCCGAGGCATTCTTGGGAGCGGCCCCTCTACATTATGACCACTCGGGCACATTTACATTCAACACAATTGCCGCTTAGCGGAGCCAGGTTTAATGACGTCTGTTGTCATAACCAGGCAACAATCTTGATCCGTCACGTAGGGACTAAGATGACACAGGCTATATGCACGGGTGCACGGGGTTTGGAGGTACCGTGTTCTGGTTTTGACTTTTTCCTCACGGTTATTGCCTTATACGTGTTTGCTGGTTGCATTTGCATTAAAATTCTTGCATTGGTGTTTTTTACCGTCTGCGCTAATTTCTTATTATTCTGTGGCTGCTTTCGAAAATTCCGGGGATTGGTCCAACTGCCGTCTGAGTCCGCCGTCTTGGATTTATCTGTGGCCACGTCAATTAGTGCAATTGCATACCCCTAGGACTGAATAAAAGACTAAACAACACCATCGACCGTTCGTTTGACCTCTACAACATCGTTAGCTTGACCGATGCATATCGCCTCGGAAGTCGGAAAAGTAATCAGTCATTCCACGACAGCAATCTGAATGGCGCGTATCGAGTAAGTGCACTTCCAAAAGGACCCAAAGCTAAGGGTGTTTGGGTGTCGAAAGCAGATAACCGGTCAGTCACCGTAGGCTTAGCTTGCTTGCTTTTCTCAATGTGTACCATCCGAAGTTTGCTGGCTTATCCCTACAGCAGGTGCTTGAGATTAATCGTTCTCAAATGTTCTTTGCTTCTGTACTACCTGTCAAGTATACGCTTGTCTTAAACAAGAAACCAAGCGGTTTGTTGCAGAAACGGAGCAGCTAATGAACACCAAAATCATCTCATTGGAAGAAAGTGTAAACCAGGTAAACTAGGAACATTTAACCAAAGTAATGATATATACGCTTTTGCTCCTGAACCACGAATAGCCAGATCCCGATCGCCGTTGTCTTCCCTATCTTTGACAGAACACCAAGCAAAACTTGGCCGTAAATCAGAGAGGCAATCAGTGCCTGCGGCAACTAAAGACAGGCACCAACCAAAGCCTTTGAAAACTCAAATCCCACCAGTCTTGATGACAGCTGTTTGTGAAAAAATTCAAAGCAGCCAAACAGCAACCCTCAGCATCTACAGCGTAGGGTTTTATCGAGCCGAGGTCCCCTAGAACATCAGTCGCAAATGTGGCGATTGCTGCAAACTTAACCCGAGATGCCAAAGTTTCAGTCTCCTCTATTACAAATACCGCTAACGAGAATAGAGAGACAAACAACAAGCAATCAGCGCATGGTAGAAAGTCAGGATAAACAATTCCCCTATTCATACAGTTAAAAGAAAAAGAGATCTGCCGGTAGTGCTATGACTGTTGTGTGTTCGAGCGTCAGCACCTATCACATTGTAAATTAAATTGTCCGACAAACTAAACCAATGGAAGTCACAACCCTTTCCTATGATAGCGAAAGCCAAACCCACAATCATGGTACGAAGTACTCGTCATCCGAACTCTACACAACTTAACCAACCCAGACTTAATAGAATAACACTAGAAACCTCAAAGGATGTAGAAAACTTTCTGCGCTCAGCAAATGCGCTGCAACATGAGTTATGTGGCATACGAATCTATCTTGATTTTCCGTGGAACATGCGACAGCCGAAAAGAAACTCCGAATAAGGACACAGCAATCCTTATCGTCTAAACACTATCTTAATCCATGGTGTGTCAGAGCTTCCTCCACACAATAGTAAAGAAGCCGGAAATTAACACCTATAACAACGGCGACTCATCTGTGAAAAACTTTCTTTGGATAATGTTGTGACGCGATCGATCAAAATACTACCCGTCGCCATATTATAGAGGATGCGGCCCCAGCATTCTAAAACCCGTGTTTCATTCCGAGCAAGCAGCGACGGATCGTTACCTAGATGGCATGAAAATCGCAAAAGCTTTCCATCGGATCTTCGGTTAAGTACTGCAGATGCTTCACAGCGTCCAGTTACGAAAGCATCTAGAAAAGCAAACGTACCGGCGATGATTGCTTTGTTGCTTGTTATTGACATATTTCTAGATGAGGCTTGGGACGCACCTTGACGAGAGCTTATTACAGAAATAGTATAAGTACCTAATGGAAAAGCGAATAAAGACCGAAATCATATCGGTCGGCACTCCCACAAGCCTGACTGTCTTGACTCCCTGTGGTCTGTTAGAGACCTATAAACTAGCCTGCTTGTAGACAAATGCTTAGAAGTTCTTCAATAAGTTGACCGAACTGTAAGATTGCCGAGTTTGCCAGAAATATGATTTTATCGGTATCATGGAGACGGGGTTATCCACTTAAATGACGGAGGCTGAAATTTCGCTATCTGGCACGTAATTCAATCGGAACGAAAAACTGACAAATGGTGCAGGCATAATTCTGTATAACCGAAGTGACTTGGAGTGCAAGGTCATGGATGCTTCCGATCCATTAATCTCTGATTCGCTCTGGTGCCGTCAGCAATTAAGTAGCAGAGTCACTTTCCTTATAACCTTGATGTATCGTCTTATCATCACTACATTTGAAACGGACAACCAAATTGCAACAGCCCTGCGGCGGGCCCTTAAAGGACAATACACACACAACTTGACCATAGGTGATTTCAAGGTGCCTTGGTAAGACACTCTTAACTCGAGCACAGAACAATTTAAAGCCCATCTGCAGAAGCTTGTAACCAGTGTTTCCCTTTATAATCATGTCGCCTTGCCCAGGCGGTTAAGCACAGCTAATAGGCCATCTGTTATTAATTTTGTGCTTACCAGCGAAGAACATATGGTTGGTGCGTTGGTTGTAAACTGCCCGTTAAGATGAAATGTTCATGCGGTTGTTAGTTTCAGCTCTATCTGCTATGCAGTATACGGAGATACGGACAATGAGACGACGCGAAGCATCCCATGCTACGATGGATTAGCCCAACTCGTCAGTGCAACAACCTGGTTGTTCCTCGCCGAAGATACCCGGATGTCACCAGGCTCAATTTCGTAAACAAATTCAATCGGCTGCATATGGATGCTTCCGTGACAAAAGTCTGCAAACTGACTGCAACCTTTACTTGGGTAAGGAGAAGGACTCGAAAACTGCTGGCAGTAGGCAACGCAAAGTGGCAAAAGTATAGAGTATCCCCAACACCAGAAAGCTGGGATACACGTGTAACTCAACGAAACCATTGCACCTAACTGTACAGAGAGGACAAAACCGCGCATCAGCAGAACATGACAACAATTTTCAGCCCTAATCACAGACTGCTTTACATGCACGTCAATAGCCTACGAAAGGTGAGGCAAGGAGTTCGGGCACTCAAGACGGTTAGTGACCGAACATGAACGGCTACGGAAACAGACAACGCGCTGCGGATGCAATATGCCACCACCTTCCAGAGGCTAGTACTATCAGGAGATCCTACAGCAAGTAGCCCCCTGCCGCCGGGACTCACTCACCTCTCTTTCACTGCCGAAGCTGTCTTGCTGTAACTGGCCATTCTACAAAAGCATAAATCCCCGTGTGTCAATAATATTCGCCCAAGGCAGGGCAACAGCAGAAAGTCAACTGGCAGAGCCACTGGCTCAATTTACCTAACGCTGCTTAGATCATAATCATGTTTCTGCCATGTGGATGCTTGTAATAATAACACCCGTTCACAGAGGTTAAACAAATCCGAGGCTTTAAACTACCGCCTAGTTACCCTTCTCCCTTTACTGTCCAAGTTTAGGAAATTCATCATAGCCGATGCGCTAGTGGACTATTTGGAAAACGCTAACACAATAATTTCTGAGCAGCCCGGCTTCCACCGCAATCGGTCGTGCACATCAAATTTGCTAATCACACGGAGCAGCTGGACCCAGTCAGCTGACGCCGGAGAGGACGTTGATGTGATCTACCTGGATGTCTTGAAAGCATTCGGTTGTCTAGATCATGGGATACTCCTTTCCAAGCTACCGCGATAAGAGACCGGTGACCCTCTTCTGAGTTGGATCGCTAACTATCTCATTAAACAGTAATTGGTTGTCAGAGTTCGGAGCTACTTCTTAGTGTATTGCAGCAGACGCACCCTCAAGCATTAAAGTACACCATAGGAATGCACCACCTTCCATATGCGGAGTGACTGGAACGATTGATGTTTTCTACGGACGTTACTGACGCTTACGAGGTGAATTGATAATGGTGTAATTAATACTGCAAATCCACATCACTAGTGACGCTCTGTACTGCAAGTCAGCGCCAATGCCAAAATAAGAACTCATTCCCTAAAACTGGCCAAAGAGAAAAGCTGCCGGGATTGCCGCAAGAATTTTGTTTCCGTTCGCGTGTTTCTTCCGTGGAATGCCCTTCCAGAATCGGTCAGTCCTGCACCATCCCTACCCATAGTTAATAGACGATCGGATGACTCATTTCCTCATCTACACTTTGTTCCCTAGCACTACATCTCCATCCCGCTCCAGGACTATACATTAGCTATATATAAGCTGTCACATTTTTGTGCAGTGAAACAAACGGGTTGCAGGACTACAACGAAACAAACGATAAGTCTCTCTTTTAAATGTAAATAACCCACTACATTTTATTTTCCAATGACCCTGCAAAACCACCCAACGGGACATGTAAAGCATTGCTTCTTAAAATAAAGTCGTAGTTCACTGTTCATTGAATAATTAACGACCGTGTTGCCATGTAATGGGAAAATACTCTAACCCCGATAAGATCTTACAAACTCTATATCCCTTTTGCCTAATCGGTTTTAAACCTTAAGTTAGCGCACTGGCTGATTGGAAAACAGTTTCGGCAGTTGCTTTCTCGTGTGATCATTTAACCGTTTCTTATACGTTGTATTATTTAAATGGCATAACTCACGACTTGGCTTGTAGCGTGCTCGTTTCACGCGGAAACAGTTAACCTTGACCGCAGTGTTATTTGCATACTGATGAGAATGTGAGCATGGGGCAATTTAGCTGCATTTGACTTGAATGGATATCAAGACTCTTATCAGAATGCGTCGTTCTTAGGTGGGAACTACCTGTTATTAGTTCAGGAGTGGAACTAAGTGCGTATGCTAAGGTGAGTCATCAAAACGGAAGTATGCAGTTAGCGTCGGAAATCAAATTTCTCTTGGGCTTGATATTCACAGTTGTGCACTTTTTCGCTTATCATAGACGCGTGTTTCATGCGAAAGATATAAACGCACACTAGGTGCGGTTGGTCTATTAATCGACTAGACGTTGTGTGTCGTTAGTGAGATGACGTGGGTAATCGCCAGCGATAGGAGAATGCGATCGAAAATAACAAATGGTGTCCTAAGTTGCTTCGGATTGGTCTTATATGAGCAAATCTGGGAACACCAGAAAGCGCTGCAAATCACACACTGAACTCAAGTTCACAACTGAGCGTTGCTAAAAGCAACTAAACTTTGCGTGTGAGGTTCTGCAGAAGATATGCCAAAAGGGCTTCTGTTCCACGAATCGCAATCCATAAGGTGCAGTTCCTTGAAAAATTGCCTACATTATACTGGTTGTCAATCCGATTCGTATGCGTGCACGATTACTAAGCGGGGTGAAATGTAAACATATCAAATCCAAAGAGAGAGAAGCGATTGTTTCGTCATGAGTAACTAAAGTTCACGCCTTACTCATGACGACGAAACATAAGGTCGATCAAGTTCCCCCGGTTTTAACAACTTCTAGCATTAACATGATAGGGTAGCCAACTACCAGCTATCTTTATCTGCAAATACAAGGTCCCTGGTCCAGCCGAAACCTACCTGGACATCAATCACATGTGCAACAATCGTTAAGTTTGTCGACCGCACTGACACATTTATGGCCTACTGTTACAAACACCGCTAAAGCGGTTAGATAAACTAGCATCTGAAACTCATGACTTGGTAATAAACTGGAACAGAAAAACACCCGAACTTGTTGCTCAAAGGAGAAGGGATGCAAAATAGAGCACTGAACGTTGTTATAATTTCTCTGTCGACCAAGACCAACGGGACACATCTTGCAATGTGATGAACATAAAAGCCAGACGTTAAACCCCAACTCGGCACTCTATGTTAACTCAGGAATAATAGAGCAGTGCTGGAATCCACTACTGATCTCGAAAACGTTTTACTCTCTACAGGTGCACTAAAACACGGATCGTGTTGGATACGCATCTGTCCACGTGTCCCTTGGAGCTCACGGCATTCGAAAAGGGACACCTGGGAAGGACGGAGCAGACGGGAGTGTCTAAACAGAACGTTTATCCCTGTGGTGCCAGTGCTTCGTTCCTACGAAAGTCAAGATAGTATATATAAAGGTTTGAAGTATTGGCGGCTCATTAGATATACCTTTAACTTGGATAGAGTCACGAGCAAACATGTAACAGAGTAAAATCACCAGATTATATAGGAAAAATTCACACAATGCCGAAGTTCTCAGTTTAATCGGCGCAAGCTATACTGGATTAGTTAGAACGTGGTCGAAAATCTCCTAAAACCTTCACATGTGAGCACCGGTTAGATGATAAGAAAACCTTGAAAACTACGACACCAAATCATCGGATAAAGAAAATTTCGCAGACGATTGCATTGGAGCATTATTTGAGCAGTCTTTTAATCGATTCAGAATTAGAGCTAGATGAGGGCCGTACCTAGGTGAAAGCAAGCAGCAGGCTAGGTGTCATAATCCTATCGAATACGAAATGACAGTCGAAATCCCATTGGTCGACATACTGCCATCCTGACTCCTCTAGCTTCCTGTGGCCTCCGAGAGTTGGAGGGATTGGCCCGCACTACATACCGGTGCTAGGGTCTATACAAAAAGCCGGTCAAACTGTAAGATCGCCAAATTTATAAGCCATAAAATATTGTCGGTGTTACTGTGACATGCTTAAACGTTGGACGGAGGGACCTCAAAGTCTCGCTGCTGGTCAACTCACTAATCCGAAAGGATAGACTAACAAATGGAAGGGGCTAACTTTATAGTACGGAAGCGACATAGGATGCGAGGCAATGGAGGATTCCGACTCGCAGTTTTCCGATTGTTTCAATCCCGCCAGCAGTCAATGAATAGAGTAAATTGCTTGATAGCTGTAACTACGTTTTAATATGCCATGCGGAGATACGCAGGATCTTCGCTGCCCCATGTTTATGTTGTGGACTCCAAACAACGCAGGACAAATGCTTTATGAACGTTATTGCGCTAACCACGTCAGACCAACAAACTGAGCTCGTAAAACAGTGTTCCATATTCCGTATATACCATTTTTCAGGATTATTGTTCCAGTTTCTCAAGTTGTGGCATTATAATTCACACATCAGGTCTGCAGCCACAATGCTTAGACGTATGGACAAAAGTATCCGCACTCATAATTCGGCCAAGCTGGTGAAGCGTTTACACTACTTATACATCTTTTTCTTGACAAGGCAGTCTTCGTCTATGTTTGGACAGCTATTTTCATGATATAACTAAACCAACGCTTCGTTTTAACGCTTGACATGTTGATCTGAAAATGCGGACATTCTTTAACAGATTGTAAGTCTCTTTATCTCTTAATAAACTACTGTGAAGTCCGAACGCAGTAGGAAATTAGAAATTGTGTTACAATGGATTCAAAAGAGGGACTACGTAATGCTATAGAGACATCCGAGTGTAGCTCCAACTGCCCTCAACTAATAGCCTTGGCGTAAACTGACAACTTAGTCCAAGGACAATCAAACATGACGAAGGATTTGATGCGCCTTGTGGATTGGCTTGACAGATGGCAATGTGCCTAACTTTGTTGCAACTGCAGTATTATACTTGGCGCCAAGGCGACTGTCGTATGAACTGCAGCTCCATGGATCTAAGAAAGCTACCAGAACCACACTTACTTACAGAGAACCAGTCTTTAAAGACTTGAACTAACTAATCCAGTACACCGCAGATTGTGGTAACGCTAGACATCTACTTGAATGAAGACACCCAAAGAACTAAAGGGTGAAAGTACTCCAAATTCGTGATAATCACAAAACCGTCTTGGTAATTGGGGGATTAGTATCGCGGACCCAGAGACGCACCATCGCGTGTGGCGTGCACAGGGCGGCATTATCCTGACCACTGTGCACGATTCCAAACTTCGGACAGTGTCGAACGCTTGCTAGCCGCTCCGGGAAGAAGCTCACAAGAGCCGTGTCTCAAATATAACCACATGTCTGCAAATTGAGGACCTTGATTCACGTGCGGACTCGCCATGTGTCAGTTCAAACACCGCCTTTTGTTACACGAAGCAAAGATGAAGCGAATTGACCACAGCAAGCGCATCGGTCATCGGACCTGCTGCGACTTGTTATCGGATTGTTTTAGGAATAATTCCAGGAATGGTCAAAGCAATAGTGCCCAACCCGGATTTGATTTTTCCTCGGCTTTTAAGACAGTAAACAAGCCTTGTAAGGTTCGGCGGAAATTTAAGTTGACTGCTGGCATTGTCTTAGTCATCCAACAATACGAGATCCTCGAAGAACTGAGGCAACAAAATGACAAAACGCACAGTGTAAAAGAGTATAAACCTTTGAAGGACTCTAACAAAACATTCGCATTATAGAGCGGCATCTAAATCGGTCGTTGTCTTTGCGCCCAACATCCTTTTTCCATTATTTGCCGTATACATCTTAGTTTTGTAAGATTACGCTGACAGATATTTTGCTCAGTCAACTTCCAAGTTCACTGAGACCCGCTACTCTATATGCCTTTGAATATAAAAGCAAGACATCATGCACTGTCCCATATCTGTTGCCTTTGGACAAAACAGTTTGTCTCAATTGAGACGAATACTGAAGAAAAACGTTGAGGAAAGCTTTTCCGTTTTGAATTGTTACAAATCCCGAAGAGTTGGTTCAGCCTTTTTGTGTCGTTGTTTGATCAATCCTTCTCATTTTTCTACTCATTATTTAACTTAGCATTTTTAATGGTAACACATTGGTACATTTATGGTTGATAATGGAAGTTCTTGAAATGCACCAATCTGGGTTCATAAGTCTTTTAATAACTTGACTTGCTTCAACTAGCAAGACAACTAAACTATCTAAACTATTCCGTGCCCACGGATTCCGACGCAGGAACGCTTCTAATTTTATCAATATGCCAGTTGGCACCAGGTGAGTTTGCAAAGATTTCAGCGATTATGTTGCTTACTAAATTATTGATGAATCCTCAGTCACACAAAGATTTATCATGCCGCACAACGATGAAACTCAACGCACGGTAGAATTTGCTATAGCGAGAATCGCCGCTTAAATCTCGCGCTAACGCTTCTCGACTTGCACTGGGCGTAGTGTAATCCTTCGTTGTTTATTAAAAAGCGGTAGTAGAGACTTGCATCTGATATTGGTCAACATCTTTCTCCTATCTGTTTACAACGGGGTATATTTCGCTCGGTTGAACTCTTCTGCTGTGTCCAGATATACAAAAATGGGGCAGCTTACGAGGTTAAACATTTTCGCACTGTTGAGCACGCGCCTAATCGTATCTATAATACTGGAGGGGATAGTAAAAGGTGCATGACTTATCTTCTTGAGCAAGGCCATGTTCATCAGCAATTCCTAGCATGGATTTACGCATGGTCGATTCTGGGTAACATGCCGGCCAGCCTATTTAAACTACGTTATTGCCTACATGGCTAATGGAAACAATGTTGTAATCTTATTCCTGGATATGCAAAGATCTTTTGAAACATTACCTCACGAAACGTTACTCAACAAATGCAAGACCATAGGCATTGGAGTGCTAATGACTTCTTGGCCGCCTTCATATCTACTTGATAGATAGCAAGTGAGGCGTGTCGGCGACCATTTATCTGAACCGAAAACCGTCACCAGTGTAGTAATTCAAGGAAGGTTTCTTGGTCCACTATGTTTTCTCGAGTCCGTTAAAGATATATTCCAGAGAATAATACATGGTGCTATATTTCTGTTTGCTGGTGACATTAAAGTTGTCTACACACAAGAACATGTAAGTACCCAGGCAGCCGTAGGTCTCATTCAGAATGACTTATTTGCAGTTGAATCCTGGTGCCAAATGAGGGAAATGTCATTTACGGTGGACAAGTATAACAACTTGTTGTGCCGCTAGACAGTTAATTGATGAAAGGCACATACATTTCGCAATATAGGCAGTTGGTGAATTGCGCGGGCAATAGTAAATAAATAAATAAATTGTATATGGCTCGACGATGCGAGAAGCCGTTCCCAGAAGGGACGGATCAAATAATGGTACAGCAGTTACATATCATGGTATAATAAATGTAAAAAAATGTGAGCACAAAATGAAAATTTGTGTAGCGCGAAGCGGTCCAAAATATTTACATTCCTCTTGTTCTATCGTCTGGCAAGGTTTTAGCAGTCACATGAGAGTCGATCGCACACGAAAAAGAAAAAAAAGAGAATAAAGTGCTGCGGGCCAACAAAATATAACCACTTGTGCACTTGACCACATGCATTTTCAGGCACCATTAACTCCGTTCTCAAAAGCGTTATCTAAGGACTGTGCTGTTCGAAACATTATTATCACATTTTGAACGGTTAAATAATCTTTTATCGAAAGCTTAAACAAACGCAATGTGCAACAAGTTCTGATAGCTCTTGGAAGTTTGTTCCAAAGCTTTGAGCAGTGTATTAAGAAGTAACGCACCCTAATTCGCGTATTGAACTTTGGAATCATGACCGTTGTCTCCTTATTTCGTAGCTCGTATCTAGTGTTAACGGATATATGGACACAGTTAGCATAATTGTGCATGTGATGGTGAATTATTCCGTACAGGAAACACAAGTTCATCTTCATTATCCGTAGCCAAAGTGGGTCAAGTCCAAATTTTTCACTGCGTTCTCTGTAGGTCATCTTGGAGGAATATCCGCACAGCTTCTTTGTAAAGCGTCGCTGTACCCTCTCAAGAGCATGCTGGTCAGATTTCCGCAGATTCGACTGTAGTAGTGAGCAGTATTCCATGCCAGGTAACACATATGTTTTGTAAAGCCAGATACGAGATTCTGTGAGTTGAAATTTATGACAGATATAGCCAATAGTCTTCATGGCTTTCGAAACTTGGAAGTCACAATGTTCCGAAAAGTTGAAGGTAGTGGAATACCGCACACCCAAGTCGCGAATCACTTTGCACTGTGATATAAACGTGCCTTGTAATAATAGACTGCCTGGTGGAACCGCTTTTGTACGACAGAATATTACACTTGTCCACGGAAAAGGACATCTGCCACAGTTTGCTCCAGGATTCAAGTGCCGATAGATCTTCCTGAATGTGGCACAAGGCTGCGCGGGTATCTGCACGTTCTTGTGAGTAGACGATTTTAATGTCATCAGCAAAAAGAAAAGTAGCACCATGTCTTATTCTATGAAATACATCGTTGACGTAGAGGAGAAAAAGAAGTGGACCAAGTACACTTCCCTGAATTACTCCACTAGTGACTGCTTTCGGTTTAGAGACACGGTCGCCAATATGCAACACCTGATGTCTGTCAGCTAGGTATGACGACAACCAAGAAAACATTGGTTCTCCAATACCTATTTCCTTCAGCTTGAGGAGTAGTCTTCGATGCGGCACTCTATCGAATGCTTTTTGCATGTCTAAGAACAGGACAATAGCACTGTTGCCTTTGTCTATGGCAGCCGTTGTGTGGTTTAAGAAGTCTGTCTGGCATGTCGCACAAGATCTGCCCTGCAAAAAGCCATGTTGTGAATTGTTGATGACGTTTTTCTTAATCAAGAAAATAAGTAATTCATCTTTCACCATCCTTTCCATAATTCTAGATATTACAGGTGTGTGATTGATGGGGCGATAGTTTTTAACTTCGTGAACGTTTCCATTCTTATGCCGCGGGATAACAACGGAAGTCTTCCAGTGATTAGGATATACTGCACTGTTAAAAGAGAGCGTAAAAATGTTGAGCAATAGAAGAGGCAATTTGCTCCTACCGCTTTTTAACAAACAAGGGGGAATTCCATCAGGTCCTGGATAAGTCGAGGAAGACAAGCTGGATACTTGACCGGAGATTTTTGCAATAGTGAATTCCACTGTGCATAAACTTTCAGCAATGTGTGGTGTGACAAGCGCTGGTGTGGCTAGCGGTTCATCAACCATTGATTCGGCGAAATAGGCGCTGAAAACGTCACAAATTTCACCCGGAGCATCAAGGTATGTGTCATCCGGCATAATGATAAAATTGATGGAATTACTGCGACGCAAACCTCTGGCACGTAACAGTTTGGGCAGTCCCGTTGTTTTACTCGGGCCATTCAAAGCTTTGTATGTTTCTAATATGAGATTGCGAACATTTAGATGCCCGAGTTCCTCGATGATCTTTGCCTGCTGCAGTATTAGCGCAAAGTCTGCTGTTAATCTGAATTTCCGCCGGATCTTATAGAGCTTGCGTGTGATACCTAACACTTTGCGATCGGGTTTTTGTTTTCTTAGGCGGGCACACTTTAGAGGCACTAATGAATCAATGCAAAGACCGATGATATCATAGAACACAACGGCTGCTTTTTGAGGGCATGGAGAGAGGAAGAAATCATCCCAATTCATCGAAGGAACCATATCCTTAAACGTGTTCCAGTTGACGGAGTTGAATAAACCATAGTGCAGTGGGTGTGGTTCATTGGCCATGCGTAATCTTAGACTGCATTTGACCACCCGATGGTCGCTCCCAGGGAATTCATTAAGGACCGTTACATTAATAGCAGGTATGCCCAGCGAAAAAATGAGATCAAGGATGCTGTTTCCTCTGGCAGGTTTGGAGACAAGTTGTTGCCAACCATTCATATGAATACAAGAGATAAGCTTATGAATTTTCAGAGGAGCAGTTCCTGCAGACCATGCAATCGATGGCAGATTGAAATCACCACCGATAATCTTGTGTTTAAACGGAAGGCTTGCGGCACATTCAAATGCAGACGTCAAAACTACTAAGTCTTCTTGGTTACAGTTTGGCGTGCTGTATATACAACCAACAAGCAGTTGCTGGTGTCTGATCGTTATCGTAAGCCAAAGTGACTCTTGCACATTATTCAGCACTGGATTCTTGAATGTCGTTGCTGCCAGCGATTGTTTCGCGTAAAGTACGCATCCTCCTCCTCGACGACACTGCCGATTTCTCAGAAACATATCATATCCGAAAATGGTTAGCTGGGTGTTAGACATGGCGTCATGGCACCACGACTCAGTTATAAATATTATGTCAGGATCGGTCACAGAAACAAATGAGCGTCGTATGTGGATCTTGGAATGAAGCGAACGAATATTAATCAAAGTATTAACATAGATGCGAGATGTGAAGAACGTTGTTTATGCTGCTTTATGAACATTGGGTCTGATAGCTTTGTGTCTGTGCCCATGCTAAAAATTGGTGAAACAAGGCGTGGATTGACACCTTCGTTGAAAAGGCATTGGGAGGTAGCCACAGGGGAGGGGGTTGTGACTGAGTATGGCCCTGTAGAAAATGGGATACGGGGGCGGGTCCATGGTTGGCATAGCAGCTCATGAGGGCAGGAGGATTACAGAGCGGGCTTCCATGGAACTCGCTAGTGGACGCTAAATTTCGAGGCTGTGTCACCTGCGTCGTGGCACTAATAGGTTGTTGATTGTATAGATTGGTGAAATGAGTAAATACGCAATCGTCATTTTCATCGTGGAATGTAACCTGCTTAGGTGCGCTGGAGTCGTAAGGCTTCACTATAAGCAGTGGAGGCACACTAGTGTCAATCCATGCAGCTCGAACAGAATACATCGTGTTTTTTAAACATGAGTCCGGATTTTGGTGATAAACAGATAAATCGCGTTCAATCTACAAAGATGTTGGGGCACCTTGTGTGCCCTCATGGCCTTGATCAATGGATGGATGGCTATTCAGGCAAGGCGATGCTATGGATTTATCCGGTGACATTCTCGATAAATCCAAGTCAATCGTCATCATACAATCGATCCATTTTCCTGAGTCCTTAGATGTCTTAGATAATCCTATATACTGGCCAGGGTAGACTTTTGGCGGGATAACACAGGCTGAAGTTTGTGGCTGTGATTGAATATGGGGTTCAACGGGTACTGCAGTTGTTTTTGTCTGAACCGCATTGTTTCCTCTTTTCTGGCATGAAACAGCATTTACGAAACTTTTAGAATTACCAGAACTGACTTTTTGAGAGGCAGCACCGTGCACAACCGCAACGCTGGGGTTTGCAGGCATTTTGTGTTTGGTCGGCTTATCACGCTTAACCGTGAAATTTCGTTCTGGTGGATGTGTGCCGGTGATCAATTTTGTGGCCGGCATAGTCGAAGTGCCGAAACTGGGCGTACTCCTAGACACAGCAGATAACGGGCTTGACTGATCCGTGTGATCAAGCGATCTAATTGGAGTACCAGAGTTGATTTCGTTATTCGCCACGTTATCCGTAACTGCAACAGGCGTAGAAAAAATGCCAAACTTGTCGCTGCCACCAACAGAAACATTTTCAGAATGGGTTTTAGCAGTCGGGTTTGCTTCTAGCTGCCGTCTTTTAAGCTCTCGCTGTAAGGGGGTTTTGTCCTCTATTATTTTAAGACGTTTGAAAGTCGTATTATGCTGAATCAAATTGCAATTTCGAATGAATCGTCTAGCAATTAGTTCATTTTCAAACTGGAATAGTATGGGACAGTCATAGCGTAAAAACATTTTACGTAGCCTAGTGCAGCTGGACCAACAAGTTTACATGCCGCACGCAGACAGTAGAACTCTCTGAACAGTTTTCATAGGTAGATTGTCAGGTACATTAAAAACCACAGCATTGCGTGAGCAACGTACTCGATTCCGTACTTCGGTCGAAATTGAGTCAATCAGCGAGCTACATTTCGTGATAGGCATTTTACCAATATCTGAGGGCGATTCAAATAAGGCAAACAGACTATGCATGGGCTGCAGCATAGATGTGAGCGTGTCAACTTTTAATGATAGCGCACCATACGCAGTTTCAGCCCCAAAGGGACATTTTTCAGGTGTCTTTTTCAGGTCAGCAAGAAATGCACAGCCATCTGTCACAGCGCCTACACTCTTTCGGGTGCTTTTTCTGCTACTACCACCGGATGTTTTGCGTGGTACCTTGGTTTGTTCGCTGAGCTTCTGAACTAAGATGGGGGTATAGTGTCTGACAGAGAGTTAGAACCGCTGCGAATAGGACCTTAGCACAATTGCTCACGGTCAGGTTACAAAAGGTGAAAATCAGCAAACCTGTCCGATGACACGAACGGAGTAATCGAACGCTGATCGTAGATAGAGATCCGACAACCGATGCGAAGCACACGCACAACACTCGAAGGCGGCACAACGTCACCGACACCAGAAGAGAACGAAATTCGAAGAAGAGTATCTATCTTGTTGTGAGTTAAAACAACTGTACAAAAATTGACGTAAGATAGAATAGGAAGTTACAGGGGAAAATGTGAAGAATTTATAAACACTACAGGGCTCCGATCCTAGAGCGTGAGTCGGGAGAACGAACGCTCGAAAGTTGTGCGTTGTTGGTAGTCATTAGTTTGGGAGGCAAAACGACAGCGCGTCCAGAGCGTGTGTGCTTTGGTGCATATGGTTCACTCACTGGTTCAGTGGAGGCTGTAGAGGGGGGCACACAGGGTTCACACATTGGTTGGGTAGGAGGGGTACTAGGAAACGTCTGTTCGGTGGCTTGTGATGTTTTAGTTTCGATGTACGCTGGTTTTAAGCGATCGAGGCTCAGAGAATCCTTCGAACCGTTTCTATCCAATATGAAGTATTTCTCTTTGCGAGCAAGAACTTTGAAAGGGTCCTCATACGGTGGTGTCAAGGGTTTACGCACGGCATCGACGCGCACAAAAACGAAAGGGCAGGTATGCAAATCAGAGTGGACTTGCTGGTTCGAGGGCTGATCTGGGCAGTTGGCCGGACCGAAGGGAAATGTTTTCTCAACCGTACCACATAGGAAGTCGGGTCTAGTTCGCCAGTGATTCTGGAATCTAACACCATCTCACCGGGAAGCCTGAGAGTTGTGCCGAAAACCAGTTCAGCGGGGCAACAACCTAGGTCTTCTTTGATCGTGTTGCGAATGCCGAGAAGGATAACTGGTAGCTGTTCGGACCAGTGCGTACTCGATTGTGATGCGGTAATTGCGGCTTTCAGTTGACGATGAAAACGTTCAACAAGACCGTTTGCGGCTGGATGGTAGGCGGTTGTTCGCAGATGACAACAGCCGAGTAAACGATTGAGGTCTCGAAAGAGAGCGGAATTGAACTGAGGATCTCTGTCTGTTGTGATCGTAGGGTACACATATATCCAGGTTTCAACGAAGGTCCGCGAAACAGTTTCGGTGGAAATGTCTCGTAAAGGTACTGCATGAGGCCATCGTGTGAAACGGTCGACACAGGTCAGTAAGTACTGGAAACCGTTGGATGGAGCAAGTGGTCCAACGAGATCAAGGTGCACATGTTTAAATCTAGCGTCGGGTAACGCAAATGTGCCAGGTACGGTGATCGTGTGCCGATGTATCTTGCTAGTCTGACAAGTGACACAATGCTTTGCCCATTTTTGGATGTCGGAACGCATATTGTGCCATATGTAGCGGTCAGTGATTAACTTGACCGTGGCTCGAATGCCAGGGTGGGAAAGGCCATGCATGTGGTCGAAATAATCTGCGGAACTGTTGCGGAACAAAAGGTCTGGGCTTTCCAGTCGACAGATCACAATAGACTTTGGAATCGGAATTAACAATAGGCAGTTGAGAGAATTTCAAGGAAGCGTTTGTCTTCAAGTCTACGAACTCAGGATCGTCTTCTTGATGAGCCGCAATATCCTCGAGGTTAATAGTTTGGCGTGAGAAATGATGCAGAATTATACTACAGGTGCGGCCCATGGTGTAGCTCCACCCGGCCGCTTTCCACGATTGCTTATCTAGCCCTTGTAATCGTGGGAGGAAATGTTATCCATGCAACACTGAAATGGGAAAGACCCGGTTTGTTTATATCCGTGATTTACCCGCTAAGTGTCAGGACTATGAGCTCCGTACCGCATTCGAGCGCCACGGCATCGTACAGGATGTTCGGATATTGAAAGACGGTCCTCTTCGATATGGTGTCGTGTCGTATACGGACGTCACGTCGGGGTCACCAAATATAGTGTCTGACAGAGAGTTAGAACCGCTGCGAATAGGACCTTAGCACGATTGCTCACGGTCAGGTTACAAAATGTGAAAATCAGCAATCCTGTCCGATGACACGAACGGAGTAATCGAACGCTGATCGTAGATAGAGATCCGACAACCGATGCGAAGCACACGCACAACACTCGAAGGCGGCACGAACGAAATTCGAAGAAGAGTATCTATCTTGTGTGAGTTAAAGTAAGATAAATAGAAGTTACAGGAAATGTGAGGATATAACACTACAGGGGCATGCTTGTTTACAACACAGCTTTTTCTCATCGCGCGTGTCCTTACTGCAGACATGAGAGAAAACCAAACGTAAGTTTCACGAAAACAAAAATAAAAATGGCTCTGAGCGTGGTTGCTAACTGTTAATAGTGAGAAAGTGAAACCAGAAAATTGGACGAATCAGTGAGGAACAGAGGGAACGCACCGCAGTTGACTAGCAAAATCCACGCCTTCGTGTAAGTTGTGCACGTCTGTCACCAATGCCCTTTGTCTCCCGACGGCTCAGCGTCAGGTCAGTTGCAAAGTCGATTTCGTGTCACGACTGGCCACGCACACGGTGCGCTCGGGTCACGTGTTATCGGATCACGTCGGCGAGATGCGTGAACCAGGCGAACGACTTGCGATTTATCAATCGATTCACGGCGCTGTTTGGCTTTCGGGCGGTGATCGTCACCGTCAGCTTTTTCGTAATGCGTCAACGGTCACACGGTTGGCAGTAGATTTTTTTCGATATCTAGCTTGTATAAAAGCCAATCGAGATGGCTAAGGGTTAATTCGATGGCACTCAAATTTGTCTTGTAGTTGAGACCAGAAATAGTCTTGTCGAGTTTAGAATAGACGAAAGGCACTAAAAGTGCCGATTGATGAAAGATGGTAATCCGTAGAGAAGCAGTTTGTCACAGTTTTTGCAGAAACCGACAGGAATATATCCAAAAAACTGCAACAATAGATTCCTCACACGAAATCCAATGAAATGATGTATGAAACTCCAAGTTGCGGCGAGTTTGCACGAAGAAATTAAGTAAATTGTCAGAGCTCACTGTAACGCTCACCTGCTCTGGCTGACCAGAATTCTAGATTGTCACCGAACTCATTTAGCCTTCGGGTTGGCCAATCCTGGCTAGCAACTCCTGACTGGGAACTGTGGGAAGAACGAATGTTTCCACAAAGATCTGAATATCCAATTCCTTCAAGTCATTGCATTGGCCCACCGTACCGTCCTTTCTTAAGATCGTTACCATGGGATGCACCCTATCGGAAGTAATTGGCTCTACCAGATTGTTGGATACCATCTCATGTATGGCTTTCTCTACTATGGCGCTTTTCGCCAACGGAATAAGACGTGGCTGCGATATAGAAAACGGCTTATCGTCCTGTTTATGGCATATGCGGGGGCGGCAGATAGAATCCGGCCAATTATCTCAGTTAATTACTTGGTATACAAACCTACGTGCAGCGATGCATTGAGTGCCATGATGCGCGGGCGATCGAGAAACATAGTTACGTGCAAAGCGAACATAACCTTTCGCTTCAGCAAGGTTGGACTGTCTTCAGATGCGACCGACTGTAGATGGCTTCGTCGCCATATATCCACGGATACACACGTAAGCATTGGTGTAAGTGTGAAACTTATACGCTGTGGGATGCAATGAAATATCATGCAAGTAATTATCATAAACGCCAGATGGAATGGTTGTTATTGTTGTCGTTATTGGTAAAGGAGCTTATAATTCCTTCTATCAATATGCGATGGTTGCTCAAATGTGGAGAACTGTTTCCTCAAGTGACATATGCGCAATCTCTACCTATTGTGTTTTGCATTTGTAAACTTCATATATATATAGCTGATGTTATATCACATTTGCGGTAGATAGTGTAAGATGCTAAAAAAAGCACCTATTCTGATGCATTAAGCTTATAGTAAATTTAATTTTATTTATGGCCGCAAGCTGGGATGACGAAAACTGAGGTCTCGCTGTCGTGCATGTCACTCATTCGAAATGATAGACTGCAAATGAAAGATGGGTAATTCTGCTTTACTGAAGCGACCCACGGTGCGATGCAATGAAGGATTCAGACCCGTTGTCACTCTGTACGCTTTGTTGCCGTCTGCAGTCGAAACATAGTGAAACCTGTCTACTAAAGTGAAGTACCGCCGACTCCCTAAACTCTACACTCGAAATGGATTGCCACCCATCCACTGCTCTAGTAGGAACTCTGAAAGGTAAATGCCCTCACCATCTTGGCATTGGTGATTTCATTGCAGGTTTTATTTAAATCATCTGCAAAATGGAAAACAATCCGAACTCGGTCTGCAAGTGCTCGGTACTAGTGTTCTGCCTTACCATAACGCCATTTTGCTCATTTGGCTCAGAACAGGTCACAGGCCACCCGTGCAATAGTTTTTGCTTAGCAACGAGGAAATTTTTCAATGCCGGTGGGTCGCATGCTGTCATTCGTTTCGACGTCGTCTCGTACGCGGAATATTATAATGGTTTGCTGAGTCGGTGGGCCACATTACACTCAACGATTACTTAGCCCAGCTTATGAGAGCCACATACGGACTTTTCATCGCCGGACACCCCCGTAAATGGCCCGGCTAGAATGCCTCAACAAATTCAATCGACTGAACGCAGATACTTAAGAGACATGAGTCGGCAATGAGCCCAAAACTGGTTCTATCTTGAGGAGCAGACCTTAAACTTTTGTGATAGTATGCAATGCAGCATGGCGAGCGTATCGATTATCTCCATTTTAGTCCAACCTAACCGTTGCACTTAAGTGCTAAGCGAAGACCATGTCAGGCATCACCAGAACGAAGTAAAGCGTTCAGTGCCAGTCACTAAATACTTTGCAAGCCCCTTAGTCGTCCTGGATTTGTGAGGTACAGATGTCCTCCTCTCTGGACAGCTGATGACCTTCTTTGGCACAATGCATTCAGCACTACATGCCAGGTAAACATGTTGAATAATAACTCCGGCTCACGGAAATGGGAGCATGAACAATCCTTCATACTACTGCGCAATAGCTATTTTCCTTGCACATTTCATGGTGAGTGTAGCCATCACCGGGTATGCGCTGGAAAACTGCATGTGATTACGCAAAAGTAGCATGACTTCCGTCGACAGCCCTGCGGAGAGACCGACAAAGTAACAGCAGTTGCGTCAAACAGGACGAAGCACGCACGAACGAACATGTTGCCCTGGGTCACTTGATGAGTTCATGAAGCCAAACTGAAATCTATAAACAGAAGACAAACCAAATGGACGATCAGCAACCCACCATCTAACCGTCGGATTTAAACCAAACATGAATTTGACATTCAACAATGTAATGTTTACATCCAAAACACCATGCGGCTTGTGCGTCAACGTCCTATGGCTTGTTACTACATCGGTGGAATATGGAGAACACCATGTTTTACGATAACTGGACATCATCATGATAACAGAGAAGTTGTTAAACCAGCAACTGCTCATGCAGAGTTTAAGGCCTATTTCCCGGAGCTTATTTACACCTGACCACTGTGTAACCATGTAACTTCTGAAACTGCCTATATAAC
>OX104062.1:53207561-53253626 GCA_944474145.2 Dicrocoelium dendriticum
TAGGCAACGCAACGTGGCGTACGTATATTTTATCCCCAACACCAGAAAGCTGGGATACATGCGTAACCCAACGAAACCATTGCACCTAACTGTACAGAGAGGACAAAACCGTGCGTCAGCAGAACGTGACAACAACTTTTAGCCCTAATCACAGACCGCTTTACATGCACGTCAATAGTCTACGGAATGTGAGGCAAGGAGTTCGGGCACTCACGACGGCTAGTGACCGAACACGAACGGCTGCGGAAACAGACAACGCGCTGCGGATGCAATATGCCACCACCTTCCAGAGGCTATTACTATCAGGAGATGCTACAGCAATTAGCCCCCTGCCGCCGGGACTCACTCACCTCTCTTTTACTGCCGAAGCTGTCTTGCTTTAGCTGACCACTCTACAAAAGCATAAATCCACGTGTGTCAATAATATTCGCCCCGAGGCAGGGGCAACATAGGAAGTCAACTGGTAGAGCCACTGGCTCAGTTTATCTAGCGCTGCTTAGATCATAACCATGTGGATGCTTGTAACAATAACAACCGTTCACAGAGGTTGAATGAAAACCGAGGCTTTAAACTACCGCCTAGTTACCCTTCTCCCTTTACTGTTCAAGTTGAGGAAATTCATCATAACCGATGCGCTAGGTCCCCTAACACAGTAATTTCTGAGTAGCCCGGCTTCCACCGCAATCGGTCGTGCACGTCCAATTTGCTAATCGCAGGGAGCAGCTGGGCCCAGTCCCAGCTGACGACCGGAGAGGATGTTGATGTGATCAACCTGGAGGTCTTGAAAGCATTCGTAGTCTAGATCATGGGATCCTCCTTTCCAAGCTACAGCGTTAAGAGACCGGTGACCCTGTTCTGACTTGGATCGCTATCTATCTCATTCAGCGGCAATTGGTTGTCAGAGTTCGGAGCTAGTTCTTCATGTATTGGAGCCGACCCAATGTCGAGCATCAAAGTACACTATGGGAATACACCATCTTCCGTATGAGGAGTGACTGGAACGATTGAGGTTTTCTATAGACGTCACCGACGCTTAAGATTGATTTGATAATGGTGTAATTAATACTGCAAATCCACATCACTAGGGCCGCTCTGTACTGCAACTCAGCACCAATGCCAAAATAAGAACTCATTCACTAAAACTGGCCAAAGAGAAAAGCTGCCTTTATTGCCGCAAGATTTTCGTTTCCGTTCGCGTGTTTCATCCGTGGAATGCAATTCCAGAATCGGTCAGTTCTGCACCATCCCTGCCCATAGTTAACAGACGATCGGATGACTCATTACCTCATCTATACTTTGTTCCTTAGTACTACATCTCCATCCCACTCCCGGACTATATTTTAGCTATATATAAGCTGTTACGTTTTTGTGCAGTGAAACAAATGATTTGCAGCACTACAGCGAAACAAACGATAAGTCTCCTTTTAAACCTAAATAACCCCTACATTTTATTTTCCAATAGCCCTGCAAAACCACCCAACGGGACATGTAAAGCAGTACCTCTTAAAATAAAGTCATTGTTCAAAATTCATTGAATAAATAGCGACCTTTTTGCCATGTAATGGAGAAAATACTCTAACCCCGATAAGATCGTACGAACTCTGTATCAATATTGCTTAATCGTTGTAAAAACTTAAGTTAGCGCACTGGCTGACTAGAAAACATTGTTGGCAGTTGTTTTCTGGTATGATCATGTAACCGTTTCTTATACCTTGCATTATTTAAATGGCATAACTCACGACTTGGCTTGTAGCGTGCTCGTTTCAGGAGAAAAATCTTAACCTTGGCAGCATTGTTACTTGCGTACTGATGAGAAAGTGAGCATGGGGCAATTTAGCTGCATTTGACTTGAATGCATTTCAAGACTCTTATCAGAAAGCGTCGTTCTTAGGCGGGAACTATCTGTTATTAGTTCACGAGGTGGAACTAAGTGCGTATGGCGAAGTTGAACCATCAAACGGAAGTATGCAGTTAGCGCCAGAAATCAAATTTCTCTTGGACTTGATATTTTACAGTTGTGCACTTTTCGCTTATCATAGACACGTGTGTCATGCGAAAGATATACACGCACACTACGTGCGGTTGGTTTATTAATCGACTACGCGTTGTGTGTCGTTAGATCTTTTCACTGGACTCTAGTGAGATGAAATAGGCAATCGCCAGCGATAGGAGAATGGGATCGAAAATCACAAATAGTGTCCTAAGTTGCTTCGAATTGGTCTTATTTGAGCAAACCTGGGAACACCAGAAGACGCGGAAAATCACATATTGAACTCAAGTTCACAACTGAGAGCTGCTAAAAGCAACGAAACTTTGCGCGTTCGGTTTTGCAGAAGATATGCCAAAAGGGCTTCTGTTCCACGAATCGCAATCCATAAGGTGCAGTTCCTTGAAAAATTGCCTACATTATACTGGTTGTCAATCCGACTCATATGCGTGTACAATCACTACGCGGGTGGAGATTTAAACATATTAAATCCAAAGAGAGAGAGAAGCAATTGTTTCGTCATGAGTAACTAATGTTCACGCCTTACTCATGACGAGGAAACATAATGTCGATCAAGTTCCCCCGGTTTTAACAACTAGCATTAACATGATAGGGTAGCCAAATACCACCTATCTTTATCTGAAACTACAAGGTCCCTGATCTAACGAAATCTATCTGGACATCAATTATATATGCAATAATCACTAAGTTTGTCGACCGCAACGACACATTTATGGCCTACTGTTACAAACACCGCTAAAGCGATTGGATAAACTAGCATCTGAAACTTTTGACTTGGTAATAAACTGGGACAGACGAACACCCGAAATTGTAGCTCAAAGGAGAAGGGATGCATAATCGAGAACTGAATGTTGTTATAATTTCTCTGTCGACCAAGACCAACGGGACACATCTTACAATGTGATGAACATAAAAGTCAGACGTTAAACCCCAACTCGGCACTACTTGTGAAACTCAGAAATAATAGAGCCGTGCTGGAATCCACTACTGATGTTGAAAACGTTTTACTCTCTACAGGTGCACTAAAACACGGATCGTGTTGGATACGCATCTGTACAGATGTCCCTTGGAGCTCACGGCATTTGAAAAGGGACACCTGGGAAGGACGGAGCAGGCTAGATAGTCTAAACAGAAGGTTTATCCCTGTGGTGCCAGCGCTTCGTTCCTACTAAAATCAAGATAGTAAACATCAAGGTTTGAAACATTGGCGGCTCATTAGATAAACCTTTAACTTGGATAGATTCATCGCGCAAACGTACAACAGAGTACAGTCACTAGATTATATAGGAAAAATCCACACAATGCTGAACGTCTTAGGTTAATCGGCGCAAGCTGTATTGCATTTGTTAGAACGCTGGCGAAAATCTCCTAAAACCTTAACATGTGAGCACCGGTTAGACAATAAGAAAACCTTGAAAACTACGACATCAAATCATCGGATAAAGAAAATTTCGCGGGCGATTACATTAAAGCATTATTTGATCAATCTTTTACTCGATTCTGAATTAGAGCTAGATGAGGGACGTACCTAGGTGAAAGCAAGTTGCAGACGAGGTGTCAGTATCATATCGAGTACGAAATGAGAGTCGAAACCACATTGGTCGACATACTCCCACTCCTGACGCCTCTAGCTTCCTGTGGCCTCCTAGAGTTGGAGGGACTGACTCGCACTACATACCGGCGCCGAGGGTCTATACAATAAACCGGCCAAACTGAAAGATCGCCAAATTTATAAGCCATAAAATATTGTCGGTTACTGAGACATGCTTAAACGCTGGATTAAGAGACCTCAAATTCTAGTTGTTTGTCATCTCACTAATCTGAAAGGATAGACTAAAAATGGAAGGGGCTAATTTTCTAGTACGGAAGCGACATAGGATGCGAGGCAATGGAGGATTCCGAACTGGTACGTATCGATTTTTTCTAGTCCCGGCCAACAGCCAATAGACAGAGTTAATTGCTTGATAGCTGTAACTACGTTTTAATATGCCATGCGGAGATATTCAGGGTCTTCATTGCCACACGTTTGTGTTGTGTACTCCAAATAGTGCATGACAAATGCTTTATGAACGTTATTGCGCTAACCACGTCAGATCACCAAAATGAGCTCGTAAACCAGTGTTCCATATTCCGTATAAGCCATTTTCCAGGATTATTGTTCCAGTTTCTCAAGTTGTGGAATCCTAATTCACACGTCAGGTCTGCAGTCCCAATGCTTGGACGTATGGACAAAATTATCCGCACTTGTAATCCCGCCAAGCTGATGAAGCGTCCACACTACTTATACATCCTTTTCTTGACAAGGATGTCTTTGTCTATGTTTGGACAGCCATTTTCATGAAATAAATAAACGGACGCTTCCTTTAAACGCTTGACATATTGATCTGAAAATGTGGACACTAGCAGATTGTAAGTCTCTTTATCTCTTAATAAACTAGTATGAAGTCCGAACTCAGTAGGTAATGGGGAGTTTTGTTACAATGGATTCAATAGAGGGACTTCGCAATGTCAGAGAGACATCAGAGTGCATCTCCAACTGCTCTCATCTAATAGCCTTGGCGTAAACTGACAACTTAGTCCAAGGACAATCAAACATGACGAACGATTTGATGCGCCTTGTGGATTGCCTTGACAGATGGTAACGTGCCTAAATTTGTTGCAACTGCAGTATTATACTTCGATATGAATAAAAGTGACTGCGTCTTTAGCGCCAATGCGACTGTCGTATAAACTGCAGCTCCATTGATTTAAGAAAGTTACCAGAATCATCCTTACTTACAGAGAACCAGCCACTAAAGACTTGCATTAACTAGCCTATTACACAGCAGATTGTGGTAACGCAAGCCATCTACTTGAATGAAGACACGCACAGAAGTAGAGAGTGAAAGTACTCCAACCTCGTGACAATCACAAAACCGTCTTGGCAATTGAGGGATTAGTATCGCAGACCCAGAGACGCACCATGGCGTGTGGCGTGCACAGGGCGCCATTATCCTGACCACTGATCTCGATTCCATACATCGAACAGTGCCGAACGCTTGCTGGCTACTCCGAGAAGAAGCTCACAAGAGCCGTGTCTCAAAGATAACCATATGTCTGCAAATTGAGCACCTTGATTCACGTGCGGACTCACCAGATGTCAGTTTAAACACCGCCTTTTGTTACACAAAGCAAATTGAACCGAATTGACCACAGCAAGCGCATCGGTCATCGGACCTGCGCCTTGTTATCGGATTGCTTTAAGAATAATTCCAAGAATGGTGAAAGCAATAGCGTCCGACCCGGATTCGAGTTTTCATCGGCATTTAAGACAGTAAACAAGCTTTGTTTGGTTCGGCGGAAATTTAAGTTGACTGCTGGCATTGCTTTATTCATCCAACAATACGAGATCCTCGAAGAAATGAGGCATCAAAATGACAAAACGCACAGCTTAAAAGACTATAAAACTTGAAGGACTCTAACATAAACATCCGCATTATGGCGCGGCCTCTAAATCGGTCGTTGTCTTTGCGCCCAACATCCCTTTTCCATTATCTGCCGTATACATCTTAGTTTTGCAAGATTACGCTGACAGATATTTTGTTCAATCAACATACAAGTTCACTGAGACCTGCTACTCCCTCCACCTTTGAATATAAAATCAAGATATAATGCACGGTCCTGTATCTACTGTCTTGGGACAAAACAATTTGTCTCAATTGAAAGGAATGCTGAAAAAATGTTGAGGAAAGCTTTTACGTTCTGAAATGATACCAATCCTGAAGAGTTGGTTCAGCCTTTTGTTATCGTTGATCAATCCTCCTCATGTTTCTATTCATTATTTAAGTTATCATTTTTAATGGTAACTGATTGGTACATTTATAGTTGATAATGAGAATTGTTGAAAATGCGCCAATTTGGGTACATAAACCTTTTACTAACATGACTTGCTTTAACTAACAAGACAACTAAATTATCTACACTAGTCCGTGCCACGGTTTCCGACCCAGGAACGCTACTAATTTTATCAGCAGGCCAGGTGGCACCAGGTGAGTTTGCGAAGATTTAAGCTATTATGTTGCTTATTAAATGATTGATGAATCCTCAGTCACACAAAGATTTATCTTGCCGCACAACGAGAAACTCAACGCACGGTGGAATTCGCTATAGCGAAAATCGTCGCACAAGTCTCACGCTAACGCTCCTCGACTTACGCTGGGCGTAATGTAATCCTTCGTAGTTTACCAAAAGCAGTGGTAGAGACTTGCCTCTGATATTGCTCAACATCGTTCTTCTATCTTTTTACAAGGGGGTATATTCTGCTCGGCTAAACTCTCCTGCTGTATCCAGACACACAAATTGGGGCAGCTTCCGAGATTAAACATTTTCCTTATGTTGAGCACGCGCCTAATCGTATCTACAATACTGGAAAGAATAGTAAAAGATGAATGAGTTACCTTGTTGAGCAAGTCCATGTTCATCAGCAATTCCTAGCATGGCTTTACGCAAGGTCGATTCTGGATAACATGCCAGCCAACCTTCTTAAACTACACTACTGCCTACATGGACAATGGAAACAATGTTGTAATCCTATTCCTGGATATACAAAGATCATTTGAAAGATTACCTCACGAAACTTTACTCAACAAATGTAAGACCATAGGCATTGGAGTGCTAATGACTTCTTGGCCGCCTTCATATCTACTTGATAGATAGCAGGTGATACGTGTCCGCGACCGTTTATCTAAACCGAAAACCGTCACCAGTGTAGTAATTCATGGAAGGGTTCTTGGTCCACTAAGTTTTCTCCAGTCTGTTAGCGATATATTCCAGAGAATAAAACACGGTGCTACTTTTCAGTTTCCTGATGACATTAAAGTTGTCTACACACAAGAATGTGCAAGTACCCAGGCAGCCGTAGGTCTCATTCAGGATGACTTATCTGCAGTTGTATCCTGGTGCCAACTGAGGGAATTGTCATTTACGGTGGACAAGTATAATACCTTGTCGAACAACTGCCCAGGACCGCTAGACAGTTGTTTGATGAAGAGCACATACATCACGAAATATAGGCAGTTGGTGAACTGCGCGTGCAATATTAAATAACTTTCGAAGGTCATAAAACAAAGTCTCTTTCATTTCGTTTCATACTGACCCAAAACTAATTCATAAGATTGTGAAGAAGTATGATTCAACGACGACACAACAGCAGAATAATTTTGATTAATTGGTGTTAATTGGGAATTTATAGCCAAATTTGTTTTTATATATTATTAATGCAACATAAAATCTTTCATCTGCTCCAGTTAGGGAGTGGATTTTCACATTGTCGAGAAATATAAACTGTATTATTTTAAAACGTAATATATATGTTATCCTGGAATATACTTCGAACCGACTTTGAATGTATAATTTCGAAAGATTTGTCTTGTGGTTCACGATGAACTCAGTGATTAATTGATCATTACGGGCGATGGACACTTAGTGCACGGTTGAATCGGCAATGGAACCATATGACGCAAAAGTTTTGTGCCTAAAGCACACAGCTCCGACAAGCTGTTGAGAGACCGCGGCGTGGCGTAGAATCAAATGTGACCATGAATGAAGGGCACAAATGAGTCCCACTGTTCTATAGTTGAAAGATAATACCATGTCTAATGCACAACTTGTACGCACCGCTCTGCCATCTTCATATTTGGAGGCGTGGACAGCCGGAGGATTATAATACAGATTCAGTGGCCAGAGACAACTAATTACTGGAAGGTACCGAGGTTCTTAGAGGAAGATCTCGTAGAGGCCGTAGGGCAAAAGCAAGAGCTGGCGAAGCTGCTTGCCTCTATGGTGTTTACTCAAGGGACGGGCAAATGTAATCGTGGAGGCGGAGAATGAAGTCCAGCCAAGTTGGCATGTGCCGCGGCGAAGCAGGTGCAGTTCGTGAAGTCCGACAGTACGGTCAGAACCTGGAAACCAGGAGGCGATTTCAGGCTGCCGGCTTGTGCTAGGAGCGGATGAGTTCTTGTTTGTGGTCTGTCTCCGGTTTGTTAAATGGGGCGCTACCAGATTGGGACGACGCGTTAAGAGAGCACCTGTTAGTAGAGCAGTTTCTGGAAGGTATAAATCCAACGATGGCCGATAAACTGCAGATTAAGAGCGCCACCCACCAAACGGGCGCGGTGGAACTTGCTCAGGTGGCAAGTGTGTTGGTACAGTAGCCAAAGTCGGCACTGAGAACCGAAGGCCAGAAAAACAGCAAGCGATTGGACAGGTTGGAAGAGAATATGGAGTACACTCCGCAAAACAAAGGAGCACGTCGAATCACACGTCACAAGACGAGGCTATTTGTGTGCTGCTTTTATGGTGGAAAACTGGGGCACTTGACGCGACGCACCACATACTGTACCAAATAAAAGGTACAAAATATTGCTCACTTGTTGGAGTGTGCATATTTTAGGACCTGAACAAAAGTGTGCTTGAGGAAATAGTAAAAGCAAATGGAAAAACAAACAGGTTTTAAATGTTACATAGTGTGAAATCATCCCGATCAGCCACCAAGATGTAATGAATACCCAACCGTGTTCCATTATGTCGAAAGCGGTCGGTGGTTACGGTATACCACTAAATGGTATGCTTGTGCACGTGGTTGCTATCGTGAGTCATAAACTCAATCATATCTTCGTCGTGTCCCAGACGCAAACAGTCCATTCTTAGGACAGACTATCTTCAAGCCAGTTAGCTCATTGTCGACCAGCAACGAGGAAAGCGGATTTGGATATACGGGTGTAGACTCCCGCTGGTTGGGAAGGATTCACATCGGTGTGCTCGTTAGTTGTCGCTGTACACACTTGTTCGGCAGTGCAATCGCTTGTGGGTAAATACAAAATTCTCCTCACCATAAAACCTCCTACGGGTTTCGTTATTGCCTCGAACACACAATTACGCTTTCACGGCGGCGTATCCGTCAAGTACACCCAGAAGAATATCAATCCACTTATAGGCCGAGGTCATAAAGAACCTCCAGGTAATCTTTAATGCGGATATAGTTGAGGAAACTCACAGCCGATATAACACCGCAATAAGTTGGTTAATGAAGACCAACGGAAAATACAGCTTTTGCGTGGACTTCAGAATGCTAAACAAAAGATCGCTAAGTAATTTTTGTCCCGGAGCCATCAGTTCTCATACAACTTCGACACAATTGAGAATTTAAAGCTATTCACGATAAAGAATTGAAGATCTGGCTAATGGCGGCTAGCAAACAAATATGGGGACCTGAACAGTAGCGCTTTACAGTTGGCGAGAAGCAACAGTGAATTAAAAGGAGGCAGTTTGAAGTATCTGGTGCCGCGTTCACTTTCCGGCGTTTGATGCTCCGCCTGCTGGATGGGTTATATCATGTGGCAGCGTATGGTGACGACATCGCGATATACAGTGCATCGGAAACAGAACATTGCTGACATTTGGAAGCTAGGTTGCAAGGCATTCAACTGTCGGGGGTTACGGATGAATGGGCATAAATCACAAATCGGATTAACATCCATGACACGGCTTTGTAACAAGGTAGGTCAGGGTGAGCTGAAGCTGCTATCGGAGAAAACATTGACAATGCAGGCACCCCAGTTCCGTTCTCGAAATGCAGTCTTAGGGTAATTTTAGGCCGCGTCAGCAACTGCAGTAACGTTTTAGTAATTTAAACATTTTGGCTCATGTTTGTACGACCAAATGTGAGAGGAGAATAAATGCACGTGGACGCCAGGGTCTCAGTATGCGTTTGACAGCATTCAGAAAGAAATAGGAAGACCGATTCTTACGTGGAAATAGCCGATCGTCGGAGAAACGTTCACAGTGACCACACACGCAAGTGACGTCGGAATCAGTGCGGTAGTAAAGCAAAACTTTTCACGACTGAATACTACAAACTAATTTTAGCACTATCGGAACCTAAATATGTAACAAGAGAGAAGGATTGTCTGAGCATTTATTTTTAACGATAGACAAGTAGCGAGCATACTTACTGTGTCAGCGCTTTCACTTGAAACAGATCACAAAACTTAAGAATGGATTATTTCCTGCAAAGACTCCAGCGGCAAGTTGTCTAGGTGTGTACTACGCTTAAAAAATATGACTTCACGGTAAGCTACATACCACGGAGCGACAACGGAACGGCAGATTTTGTATCGCACCTGTGGAGTGAGGACGATGTGCAGAACGTTGCCTTTCGTGTCTGTCCTTTTGTGCTGCTGCAAGTTGTGGGGTTGTTGGCAGCTGAGCAAGGAAATGAGAGGCTCTTGCAAAGGCTGATAACAACACGATTAATGAATCAAAATATGACAACCAAACACCAAGGGTAACCATTCTGGCCATCCGCTGGGATCCTGAGACACCTGCCGATCCACAAACCTGGATTTCTGATGTGGACGAAAGGGCGAGGTGCTGTCTAGATGCCGTTGAAAGCACTGGAGTTGAGGAAAAAATTTTAGTCTCTTGTCAAGCGATGGTCCAAACCAGATGCCCCGGAATATATGATGTGCTTAAGTATCGAGCATGCTGGCTAAGTATGAACAATGACATCGAAACGTACAGGCTGTCTTGTCAGCAGTGTCGGCTCTTGAATTAGGACGATCGCGGAACAGGCCAACCTATGCTGGCGATTCCAAAGTCTAGGATTGGTAGGTTGTGGTTAAACGACGTGAGAGGGCAGTTCCCGTTAACGTGTCGGGTCGACCAATAAATAATCTTGATGACCAAGCACTTCACCCACTCGATTGTGTTAAGTGTCGACCTGCCTACTATGAGGAAATCGCGTTGTATAAGAACCAAGTCGAGTTGGCGTCACCTTAAGTTGCACGGTAAAACAGCATATCAAACAGATCAAAGTCAGATGCACACAGAAACTGAACAAAATGACTTGTTCAGGAAGGTATGTGTGCAATTTCCCACAATAACTGTGTGTTTTAAATCAGAGCCGTCTCATTTCCGAGCAGACTAGTGCTTTATCCATGTTGCAGAACATTTGTTCCCATCGCTTGTTTCACACCACTCACAATCCCCTTGGATTTTGAGACCTATGAAATCAAACGTGCACACAACTGTGATTTGAACGGTTTCGGTGTACTATTTTCAAACTCCGTCGGTCTGTTCCGTGTCCACCAATATACTACTTGTTCGGTGGGTTGTTTGTTGAATCACCAGGCGCAACATAGCAGATGCTTTTTCGAAACACTGAAGACACTACAGAATCTGGTGACAAAGTTGTTGAATAATATGGTCATTTCATTTGCTCAGATGCAAAAGCTTCTCTAGCAACAGCAAATTCAGTTCGAGAAAACCCAGTAGTAGCTGTTTGGTTTATTTGCACACTAGCTAAACGCTCAATCTCTGCCTTCATTGGACGCAGTCACAACTGCAATCACATAGTTGGTTTTCGATAAATCAAAGGATTAGCGTTTGAGTCCCGTTTCAAGAAATACGAAGATATTCTCCGTTGTGACTTGGCAGCGCAAGTTGATGACTGGAAGTTTGGTCGTTGCCGCGTAATCTCGGTGCGGTTGAGCATGAACGCTAGACCTATTTTGTGCTGAAAAAGAAACCAAGGAATTTCTGCTTCGATGAGACTGTGAAAACTCTCGGTGAGCAAGCATCTTTGTTCAGTATCCGTAATAATTGTCAAAAATTGCTCAAGCGTGATTGGCATATTTCTTATAACACATGCTGGAGTTGCGAACCGAGAGTGTGTACGTTGTAAACGCGGTACGATGACACCTGCTCAGTTTAAATTCTCAAATTGGTCTGCAGTCTTCCCTCTCATGCCGATACTGATATGCCCGCACGCATCCTAAATAAGTTAAGCAGGAACCCCATTTGATATTACTGGACATTGCTGCTGAATGTCAGAGACTGATTAATTTAAAGCATGATAACAAAATGCTTAAAAATGTTGACGACAGGAGTGAAACGCAAGTTTACAACACGTCAGTTTAAAGTAAAAATATAAACCATAGATTACCCAACCAGTGACCCTAGACCACCTGCTGAAACTGTGGTGAATGGCATTTCGTACGATTCCGTACCTATATGAAGCTTCTCTGTCAGAAGTGTAAGCTTATTGGTCACAAAGGACCTCGCTGTCGCAAAAAGTACCATTCTAGGACTGTCTACAACAAAAGTGCACAGGAACTCTAAATCCAAAAAGAAGTGGTTTCAGCGAGCGAAGACAATAGGATTTCTCACGACCTGTTGCACAGAATTTGCGGGCAAACGAAAGTAACTCACCATCCAAATAAATAATGTTCCTATATTCCTGCAAACAATTACGACATCTGACATTACTGTCATTTCTCAAACATCATAGACGAGACTTGCCAAACCTTCATCGAGGCGCACAAATCTAACCACCCAGAATGCATCCGGCGACCCACTGAGGTTAGATGTTGATTTCACACGTGATATTAAATTCAAAGATTCAGTCTCATTGGAACTAACAACTAAGTTTCTTGTGTAAACATTAATCTTCTTGACGTTGCCTAGATTGAAACCTTGAAGTAGCTCAATGTGCCACTGAATAATGTGTGTACTGAAACAAACGTCATCGTCCATTATACAGCCGTACTACTTCATCCCAGTCAAACCATTGATAAACAACTTCAGGCGAAGTATGCTTGTGTTTTTCAATCTGAACTAGGACATTGTACCAAGGTGAAGGAACAGCTTACTTTGTTATCAATTGCTACGCCAGTGTTTCTACTAGACGCCCGGTTCCCTATGCATCACAAGTAAATGTTGAACATGAGCTGGACCGATTGCAGCAAATTTGAGTGATTCAACCGATAAATTTCTCAAACTGGGCTGCTCCAGTCGGCCTGCTTAGGTAGTCAAACGGTTCTATTCGCTTGTGTGCAGATTTTTCAGCTGATCTGAATGATGCATTGCAACCCCAACAACCTCCACTTTGACTTAATGACGACCTGTTCGCGAAGCTGTATAGTGATAAATATTTCGCGAACTTGGATTTGCATGATGCTTATGTTCAACTAGCTTTTTAACCTGAAACCAGAAAGCTTTTCACGGTCAACAAACTTCGTGGTCTGTACCAATACTATTTTCTGCCATTGGGAGTTAAAACCGCACCCGCAATTTTTCAGCAAGTTATGGATGCCATGTTGACTATAGTAACTGGAGCTGCAGCCTATCTGGATGATATCATCAAAAGGGGAACCACACAGAACGAATTATTTCAAAGACTGGATGATGTGATATTGCGAATCAAGCAATAAGCATTCCGCTTATGTGCAGACAAATGCAAATTCTTCTTGAAATCCATTAAGTTCCTGAGATTCGTGACTAATGAGCGCAATCGACATGCCCACCCCGAGAACATTGAGCAAATATATCGATTGCCTACGGATGGCACAATTCTGAGATCGTTCCTCTGAATGGTGGGTCAACATAGCGGTTTTCTGCCAGCTATGCATCGTTTACACCATAACTTGAATATTCTACTAATGAAATATATCGACTGGACATGGTCCAGGTAGCGTCGACAGGCATTCGAGAAATTGGAATCTGTGCTGAAATCAAACCTATTGCTTATCCATTAGAATCCAATTCTGGACATCATCCTGGCTACAGACGCTTCCAGCTATAGAATCGGTCCAGTCATTTCACACTGCTTTCCAGACGGTTCACAAAAGGCTGCGGCGTATGCGGCACAAGCTCTGGCCACCTCTGAGAAGAACTACTGCCAAACCAAGCAAGAAGCTCTCCCTATCATGTTTGCTGTTCAGCAATTCCACCAAGTGATTTACATTCGGCGTTTCACATTAGTGACGGATCATAAACTGTTATTCGCTATCTTTGTATTCATAAAGGGTATTTGTCGTACACGACCGGTAGACTATGGAGTTGAGAGAGATTTCAACATGAAATATTTGTCCACTGACTCCATTGGGCAGACGGATGCCCTGTCCATATTAATCGATACTAATCGACGTGAGGCTGAGGTGGCTGTCATTGCTTCAATCACAACCAACACGCATACCAGCCACAGAACACACGATGAAGTGTGTTCCTTGCAGGTAAAGGCAAGAATAAGTCAGCAAGCCACAAATCACAACACATTGCTACATAATGTATTGACTTACACGATACAAGGTTGGCCAAAAAATGCACTGACTAATCCCTTGTACAGGTTATCATGCGAGACGCATCTCTGTCCGAAGTCGATGCCTGTCTGTTTATCGCTAATCGACTTGCCATTCCCGAAGTACTCAGGTAACGTGTGCTGAGGCAATCCCATAGCAGCTACCTAGGAACCGCCCGCATGAAGGTACTTGCGCGCAGTTAGGTGTATTTGCTCATGATGGATAGCCAAACGGAAAACACTGGACGGTGCTGTTCCTAATGCTGCAGTGTTTCCAACTTACCGGTGCAAACAACATTGCAATATTGGCTGAATCCCGAATCACTCTGGTTACGCATGCATGTAGATTTTGTGGGATAAGTCGAGGAGACTTTCTTTCTCATAAATGTCCACATATACAGTAAGTGACCTGTAGTTATTGTGATGCGACACACATCCGCAAACAGCACGAACCTTGCGCTGAAGCATGTTTTCAGTCAGTATGATCTACCAGAACCAATAGTATCGGATAACGGATCACCATTCCCATCGCATCCATTAGCTGAGTTCTGCGCACACAATAGAATGCAACAAATGAGGACTGTCCCCTATAAATTTCAATCAAATTCCAAAGCAGAAAGTTATACCGATACTCAGAAACCTGCATTGTTAACATTAAAGAGCATAGGTACGTTGGATGAAAGTTTGAAAAGATTATTGTTGAAGTATCGAGGTACTCGGAATCCCAATGTACCAGATGGGAAATCACCAGCTGAGGCTCTCATGGGTCGACGACTAAGAACCGTTCTAGAATAATGGCTGCAAAACGCCCAGCGATACGTCGTACGAATTCGGATATGGAAGCCCAGTACAACAGACTGGACGGAGTACGGCGCAGAAGGTTCAGATTTGGAAACGCAGTGTTTGCTGCCTTTCATCAAGGACGTCGAGTGACCTCAGTACCAGGTCAAATGGTGTGATGACGAGGCAAAGTAATGTACCATGTTCGTGTTGGTAGGCAAGTGTGAGTTCGCCATTGCAACCACCTGCGAAGGTGGTTTACAAGGATCCCAGATACGCGCTACCACAAAGGTTTTTATTTCTATGTGTCGTACACTTTGCACCTAAGCACCTCGACCAGACAGAATACGCAGCTCGTGGAACCGTGTTAAAGTGAAAACCGAGTAAGTCCAAAGCAGATAGGAAGATGCGGGAACACTTGCAGGTCGACGCCCGTAGGAAGACCTATTGAAGAAAGGTATTCTCGTCTGTGAGAGACAGCATTCGAGAAGACCAGCTTAAAATGTTCAGAAGCATCATGCACATGCAAGAGGTTTTCAGGTGTTATTTTTCTAGAGTTTTGTAACTTGGGATTCAAAACGGGCAGATGACAGCACCTGTAATGTGAGTGCTATGTTGCAGTTTATCTCCGGTTTGAGCTCGCGTTTTCCAACCACGATGCAGCTGAAAGATGCGCGGTTTCCTTTGCTTCATCCAGACATCCAAAGCAGCCAAATCAATCTCTCCATAAATGTGTGAATAGAGCAGGATAATTAGGTGCACTGAGAGAAAATAAAACAAATGAATGTAGTAGCAAAGAGCGAAAAATCGTAGAACTAGACATAAATTTCATATATTAAGCGAAATAAAATGCAAATATAATAAGCGATTCTTTAAGTATGCACAAGATACGCAGTATGCCATTCATACATTAAATCAGTGAGGAAACATGGAGGGCGACCAAACGAATTGGAACACCAGACTAAAGAGCTTCCCAGGGCATGGGGAAAAAGTAAAAACAAACAAGCCAAATGCAGCAAACATGCCGTGCTCTACGTTATAATGGCGAAATAAATACAATATCCTCAACAGTGTGCAAGTTACGAAAAACTGCCTATAACGCCCAATGTTAACTTTTCGCTAAAATTTGCGGTTTTGCTTTTTCAAGCAAATCACGAAAAGAAGAAAGACCAACAAAGCATAGCGAATAGATAGAATCTAGGTAACTACTGCTCTAACTATTTTAAGAAGGGTGAGGTGTTAGGTGTCGAGCGGCCTACTATAATGAAAATCGCACTGTCCAATAACCAAGTCCACTTGGCGTCACTGATTCAGGCGGAATGTTGTAATGTGCATGGCTAAACAGCATTTCATAAAGCTCAAAGTCAAATGCGCACGGAAACAGAACCAATTGACTTGTTCATGAAGGTAAGTGTGCAATTTATCACAAGTAATTGTGTGTTTGTATCAGAACAGTCTCATTTACAAGCAAACTGACGCTTTATCTTATGTGCAGTGCAATTGTTACTATGTCTGGTTTAACATGACTCACACTTCCCTTGGTTCTTGATAACTATAAAAACAAATGAGCAAACAGCTGTTATTTGAACTGTATGATGGTTTTTTCATCCCCGGTCGGCCTGTGCCTTGTTCACCAATATACTAGTTGTCCGGTGAGATTCCTTTTGATTAGCGAGGCGGAACATAGGAGCTACTACGCCGAAACCCTTAGGACACAACAGAGTGAAGCTGCGGAAATCCTGGATCAGCGGGCTAACAAAAGGACACGCGCGGTAATAAAGCATCTGATGGCTGTTCACGGAATTCTGAACGATATACCGACTGAACAGTGCCATGATTTTAATATGTGAATGATGGTCATGTCTGGAGCAACAGTGCATCAAAAATATATCAACCATTTTCTGCCATCCCCTGACAAATTAATCGACGGAGAGGAATGAAAGGACGAGTAAAGAATGGCTGGCGGCGAAATGGGAAAATGAGAAGTATTACCACTGCTATTACTTGCTCACCTGACATCTAAGGAAGAAAGCACTGGGCAATCAATTTTGCAGATCATGTACATCCGCGGGCCTAGAATTCTAGTTGATCAAGAGAGTGGAATGTGTTTGAATTGCCACTTCCGCCGAGAGAATCATGGAACAACAGGAAGGTAACGAACCGAAACCTGTAGGCAAATCAAGCGTGGATGATGGAGGACTCCTGCGTCAATATGAGAATAACTTCCGGCGAGTTTCCAAGTACAAAATAACCAAAGCGCAACCGCATGAGGCGAGGTGAAACTGCACCCGAAGTGGAAGAGGCCAAATGAAGTACTCGAACTACAAAGTCCAAAATAACCATCGCTCTACACGGGAGAAAAACGCGAGTTCACGCTACAGAATTTAGGAACGGGTACGAGGGGGGATAAGAAATTAAGCCACACATGGGGCAGCTGTGGCAACATGTAAAGTCTGGCACCAGTTTTACTGGCGCCGTGCAAACTTTGGCCGAACTGAAAATTGGCTTAAAGCCAAACGAATTTGAACGCCGGACTACGCTGTCCAGAAACCGGGGCTTGGGCAGACTGAACAACGTGAACGCCGCAGCCAGGATGATTCAGCCGGAGTGATCAGCTCAGTCAGAGGTATGCGATGCGGAGGTGTATCCCACAACTCAAAGATAATGTTCTGTAACAAATAAATATGTTTTCATTATTATGATGTAAATAGTGACTTAATCGCTGCGCAGTCCAGCTTTGCATTTCGCGGGCACAATTTAGCAGCAGTCAAGAAAGTCAGTGAGACTGCAGGCGAGATCGACGTCCGCGTTAACTTTGGAGGTTGACCTGCGTGGCAATGACAATGAGTAGTATATGTGACGCGTGAAAGCGCCATAAATTCAGCGAGTATGGATTACCGCAGATGGCGTACGTGCAGTGCACAATTCAATCGGACATTGAAATAAACGGCAATGGTATTTTGGGCCTATCCTACCAAGTCACGGCAAGACGGGTCGATGGCACGCAATGGTGCACAGTATCAAATGTCCCACTATTGAAGTGAGCAAATTTATCTGAATATTTTATGTAGGTAGTGCTTACCATATGTACCAATGTTCTCCAGTGCGCAACTCGTTTGCACTGCGAACACTTCTCGTCCTGCACGGTAGTAAGTCGATGAAGGGGGAAATTTAGCCATACGCAAGCCTTTCCAAAACATCCGTTTTTCAATCCTATCGACATAAATTTTTCAGGATTTTAAACTGTTAAGTAAATGGTCAGTAGTAAAAAGGTTAAATGTTAACGATGAATCCCATTTGTGTCCGCTATTGGCGCACCTAGAGCAGCAACACAAGGGCGTGGTTAACTCTCCACTTGAATGAGAAACTTGATTTATAACGGATAAAACATGATTGTGTGACAGGTACCGTATAGTTACTGGAGTGACGATTATAAAACCAGTAACGAATAACATGAGAATGGGAATTCCGAGTTTTTGGTGACATCAACTGATCGGATGGTCCTGTTGTAGCAGTCGTGTGAATGGATTGCGATGTGCAATCACATCGCGCTAGGCGATTTCCATAGCAGTGAACCTTAGTCAATTAGGTCACTGTGAAGGTAACTGTCGAAGCATATAGGTACTGAATTTTCCCAATACCCAAAATTTAACTGACTTACCAGTCATTCACATTATCACTGACCCATCCTTCCTCAATGCCACGTTACAGAAAGGGCTTGAGAGCGCCGTTTTGTTAGAGTTTGATGCTCTGATGAGTGAAACGGATCATTTACCTAAATGTGAGTGAGGTAGGGTTTCGTCATGGCGCATTTTGTGGAGCATTACTACAGTTGCATCATTAGTTTTGGAGACAGCTACATCAGCTACATCGAAATCTTGATGTTGAAATCAATGACCACATCATAAAGTGGTTACACAGCCGCATGAAATCTTTAACGGCGGAAGCAGTTAAGTCGGGAAACCGAGCTAAATCAGCAGTCACCAGGATCTTGTTGCCTACTGGTCGCTGAGTCAACCGTGATAAGTCGTTCACATTCCTAATGCTCTAAAAGCGGCCGAAAGACTTGAACTACTGGAGACTATCCTTATCGATTGTGAACGGCCACTTTTATGTATCCAAAAACGGCTGCTAGTGACTCTCCGCTAATCTTGGCAGCTCTCGCGTTTTGCTATCCATGATTGTGGTTTGTTTATGTTCCAAGGTTGCATGTTTTTTGCATGATATTACTGAACGAAATGACAACTTCATCTCGCAGTCAACCTCTTATGATGGAATTGACAACGCAAAGGATTATAATGCTGAAAAAAATTGATCTAAACTAAGTGACAGGTTCAGGTGGGGAATCTGGTTATCATTCTGTCGGCCATGATCGCGGAGTCTGTTACAATAGCAAAGGCGGCTTAGCAAGCCGTCCAAAATATTTGAGTCCCTAACGTTGCAATTATTTCCGACCCCATTTGGTAAATCTACATAGCTGCCGTTGTGATTGTTGTGCGAAACGAAAACAGCTGTGCAGTCATTACCTTAATTATAATCTTCAGCAAAGCCGACTATTCTAGAGTAAAGCAGGGAATGCTAGATGGATGATTATTTGTTCAATAAGTACGAAGTGACTTTAACATTAAGAGCTAACTGTACGGTTAATTTCTTTGCACGCAGCAAGGCACAGTGACAGCTATCCAATTTACAACATTTAGGCAGTAATTAAGGACCGACCGCCCCTTTAGTAGTTCAAAACCTAGGGACATATTTAACAAGGCATACAGAGGGTAGTTAGAAATTAACTCTTGCGATCACGCTTCAAAATATGCATAAGCAATTGCTGTTCGTACTATGCCTTCTTTGTTTATGAGTATGTGGTCTCTGACTTGTTCAACGCACACTGTTAAATATATTTTAGTTAATAGTCTATTTCCGAGGACGAGTTTGGTGTAGTATAAATTGCAGTTATATCCGACATTCCTCGCTCTGTAGCCATAATCACGATGCCTAAATGATAACAATTCACATTGATGGTTTGATTGAATCAAGTTACTACCCCACTCAGTTTTATCGCTCCGAAGCTCCGACATAAATCTTACATCCGTATTAGAAAGGTTTATCTCATAGTTTGGCCAGGTGTCTATCCATGATGGGGTAGAGTGTTGTTGAGATATGACGGCCTCTATTTCGACGAATGTGGTCTTACGCGTTAAGGTACAAGCGGTGTAGAGATTTTGTGGCAAGGATTGGTTTTCTGTATGTCAAATTGGTGGCTGCTTTTAAGCCCACCTTTACGTAGTCTGCAGATAATCGTTTATTAACTTTGGTCTTGTGTTTATGAAGTTCAGCTAGACTACGTAAGCTTACCGAGTGTTCTGCGTCTTATTGCCTGCCTTAGGTGCTGTCGATCTTTCTCCCCCGCGGGTACTATCGAGATGGATGACATACCGAGATTGCCACTTCCATCGAAATACTGACCACTCGTGCCCTGATTCCACGGCCTTCGGTCGAATCTCGTTCGGCAATTTGGAGAGAAACCTCAATAATTTATCCAATAGGAATTGCGTATTTCCTTTGGTGTGTAATGTCCAATAATCTTGCATAAATTGGTCCTGTATTTAGGTGATGAATGAATTTGTGATCATATTGTTTAGAGTGAATTTTCTCAGATGTAGCAATACCGCTCTCGGTCATGTGTTTGCGCCTCACGATCGGGAGAATTTGGATGCTGGAAAACATCAAGAATAAATGAAGTTTTATTTCTGTCGCTATAATGAGGAGCACCTAAGTCATCTATTATTTTGGACAAGTTGTTCATTCATTGATTACAACAGGCAAGCAAAAGTTGTGTGTGTGTGTTATGGTGGATAATATGATGAGTCCACAGTTGCGTGTTCCATATTCGTGTACCTTCCACATTTTAACTCGCGCAATTCATACAAACTCTCCCACGGGACCTGTCAAGTCTTGGCAATTTTCTCCGTCGTAAACCATTGTTCCATTGTAAGATCGGTTAACATGCGCACACTGCTCAGTGAGACTCTAAGTAGCAGAATATAGAACAAGATAAACTCATCTGGTGAGTTCAGAGTCACCGGAATAATTCTTGGTTCACCATTATGCACTTATGTCGGGTAACTTGTAACGCGTCACAGCATAGTGGGCTCAAGATGAATATCAATCGCGTCGCATGTGGAATTGCACTGGTTGCAATCGTCTCTCAACTTTCCTTGTATCGTTCCAAATTCCGATTCGGGAGCGTCAAGGAACACACGAGTGAACACACTGTGTTTCCGTCCAGCGAATACCCGTTTGAATGTTGTTATTGTTGATTTGGATTGTTTAGTAGGAGCCACTGGAGTTGACAGTGGAAGCCGCGTCGTAATATTTCGGCTCGGTACAGCTCCGTACGCCTATCACCGCCTTCGCATCCATGCAATGTGAAGAAGGCATACATAAATCGTATTTTCTCTGCACTGGATGCGCGCTAGCTATCGGCCGTCGCGGTCTTGACTGAATAGGATAAAGTCTGTCCCGTCGAATGTGACTTGCCCTAATTGTGGTTACGATTAGCTGGTGTACGAGATGGGGATGTCTTGGGCCGGTTAGCGTGACTGACTTTATTATGTTACTAAGAATGCTTTCCTGATTTTTTCTGCTTATTGCTGGTAAACAGTATTGGTTCTGTTCCATTCAAATAACAATGCACTGAGGCAGACCATCTATTCATTGGTTTCAGTCGGTACTGATCGTTGAACAACACGAGCATTTGTAGTCTTCATTCATACGGAAAATTATAAAGACAATTGACATTTTTGTTTACCCGGCGTCGGGGTATTTCTATTTTACTGGCATCTGTCCTCAGCCATGGCTGCTAGAACTGAATTGAGCTCTCCACTTGTGGCTGTTTGTATGAGCCGAGAATTAAAGGAAAATCGAATGCTCAAATCGTTCGAAATTATGCTTTAGGAGGCCTACGTGATAGATGCCCCTCATCGACGTTGTTTCAGCCTGCTTCGAACATCCAAGGTCAGTCTGGAATAAAACTCCCAGATAATTCTCGCCAGAAGATGCTTGAAGCTTCATGTTGCCGAATTTGTAAGAGTACACTCACTTGTGTCGTAGGTGCAGCACTCTATATTTGTCCACACTGAATCGAAGTGGCTTCTGGATTGACCACGCGTATACCCTATCCAGATCAGCTTGAAGCACTGTGATAGCCTTTGGTCTAATGATCGCACTACACACCTTGTTGGCATCGGCTTGAGGTAGGCAGTTCGTGCTCATAAGCCATATGCTATCGTTAATATACGTCAAAAATAATCGCGGTCCTATCCCGATCCGTGCAGTAATCCTCATTCCACTCGGATGAGATCTGACGACTTTTCACCCACTCTTACTTCCAGGCCCTGATGTAGAGGAAAGCTTCTGATCCAACCTAGGAGAGGCTCACCAATGCCAAAGGTCTGGAGTTTGAAGAGCAGAATGTTATAGCCTAACCGATAGAGCGCCTGTGAGAAGCCAATAAAGATTAAATCATCTCACGCCCTCGAGCCTGCCGCTTCAGTCCAGCTGGATTGCAAGTGCAGTAGATTTGTAAAACATGATTAATTCCGTCGGAAGCGATGCTTTACCGGTATGAGGTAGCTACTTTCTCCCAAGAAGGCCCATGGTGCATCAGAAATAATGGCTTCCATGACCGTTGAAATAATCAGTAGGAATATTATGAGACGGTATTTGGTTGGATTGGTACGACTACATTCCTTTTGCATAGGATTCAACATCCCATGTTTCCACATGTTTGGCACTTAAATTTCGTCAAAATTATGTTGGATGAATCGAGACAAAGTCTCAGCTAAACGCCCTCTTACCAAAGTTAGCGATTTCCAGGTTAGCTGTGTTGCGTATACTCAAAGGATATTTTAGTACACCTGCTGTTGTGAACAATGAAAAATGATTTATCAAGGGATAAAAGTAAGTGCTTGACACGTCCCGTAGGATGGTAGCGGTGAATATGATGCAATTAAAATATGTCTGGATCATCTGTCGAACGTCCGCCGAGATGAATACTTTGATAAGTAACATCAGTGTAAAAAGAAAAAAAGAAAATTATCGCGCGTAAACGTTCAGAAATACACTGGTGTGCAGTGATGGATGAGGTAAGGAGTGAGAAAATAAAACATGGTCGCTCACTTGGGTCCGTTTGATACATAAATCCTGTTGAAAAGCATGCTGGACGTAATCCACAATAGAGGAGCTCAGGTAACAAAATGTTGGGAGCTAATAGCAACGTCTAATCGTATTTGAAGACATCCAGGGTAGGAGAGGACACAACTGAGTCCGGTAGTGCGTTCCAAGGTTTGCAAACCCGAAGGAAAAAGTAACTCCGTCGACACTCCAGACGGCTATTTTGTTTCTTCAACTTTAAGCAGTTACCCCTGAGCTGCGCTTTGTGGCTAAGTTTCAGTAAATGGCGGCATACGTGTTTGGGGTCACTCAATAGCTGATACGCTAATATGAGGTCGCCGCGCAGCCTTCGATAACGTCCGCTGAAAATTCACAGCAACTTCAGCCTTTGTTGGTAAAAGTGATAGCGCATGCGGTTTACATTCTTTGTTGCTCTTCGTTGTGGTGCCTCTATCGCTTCTGGGTCGCGTTTCAACCAAGGTTGCCAAGCTTGGATTGCGTACTCAACATGAGGGCGCAAGTAGGAATTATGCGTTATTGGGAAGATTGATGGGTCAAATCTCCCGAATGCCCTTCGCAGCATGCCGACGTGCTGGTTGCCTCTTTTCGCAGCTACCACAGCCTGTTGTGAATAGTTGAGGTCGCTTTGTACGATCACACCAAGATCACGTTCCTGGGAGCTATTCTGCAATCATTTTGTCCCAAGTATATCGGTGTAGTTATGTCTATGGCATAACTGTACAAAGAGATATTTGTCCATGTTGAACGGTAGGGCGTTTTGAACTGACCAGTTCGACACTGTGTTAAGATCGTGCTGAAGCCGTTCATGGTCATCCGGTCCTCTGATCCTTCGCTTTATCTTGATATCATCAGCGAAAAATAGGAAATCGGAAGTAATTCATCTCGCCAAATGGTTAATGAACACCAAGTATAGACGAAGTCCAAGAAACGAGCTCTGTGGTACTCCAAACGTCACATCGATTGCATGAGAAAATGATTCTCGGACTCTCACCACTAGCCGTCTTTCTTGTAGCAAATTGCTAATCCAACTCAGGATTGGATCGCCAATGCCGTAGATCCGAAGCTTCTGAAGGAGAATTCGGTGGTCCAAGAGATCGAACGATTTTGAAAGTCCAGGTAGATGACATCGACTCCAACTCCATCACCAACAGCTTCAGTTCAGCTATTACGTGCAATTAATAGGTTAGTATTACACGAATGCTTTTGACGAAAGACGTGTTGCTCTGGGGCTATTAAATTGTGGCTTTCCAGGTATTGCATCAGCACGCCTGCGATGATTGATACCATTAATTTGGAAAGTACGGGAATTAGTATTCTTGGACGGTAGTTGGCAGGATCAGTGCGGCTACTTCCTTTATGGATAGGAGTGATGACCCCTTGCTTCCATACTGGTGGAATAAGGTTTTCCTCTAGACATGGCTGATAGAAGACAGCCAGTGGTTCTGATAGATCACTAGCTACTGCCTGTAGAGCCTTTGGTCGGATGTTATCAGCTCCGGGAGCACTGTGGATACGCAAGGATAACAACTTCTTCAACACAGCCTCCGTAGTGAAGGTGATGTTTTCTAAACCAGATGGTGGAGTATTAGAAATGAGGTGAATGTTTGGGCTCGACACTTGTTGGAACGTTTGAGGGTAATGAAGCCGTAGGAGATCAGCTGCTTCCATTGATGATCGCGTGTACCCATCAGCCGTGACTAGTGCTGGAACTCCTCGCTTTACCTTTCGAAGGCCGTTAACGTGCCTGTACAGGAGCTTGCGGTTAGTGCAGAAGCGCTTCGTTAACTTCTGTTGATGAGTGACCTTGTCTTCGCAGATCAGTTTCACACAGAATTTACGATGTGTCGCGTATGCAGTCCAGGTTTCGGCATTCGGGCAGTCCTGGTGATTTCGCCATGCCAAATCCCTCCGGGACATACCATTACGTGTCCTGCTCCTCAGAAATGAATTATGCTTGCTTTTAGGATGAAAGGACTTCTGCTCTGATGCGTGCGCTACCAGTGTACTAGACGTCTTTCTAAATGTTTCCCAGGCAACATCTGAGGGGCATTCGGTTAAGAAAGTCCAAGATGTATCCTTAACAAGCGTACAAAACATATTATAGTGCGTGACACTATGCACTTTATCGACCTCCTTTTCAGGATACTCTGCATAGCATATATTTAGTCAAAGAGTAGAATGACATGATCACTACGACCCAGTGATGTGCTTGTAACCATCCCGGCAATCATGCGTTCTTCGTTAGTTAGCACAAGATCCAGTATCGATGGCTTATTAGAAGTTCGAAATCTGGTTAGTGATGTTACGTGGTTGTAAAGAGAGTGGCTAGCAATAAGTTCCTGCAAACAGGCTTTAAACTGCACACCGTCGGTTGCCGGCGTTTCTATGTCGTGTACGTTAAAGTCTTCCCCGATAAGAATGTGGGTACAGGACTTGTTCAAAGCAAACTGAAGGACGTGGTACAGTTTGGAGTCCATTTCTGACGTTGCGTTTGATGGGCGATAAATCACGGCTAGTAGACATGTGTCTATGTTTCGCAACCAAAGGCGGCACCAAAGCGAATCGGGAGCTCGGATTTCCGGGTGATTGATAATTTCAGATCGGAGCTTTGTATTATATTAAAGAATCACACCGCCACCCGTTCCGGTTCTATCGGTCCGAAGCAGTGACATACCGGGTAAATTGATCTCACAGTCGGTTATATCAGGGTTTAACCATGTCTCTGTAATCAGGACGTGGTCCCGCAGTTGTGAGGCATGGAGTTCTCTAAGTTCGGCCAACGTGCTTAGAAGGCCTTGAGCGTGTGTGTACATGCAAGATAGGGCTTTTGTGGTTAGGAGTTCATTGATAGATGTCAAGTTTGTGTTCGTTTTTAAGCCGACCGTTAGGTGGCCGGCAAATAATCGTTTTTTTATTTGTGGATTTCAGTCGTGTTGCGTGACCTTTTTGAGCGTTCCTGTACAGATGATTCACTGGTGCTGTGCTCGGTCTTCCTGTGTGCCCTGGGCGCTGTTTTGTCGGTCTCTCCGAAGGACTGTGCAACTAAAGAATTTGCAGCGTTTGCAAGTTCCATCGAAATTCTTCCGACTTTTGGTCGTTTGGTTTCTTTCTTTAGCCGTATTTTTGTTAGCAACCTAGCTCGAAACTTTAAGCAGCTATCTAACAGATCTTGCGTCATTCCCTCGGAGTGTAGTATTACTTTCATTTGCCTTGGACCGCAGCCCTTGTAGTTAGGTGATAAGGGAACTCTTGTCAGGGATTTGGCAATAACATTGTTAACAGAGAGTGCATCGCGAATGTAGCACCACTACTTTCGGTCATGGGTTTGAGTATCGTGATCAGAAGAATGCAGAAGCTCGGGAATACCATGAACAAAAACTGTTTTCTTGCTATCTCTATTAGCAATACTGCGTTGCTCCACTGCTTCTTTTGCGCGATCTTTCCAAGGAAGATAAGGTAATATGCGCATTCTGCTCGGTGAGTTGCGAAGATGAACTGCTGAGAGCAGGACAGCCTCTGTCTCATTTGCTGAGTTTAGTGTTATTCGAAGAATTCAAGGTTTAAGAGAGTGCACTGATGTCGGATGACGTGCTACGGGTTGCAGCATTGCAGGCTCGACCCGAATGCCAATCGCCTCGCAGATGGAACTCCACTGGTTGCGATCGCCTTGCAACTTGCCTTTTATTGTGCCTGATGTGGATTCGGGAACGTGGGTGAGTTTTGGGGGTTAAACAAGCATTGTCATATAGCTGCATGGACAATGATCGTACCGAAATATTGCAGCATGTCGAAGGTGCAAGGTATTCGCCAGGTCCTTCGGTGTTCACGCAGTTCTATCCGCTGTTTGAAGTAAAGGAATTCCCTGTTTTACCTCATGTAGACTGGTGATATGTTGATACATGAGGTAAAACAGGGAATTCCTTTACTTCAAACAGAGGATAGAACCGCATGAACACCGGATGAAGGAATTTTTACCTTATGTAGACTGGTGATATGTTGATACCCATCACAATGAGGCTGGACCTTACCGTGGTGCGATGGTTTGCGTGCCTCAGAGATCCATTGAGCTATGCTGGGTGGTGCTTTTTTGGCACCTCCAGAGCCACTCATACCAGATTGGTCAATGGTTAGAGGCCAGACAAACTCAGCCTCTTGGTCCTCCAGGTTGGGGGTTGGAATGGGGTGGCTCCTCATTTCATAAAATGGGCTCTGTAGTCCAGTGCCAAAACTCGCTGCCTTGTGGTAAGGTTTTTGAACCAAAGGCTTTGGTTGAGAACCCTAATCGTTCTCCTGTCTAGGCCTGGGCAACCTGACAGTATTCTGCCCACGCAATACAACGAACCTTTCCTACAACAACTTCTTGATGCTCTGGCTGTCGCAGAGGATAATAAACTGCGCTCTATCTTCTGCATCGAGCAGGGTGGATAGGGGTTTGGATTCTACTGCTCAGGCCTTCCCGTCTTCTTATACCCCTTCTTTCTACATCCTTATTGGCCTGCTCCAACTTTACTTATATCCCCCCATTTTCAATCCCCCAATTTTTGACCCTCCCCCAACTTACTACAATAGTAGCTTATCTTCTAATTTCAAATCACACACAATTGCAGGGCCTCGCTCCAATCCAGTCGACAAGTCCATGTTCAACCAAGCGGACAACGTCAGTTCATCCGTTTCCCTTTGGAGTCCTCGTGTCTCGCCAAGACTGGCATGCCTCAACGTACGCACTTTGCTGCAGATTGGCCAACAGGCAGCACTTGCCCGCACATTAGAGACCCTATCGATCGATATTTGCTGTTTATCAGAAACCTGCCTGCAAGATTCCAGCTCCGTAATTACCCTGAGATCCCCCACAGGCGACACTGGCGGCACATTCTCATTGCGCCTGTCTGGCGATGATGCAGCTTCAAATGCCGGTCAAGCTGGAGTCGGCATTGTTTTGATTCCCCGGGCTGAAGCTGCCCTGATTGATTGGATCCCAGTAAACAGTAGGATGTGTGCCGTAAGATTAGTTGCTTCCTTCCGTGCTACGAATTCGCGCGGGGACAAACGGTGCCTGTTTGTCATTGCGGCTTACGCCCCTGCAAACTGTAGCACTGGTTCGGTAAAAGATGATTTCTATCAGCAACTTCACGAGCTCCTTCGTTACAGAAGAAGCAAGGATACTGTGGTGTTGGCTGGTGATCTAAAAGCCCAAGTCGGAAAGTTGTCTTCTGATGAGCTTCATCTGGGCGGCCAACATGGTGTAGGCTCCCGTAATGATAATGGTGAGCGCTTGCTACATCTATGTGAAGATACTCGCCTCTTTCTCGCGAGCACTAACTTCCGACACAGCACCCGCAGAAGCGTGACTTGGCGGCCGTCAGCCTCGGGTCAACCATGGACGTAAATCGATCATATCGCGATCAGGTACCGCTGGAGAGGCTGTGTCCAAAACCGTCGCTCGATTTGGAGCACGAACGTGGACTCTGACCATGCACTTGTCTGTGCCGACCTCCGGGTACGTTTCGGTGGATGTCCGCAACGTTGAGGTGAACGGATTGACACCAGCCAGCTGGCGAAGCCAGATGTTCTGAATGTATACCATAGTGCGCTGACATCTGGGCTGGGTAAGCGCCCACTAAACACCGTTGAAGATCACTGGTCGCATATTCGTCAAACGTTACTGTCCGCAGGCATGTCTTCATGTGGCAAAGCAAATTGCCAAACCGGACATTGGGTCTCTACACAGTCTATGGAACTTATGGATGCTCGCCGACGTATTCCGGCTAGAAGCGAATACAATGAGGCTCGCAAAAATCTCAGGCAAAACTAGGTGCTAGCCTGAAGAAGGACCGCGAAACCTGGTGGTCTCATCGTGCCTCTGAGATGGAAACAGCCGTTGCCATTGGTAGTCATCGTAAGTAATACCGTCTGATACGGGAAACAGGCAGCAGGAGACCTGGTGTTAGCGAGACCATACGCGAGGAGACTGGGCAGCCGATCTACAGCCAGTCAAAACGCTTGGAGCTTTGGGCTGAACACTTTGCAAGGCAATTTAATCAACCTGAGTTATCGCTTTCTTCTTCGGGCATTGAGCGCCCTTCTCCTTAGGCCGTCTCCTTGTATCCGCCCTCACGTGCAGAAGTCGAACGTGAGATCAGGCTGTTGAAATTGAATAAGGTCGCAGGAGCAGATACAATTCCTCCAGCCCTCTTCAAATTCGGTGGATCTGCCCTAGTAGATGATCTACACGAGTTGCTAGTAAAACTTTGGGAGCAGGAGACAGTCCCGAGAGACTGCAACCGCTCTGTCATTGTCCCAATTTTTAAGGGACGCTCCCGTTTAGAATGTGGCAATCATAGAGGGATCAGTCTGATTTCGATTGCCTCTAAATTTCTTGCCTCTCTCATTCTCCACAGTCTGACTGGCACTCGTGAAAGCCAGATTCGTGAAGAGCAAGCCAGATTTCGTCAAGGTCGGGGCTGCATCGACCACATCTTCACATTGCCTCAAGTGTTGGAGCACCGCCATGTTTATTGGCGACCCACCATCGTCGTGTTTCTTGACATATAAGTTGCCTTCGACTCAGCCGATCGATGTGCCCTTTGAGACTGTCTGCTGAGGAAAGGTGTGTCTGATAACAATGTAAACATTATCAAACCGCTGTACGCGCATATTTCGGGCAGGGTGAGGGTTTATGGCAAACTCTCACCACCCTTCATTATCACCAGCGGTGTGAGACATGGATGCCCGCTGTCACCTTTCCTCTTCAACTTCGCTATTGATAAAGTCATAGAAACAGCGTTCGATGGACACGACATAGAAGGTGTGGAGCTACTTCCTGGTGAGCCAATGCTTGACTTGGAGTACGCGGACGACATTGCCCTAATCTGTGACAGCTCCCAAACATGTCAAACAGTACTGAACCGATTAGCACTGGCTGTCAATGGCTGTCGTTTTGGGCTATGCTTTGCTCCATAAAATGCAAAGTACTTCTCCAAGATTGGCAGGGACCCAATCCTGCGCTAACGCTTGGTGGTGATCTGCTAGAAGTCGTTCAGGAATTCAAGTACCTAGGCAGCTATATTAGTACCCGTGGGATTGAAGATGAGGTTACGAACCGTATATCAAAAGCTCGAGGTGATTTTGCCAATCTTCGCCACGTGTGGCGCAGACGCGACATTACTCTCGCCCTGAAGGGCAGAGTTTACAACGCAGCCGTCCGTTCAACTCTCCTATATGGCTGTGAAACCTGGCCCATGCATTCGACAGACATGAAGAGACTCGTCACATTCGACATCGCTGCCTTCGCAGTTAGCTCATGTCTGGTGGGAACATCGCGTGAGCAATGACGTGCTCGGCGTCGCGTATTTGGTGCAGGAAGAGCGAGTGAACCGCTTAGCACCATTATATCACGCGCCAGGCTCCGATGGCTGGGCCACATGTTGCGCATGCCAGCACACCAACTCCCGCGATGTGCATTGTTTGCGCGTTGTGGGTGCGGTTGGAAGAGGAGGAGGTGAGGCCAAGTGATGACTTGGTCGAGAGAAATGAAAACCCTCACTTCGAAGTTGGCGTCGGTTGGTGCATCCCGAATGCCTGGCTGGGGTTCTAAGGACGGTAAGCACGTATGGTTGGACACACTTGCTGATATGGCTAGGAGCCGGCCCCAATGACGTTTGTGTTGTGAGTTCCTTTATCCATCCCCCTCTTGTTTAGCATCCCCCTCCAATTACGATCTCAATCGTTAGGCATAATATGACTTTCTTTTACGGCAGCCAGCTGTTACCTCTCCGGAACGATGTCCATCCGCTTCTGGGGACTCAGCGGGCGTGCCACTGTTTGTTTGCTTGCTTGTTTTGTTTTCTTGCATTTTGTATTGCGGCACAATAGCTGAGGTGTTTTCTACCTCCAGCTAACATGTAATGATGAGGATGATGATATGTTGATACAGATGCTTGTGCTCTGAGGCCATACGCACTGCCAAATTCTGCTGGTACGCTATCCTAACACCAAGAACAAACTGAGTACAGTGGTTATGATGGGTCGCATAGGCCAACCAGCTCTCAACGCTCGGATATAGTTTGCAGATATGAAGAGTTAAGTTACGCAACGGTATATACTTGCGTGTCTTTCTCCGCAGAAATGAAACCAGGTTTTTCGGCGGAAGGTCTTAGTTGCTGATGCTTCAGCTACCAGAAAGTTAAAATAGCTGACGAAACGTTCCCATCCACTAGCTCGTGCCTCGTCTGACAGCAAGGTCCAGTTGGCTGTCTCACCTACTCGAGCTAATATGCTGTAGCGTATAATCGTATTTGGTTGCGCCAGCAAGTTCCACGTGGTATGCTGCATAATAAATGTGATCGCAGCGTATGACTACATGAGCACTGCGGTAGAATGGGATGTCCAGGATCACCTTCTCTACCATTTGTTCTTCGTTACCGCATATGCGATCCAGTATCGAAAGCTTATCTCTTTCTCGGAATCGAGTGGGCATGTTAATGTGGCCATACATCGGGTAAATGGAGACAAACGTTTGTGGATCGGCTTCAAACCGTCATTCAGGATCGTAGTGGGATTCCAGAGGGTGTATGTTAAATTCACCAGTCATGAGAATTTGATAGTAACTTGCGCTTTCACCAACATTCTAGCAGATGCCATGTGTAGGTTCCTCTTGGGCCTGAAGGAAGGAGGGCGGTAAATGATCGCCACTAATCAAGTGCCGTCGCCTTAAAAGCCTAGGCAAAAGCAAATGGAATCCTTACCGTACTAACCGTGTTTGCACTAGGCTTACAATGATGGTCGGCGTGGAAATACAGAGCCACCCTTCCACCTGGGCTTGGTCGGTCGTGCCGAGCAATGGGCATGCCTGGCAGTGCGATCACTCTACCACTTATGTCATGGAGATGCCATGTACCCGTTACGCGATGAGATCGCAGACTTTTGATTATTGAGGCAGTCGCATATCGGAAATTTTACTCAAAAGGTCCTGAGCGTCAGTGTACATAAAAGAAAGCTTCCCGGATGTCAAACACTCTTCATTAGGTGCACATGGTAGACGTGGAGTTGTGTCGACCGCTTTGGGGTGAATTGCCAAATCTCCATTGAAATGCGATTTGCTGTTGTTCTTACTTTCCCCTGCGATATGCAGCCCATCGGAAGCTTTCTTGATAGCTACAGGTCTTAGCACACTGTTTCTGCGAGAACAGCGAGTGACTGCGGCTCTTTAACTGCAGTCTTCTGTTGTAGTATCGAAGGAAGGGTGTTGCGTAGTAACTGCCAGCTACGTATTAATTTCATGGTAATCTGTTGTGACGGCACGCTTAGGTTCAGTATCCACAGACCACTGCTACTTTCGTTTGGCGACTGATGTATGACCTCGCCCACACAAAGAGCTTCATGGATGTAACGCGATTCTTCCAGGACATGAGCGTGGGCATCTTCGTTGTTGGTTGATGGTGACTCAGGCATACCATGAACGGAAATAATTCTTTTGCTACTCTCCATGTGGTGTTTGTTTGCATTATATTTGACACGCTGGAGTTCGCTCCATGAAAAATCCGAAATAAGCGTATTCCACTGTTTTCGGTCTCCATGTGGCATGCCGACCAAAGCACCGTCTTCAACTCAGCTGTTGATCCCGAAGTTACTCGAATTAGCTTGAACTCCCCATAATGATTTGAGGTTGGATGTCTAGTAATGCGCATTAGATTAATCCTATGGGCTTGAAATACGATTCTATCACAAAGGAAATTCCACTGCTTTAGATCATCCAGGTGGTTACCAGTTAGGGAGTTTGCTTTGATCTTAAGAACGTTGGTGCGCATGGGTGTCAAAGCCCCGTAGTTCCTCCCGGCCTTCGGTGATGTTGGAACCACGGTTATCTTGGGATTTCGTGACATCTCTGTAACTTGCATCTGGTACTTGACACATTTTGCTGCACTAGTTGAGGCTACGGAGGTTGTACTTTGATAGCTTCGTACAGCAACGGTTGCAAAGGTGATCGGTCAGAAGGACGCTGGGGAATTCATTGTTAAATCAGAAGGTGGGTGTTACTGATGTTGCGCAAGCGAGTTACGTAAGACCTACCCACAAGCACGCTTTAACATTCAGGCACCACAGACCCCGATCGTTCGCACAAATACACCTGTGAATGTTTTGATATCCGAACGCACGAAGCCTGCTCGTACGCTAGCAGGTATTCCTAACAGTGTCATCCCACAAACTTCCTCTTCTAATGTTTTTAGAATGCAAAAGGAAATTTCATGTGTGAATCTGTTTGCTTGAATTTCCCGCTTCGCGCAGGATACAAATTTATAGCGAGCAATTAGTCGCAACCAAACAAACCTATACCAATTAGCATTTAATATTTCCTCTAAATAAACATTTAACGGTCCAGTTTACTGGTACGTAATTTGTTTAAGTTTTCTCACTATATTAGGACTATCCTATGGAAATCGTCAAGCATTATCAATTTGACCCACTATATACCATCGTACTGCCATCTTTGATTGTGAAGGTGTTCACCGGTCGTTAGATAGGAATTTTGCTATAATGGGCCTCGCGTATTTATGGGCTTTGCAGGTACAAGTACACTAGTAAGGGAACAGCAAGTAGTTGTACTGCACCCACCATGACAGTAAGCGACTCTTCGTGTGACAGAACAACGCCTACTCGCCTTGTAACCTAATTGCCGCAGTCGTATTTTGGCATTAACCCACCAAACATACCGTCACACAAGAAGGTCCTTTAAAACCCAAGGCAGCCACCGTTTAACCTTTATTTGGTTGTACAGGTCCCTTCTGTCGCTTTACCAACAAGCCCGCTAAAATCCTTTGGCCACACTTCCCCGATAATTTGCAGCAATGCACTTGCTGTCCGGACACAGTGCTGTTGTATGTTGGAGCGTTGGTAAGTCGTCCATAAACTTTTGCTGCGCCAGTGCCAAACTAGCCACAGTTTTGTCGTGGGGATGTTGCATCACCGTGTTCGCACTCCCCAATCGTGCCGCTCACAAGGTATGTTTTTACCTACATATGGACTACATAGTAGTTCATTTACGCGCATTGAGCCGTCCGCCAAGTCGCACCACATGGCTGGAAATCCTTGTGCACTAGCTGCGTGGAACTAGTTTCGGAGTAGGCACTCGTTGCTGAATGAAGGCAAGACTGCCCATTCGTCTCCACCACACACAACTAATTTATATATTTAATCAAGGTTTATTGCATCTACCGTCAATGCCTGATTTAGGTTAGCTGCATTCCACGGACACTACGCACGCGTATTGCGTAGGATAGAATGCGGATGCAATTCAAGTGCGTTAAGCACTACGTTCCATTGACTTGCGGATGAAACTCAGCTACTTATGGAACAAATGTATTGCTGTGTATGCGATCAATAGGGGAAAGGAGTAGTTAAGCGCAAACTACATGCACCCATTTGTCTCAATAATGAAGGGCTTCTTTACTTAACGGAATGTGCGGTGGTCGATGCCCCAGGGGGATTGCGTTAGCTTGGCCTCAGCAGATCCATTTCTTTGGTCACTACGTGTCTTGTGTTATACTTTAGTTTCTTCGATCGCCTGGTGCTTGTCTGCATAGGACCTGAAGTTTTGGAGTAATTGATGCTGTCTACTACTACGACTTTAGCGTGACCTCGATGGCCTATCCATGAGGCTTGAAGTGATAGGTCAACCGGCTAACCCAGCTAAATCATTATATACGAGCCTGGGGAGGGACAGTCACGCGCGTATTTACACTGGGCGGCCAAATGCTACACCCCACAATTTCATTAAATAATCTCGACGTACTCGCAAGTTGCGATTTATAACATGTATTTAACACGAACAAGCTACATGGCAACTGGTTGCGTATGTTCTGGGCGTTCAAACTCAGTTACTGCATTTGTGCTGAAGAGGTTGCTAGTCGCACCTTTTATCATGCAGCCAATATTCTAGTAAAGCTTATCTGCCTTATTTCCAGTCACTTATGAGGAGCTGAAAAAAATGGTACGTGTTCAGTTTGTGACTACCGTGATCAACACCAGTTTACGGTGTAAAAGACCTAGGCAAAACAATGAGGCTGTACAGTCTGTCGTACAATCGGTTTCAAGCGGGCGCCGTAACGACGCAATGGAAATAATATCTGAGCGAATTCCTTGTGTTGAGACTAAATCTGCGTTTGTATGTTCGAAGCCAAGGGCACCGGTGCAACATGGTGGTAAAGGAACTGAAGCGGATATCGCACACTTTATGCTTCAATCGTCCACTGGATAAATGTTAGAATTGTTTGTTCCAGACAGCAATCGAAGCTAAATCGGCATCAAGGTCCCGGAAAAATGCGGTCCATCCATTTGAACCGCAAAGTGGAACCGGCAATGCAGCTTACAGACCGATTTTTCACTTGGTTATTCTCAGTAGAATGAAATCTAATTTCTGCGTTGGCTGACCGAATATCTTATTAAGGATCCGCCATTAGTCTTTGAAGACGATTGAAGATGAAAAAGGTCGTGTAATCGGGGGAATACTTGTGAGAGTGCATACAATTTTTGACGTAATGGAGATTGGTTCGTTCTACGATGATATACTTGTCCGGATATTGTAAACCTCGTGTGCAACGATCCACACTGTAATTGTCGTAGAGGTGGTGAGCGCAGTTGATACTTATGGCTGGATTCGTTTATCTCAGCGAAGAACCTTTACTTCAGTTCAATGATGCATCCCGTTAAATAGCAAGAATGCACAATGTGACATCCATATTAACGAGATTCAAAGTAAGTTCCTGTAATTTTATTTTTCGTTAGCATACTGAGTTTTAATAGTGGAAATAATTTCAGCGCAACATTGTTATGAAAATTCAGCAATCTTTTCTGTAGGCATATTTGCACTAATAGTATTATGCAACGACGGAACTACATTACAACTAATTACATCGAATGCACTGAGTATAAAACTCAGAATGTACTCACTGTTAGTGCATGAAGCGGTTGGACGGATTTTGGCTGGTAGAATAATATACAAGAGAGAACACAAGACTAGTCTTGCAACGTGAGGGCAACGAGCAGATACAGATACTCGCCACAGCAATTTTAGAAGTGGACTGTAGAAAGTGTGAACTTGAGCAAAATTGCATGAGAAGGAGTGGTATGAATAACGGTATTCGTTTGAGAACGCAATAGCTTACCTTGCCACGGGCGTAATAATAGGACAGCAGGAACTAGACTGGGATAGCGGCACTGAGCTCTCAAGTGGGTATAACCCATTTGGCGCAACTAATTGAAGTTCTTTTATACTTTAGGCAAAGTCTTGTAACAGTCTTCGGTTATCGTAGGCAGGCGTGCTGCGCAAACGACACACGAGCACAAGAGATTTGGTTGCTACATCGATGGCCACTGGGTTGCGTGAAATTAGTCCCTTTATCTTGGTATATTTAGGCTGGATATCATCGATGTGCTATTGTTATAGATTCACACATCGTGTTATAGCTTACTTACAAATGGCCTTGTAGGAGTAATTCGGAGCTCAACGGATAATGAGGAGGATCTGTAATCGAACATAATTTTGCAAACATGAGATTAGTTAAAATAAAGCAAAGGCATGCAAGTGATTTAGAGCAAGTGGAGTGCTTAAACAGTTCGGGTTATACGAATCAAGATAGATAACGAGGTCTTCGGTTTTTGTTGACCATATTGCATAAAGATGGAACATATCAACTCCCGAGGGAGAGGGAAAAAGTAACTATGCGACAGTGTCAGAGTGAGTAACTGGTAGTCAAAACATGCTCATGAAAAGAAAGCGTGTTTTCGAACAAATTTCCATAAGAATTTCTGTCATTAATTTGGATGGCGACTTTGATAACCAGCATTCGGCATTTGCAGCTCGCCGGTCTATGGTCGAGCCATCTTCTGGAAGATCAAGCACATTTGCAGCGATCGCTGTATAGGTCAGACGGGATGCCACACTTGCTGTCTACTCTGTAAAAACACTGCTAACGCCAACATACAGACGAAGGTCTGGTAATCGCCACTTGGTAGAAAGTTAGGAATTGCAGCTCAAGGAAAATGAGTTTAAACCATGGCACCCGTACCATTTTGTGCAAAAATGTCTTCGAATTTTCCAGCGATTGCACTGGAGCTTCGTTTGATTTTGATGTAGTCCTAGACATGAAATAGGGCCTACCTTCTGGAATACAAGTTACACACGAGGTATCAATATTTTGTAAAAGAAAATATGGCGGTCAAACTCCCATCGGTCGGCATTCGTCTACACCTGTCTGATTTAACGTTCTGTGTATTCATGGGGACAGAGAGACTTGCCTGCTTCCATGCAGTTGCTCAAGACCTTTCTAATAAGCTGGCCAAACTGAAAGTTCGCTAAGTTTATAAGCGATGCCATGTCATTGGTGTTGTTGGGACATGGCTGTTCGACTGAATGACGGATACTAACATTTCGCTGCCGTGCAAGTCACTCATCCGAAAGGACGGACTGCAAATGGAGGATGGATAATTCTGTATTACCGAAGCGACACACGGTGCGAGGTGATAAATTATTCAAACTCGCAGGTAACCTGTGTGGTTTGATGCTGACTGCAGCTGAAGTATGGTGACATCTGCCTTTTAGATAGATGTGCCACCCACACCCCAAATTCTACACTCGAAATGGATCCACACCTAGCGACTGCTCTATCACGAAATCTGATGAGGAAATGCGCCCACTTTCTGGTCAGATGCCTTCCAATGGTTCATTATGTCTTTCACTTTGAATAGTTTGTTTGAAATTGTTTCTTTCGATTGGGGAAGAATTTTGACTCCCAAGTGCAACAGACATATCGCTGCTATTTCATAGATTCCGTTGATGTAAGGCAATATGGCACGTATTTCAGCAGTTGAATTTGTTGTGGTGTGCTGTGTTGCAATATTTGGGGCCAAACTGCGCAGCACGAAGCATTTTGGGCATGAATTCTGTTTGGATAGACTGTAGCGATGGTCTTCCTCCGCCTGCCTTAGCTGCTATGTTCTACAATACTAACCATGTGCTCCAACATACCGGTTAGGTGTATTTCGTAATCACCGACCGCTTTCGCCATCATATAATAGGATTGAGTTTGCACTTTATCTCGGTGGCTGATCAAAGAGACTTTCGCCGTTTGTAACAATTAAACACTTTTCTGTTTCTCCATTCACCTACAACATCGCTTCAAGCAAACATTTGTTCAGAGCCTAAATATACATACTCCAACAAGAGAACCATACCGTTTGGGACTTTTACTTCGTACACGGAGGACTTGGTATGCCTTGATGAGCGTTGCCGCTTCAAGTGTCTCGGTTATCCACAGTAGAAAAATTACTCAGTTTACCACGTCCTCTGACGGCTGATTCGACCTGCCCCGTTATTTTTCGGAGTATTCACCAACTTCTCTTCTAACCTGTCCACTGGCTTGCTGTCTTTATGGTCTTCGGTTCTCACTGTCGACATTGGCTTCTGTACTACGACACTTGACAGCTGACGAAGTTCGACCATGCTCGTTTGCTAAGTGGTGTTCCCAATCTGCTGTCCATACGCCATGGCTGAAATTATACCGTCCAGAAACTGCTCCACTAATACGTGCTGTCTTGACACGTCGTCCCAATGTGGTAGCGCCCGATCTATCAAGCCGCCAAGTTAGATCATAAACATGAATGGATCCGCTCCTAGCCCAAGCCAGCCGCCTGGAATCGCCTGTTGTTTACCTGGCGATAATCCGGACTGTCGCACTCCGGGATCTTCACTTATTTCGCGGGGGCCTATTCCAACTTGGCTGGGCTTCTTTCACCTCCTCCAGGATTGCATTTGAACTTCCGTTGATTAGACGCTGCGAAGCAACCAACATAGCCAATTTCTGCTTTGCTCTGACTGCTTCCGCGACATTTTGCTCCAGAAACGTCCGTAAGTTCCCGCGCTCAGTTGGCTCTAGCCACGGAATCCACATCTTTATCCTCCGGCTTTTCATCTCTCCAAATGTGGAGAGGACAGAGCGATGCGGACGAGTCGAGTATTGGAGAACGAATGTAGACGTGGTATAATATTTCAAATATATACAGTCGGACTAATTTGTGCACTTCATTTTTGGTCCAATTGGATTCTACGCTCCGCTACATGCTATCGACAACTCGCCGTGGCGGTGTGCTTTAGGCCCAAAATTCCCGCGTCATCAGTTTCCATGATTGATTGAACTGTGCACTAAGTACGCGTCGCCCGCAACGATAAATTAAACACTGAGTTCATCCTGAAAAACGACAACTCTTTACAAATACGGTTTGTGTTTTAAAACTCCTGAATCTAAAATAAAAAAAGTCACTTCGAAGTATATCCTAAGAAATTATGCATATTATGTTTAAACAATAAATCTGATTTATATAATTCGATCATGCGAAAATTAGTTCCCTAAATGGAGAAAAAGCAAAAATTATTAGGTTGCACTATTATTATCCAGAAACTAATTTGAGCATAAATTTCAAATTAAGTAACACCAAGTAATCAAACTTGCTCTGCTGTTGGTTGGTCGTTGCATCATGATTCTTCACCATCACATGAAAGATTTTTGGGGTGGAAAGAAAAATGAAACAAAATAAAAGAGGTTATGGTTTGTGACCTTCGAAACAAAAGTCGGAATGTTCCGGAAATTAACGGTAGCTTCATATCGCATGCGCAAATCACAAACTGCCCTACACTGCGAGACGTATGTATCTTCATATAGTGACTGCCTGTCGGTACTTGGTATTTGTGCGACAAAATAGTCCAATTGTTCACCGTGAATGTTAATTGCCTCAGTTGGCACCAAGAGTTAAAAACCGATGAGTCATACTGAATGAGACGTATGGCTTCCTTGGTGTTTGCATTTTCTTGTGAGTGGACAACGTAAATGTCATCCGCAAAAAGGAACGTAGCACTGTGTCCTGTTACCTGGAATACATCGTTACCAAACACTAGATAACGTAGTGGACCAAGTACCCTTATTTGAATTACTCCACTGTTGACGGTTTTCGGTTTAGAGAAATGGTCGCCGACGCGCATCACCTGCCGTCTATCAATTATTAACAAAGGCAACCAAGAAGTCATTAGAACTCCAATGCCTATGGTCTTCACTTTGTTGAGTAAGCTTTCGTGAGGCAATCTATCAAAGTCTCTTTGAAACACATCCAGGAATGGAATTAAATCCTTTTTTCCATTGTCTATGGAGACAGCTACGTATTTTAAGGAGGCTATCTGGCATGTTACGCAAGATCGACCATGCGTAAAGCCATGCTAGGAATTGATGATGAACATGGCTTTGCTTAAGAATTGAGTCATTCAACTTTTACTATTCTCCCCATTATCCTTGATAGGATGGGAGTGTGCTTAATGGAGCGTAAATTAAAACCTCGTGATCTACCCTAATTTTGTGTCTCGGGATAACGGCAGAATTTTCTATGAGCAGAATAAAACCCATTGTTAAAAGATAGGGTAAAGATGTTGAGCAGAAGCAGAAGCAAGTCACTACCACTGTTTTTAATAAACAGGGAAGGATTCCATCAGGTTCTGCACAAGTCGCTGAGCGTTAGTGCGAGACTAGAGCGGCGATTTTTGCTATAGCGCATTTCACCGTGTGTTGACTTTCACCGTTGTGCAGCATGATAAATCCGTGTGACTGTTGATTCATTAACCATTTAGTCGGCAGCATAATCGCTAAAATCTTCGCAAACTCACCTGGTGTTATTAGGCGTGGTGATAAAATTGGAAGACTTCCTGCGTCGAGAACAGCGCGCACGGAATAGTTTAGATAGTTCAGTTGTTTTATTAGTCCTTCAAAGATTTATTCTCATATATGCTGTGTATTTTGTTATTTTTATGCTCCAGTTCTTCGAGGATCAAGTATTGCCGGATGAATAACCCAACGCCAGCAGTCAACTTGAATTTCGGTCTAATCATCCGAAGCTTGTTTGATGTCAAAAATACTGACGAAAACGCGAATGCGGGTTGGTAACTATTGCTTTGAGCATGTGTGGAATAATTCCTAAAGCTATCCGATAGCGAAGCGAAGCAGGTCTGTTGATCGATGCGCTTGATGTAGTCAATTCGGCTCATGTTGGCATTGTGTAACAAGGAGCGGTTTGTCAACTGTTGTGTTCACCTGAATCAAGGTCCCCAATTTGCAGACTTGTCCTTAGCTTTGAGACACGGCTAGCATGCACTTCTTCCCGGAGCGGCCAGCAAGCATTCGGCATTGTCCGAAATTTAAAATCGAATACGCTGGTCAGGATGATGGCGCCCTGGGCACGCCACACGAGACGGTGGGTCTCTGGGTCTGAGATAATGCTCCCCCGATTACCAAGACGGTTTGCGATTATCACGATTTCGTAATGTTTCCATCCTTTAGGTCTTTAAGTGTCTTCATTCAAGTAGATGGCTTGCGTCACCACAGTCTGCGGTGTAACAGACTACTAAGTACAAATATATAAAGGCTGGTTCTCTATAGGTATGTAAGGTTCTGGTAGCATGATTGGATCATTGTAGCATAAGAAAAGTCGTCTGAGCGCGCAAGGCACAGTCAATTTAATTCAGATCAGCAGCGTAATTCAACCGTTGCAGCAAATTTAGGCACGTCACCATCTGCCTGGTCAATCCACGAGGGGCATCCAATCGTTCGTCATGATTGACCGTCCTTGGACAAAGTTATCAGTCTATGCCATGGCTATTAGTTGAGGGCGGTTGAAGCAATACACTAATGTCACTATGGCAGTACGAAATCCCTCTTCTGATTCCATTGTAACGCAACTCTCAATTTCCTAATGAATACGCAGTTCACAGTAGTTTGTTAAGAAATAAAATGACTCACAATCTGCTGCAGGGAGTTCGGCAGTTTCAGTTTAACATGTCTGAGTTCGTAATGCCAAGCGTTAAAACGAAGCGCCCGGATATTTATAGCATGTAAATGGCTGTCCAAACATAGACAAAGACAGTCTAGTAAAGAAAGGATGTGTATATAGTGTGGACGCTTTATCAGTTGGGCCGGATTATAAGTGCGGATAAGTTGACCATTAGTCCGTGAATTGTGGCTGCAGACCTGGTGTGTGAATTAGGAAACCACAGCTTGTGAAAATAGAACAATGAACCAGGAACAATGGTTTATACGGATTAAGAAACAATGCTTTACATGCACAGTTGGGTGGTCTGACATGGTTAACAAAAAACTTTCTTAAAGCACTTGTCCTGCACTGTTTTTAGTCCAAAGCATGAACATGTGGCAAAGAAGACCCTAGGTATTTCCGCATAGCAAGCAAAGAGGTAGTTGAGGCTAACAGGCAAGTTTCGCTACTATTTAGCTGCTGGCGGCACAAGGAAGAATCGGATAACTGCTAGCCTGAATCCTCCATTGCCTCGTACTTTATGTCGTTTCGGTACTAGAAAATTAGCCCCGTCCATTTGTTAGTCTATCCTCTAGGATTAGTGAGGGGCCCGGCAGCGAGACTTTGACATCCGTCGATCCAGCGTGTAAGCATGCCTCAGTGACACCGACGATATCGCATGGCTTATAAAGTTGGCGATCCTTCAGTTTGGCTGGCTTATTGGAAAGACCCTGGCCACCGGTATGTAGTGCGGGCCAGTCCTTCGGTCTCTAGGAGTCCACAGGTAAATAGAAGAGTCAGAAGTGAAAGATTATCGACCAATGTGCTTTCGACCGTCATTGATTATTTGTTAGGATACTGACAATTCGCCTGCAACCTGCTTTCACTTAGGTACGTCCCTCATCTAAATCTTATTCAGAATGGAATAAACGAAAGATCAAATAATGCTACAATATAATCGCCCGGGAAATTTGATTTATCAGATGATTTGATGTCGTATCTTTGCAAGGCTTTTGAAGCCTCTAACCGATGCTCAGATGCGAAGATTTTCTGAGTTTTCCGACAAAGTTCTGACAATTCCACTGCAGCTTGCACTGATTAAGCTAAGGAGTTTACCATGGTGTCATCTCGTCCTATATAATCCGGTGAGTGTACTCTACTGAGTGTTTGCGAGATAACTCTATCTAAGTAAAGTGTATATTGAATGAAACGCCACTGTTCCAAATCTTGCTTTACGCTCTCTTGACTAACATAGGAACGAAACAATGGCACCACAGGGATGAAAGTTCTGCTTGGACAAGCTGGCCTGCACCGACCTTCTGAGGCGTCTCTTTTCGAATGCCGCGAGCTCCAAGAGATAGCTGGACATATGCGGATTCAACATGCTCGGTGTTGTAGCGTACTCGGAGAGAGTAAAACGTTTTCTACATCAGTAGTGGATCCCAGACCTGCTCTATTAATTCGCAGTTAGACATAAAGTGTCGAGCCTGGGTTAAGATCTGGCTTTTATTTTTATCACATTGCAAGATGTGTTGCGTTGGTCTTGGTCGACAAACAAATTACAACAACATTCAATGCTCTATTTTTTGACCCATTCTCCTTTGAGCTGCAATTTCGGGTGTTTGTATGTCTTAGATTTACAGCAAGTAATGATTTTCTGGTGGTTGTTTACCTATTCGCTGCAACCGTGTTCGTAACAGAGTAGGTCCAAATTGTATCATTCCCATCGACATACATCAAGTTTCTTGCACATGTGATGGATATCCCGGGAGATTTCGGCTTGCTCAGAGACCTTGTACTTGCAGATGAAAAAGGTTAGCATTTGGCTACCCAATCATGTTAATGATAAGTTGGTAGAACCGGCTGAACTTGTTCAACCTCACGTTTATTGTCTCGATTGAGGCGTGAACTGCAGTTGCTCACGCCGAAACCATCAATAGTCTCTGGATTTGCTATGTTCAAAATTTACACTGCGTACTGATTGTACACCCACACGAAACGATGTTGACAACCCTTATAATGTAGGCAATTGTTCCAGGAACTGCTACTTATGGATTGCGATTTGTGGAACGAATACTCTTTTAGCACCTCTTGTGCTCAAACTCAAGCGTACAGTTTTAACAACGCTCACAATTATGGACTTGCGTTCAATAACGGATTTCCCGCACTATCTGGCGATCCCATATTGGACAAATTCTATGCAACTTAGGACTCAAGTCGTGGAACTTGATCATATTCACCCATTGCTGATGATCACCTACATCATCGCACTAGAGGCCAGTGAAAATACCTAACACCACACAAAACGTAGTCGGTCGATATAACCATCGAACGTTGTGTGCGTGTATATCATTCGTATGACACGCGCGTCTGTGATAACCGAAGAAAAGTGTGAAACTGTGGGTATCAAGCTCAAAAGAAATTTGATTTCCTGCGCCAAGTGCATACCTCCGTTTTGGTGGCTCGCTGTCGCTATTCCCACTTAGTTCCCCTTCCTGAATTAATAACAGTGATTACATGCCTAAGAATGACAGATTCTAAAAGAGTCTCGATATTCATTTAACTCAACGGCAGCTAACTTGCCTTAATGTCATATTCTCCTCAGAACACTACTAACAATGCCGCCGAGATCAACTGTTTCCGTCTGAAACGAGCACGCTGCAAGCCAAGTCGTGTGTTATGCCTTTTAAACTATACAGCGTATAAAGTAGCTTAAAGGATCATACGATAAATCAACTTGCAATAATGTTTTCTTACCAGCCAGTGCACTTACTCAAGGTTTTATAACAGATTAAGCAATAGGGATATAGAATTCCTTTAACCCTATCAAGGTTAGAGTATTTCTGTCATTACGGTGACAACGATCGCGCTAATTACTCAATGAACAGTAAACAATGAAAGTACTTGTGTTAACATGCGATGATTTACATGTCCCGTTGGGTGGTCTTGCAGGATTATCGAAAAATAAAATGCGTTGGGTTTTTAAGTGTAAAAGAGAGACTTATGGTTTGTTTCGCTTTAGTCCTGTATTCAGTGTAGTTTTACAGCACCAAAATGAAACCATAAATAAATCCAAAGTATATTCCAGGAGTGGGATGGAGATGTAGTACTAGGTAACACAATGTAGTTGAGTAAATGATTCATCCGAACGTCTATTAACTATGGGTAGGTATGGCTCAGCAATGACCGATTTTGAAAGAACGTTCCACGGGTGACACAAGCGCACTGGAAAGCAAGAAAAGACTGATCTGTCTAACGGATAGTGCATAGAAAAGCAACGTGGAACGAACGCTATATACATGTTGCCAGTTTTGTCCCAATAAATCGGAAACGCAACTTGATTAGATGTCTAACCGAAAGAGCCAGAAGGATCTCTACTGAGGACATACTTGCTGAGGAATTCAGTTTCTTAAGTGGCATTTTCGAGCGAAATGGATTTCCAGAAAAATTTGTTCGGAAATATATGGGGCGCAGAGAAATGAGAGCTAAACCAGGTTCCGTAGAAAAGAAACCGGTTTGTCTGTCATTCGAGGGGGGTGGTATATCGCAAGCAACGTCTAGCAGGTTATCCGATGCTATGAGCCATACCTACTACGCAGCGAGCTTGCGGCTAAGGTTTACTACGACACCAATCGTGAGGCCTGTACTCAGCGACAGACGTTCTGGGTCTTATACTGCTTACTGTGTATATTCCTTCACTTGTTCATGTCGAGAAAGATACATCGGAAGAACTACTAGGAGACTGTCTGAGAGAATACGTGAGCACTGTCCAGCTAATCTACGCAATGGTGGGAACGAAACTGTTATGAGCGTCGTGTTGGCATACTTGGCTGATTCTAATCAGCAAATCGGCACCTGCCAATCATTTCAACCCATGTACCGTGTACCTGAACGCCTTACACGAGCGGTAAAATGTCGCTTACTAACAGCAGCTAAAGCAATTGCTATCCGCCACCAGAACTTAGATGTATGTGCTCAAAACGGTTCGTTCAGATTCTGTTTGCTCTGGCCCGCTATCGCAACTACTCATGTTGAGGGACATGCCACCGACAAGTTATCGATCTCTTCTAATCCGATTAGTTAGCATTTTCATGCCAATGACCATGAACTTTGAACTTTCTCATTATCT
>OX104062.1:53254125-53295822 GCA_944474145.2 Dicrocoelium dendriticum
ACGGAGCTACAACTGAAGACAGCAGTTAGAAAGCCGCAGCAAATGGTTGTTCTCTCAGAAACGACACCGCTCGCGACTCAACCTAACCACAACAGCGATTCGGAAACTTATGTGCTGACCTGTATCTATAGGGAAGGCTTCAGATGAACAACATACCGCAGCTGCAGATGAGACAAAAAGGAGACTGCCTTGGTATCAAGATTTTGCAATCCATCCAAAAATCGGTTAGGTGGATGTCTCTCATCGGTTGGCATCAATCCACATCATGCGTGTACTCCATGTTAACAGCTGTTGACATCCGAGAATCTCTTATCTATGTACACTAACTCTTAAGGCTTACTGATTAAACCGTCCGAAGTACGGATGCCTCAAGGATCAAAAGCCTGCGACGTTAGCGTTATAACGGACATATGGTTACGCCCTGACATAAGTGACATGAAGATCACAGTGCCAGACATGTCCTTTATTCGGCACGGCAGACCAAGCAAAGGTGGAAGGGTAATTTTGTAATTCCACAACGACCTCCAATGTGAGCCCAAGGAGAATCATGTCAGCACGGCACAGCATTATCTTTGTTGCCGTCCACGTTGGAAAGGCGACGAAACATGCTTGTTGGTGGTCGTTTATTGCCCTCCTTCCACCACTCCGCAGAAGGACTTCTACCTGTCATCCGCAATAGGGAGGGTGCTAAACACCAGTTACATTCACATTCTCATTACTGGGGATTTCAATATTCAAGCTCTGGGTTCCAAAGCAGCTCCCGGCGAACAATTAAGACCGGGCTACAAGAGTTTGTCTCCGATTTCCCGCTGTATTGTCACATCAACACACACTCAAGCTCAATAAAAAGAGAAGACGTTAATGCTGGATTGGGCGCTCACCAAAAAGAGAAATGGTGATCGAGAAAAGTGTTCGTTGACCTACCATTGGGGCGCGGCGATTATGTAATCCGACTCTTCAAATATATTTATTATGCAGGAAAGCCCGTGGAATTTGTTGGCACAACATAAACGGTTATACGCTACGACATATTAGCTCGACTAGGTGAGACAGACAACTGTATCTTTCTGGCAGAGGAGGCACCACTGTACTCAGCTTGTTTGAGGAAATCTAATGACGTACCAGCAGAAGCTGGCAATGCTTATGTCCTCAAATCATAAGCTTGCTTATCAACACGTACACAGTCTGGTATTGTGAAACTGGGAGTTCCTCCTATTCAAACAGCGGACGGACCCACACGGACATTGAAGGAAGCGGCGAATACCCTGCAACACAATATGCTGCAAGCTTTCGGTGCGATCACTAGCCACATAACCCTATAGCAATGTTTGTTTCATCCCAGACATTACTCACATATCCTAAACGGCAGAAGCTGTACTAAAAGCTGTTGAGTATGGATAACACAACTTTTCTGGAGTTGATAATTTGCATACGAAATCACTAGCAGCTGTAGGAGGGAGTTTGGTTGAGCACTTGGCTGGGTTTTTCCAACACTGTGTTGACCAAATGTACGTGCCCGACATGTAGAAACATGGGTTGATTATTCTTATTCACAAGGAATCAAGTCGTTTCGATCCGGTCATGAACGTATATTTTTGGCGATGTGGTGCATGGCTCAAGAACGTAGCATTTTTGGAACACTCCAAGATGAGTGGAAAGTGCTGGCAGAATAGTAAACAGTTGTCAAAACACAAGTAAAGGCACTTGGGGCGGAGCCGTTCTCTTTGTCACAGTAATTAGATAATGAGTGTGTTGAAATAAAGTTGAAGTAAGCTCTTCGCATATACTCATCGGTAACACTCAAGGAGCGTCGAATTATATAAGCATTTATACCGGATATATCAAATTTGGCCTTAAAGAAGAAAGGATTTTGCTGTCATCGGGTTTATTAAACCCCTACTGTTAATAAGAATCAGCCATTTAACGATCCAGCGTGATTCTGAAAACTGAGTCTGAATATATTGCGATAAAGCGAAAGAATTTGCGCCCGCTCCGTATTTATCCATTTTAACCTGGTATGTTGGATCCAACTGATTGAAGTCGCAGGATGCTATATCCAGAACATTTACCATGTGATATTTACGAAGTGGGATGTCGGGCTTTATAAAACCTGCGGAAGTTAAAACTTGGGGTTTTGCGATAACCAGGGCATTTTTTCCGCGAGACTGCCAATCTGTTGGGGTATACCATTATGGTTTTACGGCAGGCGTAGTGAATTATTTCGCAGGATTGCTATATGTAGGATGTTGTTTATTTGGCTTGCAATTTCCGCGACAATTAAGAGAAGACGTAGCAGGAGGAGGGAGAACACCAACTCTACAAAACTTAGTGGATAGAAGACCCCATGTATTTGAATGCCTCGAATAAAAGGTCGTAGAAAAATCCTCGGTGGTTCCAGCAGCCAAGGATTATACGGGGTTTTCTGCGTCCCACGTAATCTACATCCATCGGCTGAGCTCAGATGAGCTTCTTTCAAAGCTGCCGCCGCTGAGGTTAAATCCAAGACGGCTTGATTACTAAGGTAAAATTGGGAGTTTGCAATTCGGTAATTAGTAGCGGTCTCCCGACGTCTAATCGCCGAACTATTACTCGGCTTAGAAGTTACAACATGTCCCATAACGGTGTTTTCCTCAATGGCGGTAGGTTAGTATTCAAGTATGGAATGCCAAGCCTAAAATCCCTGCTACAGGCGTGCAAGTACGCAATTGACGTATCTGCTGGTAAGCCCAACCATTTACAAACATAGACTCTAACCAGTCTACCCACGTGTTTCAAGGTTTTCCGCTGGACCACAGAAAGTCAAAGGGTATAAATGGGGCAAGGAATTAATAACGTCCGTTGAAGATCCAATGGTTGATACGCTTTCAGGGGCGCTTTAGTGAACTCCTTCAGTTGTCTGCGGAGTTCATCCGTAGAGGAAGGGGGTTACAAAGCTTCCGCAGTTACGGAGAACGTGTCAAGTAGAGTTCAGTTTCTCTTTCCATCTACCACAATATTCGCTGCAACAAAGTCTATATGTATTACAAGCAATTTCACGCATAGTGCTAATAAGTTACCGTGTTGCAAACATAAAAACAACGTATTGTGCATTCAATTTCACGCGGGCATCAATTCATTCTCTCCCTGGGGGAGTATATGCACGCATTATCAGTAACACTCTCATTGGTCATGGGACATTAACCAATGGGACTCCCTAGATGTAAGCACAGGCTGGATGTGTGCGCTTTTGGGGGACAGGTATGCTCCCGAGTACACTGACACATTGCTGTTAACAGAAGACAGAAAGGGATGAGCGTGTCAATGCTTGAGGTCACCAAGATTACGCCTGACTGTAGCTGGTCAAAGTAAGATGAGGTTGCTAAACCTTCTTCCACAATAGTCATTTAACAGAGATTTTGTGGAAAAGTGTTACCACTGGTTCGTATTCTGACCCGGCCGGTAGCCGGTGTCCTTGTGCCAAATTTCCAGTGCTTGTCAGAGCAGTCCGTGACGTATGGGACGCACGGTGTGTGATTGGTTCAAGATGTACAGTACCACTGGCACATTTAGGCTCCGGCTTTGTATTGCCTCTGGTCGATACAATAAACCGCATTTAGATAATAATAACAATACTGCGCAAATTTCTCACCAAGTGCAAAGCTCTGCCAATATTTGGCACTGAACATATCTGGACAGATGATGTCATGTTCTTGCGAGAGCAATATCAAATTATCTGCTTGTATTTGTCTGCATTCCTGGCAGGGTACTTGCCCGATGTATTTGTCTTATGCGATGGTCGGAGGCAAATTTTTATTTTGCGTCTTTTGTAGACACTGAGGACTAATTACATTGAGTAAATTAGTGATGTTACGCACATTAGACGTTATCTGGGCTATCCTTGAATGAATTTTAAAATGATCTCCCACAAGAAAAAGGACATAACGATGTCCAGGAAGAGGTAGCTTCCCAAATTACCGCGAAAGGTTTGCACTCTCTCACACTACCTGATGGTAAACTGCAGCCGATTCCATAGAGAAGCATATATGGTGAGATAAGTTAGACCGCAAATATCTCCTGCGTCGTGGTATAATCAGGGTAAATTCTTCGTTACCTAGGTTCTGCGTCTAATGGTGCTTCAATGTTAAGCTGCATCAATTGCAATGTGTATTGCCATGAATTCGATTGTGCAGTAGTCTCCAGGTGTCTTTTTGTATTCGCAGGCAAAACATATGGAGCTGGAGTTGTTGAATTGGCTCCCAATAGTTCAGGATAGAATGTCTCTTAACACTTGATTAGTAAATGACCGTTGAAAGCTATCTAACGATGTTCTGTCACCTATGATAGATCCCTCGGGTGTCAAGTGATCGCGACATATGATACTTGACTGTTATGCTTAAAACGTCATCATCATCATCATCATCATCATCATCAACTGCAGTACATCAGCCATTTGAACTGATGCTTTGCTGCCATACAACCATGAGGACCTATGAAATGAAGAATAAGAAGAGGGAGAGAAGGGGGACTTACCTGAAAACCTTAATGCCCTAAGCAAACATTCAGGGTAAAGGCGTCTACACCTTGTGTAGACAACATACCGTCACAAACAGCTGACTATCGTGCAAAGATAAGGCGGCATCGGCGAGACAGCTTCCTTGCGGCTTTCACCGCCACGCGTCATAATCAGCCATTACCCCGCAGATAACTCAGCACCAAACACACTTTAAACAGGCAATCCAATTAGGTGACGGTAGCAGACGCACCACTGGTGTCGGTTGCGAGCCATGTCCTGTAAAGTCTCGAGCCAAGCACAAGGTGAGTCCCGTGGACTCCAACCCGGAAGGCGAGACGGACCAACGGCACCCAGTTTGGTCGTAAGTGACTCTATTTACCGCTGCCAAGTCAACTTCTGTCCACCTCGAACATTGCGCCATCCGACACCTGGTAGACTGAACCAGGCCCTCCTAGGTAAGCGGTGACCAGGCATATGTAGCACGTGCCCGAGCCAAGATAACTTAGTCATTGCTATATGTTGTTCTAGGGAGCTAGCATTGTCATCACCACCTAGTACTCGCCTACGCACATCATCGTTGCGGACGCGCTGGTGCCATCCGACACCAGCAATGCTTCGCAAACAACGGTGATCAAAGACTTGAAGGCGCCTCAGATCTTCAGACCGAAGGGGCCAAGTTTCACTACCATAGAGCAGAACGGCCCTCACTGTGGCCTTGTATACACGGCCTTTCAGACGGAGGGAAACTCCCTTCTGTCGCCAAAGATGACGCAGGTTCAAGAAGGCAGCTCTGGCCTTTGCAATGCGTGAGCTCACGTCAGTTTCTATGCGCCCATCATTGCTGATGCAGCTGCCAAGATAAGTGAACTGATCAACCACCTCGAGTTCCTCGTTAGCAAGCGTCAAGGGGTCATCGAGTGGCTGGTGGTCCTGCAGGAACAATTTGCACTTTGAAGCTGCGAAGTGCATACCAAATAATGGGACCACTCTGGATAGGCTATTCAGGGTTGATTGTGCCGCCTCAACATTGTCGAAAAGCAAGACGATATCGTCCGCATAATCTAGATCAACTAACCGTTCACCAGGCAGCACTTCAACACCTACATCGTGAGATTCCGCAAGGGAACACTCCATGATAGAATCCACGACGAAATTGAACAAAAATGGGGAAATCGGGCAACCCTGTCGAACGCCACTTGTAGTCGAAAAGCTATCCGATAGGGCACCATAGACCCTGACGCGGCCTCTAGTGTTCGAGTATAGAGCACGAAGGATGTTCACATATTTCGTGGGAACACCTTTCCGCGCAAGTATTTCGAACAGAATCGATCGATCGACTGAATCGAACGCACTCTTGAAATCGAGGAACACAGCTATTGTCGGTCTGCGGTATGCGTGGCGCTGCTCTAGCACCTGCCGCAAAGTGAACAATATGGTCTATACAGCCACGTCCTGGGCGAAAACCGGCCTGCTCTTCCCTAATCCGAGATTCCCGTTCTGCAGTGAGGCGACGAACGATAATCGAGGCCAGTAATTTTGTCACAACTGGCGTTAGGCTAATACCCCTGTGGTTCGCACAGTCTGTGCGACTGCCCTTCTTGTATATTGCCACTATAATCGATTCGCTCCAATTAGCCGGCACACTCTCTCGTTCCAGATACGTTCGAATAGGGAGGTCAGTGCTTTGCAGAGGACCTCACCTCTATCCTTAAATAGTGCAGGTGGTAGGGAATCCGGGCCAGCGGCACGAAAACGATTGAGGGCTGTGATCGCGTTTCGGACCTCGGCCTCCGACGGATGCTCTAAACTAACCGTCCATGGCTCGTCCTGCATCACCTGTGTAGGAAGAAGTCCGGGAGCAGGGGTCCAGCTGAACTGATGTTCAAAGTGCTCAGCCCAACGAGCCATACGGCGCTCCTTATTGTGTATCAGCGCACCCGCGCTGTCTCTGATTGTCTCACTGACGCCTGGTTTTCTCGGACCAGTGGTGCGTATTAGCTGGAAGAGCTTGCGGTAATTGCCTACTGCTCCTGCCTCCTCCATTTCTTGAGCCCGACTGGTCCCCCAGGCTTCCTTGTCAGCAGGTAGGCTCCTCTTTAGTTCACGCCTAATAGCCCGTCTGGTCACATTGTGTTCAGAACCAGCCGGGAGGTGCCTTCTAGCTTCCAAAAGGTTCACGGACCTCTCGGATATCCAGTGACTGGTGCGGTGACGACTGATAGTGCCACAAACAGATGCTCCTGCGTCGTGCGAAGTGGCCGAGATCCTATTCCACTGATGTTCAGTATCATTAGGACAAGACAGCGAGAGTTCGCTATGCAGTGCTTATTGATAGGCTTGCCTGACAGAGGCCTGGGACAATTTTTCCGTTGTCAATCGGATGAGACGCCTTGTGCGCCTTCCGGTAAAGTTCATGGAGAAACGACAGCGCACCAAGGCACGGACAGATTCGACACAGGTACTCCAGTACGAGCGGCAATCCAAAATGGAACTTATGGCTATGTGGTCAATTTGGGTCCATCGCTGACCAGCTACAGGTGGACGCCAAGTGGCACTTCGGCGCCCACTGTGTCTAAAAGCAGTGCTAGGAAGAAACAACTGGTGCTCCGCACACAGTTGCAGCAGACGCTCGCCGCTGTCAGTCCGTTCGGAGTTAAGTCCATACTCACCACCCAGCTGAGCTTCTGAAGAGCTCAGACGCCCTACTTGTGCGTTCATATCCCCTGCCAGTACTACAATATCTGAACTAGTAGCACTGCGTAGCAGCGTGTTCAGTTCGTGATAGAAAGTGTCCTTGACTGCATTAGAACTGCAGTCCGTGGGAGCATAAGCAGAAATCACAAACAAACGGCGTTTTGTTTTACTTCGCGAATTCACCTTAGCTGATGTCGTCAAACGTGCTGCACATAAACGGCTGTTCACCGGAATCCAATCAACCAACGATGACTCAGCCTTGGAGCTGAGAATGATACCTAAACCAGCTTGACCCGTGAGTGCCGCATCGGCGTCTCCGGATGAGTGCAACCAATAACGAGAGGATATGCCGGGTGCAGTCAATTCAATAACCTCGTTAGGGTCATTAATCCTAGTTTCGGACACACAACTCACATCAACACCCAGTGTGTCCAAGGTGCGTGCGAGTGCAGCCTGCTGACCTGTTTTTCTTAGATTGCGGACGTTGAATGTCGCCATGGAAACGGGACAGCGTGGTCTTATAAGTGACTTTTGCCGATAGGCGTCCGATAGGTGCTGTGGGATGGTGGCTGCAGATGGTTCTACTCCAGTAGCACTTCGGTTGCTTTCGATTAAGCTGGGAATTATAGAAGGAAGGTTAGTAATGGGGGCCGGGATGGGAGTAAGAGTAAAAGGTGGAAAAGAAAGGAGGCGCCAGCAGTAGCATGCTTTCGCTTATCCGCCCTGCTGTATGCAGCAGATAAGGCGACCCTTGATAATCTGCGCGACGGCCGATGCAGGATGAAGTTTATGTTTGAAGAAAATGCCATGGTTGTATGTGGGCTGGGATACTGCCAGGGCGCCTAGACCTAGACAGGAGGACGATTAGGGTCCTCATCCAAAGCCTTTGGCTCAAAAGCCTGTCCGCAAGGCAGCGGGGTGGCAGTGATTTAGTTTTACAGAAATGGACGCCATGATATTTCAAACCCCCAAACTGGAGGACCAGGAGACTGAATTTGTCTGACCTCTAACGTCTGACTTCTTAAAACGTTATCAACGACTTGTCGCACCAAGTCTCAAGCGAATGAAGGTATTCTTGAATGAGTGGTAGTACAATCGAATATTCAACTCCTCGGTACTTGTGGACAAATGTTATATCACCAACAAATAAATACGGCGCGCCATGCTTGTTAACCGAACTATTGTTATTGACAAAAAGAAGAAAACTTACTGTACCCAGCGCACTTCTTTGTTTAATCCGGCTGGTAACAGAAAACGTGGAATAACACTAGACGCCTAAGGTGACTATTTTAACGGGACCCTTCATGTATGATGATAGCCAACCCATTAATGTGTCGCGGACTTCAATAAATTTATCTGATTCGATAACGCTCTGTGAGGCACCTGATCGGATGATTTCTGTATGTGCACGCATAGAATTAATATGGCATATTTTGAGCCAGTGGTGTCTGGTATGTAGTTCAGATAATGCAGCCAATAGAATGTGTACCATCCTTAGTTAAGGAAACCATTTTGGGACCTGTCTAGCAGCTCTAGATATTTGATTAACTTCATCACTTCCCATTTTCACGAATAATCCGGCGATTTTAGGGGTGTTTTTTCCTGGCCTGATATTGTCAATCTTCTGTTTGGCGCGACCCTTGTAACGAGGGCTGATGATTGAAGTTTTCCATTGATCTTCAAAGTACTTGAATCCCAGTGAAATGGCAAACGTACGCAAAAGGAGCAGTGACATATCAGGTCCTCACAGGTTTTGGTGGATGGGGTGATGATATCAGCTTTCAGAATTGAGCACGGTTGAATAGTATGTATTGCTTGGCGGATATTGCGGAGAGCAATAGCACTTTAGATGGAGTCTTAGTTTAATTATAGCTTTTGTGTCAAGAGTCATGTAGGTGGAGGAGAAAGAGCTAAATTCGCCTGGATGTCGTCCACCATTGCAGTGATTATTGAAAAGCGACTGTTGGTTCTACGAAGGCGAAGTCAGACCAGCTCTTTTGATTCACATATCGTAGGATTACTTGATCTTAATGTGTTCTCTCCAGCAATTGTATGTCTTTAATATCCGTGTTTAATCGGTGCATCTGTCTAATCATTGTAAAATATCCTGTTCTTTTATAGGGCGCGATCTGTTTGCTGGATTGCTGACTAACCGAATGTTCAGCTGTTTCATTTTAAATGTCACTGATTCATTTTTCTTGTGCAGCAACAATGGTTATGGTTTGCTGAAACTAATGTTAAAAGTGTTCCACGGCTGTGCATGTATTGTTGGAGAGAAAGAAGGCATCCCAATCGCTAGACCGGATTATTTGACGGAAGGGTTTCCAGTTAATACTGCGGCTGGTTTAGTAGCAAGGAGGTACTTGGTTGGTGGCCACTTTAACAGTGAACGTTGAAAGAATCATGTTGCCGTCGCTACGACGGATGTTCTCTGAAACGTCTTTCTGTGCACTGGCCATACCCAATTTAAACATCACGTCTAATGTGTTAGTCAACGTAGCTGATATTATAACCCACTGTGTCCAACCAACTGTGACTGAATAAATGAAGGTTGTGCATAGCTAAGAAGGTCTGAAAAGACCAGTGCATATTCGGTATGTTTAAATCACCTACAATAATTGTTTTGTTTGTGCATCAATTGCTATGCAAAAGCGAATGCGTAATTGATACGGACAACATTCAGGGTTGATGGATTTGGCAGGTTGCGGATAGATGCAAGTAAACCGAGGCTCCTGAGACGGAGGAACAGAGGGATTCAGGGAGATTTGCAAGCATTGGATGTTCAAACCGTTCAGGTGTACATATGTGCTGGAGTTGCATGAGGCATTCTCCACCTTTCCTTTTACAGCGATCTTTACGTAAAAGGTGTTAAAGGGGCGGAATATTTAGGTTACTGTCTAATGTATCAGCGGGGTACCACGTTTCGGTGGATAGGATTGATTGCAGCTGGTTTAAATGTACAGACATGCTTAGTAAATACGCTTGATGATAATCTATTTGGCGTCAATCAGAAGTAATGAAAACACACTAGAAATGGTGGAATCAGCGTTCGCGTCACTGTGGTGTGAGTCATTGTAATTGCGGATTATTTGTGCTGTAAATATGTGTGGAAGCTTTTTGAACGAGGCCTTTGTTAATAACCTTGCGGGTAGGGGTAATATGCCGTCCGCAATCGCCAGTATGCCTTATGAAAGGAGAGAGTAGATTTATCAAGGAAACATTGTGGTTGACTTGGCGCTGAGCTTATCTGGTCATGTGAAGAAATTGCAGAAATAATGGGTGCATATATTTGGCATCTGCTGCGTATGTAGGGAGTTTAGATGGTTGCCATTTCATTCATATATAAATGTATATATATATATAATATAAAATTTCTACTGCATTATCTCCTGTCACAACTCCAGGAAAGTCAGCCACACGACCGCGTTACATTACCTTATGTTTTAATATCACTGTAGCCGTTTATATGATGTTTGAAACCAAAGACAAAAATAGCTGTGTTCCGGTGAGCCTGCTGATTACATCTCCCACCTGCCTGCTCATTTTCGTTGCATTCCGGATGTGCTGATGCGCAGAAGAGTAAAAGTGGCTTCTTAAGCTCACGTGGCTAGCACCGCAGTTGTCGCGTACTCCATCAGTTCAGGGACACTGTGACTGCGACGGAATTTGTCAAACGTCGTGACGGATTGCAAAATGTATCACCGTCCAAACACTAACGGTCGTAATAAACCAAAAGTCCGTTCCAAGGGAAGTCTGGCGAGTCAAGCCTAGTTGTCCCCTAATGGAATACAAATAACAACGTACGAATCGGACACAGGCACTCCTGGCCGTTGCTTCACACCAGTCTGAAAATCACAAGCGTTTCACAAAATGGGACCATTTAAAAGATTATGAATGCACATGGAACCACTCTATTACGCCCGGTGACTTAGCTGTTAGCCTTTAGGCTTCGTCATTCGCATCACTGGACAAGCAAACACATCACTGCTAGAAAAATTGATGTATTGCTAAATGCCACATCATCGCCGAAGGTAGCACGATAGGGCCAATAAATAGTGGCGGCACACGAAATTCACTCGGGTAATTCAGGTAAATACGGAAACCAGCCAAACGATGTTCTCTCATTTACCGACGTCCGTGCAGCTTGTTGTGAATAATTTACAGCGGGATCCACGCACACTAACCCTGGCATGGACAACTATTACAGGCAGCCAAGCAATCAGTCATTTTCGCACGCAGTGACTTACGTTGCTGCAAACCTTCAAGCTACGCCGATACATGTTGTCATCAGAAAGCAGTGCGATCCGGACGCATTGTTGCTCGATGATATTGGCTCCACAGCGCATGCTTACAATGCATTTACAGTGCTTGCAACAGCACAATAAGCAGTCAGCGCCTATAGTGAAAAGCAAATAGTTGTCGAGTCCAGGGTGAATTTAAACAGCAACGTCTTAACTCGGTGCCAAACCGCATGCTCAGCAGCAGACTACCTATGTTGTCGATTGAGGAAGGCGAAATCTGAATCCCATGCCAGTTTTGTGTCCGTTGAATTCCACGGTTATGACCACCGTTTTTCTTAGGGACGTCGGGCACTCCTTCGTTCCCGGTCTTTGCGTTCCCGTTTGAATGCTTTGTTAAGAACTACTCCAGACATTCATTTTCGCGTACTCTAGCAGAGACGCTTTCTAGCGTGCATGCAATCGCTTCCTGTGGGCATAGCTGGCTAGCTATCGCAAATATGGTATGAACCGGAGCTCGTTTGTTATTCACAACACACTAAATGTTAAACATGGGATAGTTTACTACAAGCGAACATCTAAAAATGGAAGGCGTTGTAACATTCGTTCTGAAATGTGAATGAGATTGCGGGGTAACGGTTGCTAAGCGCCAACAGTAGTTGTTCCGCTTGCTTAGCATTGTGTACAACAACAAAAGTATCATTCGTGTAGCGGCTATATGAATGCACGTGGTGTATATTACCTCATGTTGATCTCTGGATGCAATCTATGCACTCCGCTAAGCATTTGTAAAAGGCTGACAAAAATACGCGGAATAGCTTAATTCAGTTTCCCCCGTCGAAATGTTGTTCTTCCTTGTCCTTTTGTCATTGGCAGTTGTTCGTTGTGTAGTTCAGCCAAATATGCTCACAATATTAACAGTCTTATTTGAGACTACCAATCACTCTCTCCGCTTTCATCGGGCCGACGAGATAGGCAACAGGAGAGTTTGTCACTGAATACTAAACAAGACGCCATTTGTAGTGTCGAAAGTACGCAAAATGAAACAACAGTGATCTCGGAACGATTTGACAGAGAAAAGCGCATGGCAAGCAGTGATAACAAATATCTACAAACAGAACCTCAGATAATTGAAATATAATTGATGTAGTGTCAGAAGTGGAAGAGCAACATTCCATGATATTTAAACTAAGTAAGAATACCGGGATCCATCTATCTAAGAATCTTCTACCAATCATCTTGTTTTATGAAGGAACTCTTAACTATATCAAAATTAGAAGGCATTTGCACATGGTTGTAGTTGTACTTAGGATTGTACATGCACGGCTGACGTTCTATGCACAGCCACCGAAATGGTAGCAGAATGATCGTCCTAAATTGGTGCCTGCCAGTTTCGTTGTAGGGTGAAATTATTGTGTCCGGTTCAGAACTACTTGGTCAGCCTCCGCCTACTACACTTTGATTAGTAACTTAGCCCGGAGCGCATAGTGGGGTAAATGTGCTTGACACCAGCTGGGGACGAAAATGGTTTCAATGCAAGCAGAGTACAACAAAAGCAGGCTGTCACGGACGAGAATGACAAAGGGTACGGTCCAAAGATTGAAGGCTGCAAGCGTGTAAACCAGGTTTGACTGTCTCCCCCAAGTAGGTCAGCATGGTACACACGGGTCCACCAACGCCCGTGATGTCCAGCAGGCGGACTGTTAATGTGCAGGGGGCTTGAGAACCAGACAATCAATGTCATCGCGTATCCGCAACGAGTACATGAAAGGCCTGTCTGGAATTCAAGAGAGATGGTTACCGAATCGGCGCTGCGGCATATGACTGGATCGTTGGCGGAGTACCCCTGCAACATGTGACTGTATGAGTGCTGGAATGGTCTGAGAGCTGCTGTGTGTGTTTACCCCCATTGCCTTCAACATACTCAGGAGTTTTGCCGTGCAACTGCTGTGTGCGTGAATTCAATGCCTATATGATTTCCACTTTCTGTAACCTGGTTGCATCTGAATTCCTCAAAAACTAATGTTGCCTAGAGTATTTTGTCGTCTAGCTCTTACCGATGCTCGTTAGCTACGTGCTGTCAGTGCGATACACTAAAAATACTGCATAAACTTAAAATTGGGAATAGGTAGCCGGTTGGTACTTGAACATTTATGCCCTTAGACATCATGCCAACTAAAGCAATGTGTAATGCTTATGGTTGTCTTACGTCCACCTGGTCAGATCGCAGAAATGACTGGGAAATATTTGGATCACTGATGAGATGGCAGTATTTGGATACAAGTTGACATATGGGAATAACAGCGGCATCTGTTCATGAGGATCTAAATGCATGCATATGCGGTATTTGCCGTGTAAGTCGACAAGCAAGCCACATGTATGGAATGGAGTAGAATTACGCCCGCTAACACATGAAAGAAAGTCAACAGATTTGTCAGTGCCTGCCATAACGCTCTTGACTTGATTGCGGCAGATCAAATTCAAACTCAAGCTGACAGATTGCGTGCATCCCCATTGGAACATCGTATGTCTGATAAACACCCAACTTTCTCAGTTGCGCACAAACCAGCGTAACTTCTGCAGTAACCTAAATAGATGAATAAGTCAATGAGCATACAATTAGCGCAGCGCTGCGGAAGGGTGGCATTGCACCTATTGGCCTTTCATCCCTCATACGCAATTGAAAATTCCGGGATGGACTGTTTCATGTTTATAGGATATGTAAGTTCATCTGCAATAATAATGCTACTAATACACATTAGGATAAGGTATATTTTATCATAGTGCCGAGAAACCGTGCTCTCGAAGAGAAGGGCCATGGTTGTATTGCAACATGCTCGAGCGTGCGAAGCTGTGCAACGTTGGGGTTTTTTCAGGGTTACAATAAGGGTGCTTTTGCGCATATTTTCATTTGATACTTTAGGCGCCGTATGTTAATAGTTCGCGTTCATTCTCATTTGATTGTTTTCAGTGCAGCTTGGTGGTTCGATGTGGTGGCGGTTTGATGGGGTTCAGGGAGTATGCGAAGTAGGTAACAGTTAGATTCAGCAATCAAAATCTGTTGAGTAATACACAATGTTCCTTAACAGACTGGAGTAATCCAGTTGGTGCGTATTGCGGGTAGCAAGTTAGATTTGCGAATATAAAGGAAAGACTATATTAAAGCAACTCCATACTTAGGTTTGGAAATGGAAATGCACCACAACTAAGAGCGAAGGCATGGTCCAAGGAGTAAATTAATGGGAAATATCAGTAAGACAGTAGAACAATAGAAAGAAAGTAACTAGGAACCAGGAGCACCACAGATTTGGTGCAGAATCAATTAGGGTACAAAAGAACAAGTGAAGTAATACGGGGATTCGTGGAACAGTCTCCCGGGGATCTGACTACATGCCGGGTAGTCCCTCGAGACTTTCACCTACAGCTCCACGACTCATCTGGTCATTAATCGAAATGGTTTAAAAGTCCCTTGGTCACTATCGTTTTTATTCCTTATTTGCGAAATTACTTTTATGGTGAGTTAGTTAACAAAGCCAGTGAGACCTTTCTTCATTCATAGTATTTTGCGTTCATAATGACCTGGATCACCGGTTAGCGTCATATGACATTAAATTTGAGGTCATCAGTTCAGACTGGACTGATTTTTAAACTTTGCACACTATTTATTTTCACCAGTGGGTCTTTTGGCGTAGATATAAATGTTGCTTAGAAGCTTCAAACCATCAACTCAGGAGATGGGCCCACTCGTGACCAACCGAATAACTAGTGAATAAAATGAAATAGTTAGATTATGAGGTAAAAATATCAGGGAAATAAGCAGCCAATTAGCATGTCTCACGGTATTATGAGATGCGATATGATTGGGTGTGCTAAAATGTTGCAAAATTAGCATAACAGATAGCGTTATGAAGGAGTTGCTTTCTCCTTTCAAAACGCACTATGTGATACAAATTATCTGAATGCCATATGACAGTAGAATAGTTACAATATACGAACGAATGATAAAGAAAGTGATACACATTTTTGTTTCTCCACCTACAAGTGGGACTTCGAGGGTGGCATTTACGAGCATAAAGTTAACTTATGCTGGAGTGTGGTGAACCTGCATTATTGGTCATATATTGTTTGAACCTGATGAAATTGGCACATCTGTACACACTTGAAGACCGAATATTTTCATAAGGCGGCGAAGGCGCTCTTCATTGTTTATCGCGATGCACCGGCAAATATGGAGTTTCGTGAAAGAAGGCTGAATGTTTTCTAAAGTTATTCAATCGGTTCTACGTAGGAGCATATAGATAACTGGGCAGTACTTTAGCATGCGTCACATGATTATCTTAAATATTTCCAGTCTCACTTCGGGTAGAACAAAGCATTAAGCGATATCAGCCTTCCTTTGCCTGACGTTTGCTATTTGGTATGATACATGTTAGGAAAAGTTTAGCGATGAGGAGTCGTCCCCTTTTATATCTCCAGCGGTGTGAGACAAGGATGTCCGCTGTCACCTTTCAACTTCAACTTCGCTGTTAACGAAGTCATGGAAATCAATTTCACATGACACGACTTCGAAGGTGTATATCTGCTACCAGGAAAACGACTTCTTGACTTAGAATATGCTGATGATATGGCCCTTATCTGTGACGGCTCCCAGACTTGCTAAGCGGCACTGGACAGATTAGCACTGGCTGTCCGTCACTTCGGGCTTTGCTTCGCACCCTCGAAATTCAAAAGCGTTCCTCCAACATTGGTCTGGACCACCTCATACTCTGACCCTTTAGTGGAGATCAGCTAGAATTCGATCAAAAATTCAACTACCAGAGCAGTTATTTCAACGCCCGTGGGATTGAAAATGAGTTCACGAACCGTATAGCAAACGCTCGGGGCGCTTGTGCTAACATTCGCCACTTACGACGCCGGTGTCACATTACTCTTGCCCCGAAGGTTAGATTGTACAATGTAACGGTACGTTCCACCCTACTGTATCGTTGTGAAACTTGGCTCCTTGAAGCAACGGACCTGAAGAGGCTAGTTACGTTCGACCACCGGTACCTTCGCAATTGAGCTCACATCTGGTGTGTAGACCGCGTGAGCAACTGGCGTGTTCGACGTCATGTTTACGGCACAGAAAAAGGGAACTGGACCGCTCAGCACAGTTATTTCACGCACCAGGCTCCGATGGCTCGTCCACGTGTTACGCATGCCAGCCCACGGACTGTCGCGACGTGCGTTGTTTGCGCGCCGGGGTATGGATCAAAAAGGAGGAGGGGTGGCCAAGCGATGACTTGGTCGAGAGGAATGAAGGCCTTCACTTCTGAGCTGGCCTTGGTTGGAGCTTCTTGGCATCCTGGTTGGGATCCGAAAGACGATGAACACCTTTGGTTGGACACACTTGCTGATATGGCTGGGAGCCGACCTCAGTAGCGTTCTTGTTGTGAGTTCCTTTGTCCCATCCATACATCATAGCCTCCCCCTCCAACCACCATCTCACTATTTAGCCTTATGTAATTATGCATTGTAATTGTTTTTGTTGCACAGTAGCCGACTGGTAGCTTTCCGGAACGATGCCCATCCGTTACCGGCAGCTCAGCCGGTTTTACCAGCTGCTTTTTTCCCCTTTTTTATATGTATTGCACCACAGTAGCTGAGATCGGTAATAATTAACGTTCTGTCGTGTACATCCTCAATACCATATCGATATTGCATCATAGCTGAATTTGAAATGCTTCCAAGCACAGGTAGCCCGGGTTAGTTGCTCGCCTGAACATCCGTTCCCTGTGCTTGATGAAATGATTGCATGCGTTTCGTCAGCATGCGGGCAGGCAGATTTATTTCGGTGATGAGCATTGTCCTATCTTGCTTATCGAATCGTCTATCCCTGATCGACTGGTGTGCTTTAAATATAACAGAATCGATTTGCATCATGTGAAGTTTGCCCATTCTTTTTCAAACTAAATTTACTCTTTCTATTCGCTGACGTAAGATAAAGCAACCAAGGCGTTTTTGTCATCATCTACGTACAGCTACAAGTAGCCGAAAGGAAAAGCATAGAGCAGGCAATCGCTTTGCGAAGCACGTTACAGGGGTATGCAATTTTGTTATCGTCGACTGTTCGATACCAAAAACAAAGGTTTAAATATCTGGATAAGCTGACTGTTCAACGTTTTTGTCTTACTCTGTATGACCAACAACCCGCTCGCCCTATGTGACAAATATGTGCAAACGTTTTTTCCAGCAATCCCCTCACTTGTCTCATTGTGGTCCATTTCACCACATTTACCTCAGTGTCCCAAACAACAATCCATTTCATCAAAAGCGAATGTGCACTTTAATGTAATCCGATGGTGTGGTTCTCACGCGCTTATTCTGCTATTGGTCAAAGCGAAAAATTTACAACTGCTCCTAGGCGACTGCTCCACCACTGCAAGTAGACCATTTTTGCGGCTTGTTTTACGAAGAATCCATTTAACTTAGAACACACTATTTGATGGGGGCACCTTGAGAAGATTGGAAACACTGAGTATTAGATTGCATGCATTGTAATCTGCTTTGTGGTTTCTCATAGAACCGATTGAAGTTAAATCCCAAATCTAGTTTATCACTAGAAAAACGAGCACAGCTGGTATAACACCGGAATAATCAATCAAAGTAAAAGTCGTAACATCTTAATGGTTGAATTCCTGGTATTATTTATGTTAGCAGTAACAACAACTAGGCATTAACGAACAGCATGATATTGGGTTCTTACAACGGTGTAATTGACTATGTTGCAAGCGATAATATCCTCTTCATCATAGAGCGTCCATTGCACTCTCAATTTCCCCTGAAAGAGTAGATGTGATTTGAAGCATATTTATAATAATCGATATGATGCAATTTCCACCGAAATGGGAGTGTCGTGCTCACTTAGTGCTTTAGTGACGCAAATGACTTCAAGTATTATAGAGAATACATTGTATACTGCATGTGGTACAATGATGTTTATATGTTCAAGCTGATCTATTAAAATTAGTATAAACTATGTTGAACTGATAGCAAAATTATTGAGTCAAAGCAGTTACTCGCACTAACAGAACTCAGTTGAAAATTGTGGAATTCGTTGAATACTGAACCACCACTGTGTACTCTAACTGTGTCTGTTCAAACCCTGGATAACTGAGGTATTTACACATTAAGTAAGAAATTAATTCGACGTACCAGTCTATAGGAGGTTAGAACTGGGAAATTTTGTTCTAATGAATAATATGGCCATTTACGCACTAGAACAAATTCATCATCCGGGGTATATGAACGCCAGTTTTTGGTGTCAAGCATAATAATTGAATCCTTCGGGTATGCATACCAGCCGATAATTTCCACTCTGGGATTCTGTATCCATTCATCTATAATTTGCAGAGGAAATGCAATTGTGAACTTTATGATTACATTTTGAATTCTGCCTGAGACTGTTAGGAAGGAATACTTGCTACAAAATGCCAGAACCCCATCGCCACGATATGTGATCCAAACCTACCCACTCTGACTGGGGCGAACCGAGAGCCAACCGTGAAAAGCTGCCAATTAACGCGAGGGCGGTGTTCCTTGATTTGCTGTTAGTTGACCTTTCCGGAGCCTTCAAGGTGCGCTTTAAATACCATTCACGAACATTTCATTTCACATTTATAATGAGCGGTGGGATTCGCTAATACCTCCGTGCTGCTCTGCTCGTCCGATCGGGTCTTCTCTCTGTCCTTTGGGGGGTCAGCTACTTTGGGTTTTGATTGGGAATCAAGCTTCCATTCAGGTGAAGGACGAACATTTCAGAGACCATGAGACAAACGAATTCCGATGATAGAACTCGGATATAAAAGTCACACTAACAATCTATTTCCCTAAATTCTAGGAAAGGACGACCTGTCCCCAGGATATAACTCATTCTAAACAATTAGCTTTACAAAATGTTGATGCCTCTATGTAGGCGCACTTACCGTTAAAACAGAGAGGTTTACCGTAGAGCAGTTTTTGAACATAATCAATCGCATTTTATTCACCTCTTGTAATACTCTGTACTAGTGATAGTCCAAAGCTTGTTATCTTTTAATTTAAGGTTTAGCATTTAACTCAAAAAGTTGTTTTGCGTGCTCCAATTACGTACTTTTACTCACTTTGAATGATTCGGACATATAGTTTAGCAAAATGTCCTTGATAAATGACACAATTTTTCCCTGTACAGCCATCCGTAACAAAATTTAGTATATTTGTCGAAACTGTTTAAACACATTTTGCAGTTGGTGGAAAACAAAATTGGTCGCCGCATTATGTATGAAACGCAACTATTTATGTTAACAAATTTCCTGTTAAACAAACGGAATATTTTCTAGTGTCGAAAGTGGCAGCGAAGCTTTTAACGAAGTCTTCTTGTAAATAGAGTTCTGGTTATAATCAACTAGATAAAATTAAATGCAAACAAAAAGATTGAGGTTCATATAGCCATTGGATTTTCGAGGAACAGTTAGGGGATAATAATGCACTTATTCAATATAATTTCGTGTAAAAACGGCAGAGCGTTAGGCAAAATATCTACGGAATGTGAAAATATGTTGATGTATTTTTTCTGACCAAAACTGTATATAGTATATAAGTATAACCTATGCGTTTCCAGTTGCTATCACTCAGTCTGTTTAATCATGCTTCCTGCACGCTCATGTTTATATGGGCCTAGTTTTGACGAATTTTCTAGGGAAAAGGTAATTATATTATAGCTGAATAAAATGTTTTGTAAATATCCGGTTACTGATGTTGCATGATAAACCCTGCTTTTCTTTTTATTAACACTTTTAGCAGAAAAGTTATGCACGTGCTCACCACAAGTGAAATGTTTGTCTGTGGAGAATATTTTCCGTTGGGTAAAGAGAAATATTACGAATAGCTCGATTTTAAGTACGATTGACATTTTCAGGCAAGCGACTTTATTCGATGTCCCAACGCATCGGAGTCGGGGGCAATAAATAACAACGGGTGTTCGCCTCTTCAAATTTACGTATGCACAATACAGTGAAATGATTCGTCCATTATTGAGTATACGAAGTTTCGTGGTTATTGGCTCGTGCTATTGCGCCCACTTGTGCGTTTTTGTTAGCCAAACACAAATGATGTGCGCATATTTGCAAGCATGTTTACTACAGCTTCGTAAATGTCACAAAAATCAGGAGCACCACTACAGAACCTACAGCGGCAAGTTCAGTTCAGTTTGGTTGAACAACTATGATCCAAGCACCTCCACGACTCATATCGAAAGATTAACAACAAATAACACCGGCAAGATAATGGGGGTTAAAGGCAATGAAAATGTATGGGACACGGAAGAAAGGAAAAGGAGTGCGTTAAACTACAGAATAGAACGGAAGTTAACAGAAGGTGCAAGAAGCCGGATCTAGGATCGCCACTGACTGCGTGGTTGATACATGCCTGATACGGTCTCCAACCATCGGTGTGGACTATCCCGAGGACCCCATCCACTACGATAGCACTCACTAGCCTGACCAATCCTCTCAGCCAATTCCTCCTTGCCTCTATGCCAAGTCATTGACTGGCCACCTCCCGGTTTCTCCCAAAATGGTGCAGCCACAGCGTATAACACACGCCGAGGAAGACGGTTAGTGGGCATAGTTAGGACATGGCCTAGCCAAAGTAAGTGCTTAAGATACAGTTAACACTCCAATGAGGCACCAGAACGCTTCTCGACAAAAATCAACTGGCGGACCCTAGCATTGTTCACCCGGTGTCCTCACCAGATGTGCAAGCACTGGTGGTCAAATACAGTCAAGCTTTTATGGTATTCGTTTCGAATTGCCCAAGTCTCTGACCCATATGTTCAGACCGGCCATACTGCCAAGTCATACACCCTAGTTGACTTCCAGCCGTCTCCATAGATGGTTGAGTCTCTGGAAAGCCACACAAGCCTTTCTAAAAGCGGAGTATATTCCTCGGGGTTGTGACCACCATAGGTGACACAGCTACAAAGTTAAGAGAGCTAATCACCATTTTCATTAGCTATTCAGAAAAACTGAAACCGGAAGTGTTCCGGCCTACTGCTGCAGCAGTACTTATTACTTTGTAGGTGCAATGCACAAGCCGAGGCGTGCAGCCGAAAAGAATTTTCGCACAAAGTACGCCGACCCCTCTTGGAAATTAAAACTACAGTTGACAGTCGCCAGTCTGTATGCTGCTCTTCATGACCCCAAATTGTGTTAAACAGAGAAGTTCGTCCAGTAAACAAATAATAACCATATTTTAGTATAGATAGACGGTGGTTGACGGATCAAGTACATTTCTTTCGTTTCAACACGGAAAGCTCAGATAGAATCTCGTCAACATTGTGAGGTGTGACATAAGCTTCACACGTCGACTCAAATGCTGCGTCAAGAGACAGTGTTGCAGCAGGTCTGCTAGACTGCTGCTCAAATTGTTCCGCCCGACGGGTTAATCGACGAAACTGTGAATGGACAAGATGTCCATCTTTCTCAGCTCTTGTCTCCCTAACTGATGGCTTTCACGGACCCCGCGTTCCGGATTAGCTGAAATAGCACAAGACTGTTCCCATCGGCACTGACTCACTCCCTCTCAAATGTCCTTATCAACTAGCATCGTTCCCCGTCAACTCGAAGACTCCTTGCCAGGAGTTTTTCCAGAGAGTTACCGACACGCTGCAACTCAGTGCCATCGGAATCGATTTCCATGCTTGGTTGAACTGCTCGATGTCTTAGATATCCTTTCACAATTATTACGTCTCAAGTTGAGTACGAAGTATGCGTCGAAAGCGTGACACTTTTGAGACCATTCCAGTCAGTATTGGACTCACCAACCACTTCCCTTACTGAAAATTGGTGAAGCAGTTCATTATGATAATGCTACACGGCAACTTGTGAGTTTAAGTTGCGAGGAAGGTTGGAATATAGGCGCTTCTTTAAACCGGGATGAGTTGGTGTCATGCTTGCAAGCACTAGATCATGGTCGGAATCCAGATACGTACTCCAAATCCACCGATAGTCTTAGACTGATGCCTGACATCTGTGGCTGATGGTAATATTGTCACTTTGGGTTCAGGTCACTAAGGAATTCGATGGGTGCCAGGTGAGGCGGTGTGAATATTTGTGGTGGAAAGCAGTGTAGTTAAAGTAAAAATTGTAGTCGGCAGACAGTTGCAGGAATCGACAACCATTGTGTGTTTGGCATGCGTCCACTCGGAAGCGGTTTCTCAGCAGGTGTTCAGAGTCTAAAGCCAACCCAGTTGGACATTCGTTCCATCAGTAACAATTACAGCGTCAATCATTTCGACGTCCTACAAAAGTCGAGAACTGCTGGTAGAAAGCTTTCTGAGACTCTTTAAACTACATTAATTAGGGGCATATACTGAGAAGAGGAGAAGGCACCTCGTCTTCAAACTCTGCTCATTGTCTTCAATAGATGTTCGAAGTCGAACCACCCACCTGCACATGTTCATCGACATCCAGTCGAACAGATTGTCTTCAGCATGTTTGCTGAGGACGTTATCAATACAGTAAATACCTTGAGTCAATTACTCACTATAACCAAAGAATTGATGAGTGTAGCCTTCGTCATCAGATTCAGAACAAGCGAGTCGATGATTTGTCATGACGCTGTTATCTTGTATGCGTGTTTCGGAGGCACATCCTTCATCCTTATCAATTGGGTGAAGAGTGATAATCGGTGCTGCCAGCAGTTTGAGCTGACCTAGATTGCAGACGCTAAAAAAACAATGTGTAATGAAACCCTGGGCTTCGTGTATTGATGGCAGCAGTTGCAAGGTTTCTTGCATTCGCTTACTCAATAGACGGGGATGAAGAGGGGAGATAGGAAGAAGTATTTTTGACATAGTCAAGAGGGCTGATGGTACTGTCTGGCTGTCCATTCCGACAGGCATTTGCTCAAGGGGCCACGCGGCTAGCGTCTGACTCAACAGCCTTACTCAGGAGGCAGTGGGGTACATAGAAATTCTATTAAAGCGTCACCCGGCGCAGTTGGCTAAATAGCCTGACGAACAAGACAGTGGGCAGCAAGTCCAGCTCGTGGTATGATTGCAGTCATCAGCATCATCATCATCAACAGCAGTACAACAGCCATTTGAACTGATGCTTCGCTGCCATACAACCATGAGGACCTATCATATAAAGAATAAGAAGAGGGAAAGAAGGAGGACTTACCTGAAAAACTTAATGCCCTAAGCAAACATTCAGGGTCAAGGCGCCTACACCTTGTGTAGACAACATACCGCCACAAACAGCTGGCTATCGTGAAAAGATAAGGCGGCATTGGTGAGACAGCTTCCTTGCGACTTTCACTGCCACGCGTCATAATCAGCCATTACCCCGCAGATAACTCAGCACCAAACACACTTTAAACAGGCAAGCGGATTAGGAGATGGCAGCAGACGCGCCACTGGTGTTTACTGCGAGCCATGTCCTGTAAAGTCTCGAGCCAAGCACAAGGCGGGTCACGTGGACTCCAGCCCGGAGGGCGAGACAGACCAACGGCAACCAATTTCGTCGTCAGTGACTTCATTTGCCGCTGCCAAGTCAACTTCTGTCCACCTGGAGCCTTGCGCCACTCTACACCTGGCAGACTAAACAAGGCTCCTCTAGCTAGGCGGTGACCAGGCATACGTAGCACGTGCGCGAGCCAACGTAACTTATTCAGTGATATCTGTTGTTCTAGGGCGCTGGCATGATTATCACCACCTAGTACTCGCCTACGCACATAATCGTTGCGGACACGCTGGTACCATACGACTCCAGCAATGCTCCGCAGAAAACGATGAGCAAAGACTTGAAGGCGCCTCAGATCTTCAGACCGAAGGGGCCAAGTCTCACTACCATAGGGTAAAACGGCCTTCACTGTGGCCTTGTATACATGGCCTTTCAGACGGTCGGAAGCTTCCTTCTGTCGCCAAAGATGCCGCAGATAAAAGAAGGTAGCCCTGGCTTTTCCAATGCATAAACTGACGTCAGTTTCTATGCGCCCATCATTGCTGAAGCAGCTGCTAAGATAAGTGAAATGATCAACTACCTCGAGTTCCTCGTTAGCAAGCGTCAAGGGGTCATCAAGTGGCTGGTGGTCCTGCAGCAACACTTTGCACTTTGAAGGTCAAAGTGCATACCAAATAATGGGACTACTCTGGACAGGCTATTCAGGATTGATTGTGCCCCCCCAACTTCGTCGAAAAGCAAGACGATATCGTCCGCATAATCAAGGTCAACTAATGTTTCACCAAGCAGCACTTCAATGCCTACATCGTGAGATACCCCAAGGGAACACCCTATGATAGAATTCACGAGGAAATTGAACAAAAATGGGGAAATCGGATAACCCTGACGAAAACCAATTGTAGTCGGAATGCTATCCGATAGGCCACCATAGACCCTAACGCGGCCTGTGGTGTACGAGTACAGAGCACTAAGGATGTTCATATATTCCGTGCAAGTATTTCGAACAGAATCGATCGACCGACTGAATCGAACGCACTCTTAAAATCGAGGAATACAGCTATTGTCGTTCTGCTGTACGCGTAGTGCTGCTCTAGCACCAGCCATAAAGTGGATATATGGTCTATACAGCCACATCCTGGGCGGAAACCGGACTGCTCTTCCCAAATCCAAGATTTCCGTTCCGCAGTTAGGCGACGAAGCATAACCTAGGCCAATACTTATATCACAACTAGCGTTAGGCTAATACCCCTGTGGTTAGAACAATCTGTGCGGCTTTCCTTCTTGTATATTGCTACTATAATCGATTCCTCAAATTAGCCGGGACACTCTCTTCCTTCCAGATACATTCGAATCGGGTGGTCAGTGCTTCGCAGAGGACCACACCTCCATCCATAACTAGTGCAGGTGGGAGGGCATCCGGGCCAGCGGCACGAAAATATCAAGGGCTGTGATGACGTTGCGGACCTCGGCCTCCGACAGTGTCTCCAGACTAACCGTCCATGGCGCGTTCAGCATAACCTTAGTAGGAACAGGTCCGGGAGCAGGAGGCCAGCTGAACTGAGCTTGAAGGTGTTCCGCCCAAGGAGCCATACGACGCCCCTTATTGTGTATCAGCGTACCCACGCTGTCTCTGATTGTCTCACTGACGCCTGGTTTTCTGGGACCACTGGTGCGGATTAGCTGGAAGAGTTTGCGGTAATTGTCTACTGCACCTGCCTCCTCTATTTCTTGAGCCCGACTGGTCCACCAGGCTTCCTTGTCAGTACGTAGGCTCTGCTTTACTTCACGCCTAATAACCCGTCTGGTCCTATTGTGTTCAGAGCCAGCCGCGAGGTGTCTTCTAGATTCCAATAGGTTCATCGACCTCTCGGATATCCAGTGACTGGTGCAGTGACGATGGATAGTGCCACGAGCGGATGCCCCAGTGTCGTGCATGGCGGCCGAGATCCTATTCCACTGAAGCTCAATGTCACTGGGACAGGACAGCGGATGTTCGGTATGCAGTGCGTCTTGATAGGCTTGCCTGACCGAGGGCTGAGACGGTTTCTATGTTGCCAATCCTAGGGGACGCTTGGTGCGCTTCCCGGCAAATTTCATGGAGAAACGACAGCGTACCAAGGCATGATCAGAGTCGACACAGATACTCAAGAATGAGCGGCAATCCGGGATGAAACCACGCCATCTGTAACTTATGGCTATGTGGCCAATTTCGGTCCATCGCTGGCCAGCTACAGTGACTTAATGAGAACTGCTTGAAGCTTATCACACATATCCTCTGAGGATTTAGAACAGCGTACACGTATTTTACAACCGTGTTACGCACCTGCGAGTGCGACTATCCGCAGGTGGTATTTGGCGGGTTTGCAACATTTTGTCCAGGGGCTGGCTGGCTTGAGGCAGGTGGCAGCAAACTATTGAGTTCTTCGTGATGCTCTTCCATCGTCAAAGATAATGTGTGGCGCTTGTGCTCTACGCCGATCTACTTGTGAGATTATGACAGCAGACCTGATGTTTTCTTTGGCAAGCTTATGAAGGAAGCGGGCTATTGAGCAGTCCATAACGTCCGAAGAGGCGTGAATAGTGAAACAGAGTAAGTCTGACCCTTGACTATTGGCCTGTCTGGTATGAGTTTCTCTGAAGGCATTTGGAAATACCACCCAGCTGGCTCAATGGGTCACGAGGGTAGGCAAAACATCGTACCACCTCGCCGAAGTCCAGTCTCGCTGCGGTGGTAAAATCCGCTTCAGCGCTCAGATTATGCTAAATACATGTGTCTGAAATCAATTTCATCTCATATGTTTAAGCAACATAAGCTTTATGTGTAAGACAACTAGTCGAATAGCTATCGCTTGCGGTAATATACTTTTGTATGTCTCCAAATCACGCTTGACTACCACTGTGTTACTCTCTTAATTAGCTTCGTAACCCAGTTTTTGGTTATAGCATTAACTATAGGCATGATCTGCACGAGTGTACAAACTCCGCATTGAACAAACGGCCATGTGAGCAACTCGTGATTTATAACCAGTACGGATTTAATTCAATGGTGCCTGAACGGTGGCTTATATTTCGCAAATTTATGTCGCACAAAACTAATGTTACTATGGAGTGTTTCTGATAGTAAAACCGTATAATGTTTTAAATCGCAAAAGCACTTTTAAGTAACAATTACCTGGTTTTGATGCAACCAGTGCGGAATGAACTGTGTTAATAGACCAACCGGTTTTGTTGCTGCTGCCCCCAGTACTTCTGAATAAATGGTGTCAATACTATTGAAACTGTGGCTGCGCAGAGACGTCAGGTTTAGCAAGACAGTTTCCGCGGTGGATGTGAGATATTTGAGACACGAGGATGGGGCAACGAAGGCTTTATTGTCGCTTGATGGAAAGGCCCTCAAAAATATGGAGGCGTTTTGGGTCTGCAACGCGTTTTCTGCTTCTGCGCTCGTTCTTGCTAGGTCACCAGTCGTCCGGAAAGGAAGGAAACCTTGCCTCATCCATCCAGGACGACTAACAGCATTATACAAGAGATTTTGCTTGTTATTCGATGCTTTGCCACGTTCTGCTGACGTGCGGTTTGGTGTTCTCTAAGCAGCTAAGTGCATCGGTTTCGTTGAGCTACCTATTTACCATAGATATCTGACGATGGATTTACTCTATGCGCTTACTATGCTGTTGCTTACCATCCAATTTGCCGTTCTTCTCCTTAAGAATGAAACGGTTTTGTCCGATGGTAAACTGTCGTCCCTAAAGCATCCGCAACCAGTCGAATGAATTCGATGGCAAATACGAAGCAGGCAACTTCTGCTTGCTCTTCGGCAATTAACTGTAAAGTTGTGGCACTGACATTTTGGGCTGATCGGTCGTTGGGTATGATGGTGCGCACCGTCTCAGGATTCTCATTCCGATATTAAGCACGACATAAATGTTGAAACGAATGACTGCATGATCGCTGCAATCCAACAGACAGTGGACAACCTTCCTCGTTGGTAAGCATAAGATTAAGCACCATTCTCCTATTTCTCTTCTGAGCGAAGTTGGCGAAATTACCTTATTGTAAGGCGAAACAATAGTAGCGAACAATTACAGACCGGCTTTGAATAGTCCTTGGATCACAAAAGAGTTGTATGGAGAGTTGAATGTTACAGGTAGAAATGCATCACGTCAAGGCTCACTCAAACGGCCTCACACCCCCGGAAAAGCACTGTACGCGCGGTTCATCCTTTCGGTGGTCTTTACCGTCCCCCGTAGCTGAGTCGCCTTAGCCACGGACTGGCAACAGTCAAGTTGCGGGTTCGAGCCCTACCAGGATCCGATGGAATGCGCACTGCTGACGATTCCCAAAAGGATGAAACGCGTGTACAGTGCTTTTCCGGGCGTGTGGCGGCTGTCTGAGTGAACCCAGATGTGAGGAATTTTTACCTATACCATTCAACTCCCCTACTACTTTTCTGTTATCAGTACACATACCAAACAGCTTATAATGAAATAAGTTAATTGGCGGCTTAAGTTTGGTAAGCTTGTCGCTTGGTGAGGGGCTACCCTGTTCTTTGCACGGCAGTAACGTTTAGGTCAGCGGACAGTGAGCAGCGTTTTGGCACATCCATTATTTTATTTACGATGGTCGTTTCCGTCCTCCTTAGTTCAGTGGTCTCAACCACGGACTGGCAGCAGTCGAGTTGCAGGTTCGAGCCCTACCAGTTATTGATCGTTGAAAGGATTTCCATCGAAGCTGCATTGGAATGACCCATGACAAGAATGTGCGCGCATGTTCTCCTCAGATTTCGTACTGGAGCAGTAGCTAGGTGTCAATAACTTTGGGTGTAGAGTTTGGGGAGTGGACGGTACATCTATCTAAAGCGCAGGTGTCACTATTCTTCGACTGCTGGCAGCACCAAAGCGCACAAAGTAACTACGAGTCTGAATACTTCATCGCCTTGTGCCCTTGGTCGCTTCGGTAATACAGGATTACCCATCTTCCATTTGCAGTCCGTCCTTTGGGATGAGTGACTTGCACTGCAGTGAGACCTCAGCATCCGTCATTCTGGCGTAAAGCCATGTCCCAATAACACCGATGATCTCGCGTGCCTTATAAACTTAGCGAGTTTTCAGTTAGGTCAGCTTATCACAAAGGCCCTGAGCATCGGTATGGAAGCAGTCCAGTCGCTATATCTCCATGAATGTACAGAGTTCTATATCAGACGTGTGGGAAAATGTCGACCAACGTGAGTTTGACCGACATTTTATTTTATACAGTAATGGCACCTCGTCTGTAACTTGATTTGGACGAGGAAGGCCCTATTTCACGTGGAAAAGTACATCACAATCGAGGAAATAAACTGTCAAATGAAGCTTGGATGCAATCGTTAGAAAATTCGGAGACATTTGTGCACGGAACTGTCGGGGTGCCATAGTTGCACCCATTTTCCTTGAGCTGTAATTCCTGATTTTTTACCAAGTGGCAATTATCAGACCTTCGTCTATATGTTTACCCTCGTTGTTTCCAACAGAGTAGACCGTAAGTGTGGCATCCCGTTTGACTTATGCGGCGATCGCTGTATACGTGCTTGATGTTCCAGAAGATTTAGGCTCCACCATAGTTCGGCGAGCTGCATATGCGGAATGCTGGTTTTCAAATGCCCCATCCTAATTAATGATAGAAATTGTTACGGAAATGTTTTCGAAACCACGCTTACTTTTCATGAGTACTGTTTGACTACCAGTTACTCACACTGAAACTGTCGCATAGTTATTTTGCACCTAGTCAGGATTTGATATGTTTTAACTTCACCCAATGTCGTCAACAAAAATGGAAGCCATCGATATATCTCTTGATTTGTATAACCCGGGCTGTTTAAGCACGCCACTTACTCCAAACCACTTGTATGTCTTTGTTTTTTTAACTAATATCCGCAAAATTATGTTCGATAACAGATCCTCATTATCCAGTGATCTCAAATTACTCCCACATGACCATTTGTAAGTAAGCTACAACGCAATGTGTGACTCGATTACATTCCCACACCGCTCAAATCCACCCTATAGATAACAACGTAAAGAGACCAGTTCCACGCAAACCAGTGGCCATCGATATAGCAAACAAATCGCATGTACTCAAGTGTGGTTTGCACAGCATGGCTGCCTACGATAATCGAAGACAATTACCCGACTATGCCTAAATTATACAAGAAGGTTAAGTAGTTGCGCCAAATGGATTATACTCACTTGATTGATAGCTCAGTGCCGCTATTCCAGTCTACTTCCTGCTTTCCTATTTTTACCCCGGTGGCAATGTAGGCTATCGCGTTCTCAAACGTATGATTTGGAGGCGTCCGTATCCAGATTTGCCTGTCAATGTGACGTCCATGGGGACAGTCACAGGACGCCTGCGCCTACAAAGGGGACCATGGGTGGCTTGCGCTGCACCACCCATAGTTCCACCCACACACCCCATATGCTGTGTAAACCCGAAGGAATAAGACCGGGAGGCATGCGGATGGGAGCCACGTTTCATCAACGGAGCCGGATCACACTCCTTCAACAAGCAGAACGGAAGCATTCCGGCCTAATTGGGAAATCATACACATCAGACGTACACGAGGCGGTGGCTGGACCGTAGCCCGTTCCACACAGGATGGAACCACTCTTTGAGCCTAGCACCGTCACGAGGACGGTGCACTCCGTCCCCTCCAGCGACGACCAACTGTCTCCTGGAGCCAGTATGGACGAGGTAGTGGGTAATAGACAGGTAGGCACCTTGTCAACATTCACATCAGGCGCATCCACACCGGGCATCTCAAGCAACATCCACTGCTGAAACGTAATATTACTCATCACGCAGACAAACATACCACATGCGCCGCCTTATTGGCCTGGATTAGTAAATTGAATGGGAACATACTCATGGTGCTTCTATTCCGCATGCAATAATGCCTTCTCCGGCAACTGAGAAACCGCACTTTTAAGGCAGTCCACGGAATTTGCATCGATCAAATTTGCCTTGGATTCGCAACACCTGAAATCAACATGAGTTTGTCATAAACCCATCTTCTTCATGTTCTGGTAATGTTATTTTCGGTTTGCTCGAATGTCGTTTTACTGCACTAAGTTAACCGTACAAAAGCGGTATGAAGATCCTCGTGGAATTCATACACATATATTGGCGTCATCTGTGTCCAATGACAGTTCGAATACAACATATGTACATGCGTTTATCCAAACTTAAGTGTGAGCTGCCCCAAACTGGATAGAGACACATTAGACATCATCATCATCAATGGTACGACAAACGTGTATGGGTTTCGTTTGGAGGTCAGGCTAACAATCACTTTCGCAGGCATGAGAATAACTACTCAATACGAACTGCTGATGTTTTCTTCAACATTTAGACGTGACAGCCTTAAATGTTGGGCATCCATATTTGAAGGAACCCGATGTGGCAATAGTAAAGCAACTGCTGGGTAGAATGATGACTAGACTACTGGTACAGTGAAATAGTGTGCACTTAGATGTTGCCCTCTACATGTACACTCTGGTTTGAGGAGCTGAAGGGGGAGATCACACAGCATGCGAATGCGATATAGTGTCCACTTCTGGCTCTCTGTGTCTCCGAGCGTTTCGGTCATGTGCTACCCAAGGTATGTGCAGCTACTCAAAGAACTATTGATGCGCAGCCTTTGGTATTGACAAGTGACATCAACTAAGTCCCGCTGCCCACTGTCAAACATGCGACTTTCCAAACAGTGTTCACATTTATTGTGCAAATGTCCAAGTACTCAACCGGTTATACCTACCGACCTGTACTCTACTGTGGCCAAAAGCTATTTGCTAACGGTCTATATCGTACGTTTCGGGTGCAACCCTTTGGTGCTCATACAACCATTGTCTCTATGCGCCGATTCATTTCCAATGTTATATAATAACACACTGACGTACCATTCCCGTTAGGTTCAACCTTTTACTTAATCCATCCAAAAGATTGGCCAGGTGCAATGCAACTTTTGGTAGGTGTCTCTGCACGTCTGTCTTCCATCCGGTTAATACGTGTGTTTTCATAGGTCCCGGTAAATTCAGTATGGTTGAGGGATAACTGGAACTATAACTATACTCACTCTCAGCACTAACCTGCGGAGTGGAAAATGAAATGGCGACATCGTGATAGTCGCTAGTCGATTAATTGTCGGAATTGTTTACTTGACACAGAATTTCCAGGGAAATTTCTCTTCGAATGCATAATCCAAACTGGTCACACGAAGGACAATCGTTGAGCATTGTGTTACAAATGTCAAATTTGACATTTTATGCGTATTGCAAACGGCCAAGCGATAATAACCTTTTGATTCAAACGTATCCATCAAACTGGAAGAAACATACCCAATAATTTGCTACCCTAGCATTGATCCGGAGCAAGCACACAAATCGCTCGGAAAAACTGCACTCACATCAATTACGAATGAGCCCATGTATGGACTGAACCATTATTCTGCGATGCACCGGATCTCTAAGCATCATGCAAGTTAGTATTGAGCAGCTAGTCAAGCTACGGTTATGGTGAGCAATACCATGGATCTTACATAGTGATGTGAATCGCGGCCGAATAATAATACGAAGAGGAAGATGCCATAGCTCACTCTCGGTATATAATCATACTAGACACCGCTTGATGAGGTAGCAAGAATAGCAAAGCATAGGTCATGATGAGTACAATATCGTAATGGACAACACGTGAATTCCTCGCGAAATACAACCGAGTTAAATAAGCCTAAAATAGTTAGGTTACCTGCGGATCATCCGTTCTAGGCAGGTGCAATAAAGATACCACCTTGCACCAAGTCAGTAGTCAATCATTCTAGAGTGAAATTGCACCCAAGCCCGGCTTACATGCAGTATATAGAATAAGGATGTCACCAAAAATGAATGACGAAGATGGCGTAAGCAACTTTCTAAGTTCGCAGGGAAATGGTGCGATTATGTCAACTGCAGACTATCCGTATCGTAAGGTAAAACCAGACCGGGTTCTAATCGTCCGTCGTCCAAGGTGAGCGAGAATTAACAGGGAGGTAGAACCACCAAGCAGTCCGTCATGTGTTACTATTTACTTCCCCCTGGTCATTCGTTCTGACCGCTAACAATTCTCGACCAATTCATCAGTGTCCGGAATATTATCTATGCCCATGCATTTCGATTCGGATGTCACAACGTATTGCCGCTGCTCCGAGAATCAACCCTGATGACTTGTCTGAATCTCAGTGCGTTTACCTGAAGGCGGCAGCGGTACAAGGGGGCGTATAGAGACACTTGAGATGGGATACATTGACTTCATATTGCAATCCCTAATAAGCCACGGTGTCACACGAGAAGAAATGTAATAAGATCCATTTGTCAAGTGGGAATGTATCGAGACACGACAGATCTTCGCGGGGTTTGTAATTTACGCGAGTCCCATTTAAACATCGAGCCAGCAGATAATGGTGTTACGCGAGTGAAAATGACATGTCTGTCAGGCTAAAGCGTGGTGCTTATAAGTGTTTCTAAATGGCTTCCACTTAGTCATTCAAGGCGAGATATCAGTTGACATACCAAAGGTCCCCAGTTCGAGTTATAATACTGCAGTGTTACGAACGGGCATTTGTTCACACTTGCATATGGACTACCACAAACTGGATGAAGAAATAATAATCCTCATGAACCATAACACTACGTAGGTGCATGAGGTTGGATTGAATAAAAGAAAAACAGCCATATTTCTCTAGTTTTATCAAATCGCACGTAGAATTGTAAGTAATCAGTGGTTAGTTAGCGTTTGCATGAGAACTGAAACGACAGCCTTACGTTTATTCAAAAGTGTGGGTATCAAAAATAGATTGAGACAGATATGGAAATACGGAAACAGATGCCGTGAGTATGGTTACCAGGTAGAATGATGTACAACTAAATGTACCGTAAAACACAGATGACTTATGGTTCCTGTGTATTGTACATGCTGTCTTGCTATAAGCTTTAGTAGACGATAATATCATCCATTTCCTGATGGCCCACTTGACACTATCACATCACCAACACATGTAGTAAATTCCGCTGCTCTCTGTACCATCATCGACTGTCGAAAGAGTGTGCAAACTGTTTTAGCAAATTTACAAGAAGCAACTTTGAAAAACATTTATCTATCTACTATCTCAAATGAGTATGTCGTGGGACACCTGGGCACTATGGTATCTTCACAACGGGGTTTGGAATGGAACCACTTAGACATGGCTTGAGAAAACAATGAACGAATTAATCGCCATACGCATGTTGTGATTTGCAATGAAAACAGTGAGCATTGCAAAGTTAATCACATGAGGGTAGACAAACAATGGGTATCAAGTGCCTGGGCAGATGGCGCCGGTAAGATGGTTAACTGAACGTATTATATTCCCATGCGACCTGGATTTCTCATCGTAATTTTACTGTTTACGATTTACTAACAATCTGTCATCATACATCTCGGTTGCAGCTAGTCTTCGTGACAAATCAATTGTTGCTGTGCTGGATTTATTTTCCAATTAAATACTTATGTAAACACTACTATAGTTGGACTAAGCTACTTTTAAGTCAATCAAGATGATTGCTCATTTCCAATTCAAATTGTAGAAGGAACGTTTGCTCTTCCGCACCTTATCTCCATAACAGCTGGCTTATCCTAACTTCAGTATGAGCGATGTTTAGCGGAAAATATAGCTACACTTATTTTTGTGACTAATATAGGAAATAGAACATGTAGCATCAACATCAGCATGTTAATCGCTAGTCAGTGACTTGCCGGGATTGTTCAGCTTACACGTACGAGCCAACGTGTGGACACTTGCAGCAAAAGTTGTTGGGTCTTGAACACCGAATTTTCAAACTGCATTCCAAAGCGAGGAAGGGTTGTAGAGTACATGAACTCCAGGGATAATTGTTGATCACTACACCCAATTGTTCAATCCAATGTACGAACGTATACCGTTATCCATACAACTCATTCACATGCAATTTTGCTCAAGATCACACATTCTACAGTCCGCTGTGGAAATTTTTGTTACGGATATCGATTTCTGCCCGTTACCCTCACGTTGCAAAACTAGTTGTGGGTTCTCTATTGCACATTATTCTACCAGCCAAAAGTACGCTTACAGTATTACAGAACAAAATCCGTCAAACCTCTCAATGCAAAGACCGTGAGAACATTCCGGGGTTTTATATTCAGTGGATTCGAGGAAATTAGTTTTAGCGCACTTCCGTCATTGCGTAACATGAATAATGCAACTATGCCTGGAAAAAAGGTTTCTGCTTTTCCATTTCAACGTTGCGCTGAAATTATTTCCACAATTAAAACTTGGAATGCTGAAGAAAAAATTAAACGCATGGGAACGTACTTTGAATGTCGTGAATATGGAGATTGCACTGTGTATTCTTGCTATTTTTATGATACGAAATCTAAATTTTTACCTATTAAAATTCCCCGTTTGATTCAAATGGAGCAGTTAGTCTCCAAACAGCCGTTGTTCTAAAAAACGATATCTTAAAGGTTATTGATTGACGGTCTAAGCGTTTCTATCTTTATTCAATGTGTTCCGCCTTCGGCACCTTTAGCGTCTGCCGTTCGAAGCTTAGCGGAACACACCTGTGTCAGTGAATCTATAAGGTGTGATATTGTCTTCAAACCCTTATAAACCAGCTGCAATCCAACCAATTTATGTTGCCATCTTAGACGTAATCTGATAACTTTTGTTGGCGATAAATCTCACTACAGGAAAGTTACAGGCTTCTTTCTATCAAACGTCATCAAAATGACTTATGTCCCGATAGAACATCTTACATCTTAAGCTTAGTGATGGTTAAACACCCAGCTCCTAATTTTTTATCAGACCTGCTATTCCACGCTCTCGCACTTTACCCTAGTGTAAGAAAACTTAACGTTGTCCAGAATAACAAAAGAGCTGGTGACTGCTGAAGCACACAAGCCTTACTTTATGCTGTAATAATCCGGCGTGCAACGGTTATAAAGCTTTCCACTACAACACATGACCGCCTATGGTATTATGCTATACCACACTTTTAGACTTCGTTGGACGATTCCGAAATCATGTGCCATCATCCAGGTCGTTTTTCCTATTAAACCTGCGTTGCACTGAAATGTTGTCCGTTACATATGATACACCTTTTGATCATGTACTTAACGCCCGAGTCCGTTGCTATTCAAATATTCGTTTCTTTCTGCAGGAATTTTCACACATGGTAAGGCTTTCAGCCTGATTCCGATACTATTGTTTATTTAATTTGCTCCCTTAGTCCACTACGAACTGGGACTTCTAAACTTGATTTAATGGTTCGATGGAGTTAGGTTGCGCGTCAGCGGGAGTTTGAAAGAATGGCTCTGTAACCGGTCTGCAAGTGTCACCGTAATCAGGTATTCGGTAAGAGGCCGTTCGGGTTTTCTCCATGTTATACTTACCCTCCTATTTTTCCACGGCACAATTCCTTCCCTCTACCGTGCTTCTCTAACTGCTTTCCTTACATCGACCTCTTACTAATCGCTTGAGCTTCAAGCCTTCTACCACGTAATTAGTTTGCACTGCAGCTTGTCGCACTAATTGGACACGGAAGAGCTTGGAATGCCAGACTGGGGAATATTACAGCACATCCACGAAAGTCTCATTTCCGTATTCCGGTCTGACTGCGCTGGTTCAGATCGACCGGACATCAGTTAACGGAGGATATAAACCTAGCATACTCTTTTGCACTTCACCCTGAACAAGGTGCATGTGTGAAACTGACATGGACATAATTCATATCCCCATGTAATATGTAGAGGGGAATAAATGAAAAAAATCTGTAACTATTTTGATCTTTCCCTATGTGGGAATAATCTCTCACATCGTCGGGAAATAAAAGATTTATTCATTTAAATATTGCTTAACCTAGGTTTACAAGCTTAAACGTCTCTCTGACAATGACAACTGTATCCTAATTTTGGCTAATAATACCAGACAGTGCAAATGGAGATGAACCGAATTGGCCTTGCACATGGCGGTAGAAGCGAATCCAGGTACAGCGAGAGATACCAATCACCAGTCTTCTCATTGTAGTACATTGCGCGGCATCCTCACTTCAGCTTTCATTTGAAAGAATATATCATGTTAAATATAAATTTACATATAAATCTAATATATCAATAATGGGTATATTTCTCTAATTGTGAGAAGCCGCGTCCATAGTTGAAACAGAGCAAATATGTACAGGTATTACTATGCTATTGAATGGGCAATATAAAGTTGTGGCGAATAAAAAGCACCGTAAATTCCTCGTTGATGCGAGGTGCAGCCATACTGGACATTATGATTACTGGCGTACCGTAGAATCGCAAGGAGCAGAAGTTATAGTTTTTGTGTTTTCCATTAGAATCCTTAAGCCTTTTGGCGGACATGGCTAATTGTTCGGTTAAATCTCACCGGATGGTTGTGAAGCTTTTGAAAAATAATAAGGGTAGATAATGAAAATGTTTACTTGAAGTGATACGGCCCTTACATGGACCGTCTCCTGAGGACCTGATTCTATGAGAGTTATTCTCTCAATGGATTTCACCCGCAATTTCATGCTCCATCTCACCGGTAGGTGTTTTAAATCTAATAATTTATCACTTATGTAACTCATCTTCAGGGCTGTATTTCTCTGTATATAATGTGGACAGTCAAGCCACCTAGACCGTACCATTAATGGGAATTTTTGAATAAAACACATTTTTATCGTCATAGAACCAGTGGCAATGGGCGTTGTATTGGTATAATTATTAGTGTTGGAAGTTTAAATACATTACCTTAAGAGGTGGATTCAGTCGTAGTTAACAGTGTAGGATTTTGTAATATTCTTCCACTAATCATAACGTTCAACAGCTACATGAGGCATAATCCGTTTGCGAACAGGTGTTAATTTGAGGATAACACACAGTGGCATGTGTTTGACAAATTGGACCAGCAGAATTGATATCAGCAGCAACCTTTAGAATGTATTGGAATATAACCAAACAAATACGATTGGATGTATTGGTTTCCGTATTTACTTGGCATATTCTCAACTAAGTGACGCAAGGCCCGGCTATGCTCGTCCGATCATAAAATACAAAGGAAATGCAGCTTGGTTTTACAAAACTGCTGTACAAAAGCTCTTGTGGCTCCGATTTCATAGATGTTTGCAGCATTGAGTTCGTTTCGGAATTCGTTTGCATCCACGACCATTGCAAAACATTCAGGTACGTCTAGGTGGATAGTTGGAAAAAGAAAGCAAAATAATAAACTTTTAAGAGGTGAGTGACAATATGTTCACCTGAAAAGTTGAGTTAAATTTCATAATATTGGTATAAAGTGATAATGTATGAATAATGAGCGTGTGCGAGCAGACATGCTAACACAGCAAACAAACTGGGAACATTTTTATCATGAAACACAGCTATTATAATTAATGACGTACCTCAAACAAGTGGTAAGCTGTGATAACACAGGACAATTTGGAATTGTATATATAAATATGCTGGGCAGTTGCAGACATTAAGAATCCACCTTTCCAGTAGGTCCATGTCTTGCAGGCATTTTAGCCTTCACCCTAGCTGCACGCGAGATAGGAAGCACTATGTGAAACCTAACGAAAACACTTGCTTATCTAACCCACCAATGTGCGCAAGTTTCAAAGGCAATCAAGGGGTCTGTAAGCTAATTAATAGCATAGTAATAAAAGTTTTGATGTAGAAAAAATCAAGCTAAATCTTGTCTATCGAACTCATCGATGTGCTCAAGTTTTCATAGGTCATCAATCTGAGTAACTCGAATAATTTAACAGTATAAACTAATAGCAAAGCAAAGATGGATATACTTTATCTAAGGTATTGATGTACCAATATGTTCCTAAGCCATCGGTGGGTTACCAAGTTGTGTAATACCGCAGGATGTGATATAGTAGAAGGCGGGAATGAGAAACAAATCTGTAACTAGAAAGCAAACTCATGACAATTGAATACTGTACTTCACCCTGTGTTGACAAGCCATTCTCACCAGAGTTATCTGTACTTTTAGGTTGCGGATTCCGCAAGTACTTCGATGTTGTCCGCCACGTTCTCGTGCACTCATTCTTATGTGCAACTGACACGAGCCAGTTCTTTAACTTTATTAAGATTTCAGTAAACTTTTAGTTACATCTTAACTGTTCGAAGCGAAGATGTACTTCTGTTGGTCTGAGGCAATCTATTCCATAACGTGAGATCTTTGTGTGTAAAGTTTTGTACTGCAGACGTGTGAGACAACGAAATAGTTTCATCACATAGTCTTGGTTTCTTAGGTCATACGGTGAAAATTCTTGAAACACCGGCTAATAGTAACTGGTGTACGTCAGTCGATGGACCAAGTTACATAATAGACATAAATGCAGTCTTAATCTGCGAAGCGATAGCGGTTCAATGTTTAATAAATGACATCTATCTTCATAAGTAATCTTCCAACTGAAGCCTACGGTTCTTGTTGTAATCTACCGTTGTGTAGCTTCGATTGCACTGGCGTCACATATTCTATGGTTACTAAAAGTGGTGGCACAGTATTCTAATAATGATCTGGTGTACAGGTTGAATGACAGGCGCTTAACATCACTTGTTATTAACAAGCGACCGAACAGTACAATAGTCTGTAGTGTTTAACCCACCGTAAACTCAACTTATTCTTTGAAATTTAAGGAACCAGTGTTACGGAGTGGGATTCCATAAAAAACATTTATTTGGTACCAAGCATCCATAGCACATAATGCTGCGTTTAGATATTATACATTGCCCGGACAATCCGATACACCAGCCTTCCAGTGAAACTAGTTTAGTTTGCATCTTAGATATAAAACACGGATATTGAGAATCATGCGCATAGAAAAGCTTTACATAATCTGCGATCAAATAAGGTCATCTAGGAAGTAGCTGCTGATTTGTAAGTTCCAAACAATGAACCACCATCTGATCCTGCAACCCTTACAAGTTCATATGCCTTAAATGCATCGGGATTGCAAATGTAAATGCGACATCACTTTGAAAGCGAAACTGGTTCAGTTGATTTCGATCTACAATGTATTCGATTCACGTTCACTTATATACGATATGGGATGCCCGCTGTCACCTTTCCACTTCAACTTCGCTATTGAAGAAGTCATGTAGATTGCATTTACAGGACACGACTTAAAAGGTGTGGATCTGCTACCAGGAGAACTACTTCTTGACTTAGAATATGCTGATGATATTACTCTTATCTGGGACAGCTCACAAAATTTCCAAGCCGCGCTGGATGGATTAGCGCTGACTGCCCGTCACTTCGAGCTTAGCTTCGCACTCTGGAAGTGCAAAGCCTTCCTGCAATATTGCTCTGCACCGCCTCCTACTCCGACCCTTGGTGGGGATCAGCTAGAATTCGTTCAAAATTTCAACTGCTTTAGCAGTTGTTTCAGCGTCAGTGGGATTAAAAATGAGATCAATAAACGTATAGCAAAAGCTCGCGGCGCATTTCCTAACCTTCGCCATTTATGGCGCCGGTGAGGCATCCCTCTTGCCCTGAAGCGTAGATTGTACAATGCAACGGTACGTTCGATCCTACTGTACCGTTGTGAAACCTGGCCCTTTAAAGCAACGGACCTGAAGAGGCTAGTTACGTTCGACCACCGGTGCCTTCGAAATTTAGCTCACATCTGGTGGGAACACCGCGTAAGCAACGAGCGTGTTCGACGTCATGTTTACGGCACAGGAAAAGTAGCTGAATCGCTCAGCACCGTTAGTTCAAGCACCAGACACCGATGGCTCGTCCATGTGCTACGTATGCCAGCCCACTGACTCCTGCAAAGTGCTTTGTTTGCGCGCCGGGGGTGTGGATATAAGAAGAGGAGGGGTAGCCAAGTGATGACTTGGTCGAGAGGAATGAAGGCCCTCGTTTCTGAGCTGGCCTTGGTTGGAGCGGCTCTGCTTCCTGATTGGGGTCCGAAAGATGATGAACACCTTTGGTTGGACACACTTGCTTATATGTCCAGGAGCCGACCTCAGTGGCATTCGTGCTGTGAGTTTCTTTGTCCCACCCGTAGATCGTAGCCTCCCCCTCCAAGCACGATCTCACTATTTAGCCTTATATAGTTTTGCATAGTGATTGTGTTTTGATGCACAGTAGCCGTCTGGTAGATTCCCGGAACTATTTCCATCCGTTACCGGTAGCTCAGCCTCAAGCCAAGCGGAAACTAGTCAACTTGATTTAAAATCGTCAACTCCCACATGCAGCTGGCCGTACTCACAGGAGCGTAACTTAGGACGGCTGTAAAATACGCGTGCACTGCTCTAAATCATCAGAGCATGTGTGTAACGTGCTTCAAGCAGTTCTCAATAAGTATCTGAAAGCCCACCTCGAGCTGGACATGCTCCCCACTGCCTTGTTCGTCAGGCTATTGAGCCAAATGCACCGATGTTAAGTTGGACTTGGAGGCTCCGCTGGTGGTTGGGATGCTACAAGCAACCTCTATTGAGACCTCGGTTCACTTGAGGTGGACCTCGGTCATTCCGATTACAAAGACCGTAAGTAAAATGGAAACATTATAGTGTTGCTCAACCCCAACACTGGCACCCGAAGACCGCGGTTTTGTCCTGGTTGGGACTCATCAGTTCGAGATCGCCCGAGTTGGGCCAGAACTCATGGTTGACACCATAAGAATTATGCCAATGAGATCCACGAGCAACGCTTGGTCCAGCGAGAACGAATGCAAAGTTGGACTGA
>OX104062.1:53295851-53311138 GCA_944474145.2 Dicrocoelium dendriticum
GCGCCTGTTTCATCGCGATCAATGCAGTGCGTCGCTCTGGAAGCTCGCTGGATTTCTGGTCCAGTAGTGTGCTCACGTTCCAGCACCCGATGCTGAGTGCTTTGCACGCAGGCATACGATTGCATTGGTGGACAATCGCGCACGAGATGGTCGTAGTGCTTCGGAGGTTTGCTTGAGAGTCTCCACCCGAAGCCTTTGGCTCAATAGCCTGACCCACATGCAGTGGATGTTTTGAAGGTTTGCTTAAAGACTCTGCCCGGAGCATTTGGCTCAGTAGCCTGACCCACAAGGCAGTGGGGAGCGTATCCAGCTCGGGAATGTGATTGCAGCGACAGATTGGGATCTGCTTGACGGCCGTCACATGCAGCCTTTGAGGTACTGAGAAGATTCATATATGTTTTGCGACCGTAGTATGATAGGCAACTGCGACCACGGCCAGATGCAAGTGGGTTTTGGCGGGTTTGCACCAATTTGACCAGGGGCTGCCTGGCTTGAGGCGGGCGGTAGCAAACCATTGATCACCCGGAGGTGCCTTCCCACCATCAGAGATAATGCGTGGCGCTCGTGCTACACGCCAATCGAGCTGTGAGCTTATAACCCGTAGGCCTGTTGTCTCCCATGGATATATTTTACGGGAAGTGGGCCATCGACCCGTTCCTAACCTCCGAAGAGGATGGACAAATATACTGGCAGGGCGCCTACACCTGCGAGGAGGACCACTCGGGTCCTCAGCCAAAGCCTTCGATAAAATGGATAACCGAAAGGCAGCGGGTCTAGCACGTGGTCAGTTCACTGACTCATGCGGCTTGGTGTCCTGGATCTTAGCAGGGAGAAGGTCGAAACCCAACTCCCACCCAGCGGTCGCTACGAGGAGGCGCCTAGGACATGAACAAATGGCACAAAACAAGCTGCAGTGGTTAGACCATCTGTTAAGGTCTAGCCACTACCAGCCTCAGCGCACCATAGGCTGTCCCGCCCTATATATATATACATATATATATATATAAAATTTTCACTTTTAATTGGACAACTTTCAAACCAAATAAACATTTTGCAAACCACATCGGACATTATGCAAACCAAACTGGACATTTTGCAAACCAAATTGGACATTTTGAAAAAAAACATTGGACATTTTTCAAACCACACTGGACATATTGCAAACAAAATTGGACACGTTGCAATCTGAGTAGCAACTCGCCAGTTTGTTGGTAAGAAACGAGCAGTAAGACTGCTGAATGATGTTCAGAATATACATTGTGATGACGCTAATACACCGGCATTGTGTAAGCAGCGGGCTACACTGTAAAACATTTGCTTGATCGTGAGCAGCGAACGAAGTTCCGAACTACGCTCCCCTCTCCCCATTGACATTCGCCTAGTTGGTGTGCAGTGCCCATACGAATCAACCTGTGTAGGTGTGTGACAATTGGAAAATCGGACGTCCGAATCGTAATTGTGTAGCAATCATTTTGTGAGTGGATTGCGATGCGCAATCTCAATGTGCACCGTTATTCTCATTAGAGGGAACCTTGTCCGATTCGGTCAATGGGACCATGTCGGATGAAGCAGGTAGGCGGTGTCCCAGCTTCGTCCGTCTCTCTATTAGCTTTCGCAACTGCCACGTTATTGTATCAGCGTAAGCTGTAATGACCCCCAGCAAAACCAGTCTAGATCTGTAGACTATTGTTGCAACATATCAACTACTGAGGAGTGGGCCGATTACACGATGTTCAGACCACATTGTGGTCAAGATAATGTAACCGAACTGCGTACGTAGCGGGTGATTGTGTAAACCCTTCTCTTGACATGAGTGCCGTTCACCTCGGTCAAAATCGGTGACCTATTTTCCCCTACACCCCCCATAGGAATTCATGTGTTTTGTCTGGGTGTGTGGACCGACCTATGCAGCGGTACCACTATTGGAGCCGAGCATACGATAATGGTTCCACTCAACACGACTTAGCTTTATTAGCTCCGTGCCGCACGAAACGACCAAATTGAGTGACGAACAACAGTAGAGCTGGTGTCCGACGCGACGGCACTGCAGGCGAACATATTTTGCGCAAAGAGAATTTCTCACAAAAATTGTGCTGGTCGACGGCAAAACTACTCGGGAAGCCGCTGAAGTCGCCGGTGTTAACGCGAGTACGGCAAGGAACATCATTAATGCATACAAGCGAGAAGGCTCAAATACACAGCGCACCTGCGGTGGAAACAATAGGGAGAAGCTGACTCCCAATGTATTGCAGCGCGTCGAAGAAGCGGTTGAACGGCACTATGAGGACACGTTGGTGCAGCTGCAGATGCGCGTGAGAGAGAATGGGATAAACCTATCAGTATCCGCTGTCTTCAACGCCCTCAGAAGACTAAAGATAACTCTCAAAAAGTGTCATTACGAGCTCGACCGAGTCAACAGTGCCACGACAATCGCTAGCCGACAGGCGTACGCTCTCGAGTTCTCGTCAAATGCACCTTCTAACAAGGAGAAATGCGTCTTCATAGATGAGAGTGGTTTCAACCTTCATCTAAAGAGAACTCAGGCTCGCTCAAGAAGGGTGATGCGCGCGAACCTCGTGTTACCCACAGTCATTGGTCGCATGGTAACCCTGATTTTTGCAATGAATAACCAAGGCGTCATCCATTCAAAGATCATTAACGATGGCACCTGCAATGGTGCGAAGTTCTCAGCGTTCGTCGAGAAACTGGTGGCGCGTATATGCTGCATAGTAGAGATGAACGGCGCGTGGCTGATCATGGACAATGCCAGGATCCATATTCCTGATGAGCTAAGGAGGATCCTTGGTTCGTATTAACACCTGCAGTTCTTGCCGCCCTACTCGTACATGCTAAACCTGGTAGAACACGTCTTTTCAAAGGTGAAAGCGTCGGCAAGACGTCTGCTTATTAACCCCACACCTGAGCAGACGCTGAGCACGGTCATCCAGGACAGCGTTGGGATGGTAACGCAGCAGAACTGCATGAACTGCGTTCTCAATACGATGATGAACCTGACGAAAGCGACAGCCGGACAACCCTTCGTCAACTGATCTTTGCTATGGTTACTGCCTTATTTTTTGTTAATACAATCATTTCAATTTCAAAATGTGCGTTTTCAATATTAACAGTTGGCTTAGCGTGTAAGAGCAGGACGGTCACCGAGAATTCGAGAGCGTACGCCTGTCGGCTAGCGATTGTCGTGGCACTGTTGACTCGGTCGAGCTCGTAATGACACTTTTTGAGAGTTATCTTTAGTCTTCTGAGGGCGTTGAAGACAGCGGATACTGATAGGTTTATCCCATTCTCTCTCACGCGCATCTGCAGCTGCACCAACGTGTCCTCAGAGTGCCGTTCAACCGCTTCTTCGACGCCCTGCAATACATTGGGAGTCAGCTTCTCCCTATTGTTTCCACCGCAGGTGCGCTGTGTATTTGAGCCTTCTCGCTTGTAGGCATTAATGATGTTCCTTGCCGTACTCGCGTTAACACCGGCGACTTCAGCGGCTTCCCGAGTAGTTTTGCCGTCGACCAGCACAAGTTTTGTGAGAATTTCTCTTTGCGCAAATGATGTTCGCCTGCAGTGCCGTCGCGTCGGACACCAGCTGTCCTGTTGTTCGTCACTCATTTTGGTCGTTTCGTGCGGCACGGAGCTAATAAAGCTAAGTCGTGTTGAGTGGAACCATTATCGTATGCTCGGCTCCAATAGTGGTACCGCTGCATAGGTCGGTCCACACACCCAGACAAAACACATGAATTCCTATGGGGGGTGTAGGGGAAAATAGGTCACCGATTTTGACCGAGGTGAACGGCACTCATGTCATGAGAAGGGTTTACACAATCACCTGCTACGTACGCAGTTCGGTTACATTATCTTGACCACAATGTGGTCTGAACATCGTGTAATCGGCCCACTCCTCAGTAGTTGATATGTTGCAACAATAGTCTACAGATCTAGACTGGTTTTGCTGGGGGTCATTACAGCTTACGCTGATACAATAACGTGGCAGTTGCGAAAGCTAATAGAGAGACGGGCGAAGCTGGGACACCGCCTACCTGCTTCATCCGACATGGTCCCATTGACCGAATCGGACAAGGTTCCCTCTGATGAGAATAACGGTGCACATTGAGATGGCGCATCGCAATCCACTCACAAAATGATTGCTACACAATTACGATTCGGACGTCCGATTTTCCAATTGTCACACACCTACACAGGTTGATTCGTATGGGCACTGCACACCAACTAGGCGAATGTCAATGGGGAGAGGGGAGCGTAGTTCGGAACTTCGTTCGCTGCTCACGATCAAGCAAATGTTTTACAGTGTAGCCCGCTGCTTACACAATGCCGGTGTATTAGCGTCATCACAACGTATATTCTGAACATCATTCATCAGTCTTACTGCACGTTTCTTACCAACAAATTGGCGAGTTGCTACTTAGATTGTAACGTGTCCAATTTTGTTTGCAATATGTCCAGAGTGGTTTGAAAAATGTCCAATGTTTTTTTTCAAAATGTCAAATTTGGTTTGCAAAATGTCCAGTTTGGTTTGCATAATGTCCGATGTGGTTTGAAAAATGTCCAATTTAAAGTAAAAATGTTATATGTAGTTGCGAATTCTCACGACCTCATATATGGTATTACATACGGCTGTCCTATATGAGCCAATGTGCATGTCTGCATATCATTTCGATGTGCTCTGACTAAGTGTCATCAATCTTCCGCTGATGCGTGTCGAAATATTTGGCGGGCGGACTTCTCCGCAATGCGAGACGAAGCTTCAGTTCTGACTTATGCGAACACCGTGGCTGACACCATTGAGACAGCCTAGAAGAAATTTATGGCATACCTCACCGGGATCTCTGCTCCGCACATCCCACACATTAAGAGACGTGTTACATGTGCGCAGCCACCTTGGATAAATCATACAGGTAGGTACCTGCTCAGAAAGCGCTCTAACTTTGGCGAACTTACCAAGCGGCTTCATCAACCAGCACCTACGAAAGCTATCGAGCGGTTATAAATAAATTTAAGCCAGATCTTAGGATCTTTCGTCTTCAGTACGAGAAAGATTTGACTGACGCAGTCTAGTTTATATACATCCATGCTAATCAGATGGACACTTCTGCTTGCATCCTCACCGCCATTTTGCGAAGGGGGCCTTTAAGCAATAGTTAGATTCGCATTATTACATCCTCTAAGTGAAACGGATTACATCAATTTATGCAAATTGGAAAGCTTTTCATAAAGTGTTGTTTGTATAGCGTTAATGTAGAGGCAAGTACAAGGTGTGTCGGAAGGGCCTTCCAGATAGCGGACATACGGAGTGAGATAAGGTTGCGTCGACAATAAACTCGGCTGTAGTGCTTAGCCAGTTTGAGATGAAAGCCTCACAGCTGCAACAGATTGTCAATTGGGTGATTTGGTTTAGTCATTATTAAGTAAACCATTATTGGGTCTCATCGCTGACGTCGATATTCACCACTGTACAATCTCAGGGACTGCAGTCTCCGTTGGTAGGATAGTTGTAACATCCCTAGAACGAGTTTGGTCGCCCTACCTTTTGGAGGTTCAAGTGCACCGACGTCGCACTTGCACCAAGGACGCCAGGTCTAAATCGAATGTTCCACGTGAGGCCTCACGTAGGCGTCTAGCTTCTGTGGAAAATTGATGGCTCAAAATTGCCAAAAGCCCTCCAAGTTGTTGACTGGCTCTTTTTGATGCCGTGTTAGCATGTTTTGAGCAACCAAGATGGTACCGCACGACCACCCCAAGGTCATTTTCTAAGCAAGCACGTTGTAATGCTGGTCCCCATGTAGTCATTCAGAGATAAGCTGATGACGTTTGTGTACGACTTTGCACTTGGTCACGTTGTACTGGAGCCGGTTATCGGATGACCACGCATCCACCATGTCGGGATCGCCGTGCAACGCCATGTGATCATCCGATGTCCTGATATTATGACATGTTGACATCATCTGCAAATAGTAAGAAATGCGACTGCAGTACACTGGCAAGATGGTTAATGAATGTAAGGAATAAAAGTAGCTCCTGTACCGATCCTTGAGGTAGGCTAGACAGGAAGTCAATTGGCTCGGAAATGGAGCTACGGCCTCTCAGATTCAAATGAAGCTGAGCGAGGAATTTGCCGATCCAACCGAGCACAGGGTCACTGATTTCATAGTTGCGAGGCTTGTGCAGGAGAACGCGGTGGTTCACACGATGGAACGCTTTCGAACTGTCCGGGTAGATAACGTAGACTCCCCCCTCTGGCATCGGTCGACTTCGTCCATATTGCTCGGGCTAGCAGAAAATGTGTAGTGCAGGATCGATTTCGGCGGCATCCGTGTTGCTGTGACACTAGTAGGTTGTTGCTCTCAATATATTCCATGAGCGCCTCTGCAAACACACGTTCCATTGCTTTGGATCAAACTGGGAGGAGAGTGATTGTACGATAGTTCGAGGGTTCCGAACGATTAATAGTTTTGTAAATAGGAGTGACTAGTCCATGTTTCCACATTGTGGGGACCTGCGTTTCGTCTAGTCAAGGTTGAAAGAGCCTAGCTAATGCTTCGCCAAGGTTTATGGCCGCTGTCTTCAAAGCCTTCCTTTTGATGTCGTCCACGTCAGGTGAGCTGTGCACGCGCAATGACATTAGTGTTTTCATCACACTGGCTGCCGTAAAACATATCTGCTTTAACCTTGGTAGTGATGGAAGTTGTGTCAAAAGCGGATGAAATGATGCTTCATTCCGGAAAGTATGGATTAAGTGTTTGCAAAGCACGTTGGCTGCACCTTGTGTGGTTTTCGCAAGACCATCTTTTGCACGTAGCACCGAAACATCTTGCTGCACTCTGCGGAGCTTGCTGACGTGTTTATACAGCAACATATAATTTGTACTGAATTTCGCCACTTAGTGCTGTTGATGTTGGACTTTGCCTTCGAGGATCAACTAGACGCAATGGTTTCGTTGAGTTGTGTGAGCACCCCAAGTCAGGTAACTTAGACGGAGATTGTAAGCGCGCCATTCTGTACCGCTTAAGGCGACGCTTTTCTAGTACGGCTCCTTAGAAACAAATTCACTTTCTTCGGGTGAAGAACTTAGCTTTCTAATGCATTTGCCACTTGCTCATGAACAACATCCAGGCGATATCAGGCGGCTTCTCGACCAGGAAGCACCAGTCGGTTTCTTGAAGGATTTTGGACAGGATATCGGAATGTGTAACCACATAGGTTTCCACGTTGTTCTCACTGCGGTACTCCGAGTAACAGATGTAACAAAGGAGTAGCATCGTGTCATCGCTGCGGCCAAGTGGTGCATCTATGGTCAAGGTGTCGAGTAATAGTTCCTAGATTGAGAGCACAAGGTCCAAAACAATGAGTGTGTCACTGGTTCGGAATCGCATAGAAGAGGTGACATGTTTGTACAGTGTTACATCGGCGATCACCTCTTGCAAATCAGCCTTGAATTATTCGCTTGCGATGTTGGAACTTGGATTGCTTGCGGTTTGAATTCCCCCACCAGAAGGACGTGAAACTATGGTCGTGCCAGGATTCCTTTCATTGCAGAAGCTAGGCAATGATCCATTTCCAAGGCGGACATTTGATGGCTGAAAACTGTTGCTAGTAAACACACGCCACCATGTCTTAGATGCATGCGACACGAAAGTGACTCGACCACTTGCGTTTCTGGGTCCGCAATGATATCAAAATGCAGGTCGGATCCATAATACAGGAGCACTCCACCTCCCCTGCTAGGTCGATCGTTTCGTATGGAAATCATTCCGAGTAGTGACCTATCAGCATCCGAGATCTCAGTGTGCAGCCATGTTTCGGTGACCATAACTAGGTCCCAAGGTGTGGAGACCTAACGATTGAGGAGTTCGTTTAGCTTGCCGAGTAGACCTTGTGCATTGGTATACATACAGGTAAAAGCGTCTGGGGTAAGAAGCGTGTTTGTGAATACTGGTTTACGCTGAGGGTCTATGCCTACACTTGCGGAGTCGGCTGCCGGCAGTTATTCTCAGAACTGATGACGCAGGCCTTAGGGCCAGTTCAGGTTGTTGTATAGAGCTTTTAGCGCCAACAACAGGTTGACCATACTCTCCTCTTTCAGCTGCCGGTGTGTTTTGCCATTGTCTCCGTTTTGAGCTGCATGGTGAAGCGGTGTGATGCATAGTACGAAGCCGGTTCGCAAAAGCTAATTTCTAGCTACGTTCACTACAACTACATAACCTCGTCCATCAGATTTTGAACCATTAGCAGACCAAAGGTAATGGAATGATTCACCCCAAGAAGAATTCTTGGTAGAAGGAACAGTTACAAGCAAACCATTGGATCGCAGTGACCGTGTCACTCTACTGTTTGGATGCATATGCGGAATATCCTGTAAGAGAGGACGATGAATCTTATACTGCAACTCACTTTAGTGAGTTATCCACGATATTTAAGGAGGCGTCTTGGAGTTATCGACTGAATACACATCAAAGATCGCCTGGGAAACTTTCACAAAGGTTTTGCGCAGTGGTAGGTAACGCATCAGAAAAGAAATATTTGCATTATAAAGTTAAATAATATTCATTTCTGAGCAGCATAACACGTAAACGAATATTATTGAGGGATTTGGCATAGTGAGTTCATAAGGACTCCCAACTACCACAACCTGAGCTGCATACATGGTACAGCATAAATTTCGTGTGAAACCGATCCGTAAGGATTAGTGATGCATCAGCAGCAAGTACTGAATCGATACTGCACGAACCGCAAACTGCTAAACAAACACGTTGTTAGCCTTCGTAAGTTACAGCTAGAAACTCAAGTGCTGGTTACGACTGAAGGGTACATGCGAGCAGCGAAACAAACAGTAGACCTCTTACAATTTCAGTATTCCCTCAATTTTACCAACTAACGAGTCCGACTATTCCCCTCAGCGAAGCCATGGAAGCGACCAACTACGCAACTGCTTTAATTAATTTTTCACGATTTTACATTTACACAAACCTAAAATGGACTATTTGAATGATCAGCGTACCGGAAGAAACCAGAGCGCATCAGTCACATTGTTGAGCTACTTTGATTCTATTTGGTTTACGCAGTCGTACTTAAGGTGGAACGCAATGGCGCGGTTAGAGTGAGCCAGCTATCTTCTGACCACTGGAGCACATTTTGATGCAACACATTTACCACTGAGGGGAGCCACGTTTAATGCCGCCTGTTGCCTTAACCAGGCAACAGTCTTGACCTGTCACGTAGGGCTTAAGAGGACATACACTGTATGCAGGGACACCGCGGAATCTTGGTGTACCGTGTTCTGGATTCGACTTTTGCCTCATGATTACTGTCTTGTAAGTAATTTCTGTTTGCATTTGTACTAGTATTCTTGCATTGGTGTATTTGGCAATCTGTGCTAATTTTTGGTTATTCTCTGGATACCTTCGTAGATCCCGGTGATTGGCCCAACGGCTGTCTGAATCCAATATCCTGGATTAGTTTGTGGCATTGTCAACTATTGCAACTGCCTTCCCCTGGGACCGAATCGCAGCCATATCAAATCCATCGATCGTTCATTTGACCTTTACAACTTCAAGGTGCACTTGACCGATGCATACCGACAAGGAACTTGAAAAAGTAATCGCTCATCCCACGACAGCAATCGGAATAGCAAACAGCGAGTAAGTGCACATCCAATAGGGCTCTAAGCTAAGGGCATTTGAGTGTCAAGAGGATGTAATCAGTTAGTCACCCTAGGCTTAGCTTGCTTGCTTTGTTCATAGTGTACCATCCGAAGTTTGCTAGGTTATCCCTACAGCATTTACGAGAGATTAATAGCTCTCAAGCTGTCCTTTGGTTCTGTACTACCAGTTCGACTGTCTCATTTGTCAAGTGCATTATTGGCTTAGTCCAGAAATACAAACGGTTTGTAACGTAAACGGAGCAGCTAATGAGCACCAAGATCATCCCAATGGAAGAAAGTCTAAACCAGGTAGCCAAGGGGCAGTTACCGAAGGAATTGTACATAAGATTTTGCTCCTGAACATGGGTCGGCACTAACACACAACTGGCAGCCTTGTCTCCCTGTGGTATGTTAGAGACCGATAAACTAGCCAGCTAGTACTTGAATGCTCAGGACCTCTTTAATAAGTTGTTCAAACCGTAAGGTCGCCGGGTATCCCAGAATTAGAATTTTATCGGCATCACGAAGACCGTGTTACCCACTGTAATGACGGACGCTGAAGTTCCACTATCTGACATATAACTTATTCGGAACGGCAGACTGACAAAAGGAGGAGGCGTAATTCTGTATAACCGAAGCGACTTAAATTGCGAGGTCATAGATGCTTCAGATCAACTAATTCCTGATTCGCTCTGGTGCCGCCTGCAGTTAAGAGGCAGGGATATTTGCTTTATAGCCTTGGTGTACCGTCCACCCAAATTTAGATATGAAACGACAACCAAATTGCAACCTTCCTACGGCGGACCCTCAAAGTACGATACACACACATCTTGACTATAGGTGATTTCAAGTTGCATTGTTTAAACACTCTGACTTCGAGCGGAGAACAATTTAAGGCCGATCTGCAGGAGCTTGTAACCAGTGTTTCGCTTTATAATCATGTCGCTTTGCCTAGTCGGTTCAGCACGGCTAATGGGCCATCTGTGCTTAATCTTGTGCTCACCAGCGAAGGACAAATGAGTGATGCGTAGGGTTATAGACTACCCGTTATTTCGGAGTGCTCATGCATTTGTTAGTTTCAACTTAATCTGCTATGCAGAACGCAGAGATGCAGACAAATACACGGGGTGAACCAGCAAATACTAGCATCGATTATCCCAACTAGTCAGTGCAACAACTTAGTCGTACCTCGCCGAAGATACCCCGGATGTTGCCTGGCTCGAGTTCGTAAACAAATTACATCGGCTGGTTATGGAGGTTTCAAAGACAAAATGTTGCAAACCGTCTGCAACAGTTACTTACGTAAGGAGCAGAACGCGAAATTTGCTGCCAGTACGCAACACAGCGTGACTAAAGTACGGATTATCCCAAACGCCAGAAAGCTGGGATAAATACATGGCCCAACGAAACCACCGCACGCAACTACTCAGAGAGGACGAAGCCGCGCATCAGCATAACATGATAAAAACCTTCAGCGCTAATCACAAACTGCCGTACAAGCAGGCCAATTGTCTACGGAGGGTGAGGCAAGGAGTTCCATCACTCATGACGGCTATTGACCCAACATATAGGGCTACGGAACCAGCAAACGAGCTGCGGATGCAATATGCCCCCGCCTTCCAGAGGATATTACTATCAAGACATCCTACAGCTTTTATCTCCCTGCCGCCGGGACTCACTAACACCATTTTACCGCCAAAGCTGTCTTGCTGTAGCGGATCACTCTACAAAGCACAACAACCAGTGTGTTTATACTATTCGCACAGAGTCACTGGGAGCAACAGCGGGACAACTGGCAGAGCCACTGGTTCAGTTCTTCCAGCGCCGCTTAGACCAGAACCAAGTTCCTGCTATGTGAAAGTTTGAAATACCAACACCCATACACAAAGATGAAAACTGAACCAAGGTTTTAAACTACCGCACAGTTGCGTTTCTCCATAAACTGTCCAAGGCGATGTAATCCATCATAGCCGATGCGCTGGTGGTCCAGTTGGAAAACTTTAACATAATTATTAATGAGTAGCACAACTTAAGTTGAAATATATCGTGCACATCGGATTTGCTAATCGCACGAAACAGCTGGGCCCAGTCAGCTGACGCCGGAGAGGATGTTGATGTGATCTACCTGGATTTCTTGAAAGCATTCGATTGTATGGATTATCGGAAACCCCTTTCCAAGCTACAACACTAGAGGATCGGTGACCCTCTTCTAAGTTGGATCGCCAACTTTCTTCTTCAGCGACAAGTTGTGTTCAGAGATTAAAGCTCCTTCTTGGTGAATTGGAGCATCCCTAAATTCGAGCATCAACCTACCCTATTGAAATGCACTAACCTCCATTTGAAGAGTCGGTGGAACGATTGTGATTTCATACTTGAGTTACCACGGCTTATGAGGTGACTTGATAATGATGTAATTAAGTCTGCATGATCCAAATCATTTGTGTCGCTCTTTACAGCAACTCAGCACTAATACAAAATTAAGAAGTCACTCATTAAAACTGGCCAAGGAGTACAGCTGCCTGGATTGCCGCAAGAATTTCTTTTCCGTTTGCGTGTGTCAACCGTGGAATAGTCTTCCATAATAGGACATTTCTGCACCATCCTTAGCCATATTTAATAGACGCTCGGGTGACTCATCTACTCAATTACCCTGTGTTACCTAGTCCTACATCATCCAACCGTTGGACTATGCATTGCATTTATTTGCTGTTACATTTCTGTGCTGTGAAATTACACGGATTGCGGGGCTATAACGGAAAACACATACGCCTCGCTTATTAATGTAAATAACACACTGCCTGTTACTTTTCGTTAACTATACAAAAACACCAAACAAGAGATGTAAAGCATTGCTTCTTAATCCGTATAAGTTCACGGTTCATTGAGTAATTAGCGAGATTGTTGCCAACGTAATAGCATAAACACTCCAAACCTGATTGTCATACAAATTCTGTATTCCTTCTACCTTATCGGTCAGAAAACCTCGAGTTAGCGCACTGTCTGATTGGGAAACATTTTTGGCAGTTGGTTTATCGTATGAACATTTAACTGTTTTTATACGCCGTATAATTTACGAGGCATAACTCACGATTTGGTTTGGATCGTGCTACTTTCAGGCAGCATTATTATTAGTGTTCTGATGAGAATATGGGCTTGGTTCAAGTTAGCTGCATTTAGGTTGAATGAATATCAAGCCCCTTCTTAGAATGTGTCGTGCATAGGCTTGAAATCCCTGTTATTAGTTCAGGACATGGAACTAAGTGTAAATAGCGACAGTGAGCCACGAGAAGGAAATTATGCATTTGGCGCATGAAATGAAATCTTTTTGAGCTTGATATTCACAGTTGTGCATATTTGTGTGGTTACAATAGACGCGCATGTCATGCGAATGATATCCACGCACACGAAGTTCGGTAGTTTTTCCATCGACCACGGGTTGTGTGTTGATACGTCTTCTCACTGGACTCTAGTGGGATGCTGTGGGTGCTCATCAGCAATGGACGAATATCATTGAATTCCAAAAATAGAGTCCTAAGTTTCGTACAATTGGTCCAATATGAGATCGCCAGATAGTGCGGAAAATCCCTTATTGAACGGAAGTTCAGAACTGTGAGATTTGTTAAAACTGTCCGCGCGAGTTTGTGCACAAGATATGCCAATAAAGTATCGGCTCCACAAATCACAATCCATAAGGTGCAGTTCCTTGGAAAATAGTCCATTTTCACGGGTTGCAAAACTGATTCGTATAGGTGTACAATCACTACGCAGGGTGACTTTGAACATAGTGAATCCAGAGCGGAGTGATGGTTTCGGCGTAAGAAACTGCAGTTCACACATTATTCAAGACAATTAAACGTGAGGTTAAACATGTTCCGCCGGTTTTACCAACTTTTATCATTAACATGATAGGGTCGCCAAATGTCAAGATTTTTCATTTGCAACTACAAGTTCTCTCGTCGAGCCGATATCCGGAACACCAATCACATGTGCAAGGGTTTTTACGTTTTTCGACCGGAATGCCACACATAATGCCTCCTCTGTTACAAAACTGCTACAGCGAGCAGTAAACGAACATCGGAAAATCAGGATTTGGCAGAAAACTACGACATGCAAACTCCCGAAATTGAAGCTCAAATAGAAGGAGTGCAAGAATAGAGCATTAAATGTTGTTGTATTTTGTTTGTCGACCAGGAACAACGGAAAATTTCTTGCGTTGTGATGAACATAAGAGAAAGATCTTAACCCCAACAAGGAATTCTAGGTCTAACTCAAAATTAATAGAGCAGCGCTGGAATCTACCACTGACAGAGAAAATACTTTACTCGCTACAAGTACGCTACAACACAGATCAATTTGAATACGCCTCTATCCAAATGTCCCTTGGAGCTCAAGGGACTCGAAAAGAAACACCTCGGAAGGACGGAGGAGGCCAGATTGTCTAAGCAGCACTTTTATTCCTCTGGTGTCAGTGCTTCATTTCTGCGGTAGTCAATAAAGCATAAAGCAAGCTTTGGAGCATGTAGCTTTTCGTTGAATTAAAATCTTCCTTGTATATAGTTATCGCGCAAAAGCTCAACAGAGTACAATCATCAGATTATATATGACGAAACCTCACAAGGCTAAAATTCGTAGTTTAAGCGGAGCAAGCTGTATTTGTTAAAATGTTGACGTAAAACTCCGCAAACCCACGCACATGAGCACGGCTTAGAGGCTTCAAAAGTCTTGCAAATACACTAGCTCAAATCATCTGAAAAAGCAAATTTTACGGACGATTGCATCAGAGGATTATGTGATCACTCGTTTACACGATTCTGAATTAAATATATATGTGGGACGTACCTAGGTGAAAGCACATTGCTCGACATTATTCTACACCTAACTCTTCTAGCCCCTGTTTGCTCCTAGTGACAGCGAGACTATCCTGTACGGCATTTCGATGCTCAGGGCCTTTCCAATAAGCCGACCAAGCTGAAAGATCGCCTAGTTTACTAGCCATGCGATATCGTCGCTTTCCCTGTGACAGAATTACACGCTGGATCGAAGGACGTCAAAATCTCGCTTCCAGTCATCTCACTAATCCTAAAGGATAGACTCAAAAAATGGAGGGACCTAGTTTTCTGGTACCGAAGCGACATACGGTAGGTGGCAATGAAGGATTCGGACTTGTAGTTATCCTATTCTTGCTAATTACGCCTACAGCTAAAGGATAGAGAAAACTGACTGTTAGCCTTAAGTACGATTTTATATGCTATGCGGAAATACCCAGGGTTTTATCTGCCACATATTTGTGCTGCGGACTACAAACAGTGCATGACAGCTGCTTTACGAACGTTTTTCCTTAACCACATCAGATCACCTAACTCAGGTTGTAAATCAGTGTTCCATAATCCGTATCTATCATCTTAACTGGTGTGAATTGCTTATTCACAGAATTTATCTGCACACCACGTCTGCAGCCACAGTGCTCGGACAAATGGCCAAAATTATCCGCACTTATAACGTGACCCAGCTGATAAAGCGTCCACACTACGTTTACATCCTTTTCTTGACTAGGCTGTCTTTGTCTAAGTTCGGACAGCCATTTTCATGAGATAAATATCCGGGCGCTTCGTTTTAT
>OX104062.1:53311637-53329012 GCA_944474145.2 Dicrocoelium dendriticum
CATCGTATTGAGAACGCAGTTCATGCAGTTCTGCTGCGTTACCATCCCAACGCTGTCCTGGATGACCGTGCTCAGCGGCTGCTCAGGTTTGGGGTTATTAAGCAGGAGTCTCGCCGACGATTTCACCTTTGATAAGACGTGTTCTACCAGGTTTAGCATGTACGAGTAGGGCGGCAAGAACTGCAGGTGATAAGACGAACCAAGGATCCTCCTTAGCTCATCAGGAATATGGATCCTGGCATTGTCCATGATCAGCCACGCGCCGTTCATCTCTACTATGCAGCTTATACGCGCCACCAGTTCCTCGACGAACGCTGAGAACTTCGCACCATTGCAGGTGCCATCGTTAATGATCTTTGAATGGATGACGCCTTGGTTATTCATTGCAACAATCAGGGTTACCATGCGACCACTGACTGTGGGTAACACGAGGTTCGCGCGCATCACCCTTCTTGAGCGAGCCTGAGTTCGCCTCAGATGAAGGTTGAAACCACTCTCATCTATGAAGATGCATTTCTCCTTGTTAGAAGGTGCATTTGCCGAGAACTCGAGAGCGTACGCCTGTCGGCTAGCGATTGTCGTGGCACTGTTGACTTGGTCGAGCTCGTAATGACACTTTTTGAGAGTTATCTTTAGTCTTCTGAGGGCGTCGAAGACAGAGGATACTGATAGGTTTATCCCATTCTCTCTCAGGCGCATCTGCAGCTGCACCAACGTGTCCTCATAGTGCCGTTCAACCGCTTCTTCGACGCGCTGCAATACATTGGGAGTCAGCTTCTCCCTATTGTTTCCACCGCAGGTGCGCTGTGTATTTGAGCCTTCTCGCTTGTAGGCATTAATGATGTTCCTTGCTGTACTCGCGTTAACACCGGCGACTTCAGCGGCTTCCCGAGTAGTTTTGCCGTCGACCAGCACAAGTTTTGTGAGAATTTCTCTTTGCGCAAAATATGTTCGCCTGCAGTGCCGTCGCGTCGGACACCAGCTCTACTGTTGTTCGTCACTCAATTTGGTCGTTTCGTGCGGCACGGAGCTAATAAAGCTAAGTCGTGTTGAGTGGAACCATTATCGTATGCTCGGCTCCAATAGTGGTACCGCTGCATAGGTCGGTCCACACACCCAGACAAAACACATGAATTCCTATGGGGGGTGTAGGGGAAAATAGGTCACCGATTTTGACCGAGGCGAACGGCACTCATGTCAAGAGAAGGGTTTACACAATCACCCGCTACGTACGCAGTTCGGTTACATTATCTTGACCACAATGTGGCCTGAACATCGTGTAATCGGCCCACTCCTCAGTAGTTGATATGTTGCAACAATAGTCTACAGATCTAGACTGGTTTTGCTGGGGGTCATTACAGCTTACGCTGATACAATAACGTGGCAGTTGCGAAAGCTAATAGAGAGACGGGCGAAGCTGGGACACCGCCTACCTGCTTCATCCGACATGGTCCCATTGACCGAATCGGACAAGGTTCCCTCTGATGAGAATAACGGTGCACATTGAGATGGCGCATCGCAATCCACTCACAAAATGATTGCTACACAATTACGATTCGGACGTCCGATTTTCCAATTGTCACACACCTACACAGGTTGATTCGTATGGGCACTGCACACCAACTAGGCGAATGTCAATGGGGAGAGGGGAGCGTAGTTCGGAACTTCGTTCGCTGCTCACGATCAAGCAAATGTTTTACAGTGTAGCCCGCTGCTTACACAATGCCGGTGTATTAGCGTCATCACAATGTATATTCTGAACATCATTCAGCAGTCTTACTGCTCGTTTCCTACCAACAAATTGGCGAGTTGCTACTTAGATTGCAACGTGTCCAATTTGTTTTGCAAAATGTCCAGTTTGTTTTGCATAATGTCCAATGTGGTTTGAAAAATGTCCAATTTAATGTGAAAATGGTATATGTAGTTGCGAAGTCTCACGACTTCATATATGGTATTACATACGGCTGTCCTATAGGAGCCAGTGTGCATGTCTGCATATCATTTCGATGTGCTCTGACTAAGTGTCATCAAGCTACCGCTGATGCGTGTCCAAATATTTGGCGGGCGGACTTCTACGCAATGCGAGACGAAGCTTCAGTTCTGACTTATGCGATCACCGTGGCTGACACCATTGAGACAGCCTGGAAGAAATTTAAGGCATACCTCACCGGGATCTCTGCTCCCCACATCCCACACATTAAGAGACGTGTGACATGGGCGCAGCCACTTTGGATAGATCATACAGGTAGGTACCTGCTCAGAAAGCGCTCTAAGTTTGGCGAACTTACCAAGCGGCTTCATCAACCAGCACCTACGAAAGCTATCGAGCGGTTATAAATAAAGTTAAGCCAGATCTTAGGATCTTTCGTCTTCAGTACGAGAAACGTTTGACTGACGCAGCCTAGTTTATATACATCCATGCTAATCAGATGGACACTTCTGCTTGCATCCTCACCGCCATTTTGCGAAGGGGGCCTTTAAGCAATAGGTAGATTCGCATTATTACATCCTCTAAGTAAAACGGATTACATCAATTTATGCAAATTGGAAAGCGTTTCATAAAAGTGTTGTTTGTATAGCGTTAATGTAGAGGCAAGTACAAGGTGTGTCGGAAGGGCCTTCCAGATAGCGGACATACGGAGTGAGATAAGGTTGCGTCGACAATAAACTCGGCTGTAGTGCTTAGCCAGTTTGAGATGATAGCCTCACAGCTGCAACAGATTGCAAATTGGGTGAGTTGGGTTAGTCATTATTAAGTAAACCATTATTGGGTCTCATCGCTGACGTCGATATTCACCACTGTACAATCTCAGGGACTGCAGTCTCCGTTGGTAGGATAGTTGTAACATCCCTAGAACGAGTTTGGTCGCCCTACCTTTTGGAGGTTCAAGTGCACCGACGTCGCACTTGCACCAAGGACGCCAGGTCTAAATCGAATGTTCCACGTGAGGCCTCACGTAGGCGTCTAGCTTCTGTGGAAAATTGATGGCTCAAAATTGCCAAAAGCCCTCCAAGTTGTTGACTGGCTCTTTTTGATGCCGTGTTAGCATGTTTTGAGCAACCAAGATGGTACCGCACGACCACCCCAAGGTCATTTTCTAAGCAAGCACGTTGTAATGCTGGTCCCCATGTAGTCATTCAGAGATAAGCTGATGACGTTTGTGTACGACTTTGCACTTGGTCACGTTGTACTGGAGCCGGTTATCGGATGACCACGCATCCACCATGTCGGGATCGCCGTGCAACGCCATGTGATCATCCGATGTCCTGATATTATCACATGTTGACATCATCTGCAAATAGTAAGAAATGCGACTGCAGTACACTGGCAAGATGGTTAATGAATGTAAGGAATAAAAGTAGCCCCTGTACCGATCCTTGAGGTAGGCTACACAGGAAGTCAATTGGCTCGGAAATGGAGCTACGGCCTCTCAGATTCAAATGAAGCTGAGCGAGGAATTTGCCGATCCAACCGAGCACAGGGTCACTGATTTCATGGTTGCGAGGCTTGTGCAGGAGAACGCGGTGGTTCAAACGATGGAACGCTTTCGAACTGTCCAGGTAGATAACGTAGACTCCCCCCTCTGGCATCGGTCGACTCCGTCCATATTGCTCGGGCTAGCAGAAAATGTGTAGTGCAGGATCGATTTCGGCGGCATCCGTGTTGCTGTGACACTAGTAGGTTGTTGCTCTCAATATATTCCATGAGCGCCTCTGCAAACACACGTTCCATTGCTTTGGATCAAACTGGGAGGAGAGTGATTGTACGATAGTTCGAGGGTTCCGAACGATTAATAGTTTTGTAAATAGGAGTGACTAGTCCATGTTTCCACATTGTGGGGACCTGCGTTTCGTCTAGTCAAGGTTGAAAGAGCCTAGCTAATGCTTCGCCAAGGTTTATGGCCGCTGTCTTCAAAGCCTTCGTTTTGATGTCGTCCACTTCAGGTGAGCTGTGCACGCGCAATGACATTAGTGTTTTCATCACACTGGCTGCCGTAAAACATATCTGCTTTAACCTTGGTAGTGATGGAAGTTGTGTCAAAAGCGGATGAAATGATGCTTCATTCCGGAAAGTATGGATTAAGTGTTTGCAAAGCACGTTGGCTGCACCTTGTGTGGTTTTCGCAAGACCATCTTTTGCACGTAGCACCGAAACATCTTGCTGCACTCTGCGGAGCTTGCTGACGTGTTTATACAGCAACATATAATTTGTACTGAATTTCGCCACTTAGTGCTGTTGATGTTGGACTTTGCCTTCGAGGATCAACTAGACGCAATGGTTTTCGTTGAGTTGTGTGAGCATCCCAAGTCAGGTAACTTAGACGGAGATTGTAAGCGCGCCATTCTGTACCGCTTAAGGCGACGCTTTTCTAGTACGGCTCCTTAGAAACAAATTCACTTTCTTCGGGTGAAGAACTTAGCTTTCTAATGCATTTGCCACTTGCTCATGAACAACATCCAGGCGATATCAGGCGGCTTCTCGACCAGGAAGCACCAGTCGGTTTCTTGAAGGATTTTGGACAGGATATCGGAATGTGTAACCACATAGGTTTCCACGTTGTTCTCACTGCGGTACTCCGAGTAACAGATGTAGCAAAGAAGTAGCATCGTGTCATCGCTGCGGCCAAGTGGTGCATCTATGGTCAAGGTGTCGAGTAATAGTTCCTAGATTGAGAGCACAAGGTCCAAAACAATGAGTGTGTCACTGGTTCGGAATCGCATAGAAGAGGTGACATGTTTGTACAGTGTTACATCGGCGATCACCTCTTGCAAATCAGCCTTGAATTATTCGCTTGCGATGTTGGAACTTGGATTGCTTGCGGTTTGAATTCCCCCACCAGAAGGACGTGAAACTATGGTCGTGCCAGGATTCCTTTCATTGCAGAAGCTAGGCAATGATCCATTTCCAAGGCGGACATTTGATGGCTGAAAACTGTTGCTAGTAAACACACGCCACCATGTCTTAGATGCATGCGACACGAAAGTGACTCGACCACTTGCGTTTCTGGGTCCGCAATGATATCAAAATGCAGGTCGGATCCATAATACAGGAGCACTCCACCTCCCCTGCTAGGTCGATCGTTTCGTATGGAAATCATTCCGAGTAGTGACCTATCAGCATCCGAGATCTCAGTGTGCAGCCATGTTTCGGTGACCATAACTAGGTCCCAAGGTGTGGAGACCTAACGATTGAGGAGTTCGTTTAGCTTGCCGAGTAGACCTTGTGCATTGGTATACATACAGGTAAAAGCGTCTGGCGTAAGAAGCGTGTTTGTGAATGCTGGTTTACGCTGAGGGTCTATGCCTACACTTGCGGAGTCGGCTGCCGGCAGTTATTCTCAGAACTGATGACGCAGGCCTTAGGGCCAGTTCAGGTTGTTGTATAGAGCTTTTAGCGCCAAAAACAGGTTGACCATACTCTCCTCTTTCAGCTGCCGGTGTGTTTTGCCATTGTCTCCGTTTTGAGCTGCATGGTGAAGCGGTTTGATGCATAGTACGAAGCCGGTTCGCAAAAGCTAATTTCTAGCTACGTTCACTACAACTACATAACCTCGTCCATCAGATTTTGAACCATTAGCAGACCAAAGGTAATGGAATGATTCACCCCAAGAAGAACTCTTGGTAGAAGGAACAGTTACAAGCAAACCATTGGATCGCAGTGACCGTGTCACTCTACTGTTTGGATGCATATGCGGAATATCCTGTAAGAGAGGACGATGAATCTTATACTGCAACTCACTTTAGTGAGTTATCCACGATATTTAAGGAGGCGTCTTGGAATTATCGACTGAATACACATCAAAGATCGCCTGGGAAACTTTCACAAAAGGTTTTGCGCAGTGGTAGGTAACGCATCAGAAAAGAAATATTTGCATTATAAAGTTAAATAATATTCATTTCTGAGCAGCAGAACACGTAAACGAATGTTGTTGAGGGATTTGACATAGTGAGCTCATAAATATTCCCAACTACCACAACCTGAGCTGCATACATGGTACAGCATAAATTTCGTGTGAAACCGATCCGTAAGGATTAGTGATGCATCAGCAGCAAGTACTGAATCGATACTGCACGAACCGCAAACTGCTAAACAAACACGTTGTTAGCCTTCGTAAGTTACAGCTAGAAACTCAAGTGCTGGTTACGACTGAAGGGTACATGCGAGCAGCGAAACAAACAGTAGACCTCTTACAATTTCAGTATTCCCTCAATTTTACCAACTAACGAGTCCGACTATTCCCCTCAGCGAAGCCATGGAAGCGACCAACTACGCAACTGCTTTAATTAATTTTTCACGATTTTACATTTACACAAACCTAAAATGGACTATTTGAATGATCAGCGTACCGGAAGAAACCAGAGCGCATCAGTCACATTGTTGAGCCACTTTGATTCTATTTGGTTTACGCAGTCGTACTTAAGGTGGAACGCAATGGCGCGGTTAGAGTGAGCCAGCTATCTTTTGACCACTGGAGCACATTTTGATGCAACACATTTACCACTAAGGGGAGCCACGTTTAATGCCGCCTGTTGCCTTAACCAGGCAACAGTCTTGACCTCTCACGTAGGGCATAAGATGACATACACTGTATGCAGGGACACCGCGGAATTTTGGTGTACCGTGTTCTGGATTCTACTTTTGCCTCATGATTACTGTCTTGTACGTAATTTCTGTTTGCATTTGTACCAGTATTCTTGCATTTGTGTATTTCGCAATCTGTGCTAATTTTGATTATTCTCTGGATACCTTCGTAGATCGCGGTGATCGGCCCAACGGCTGTCTGAGTCCGATATCCTGGATTAATTTGTGGCATTGTCAACTAGTGCAACTGCCTTCCCCTGGGACCGAATCGCAGCCATATGAAATCCATCGTTTGTTCATTTGACCTTTACAACTTCAAGATGCACTCGACCGCTGCATACAGACAGGGAAATGGAAAAATAATCACTCCTTCCACGACAACAATCAGAATAGCAAACAGCGAGTAAGTGCACATCCAATAGGGCTCTAAGCTAAGGGTATTTGGGTGTCAAGAGAATGTAATCAGTTAGTCACCCTAGGCCTACATTGCTTGCTTTGTTCGTAGTGTATCATCCGAAGTTTGCTGGCTTATCCCTACAGCAGTTTCGAGAGATTAATAGCTCTCAAGATGTCCTTTGGTTCTGTACTACCAGTTCGACTGCCTCATTTGGCAAGTGCATTATTGTCTAAGTCCAGAAATGCAAGCGGTTTGTAACATAAACGGAGCAGCTAATGAGAAGCAAGATCATTCCAGTGAAAGAAAGTCTAAACCAGGTATCCAAGGGGCATTTAACCGAAGGAATTTACATAAGGTTTTGCTCCTGAACATCGGTCGGCACTCCCGCACAACTGGCAGCCTTGACTTCCTGTGGTATGTTAGAGACCGATAAACTAGCCGGCTAGTACTTGAATGTTCAGGACCTCTTCAATAATTTGTTCAAACTGCAAGATCGCCGGGTATCCCAGAATTATGATTGTATCGGCATCACGAAGACCGTGTTACCCACTGTAATGACGGACACTGAAGGTTCACATCTGGCATGAAACTTATTCGCAACGACAGACTGACAAAAGGAGGAGGCGTAATCCTGTATAACCGAAGCGACTTAAATTGCGAGGTCACAGATGCTTTAGATCAAGTAATTCATAATTCCCTCTGGTGCCGCCTGCAGTTAAGAGGCAGAGATATTTGCTTTATAGCCTTGGTGTACCGTCTACTCAAAACTAGATCTGAAACGACAACCAAATTGCAACCTTCCTACGGCAGACCCTCGAAGTACGATACACACACATCTTGACTATAGGTGATTTAAGGTTGCATTGTTTAAACACTCTGACTTCGAGCGGAGAACAATTTAAGGCCGATCTGCAGGAGCTTATAACCTGTGATTCGCATTATAATCATGTCGCTTTGCCCAGTCGGTTCAGCACAGCTAATGGGCCATCTGTGCTTAATCTTAGGCTCACCATCGGAGGATAAATAATTGATGCATAGGGTTGTAGACCATCCGTTATTTCGGAGTGCTCATGCACTTGTTAGTTTCAACTTCATCTGCTAAGCAGAACGCAGAGATGCGGACAATTACACGGGGCAAATCATCAAATACTACCATCGATTATTCCAAATAGTCAGTGCAACAGCTTAGTCCTTCCTCACCGAAGATACCCCGGATGTTGCCTGGCTGGAGTTCGTAAACAAATTACATCGGCTGGTTACGGATGCTTCAAGGACAAAATTTGGCAAACCGACTGCAACAGTTACTTACGTAAGGAGCAGAACGCGAACTTTGCCGGCAGTACGCAACACAGCATGACTAAAGTACGGATTATCCCAAGCGCCAGAAAGCTGGGATAAATGCATGGCCCAACGAAATCACCGCACGCAACTGCTTAGTGAGGACGAAGCCGCGCATCAGCATAACATGATAAAAACCTTTAGCGCTAATCACAAACTGTTGTACAAGTAGGTCTATTGTCTACGGAAGGTGAGGCAAGGAGTTCCTTCACTCATGACGGTTGTTGACCCAACATAAAAGGCTACGGAACTCCCAAACCCGCTGCGGATGCAATATGCCCCCGCCTTCCAGAGGATATTGCTATCAAGACATCCTACAGCTTTTATCTCCCTGCCGGCGCGACTCACTAACACCACTTTTACCGCCAAAGCTGTCTTGCTGTAGCGGATCACTCTACAAAGCACAACAACCAGTGTGTTTATACTATTTGCATAGAGTCACTGGGAGCAACAGCGGGACAACTGGCAGAGCCACTGGTTCAGTTCTTCCAGCGCCGCTTAGACCAGAACCAAGTTCCTGCTATGTGAAAGTTTGAAATTCCAACACCCATACACAAAGAAGAAAACTGAACCAAGGTTTTAAACTACCGCACAGTTGCGTTTCTCCCTTAACTGTCCAAGGCGATGTAATCCATCATAGCCGATGCGCTGGTGGTCCAGTTGGAAAACTTTAACATTATTACTACTGAGTAGCATAACTTAAGTTGAAATATATCGTGCACATCGGATTTGCTAATCGCACGAAACAGCTGGGCCCAGTCAGCTGACGCCGGAGAGGATGTTGATGTGATCTACCTGGATTTCTTGAAAGCATTCGATTGTATGGATTATCGGATACCCCTTTCCAAGCTACAACACTAGAGGATCGGTGACCCTCTTCTAAGTTGGATCGCCAACTATCTTCTTCAGCGGCAATTTGTGTTCAGAGTTTAAAGCTCCTTCTTGGTGAATTGGAGCATCCCTAAATTCGAGCATCAACCTACCCTATCGAAGTGCACTATCCCCCATTTGAAGTCGGTGGAACAATTATGGTTTCAAACAGGCGTTACCACGGCTTATGAGATGACTTGATAATGATGTAATTAATTCTGCATGATCCAAATCATTTGTGTCGCTCTTTACTGCAACTCAGCACTAATACAAAATTAAGAAGTCACTCATTAAAACTGGCCAAGGAGTACAGCTGCCTGGATTGCCGCAAGAATTTCTTTTCCGTTTGCGTGTGTCAACCGTGGAATAGTCTTCCATAATAGGACATTTCTGCACCATCCTTAGCCATATTTAATAGACGCTCGGGTGACTCATTTACTCAATTACCCTGTGTTACCTAGTCCTACATCATCCAACCGTTGGACTATACATTGGATTTATTTACTGTTACATTTCTGTGCTGTGAAATTACACGGATTGCGGGACTATAACGAAAAACACATACGCCTCGCTTATTAATGTAAATAATACACTGCCTGTTACTTTTCGTTAACGATATAAAAACACCAAACAAGAGATGTAAAGCATTGCTTCTTAATCCGTATAAGTTCACGGTTCATTGTTCATTGAGTAATTAGCGAGATTGTTGCCAACGTAATAGCATAAACACTCCAAACCTGATTGTCATACAAATTATGTATTCGTTCTGCCTTATCGGTCAGAAAACCTCGAGTTAGCGCACTGTCTGATTGGAAAACATATTTGGCAGTTGGTTTATCGTATGAACATTTAACTGTTTTTATACGCTGTATAATTTACGAGGCATAACTCATGCTACTTTCAGGCAGCATTATTATTAGTGTTCTGATGAGAATACGGGCTTGGTTCAAGTTAGCTGCATTTGGGTTGAATGAATATCAAGCCTCTTCTTAGAATGTGTGGTGCATGGGCTTGAAATCCCTGTTATTAGTACAGGACATGGAAATAAGTGTAAATAGCGACAGTGAGCCACGAGAAGAAAATTATGCATTTGGCGCATGAAATGAAATCTTTTGTGCTTGATATTCAAAGTTGTGCATATTTGTGTGGTTACAATAGACGCGCATGCCATGCGAACGATATACACGAACACGACGTTCGGTTGTTTTTCGATCGACCACGGGTTGTGTGTTGATACGTCTTCTCACTGGACTCTAGTGGGATGCTGTGGGTGCTCATCAGCAATGGACGAATATCATCGAATTCCAAAAATAGAGTCCTAATTTTTGTACAATTGGTCCAATATGAGATCGCTAGATAGTGCGGAAAATCCCTTATTGAACGTAAGTTCAGAACTGTGAGATTTGTTAAAGCTGTCCGCGCGAGTTTGTGCACAAGACATGTCAATAAAGTTTCGGCTCCACAAATCACAATCCATAAGGTGCAGTTCCTTAGAAAACTGTCCACTTTCAAGGGTTGTAAATCCGATTCGTATGGGTGTACAATCACTACGCAGGGAGACTTTGAACATAGTGAATCCAGAGCAGAGTGATGGTTTCGGCGTAAGAAACTGCAGTTCACACATTATTCAAGACAATTAAACGTGAGGTTAAACATGTTCCGCCGGTTTTACCAACTTTTATCATTAACATGATAGGGTCGCCAAATGTCAAGATTTTTCATCTGCAACTACAAGTTCTCTCGTCGAGCCGATATCCGGAACATCAATCACATGTGCAAGGGTTTTTACGTTTTTCGATCGGAATGCCACACATAATGCCTACTCTGTTACAAAAACTGCTACAGCGAGTAGTAAACGAACATCGGAAAATCAGGATTTGGCAGAAAACTAGGACTTGCAATCTCCCGAAATTGAAGCACAAAATAGAAGGAGTGCAAGAATAGAGCATTGAATGTTGTCGTAATTTTTTGTCGACCAGGAACAACGAAAAATTTCTTGCGTTGTGAGGAACATAAAAGACAGATCTTAACCCCAACTAGGAATTCTAGGTCTAACTCAGAATTAATAGAGCAGCGCTGGAATCCACCACTGACAGAGAAAATATTTTACTCGCTACAAGTACGCTACAACACAGATCAAGTTGAATACGCCGCTATCCAAATGTCCCTTGGAGCTCAAGGGACTCAAAAAGAGAAACCTCGGAAGGACGGAGGAGGCCAGCTTGTCTAAGCAGCACTTTTATTCCTCTGGTGTCAGTGCTTCATTTCTGCGGTAGTCAAGAAAGCAAAAAGCAAGCTTTGGAACATGTAGCTTTTCATTGAATAAAAATCTTCCTTGTATATAGTTATCGCGCAAAAGCTCAACAGAGTACAACCACCAGATTATATATGACGAAAACTCACAAGGCTAAAATTCGTAGTTTAAGCAGAGCAAGCTGTATTTGTTAAAAAGTTGACGTAAAACGCCGCAAACCCACGCCCATGAGCACCGCTTAGAGGCCCTAAAAGTCTTGCAAATACACGAGCTCAAATCATCTGAAAACACACATTTCACGGGCGATTGCATTGGAAGATTATTTGATCAATCGTTAACACGATTCTGAATTACTTTAACAAATTAATTTACTTTAATTTAATGTAATTAATATTAATTAATTTTATTAATATTAATTAATATATGTGGGACGTACTTAGGTGAAAGCACATTGCTCGACATTATTCTACACCTAACCCTTCTAGCCCCTGTGGGCTCCTAGTGACAGCGAGACTATCCTGTACGGCATTTCGATGCTCAGGGCCTTTCCACTAAGCCGACTAAGCTGAATGATCGCGTAGTTTATTAGCCATGCGATATCGTCGCTTTCCCTGTGACAGAATTACACGCTGGATCGAAGGACTCAAAATCTCGCTTCCAGTCATCTCACTAATCCTAAAGGATAGACTCAAAATATGGAGGGACCTAGTTTTCTGGTACCGAAGCGACATACGGTAGGTAGCAATGAAGGATTCGGACTTGTAGTTATCCTTTTCTTGCTAATTACGCCTACAGCTAAAGGATAGAGAAAACTGACTGTTAGCCTTAAGTACGATTTTATATGCTATGCGGAAATACCCAGGGTTTTATTTGCCACATATTTGTGCTGCGGACTACAAACAGTGCAGGACAGCTGCTTTACGAACGTTTTTCCTTAACCACATCAGATCACCTAACTCAGGTTGTAAATCAGTGTTCCATAATCCGTATATATCATCTTAACTGGTGTGAATAGCTTATTCACAGAATTTATCTGCACACCACGTCTGCAGCCACAGTGCTCGGACAAATGGCCAAAATTATCCGCACTTATAATGTGACCCAGCTGATAAAGCGTTAACACTACGTTTACATCCTTTTCTTGACTAGGCTGTCTTTGTCTAAGTTCGGACGGCCATTTTCATGAGATAAATATCCGGGCGCTTCGTTTTAATGCTAGACATTACGAACTCATACATATTGATCAGAAACTGCCGAACTCTCTGCAGCTGATTACGAGTCACTTGATCTGGATAAACCACTGTGAAGTGCGAACTCATTAGGAAATTGGGAGCTGTGTTACAATGGAATCAGAAGAGGGATTTCGTAATGTCATAGAGATATTAGAGTGTAGCTTCAACCGCCCTCAACTTACAGCCGTTACATAAACTCACCACTTAGTCCAAGGACGATCAGTCGTGAGGAACGATTCGAATCTCTTCGTAGATTAGCTAGACGAATGGTAATGTGCAGCAATTTGCTGCAACCGTTGTATTATGCTTCTGAACTGAACAAACGTGACTGTGTCTTTGAAGCCAATGCGACTGTCTTATGCACTGCAGCTCCATTTATCTAAGAAACCTAGCAGAATCCACTGAACTTACAGAGAACCCGTATTTAAAAACTTGTAACAACTCGTCTATCACACCGCGAACTGTGGAAACGCAAGCCATATACTTGAATGAAAGCAATCAAAGTACTAATAGGTGGAAATACTCCGAAGTCGTGATAATCACAAAACCGTTTTGGTAATCGGGGGAGCAGTATCGCAGACCCAGAAATGTACTATCGCGGGTACCTTGTCCACGGCGCCAGTATCCTCACCAATGTTCTGGATTACAAATTTTGAACAGTGCCAAACGCTTGCTAGCCGCACCTGGAAGAAGCTCACGCGAGCCGTGTCTCAGAGTTAACCACAAGTCTGCAAATTGTGGACTTTATTCACGTGCGGACTCAACAGGCGTCAGTTAAAACACCGCCCTTTGTTACACGAAGCAAAAATGAGCCAAATTGGCAAAAGCAAGCTCATCGATAGACGGACCTACTGCGTTTAGCTATCGGATTGCTTTAAGAATTATTCCAGGCATGATCAAAGCAATAGTGGCCAAACCGGATTCGAGTTTTTGTCGGTATTTAAGACAGTAAGCAAGATTAGTAAGGTTCGGAGGAAACGCAAGTTGACTACCGGCTTTGCGTTATTCATCCAGCAACACAAGATCATCAAAAGTCCGAGGCATCAAAATAGCAAAACGCACAGCTTAAAAGAGTACAAAGCTTTGAACGACACTGACAAAAATATCCTCATTGTGGCGCGGCCTTTAAATCGGCTGTTGCCTTTTCGCCAAACGTAGTTTTGAGAGATATGCTGGGAGATTTTTTGCTTACACAAATTCCAAGGGCACTGAAACCCGCCACTACATCCACCTTTGAATATAAAAGCGAGATATCGCGTACGGTCCCCTGTCTACTGTCTTTGGACAAAACATTTTGTCTCAATTGAAACGAATCCTGAAGAACTATGTTACTGAAAGCTTTTCCGTTTTCATTACATAATAATCCGGAAGAGTTCGTTCAGTTATTTGTATGGTTGCTGCATCAAACTATGATAGTGCCATCTTTCAATTTCCTGCACATTTTTTGCGTTTTTAAATACAACTCATTGGTACATATAAATTTGATATTACAAATGCTGAAAATGCACCCATCTGGGTTCATGGAGCTTATAATGACTTGACTTGACTAACAAGACAACTGAACTATCTAAACTATTCCCTGTCGCGGTTCCGGACGCTGGAACGCTTCTGATTTATCACCACGCCTGATGACAAATACTTCGATGAACCAGGTGAATTTGCGATGATTTCAGAGATTGTTTCCGTATAAATGATTAATAAATAATCAAATACATCAGTATTTATCATGCCGCAAAACGGTGAAAATCAACGCACGGTGGAGTTCGCTAGAGAGAACATCGCCGCTCACGTCTCGCGCTAACGCTTCTCGACTTGTGCTGGGCTTGATGGAATCCTTGCGTTTAATGAAATGCGGTGGTAGTGACTTGCTTCTGCTATTGCTCAACAGCACGCTATGTTTAACGGCGGGGTATATTCTGCTCAGTGGAATACCTCTGTCGTTATCCCCAGAAACAAAAAGGGGTAGCTCACGAGGTTTAAACGTTTCGTTCCATTAAGTACACACTCATCTTATCTAGAGTATTGGAGAGAATAGTACAAGATGAATGACTTGTGTTCTTGAGCAAGGCCATGCTCATCAGCAATTCCTAGCATGGCTTTATGCAAGGTCGATCCTACGTAACATGCCAGACAGTGTTCTTAAATCACACAACTGCCTCCTTAGACAATGGAAACAATGTTGTTATCTTCTCCCTGGATGTGCAAACATCCCTTGATAGATTGCCTCACAAAAGATTACTCAAAACTGAAGAGCATAGGCATTTGAGTGCTAATGACTTCTTGACCGCCTTCATATCTAATTGCCAGACAGCAGGTGATACGCGTCGACGACCATTTCTCTAAACCGAAAGCCGTCACCAGTGGGGTAATTCAAGTAAGTGTTCTTGGTCCGCTACGTTTTCTAGTGTGTGGTAAAGATGTAGTCCACAGAAAAAGACACGGTGCTACGTTTCTGTTTGCTGATGACATTAAAGTTGCCTATTCATAAAAACGTACAAATATCCAGAAAGCCGTAGGTCACATTCAGCATGACTTATCTACATTTGAGTCCTTGTGCCAACTGTAAAGACTGTCGTTTACGGTGGAAAAGTGTAGTATTTTTCGCACAATTTCCCAGTAGCACAAGCCAGTCACTTAATGAAAGGAACATACATCTCGCAATGCAGGGCAGTTCATGATTTGAGAGTGTGATAATAAGTTACCTTTACTTTCCTGAACAATATGGCTTTCAAGTTTCAAAGGTCAAAAATAATAGCTTTTGCATTTCGTTTCCTATTTATTTTTGCCCTTAAACTCATTCATGCGGTTGTGAAAAACCATGATTCAAAGACAAAACAACAGCAGAACAATTTTGATTACTTTGTGTTACTTAATTTGAAGTGTATTCCGCAATTTGTTTTATATATTAATAATGCAACCTAAAAATGTTTTATCTGCTCCATAGAGGAAACTAATTTTTGCATTGTCGAGGAATATGAACTTTATTATTTTTTAAACATAATATGCATGACAGCTTGGAATACACTTCGAACCGACCTTAAATTTCTAATAGCAGAATTTTAAAAACACAAACCGTTTTTTAGAGATTTTCATGTGGTTTATGATGGACTCAGTGATTAAATGATCACCGCGGACGACGGAAGCTTTGTGCACCACTTAATAAGCCATGGAAATGGATGATGCGGGAGTTTTGGGCCTATACAACACCGACAACGTGAGCTGTCGATAGCACGCAGCGGAGCGGAGAACCAAATGTGACCTGGAATGAATTGCGCAAATGAGTCCGATTGTTGCGTATTCGAAATATTATACCTTGTATACGTTCGTTCTCTAATACACAACTCGTCCGCACTGCTCTGTAGTCTCCATATTTGGTGGCGTGAACAGCCGGAGGATTAAGATGCAGGTTTCTTGGCCGGAGCCATTTCAACGTAGGTAGGTTTGGTGCTTACTGGAAGACTTTGAAATTGTCGCAGAAGCAGTCGGAGCAAAGCAGGAGCTAGAGAACTTGGTTATGTTTCGGAGCCTACTCAAGGGACGGGCGAAGACGACCTTGGAGGCGGCAAACGAAGCTCAGTCAAGTTGGAATGGGCCGCGGCGAAGCAGGTGCAGATCGCGGAGTCCGACGGTTCAGTCGATTGCCAAGCAACAAAGCGACGAATCCAGGCGGCCCGCTTTGTTTAGTAAGGATCCGTCCGCGTTTGCGGTATAACTCGGCAGCTCGTTTGATTGGGCGCTACCAGGTTTGAACGTTGTGTCAAGACAGCTTCCGTTAATAGAGCAGTTTCTAGATGTTCTACTTCTGACAATGGAAGATCAATTGCGGATTGCGGACGCCATCCTGAGAACAGGCGTTGTGGAACTATTTTTACTGGTGAGGGTGTTGGTACAGTAGTCATTGGCATCATTGAAAAACAGAGAACAAAAAGACCGGGAGCGATTGGACAGGTTAGAAGAGAATTTGGAGCAGACTACGCAAAACATCAAAGCACGTCGAATTACCTATCAGAGGACGCGGAAAATTAGGCCTTGTTTCTATTGTTGAACAGTGGTACACTGGAAGCGGCAACACTCCTCAAAGCGCACTACACACTTTATACCAAATAGTTACAAACGGCGTTGTTCTCGTGTTGGAGTGTGCACATCTTAGACACTGAACAAAAATGTGCTTGAAGCGATTGCAGAGGTAGATGGAGAAACAGTGAGGTGTTTAAGTGTGACAAGGGCAGCAACCACTTTAATCAGCCACCGAGACGCAGTGAAAACCTAATAGTATTCCATGATGGCAAAGCGGCCCGTGGTTAAGATATACCGCTAAACGTAATGGTGGAGCACGTGGTTAGTATGGGGAGCCATAAATTCAATCATGTCTTCGCCGTGTCACCGGAAGCAAAAACACACGATTTTGGGATGAAATTTCGCTAAGCCCATAAGGCCATCGGCGAGCTGAACGAGGAAAGCTGATGACGAAATACGGGTCTATACTCCCGAATGGTTTGGAAGGATCCACACCGCTATGCTCTGTCGTTAACGTTTGACACACTTGTCTGGCCCTGCAATAGCTTGTCGGCAAATACAAACTTCTTCTCACCGATAATAACAACTTCTACGAGTTTTGTGATTGGCTCGAACACACAACTCCGTTTTCACCGCGGTGTATCGGCCGCATGGAGCCAGAAGAATATCAGTCCACTTGGAGGT
>OX104062.1:53329206-53423481 GCA_944474145.2 Dicrocoelium dendriticum
ATCGCTCCCGGTCTTTTTGTTCTCTGTTTTTCAATGATGCCAATGACTACTGAACCAACACCCTCACCAGTAAAGCAAGTTCCACAACGCCTGTTCTCAGGATGGCGTCCGCAATCCGCAATTGATCTTCCATTGTCAGAAGTAGAACGTCTAGAAACTGCTCTACTAACGGAAGCTGTCTTGACACAACGTTCAAACCTGGTAGCGCCCAATCAAACGAGCTGCCGTGTTATACCGCAAACGCGGACGGATCCGTACTAAACAAAGCGGGCCGCCTGGATTCGTCGCTTTGTTGCTTGGCAATCGACTGAACCGTCGGACTCCGCGATCTGCACCTGCTTCGCCGCGGCCCATTCCAACTTGACTGAGCTTCGTTTGCCGCCCCCAAGGTCGTCTTCGCCCGTCCCTTGAGTAGACTCCGAAACACAACCAAGTTCTCTAGCTCCTGCTTTGCTCCGACTGCTTCTGCGACAATTTCAAAGTCTTCCAGTAAGCACCAAACCTACCTACGTTGAAATGGCTCCAGCCAAGAAACCTGCATCTTAATCCTCCGGCTGTTCACGCCACCAAATATGGAGACTACAGAGCAGTGCGGACGAGTTGTGTATTAGAGAACGAACGTATACAAGGTATAATATTTCGAATACGCAACAATCGGACTCATTTGCGCACTTCATTCTCGGTCCCATTTGGTTCTCCGCTCCGCTGCGTGCTATCGACAGCTCACCTTATCGGTGTTGTATAGGCCCAAAACTCCCGCATCATCCGTTTCCATGGCTTATTAAATGGTGCACAAAGCGTCCGTCGTCCGCGGTGATCATTTAATCACTGAATCCATCGTAAACCACATGAAAATCTCTAAAAAACGGTTTGTGTTTTTAAAATTCTGCCAGTATAAATTTAAGGTCGGTTCGAAGTGTATTCCAAGCTGTCATGCATAGTATGTTTAAAAAATAATAAAGTTCATATTCCTCGACAATGCAAAAATCAGTTTCCTCTATGGAGCAGATCGAACATTTTTAGGTTGCACTATTAATATTTAAAACAAATTGCGGAATACATTTCAAATTAAGTAACACAAATTAATCAAAATTGTTCTGCTGTTGTTTTGTCGTTGAATCATGGTTTTTCACAACCGCATGAATGAGTTTAAGGGCGAAAATAAAAAGGAAACGAAATGAAAAAGCTATTATTTATGACCTTCGAAACTTGAAAGCCAAATTGTTCAGGAAAGTAAAGGTAACTTATTATCACACTCTCAAATCATGAACTGCCCTGCATTGCGAGATGTATGTGCCTTTCATTAAGTGACTGTCTTGTGCTACTGGGAAATTGTGCGAAAAATAATACACTTTTTCCACCGTAAACGACAGTCTTTGCAGTTGGCACAAGGACTCAAATGTAGATAAGTCATGCTGAATGTGACCTACGGCTTCCTGGATATTTGTACGTTTTTATGAATAGGCAACTTTAATGTCATCAGCAAACAGAAACGTAGCACCGTGTCTTTTTCTGTGGACTACATCGTTACCACACACTAGAAAACGTAGTGGACCATGAACACTTACTTGAATTACTCCACTGGTGACGGCTTTCGGTTTAGAGAAAAGGTCCTCGACGCGTATCACCTGCTGTTTGGCAATTAGTTATGAAGGCGGTCAAGAAGTCATTAGCACTCAAATGCCTATGCTCTTCAGTTTCGAGTAATCTTTTGTGAGGCAATCTATCAAGGGATGTTTGCACATCCAGGGAGAAGATAACAACATTGTTTCCATTGTCTAAGGAGGCAGTTGTGTGATTTAAGAACACTGTCTGGCATGTTACGTAGGATCGACCTTGCATAAAGTCATGCTAGGAATTGCTGATGAGCATGGCCTTGCTCAAGAACACAAGTCATTCATCTTGTACTATTCTCTCCAATACTCTAGATAAGATGGGTGTGTACTTAATGGAACGAAACGTTTAAACCTCGTGAGCTACCCCTTTTTGTTTCTGGGGATAACGACAGAAGTCTTCCACTGAGCAGAATATACCCCGCCGTTAAACATAGCGTGCTGTTGAGCAATAGCAGAAGCAAGTCACTACCACTGCATTTCATTAAACGCAAGGATTCCATCAAGCCCAGCACAAGTCGAGAAGCGTTAGCGCGAGACTTGAGCGGCGATGTTCTCTCTAGCGAACTCCACCGTGCGTTGACTTTCACCGTTGTGCGGCATGATAAATACTGATGTGTCTGATTATTTATTAATCATTTATTCGGAAACAATCTCTGAAATCATCGCAAATTCACCTGGTGCATCGAAGTATTTGTCATCAGGCATGGTGATAAAATCAGAAGCGTTCCCGCGTCCGGAACCGCGACAGGGAATAGTTTAGATAGTTCAGTTGTCTTGTTAGTCAAGTCAAGTCAGCATAAGCTCCATGAACCCAGATGGGTGCATTTTCAGCATTTATAATATCAAATTTATATGTACCAATGAGTTGTATTTAAAAAAGCAAAAAATGTGCAGAAAATTGAAAGATGGCACTATCATAGCTTGATCGAGCAACGATACAAATAACTGAACGATCTCTTCCGGACTATTATGTAATCAAAACGGAAAAGCTTTTAGTAACATAGTTCTTCAGAATTCGTTTCAATTGAGACAAAATGTTTTGTCCAAAGACAGTAGACAGGGAACCGTACGCGATATCTCGCTTTTATATTCAAAGGTGGATGTAGTGGCGGGTTTCAGTGCCCTTGGAATTTGTGTAAACAAAAAATCTCTCAGCGTATCTCTCAAAACTATGTTTGGCGAAAAGGCAAGAGCCGCTTTAAAGGCCGCGCCACAATGCGGATCTTTTTGTCAGCGTCGTTCAAAGCTTTACACTCTTTTAAGCTGTGCGTTTTGCTATTTTGATGCCTCGGACTTTTGATGATCTTGTGTTGCTGGATGAATAACGCAAAGCCGGTAGTCAACTTGCGTTTCCTCCGAACCTTACTAATCTTGCTTACTGTCTTAAATACCGACAAAAACTCGAATCCGGTTTGGCCACTATTGCTTTGATCATGCCTGGAATAATTCTTAAAGCAATCCGATAGCTAAACGCAGTAGGTCCGTTTACCGATGAGCTTGCTTTTGCTAATTTGGCTCATTTTTGCTTCGTGTAACAAAGGGCGGTGTTTTAACTGACGCCTGTTGAGTCCGCACGTGAATACAGGTCCACAATTTGCAGACTTGTGGTTAACTCTGAGACACGGCTCGCGTGAGCTTCTTCCAGGTGCGGGTAGCAAGCGTTTGGCACTGTTCAAAATTTGTAATCCAGAACACTGGTCAGGATACTGGCGCCCTGGACACGGCACCCGCGATGGTACATCTCTGGGTCTGCGATACTGCTCCCCCCGATTACCAAAACGGTTTTGTGATTATCACGACTTCGGAGTATTTCCACCTATTAGTTCTTTGAGTGCTTTCATTCAAGTATATGGCTTGCGTTTCCACAGTTCGCGGTGTGATAGACGAGTTGTTACAAGTTTTTAAATACTGGTTCTCTGTAAGTTCAGTGGATTCTGCTAGGTTTCTTAGATAAATGGAGCTGCAGTGCATAAGACAGTCGCATTGGCGTCAAAGACACAGTCACGTTTGTTCAGTTCAGAAGCATAATACAACCGTTGCAGCAAATTGCTGCACATTACCATCCGTCTAGCTAAACTACGAAGAGATTCGAATCGTTCGTCACGACTGATCGTCCTTGGACTAAGTGGTGAGTTTATGCAACGGCTATAAGTTGAGGGCGGTTGAAGCTACACTCTAATATCTCTATGACATTACGAAATCCCTCTTCTGATTCCATTGTAACACAGCTCCCAATTTCTTTATGAGTTCGGACTTCACAGTGGTTTATCCAGAGATAAAGTGACTCGTAATCAGCTGCAGAGAGTTCGGCAGTTTCTGATCAACATGTATGAGTTCGTAATGCCTAGCAATAAAACGAAGCGCCCGGATATTTATCTCATGAAAATGGCTGTCCGAACTTAGACAAAGACAGCCTAGTCAAGAAAAGGATGTAAACGTAGTGTGGACGCTTTATCAGCTGGGTCACATTATAAGTGCGGATAAGTTTGGCCATTTGTCCGAGCACTGTGGCTGCAGACGTGGTGTGCAGATAAATTCTGTGAATAAGCAATTCACACCAGTTAAGATGATATATACGGATTATGGAACACTGATTTACAACCTGAGTTAGGTGATCTGATGTGGTTAAGGAAAAACGTTCGTAAAGCAGCTGTCCTGCACTGTTTGTAGTCCGCAGCACAAATATGTGGCAAATAAAACCCTGGGTATTTCCGCATAGCATATAAAATCGTACTTAAGGCTAACAGTCAGTTTTCTCTATCCTTTAGCTGTAGGCGTAATTAGCAAGAATAGGATAACTACAAGTCCGAATCCTTCATTGCCACCTACCGTATGTCGCTTCGGTACCAGAAAACTAGGTCCCTCCATTTTTTGAGTCTATCCTTTAGGATTAGTGAGATGACTGGAAGCGAGATTTTGAGTCCTTCGATCCAGCGTGTAATTCTGTCACAGGGAAAGCGACGATATCGCATGGCTAGTAAACTGGGCGATCTTTCAGCTTGGTCGGCTTATTGGAAAGGCCCTGCGCATCGAAATGCAGTACAGGATAGTCTCGCTGTCACTAGGAGCCCACAGGGGCTAGAAGAGTTAGGTGTAGAATAATGTCGAGCAATGTGCTTTCACCTAGGTACGTCCCACATATATATTTATTTCAGAATCGTGTAAACGAGTGATCAAATAATCCTCCAATGCAATCGCCCGTGAAATGTGCGTTTTCAGATGATTTGAGCTCGTGTATTTGCAAGACTTTTGAAGCCTCTAAGCGGTGCTCATGTGCGTGGGTTTGCGGAGTTTTACGTCAACTTTTTAACAAATACAGCTTGCTCTGCTTAAACTACGAATTTTAGCCTTGTGAGGTTTCGTCATATATAATCTGGTGGTTGTACTCTGTTGAGCTTTTGCGCGATAACTATATACAAGGAAGATTTTTATTCAATGAAAAGCTACATGTTCCAAAGCTTGCTTTATGCTTTCTTGACTACCGCAGAAATGAAGCACTGACACCAGAGGAATAAAAGTGCTGCTTAGACAATCTGGCCTCCTCCGTCCTTCCGAGGTGTCTCTTTTCGAGTCCCTTGAGCTCCAAGGGACATTTGGATAGAGGCGTATTCAACTTGATCTGTGTTGTAGCGTACTTGTAGAGAGTAAGAGATTTTATCTGTCAGTGGCGGATTCCAGTGCTGCTCTATTAATTCTGAGTTAGACCTAGAATTCCTAGTTGGGGTTAAGATCTGTCTTTTATGTTCATCACAACGCAAGAAATGTTTCGTTGTTCCTGGTCGATAAACAAATTACAACAACATGCAATGCTCTATTCTTGCACTCCTTCTCTTTTGAGCTTCAATTCCGGGAGTTTGCATGTCCTAGTTTTCTGCCAAATCCTGATTTTCCGATGTTCGTTTACTACTCGCTGTAGCAGTTTTTGTAACAGAGTAGGCATTATGTGTGGCATTCCGGTCGAAAAACGTAAAAACCCTTGCACATGTGATTGGTGTTCCGGATATCGGCTCGACGAGAGCACTTGTAGTTGCAGATGAAAAATCTTGACATTTGCCGACCCCATCATGTTAATGATAAAAGTTGGTAAAACCGACGGAACATGTTTAACCTCACGTTTAATTGTCTTGAATAATGTGTGAACTGCAGTTTCTCACGCCGAAACCATCACTCCGCTCTGGATTCACTATGTTCAAAGTCACCCTGCGTAGTGATTGTACACCCATACGAATCGGATTTGCAACCCATGAAAGTGGACAATTTTCCAAGGAACTGCACCTTATGGATTGTGATTTGTGGAGCCGAAACTTTATTGGCATATCTTGTGCACAAACTCGCGCGGACAGTTTTAACAAATCTCACAGTTCTGAACTTCCGTTCAATAAGGGATATTCCACACCATCTGACGATCTCATATTAGATCAATTGTACCTAACTTATGACTATTTTTGGAATTCGATGATATTCGTCCATTGCTGATGAGCACCCACAGCATCCCACTAGAGTCCAGTGAGAAGACGTATCAACACACAACCCGTGGTCGATCGAAAAACAACCGAATGTCGTGTGCGTGTATATCATTCGCATGACATGCGCGTCTATTGTAACCACACAAATATGCACAACTGTGAATATCAAGCTCAAAAAGATTTCATTTCATGCGCCAAATGCATAATTTCCTTCTCGTGGCTCACTGTCGCTATTTACACTTAGTTCCATGTCCTGAATTAATAACAGGGATTTCAAGCCTATGCATGACACATTCTAAGAAGGGGCTTGATATTCATTCAACCTAAATGCAGCTAACTTGAACCAAGCCCATATTCTCATCAGAACACTAATAATAATGCTGCCTGAAAGTAGCACGATCCAAACCAAGTCGTGAGTTATGCCTCGTAAATTATACAGCGTATAAAAACAGTTAAATGTTCATACGATAAACCAACTGCCAAAAATGTTTCCCAATCAGACAGTGCGCTAACTCGAGGTTTTCTGACCGATAAGGCAGAAGGAATACAGAATTTGTATGACAATCAGGTTTAGAGTGTTTATGCTATTACGTTGGCAACAATCTCGCTAATTACTCAATGAACAATGAACAATGAACTTATACGGATTAAGAAGCAATGCTTTACATCTCTTGTTTGGTGTTTTTGTATAGTTAACGAAAAGTAACAGGCAGTGTGTTATTTACATTAATAAGCGAGGCGTATGTGTTTTCCGTTATAGTCCCGCAATCCGTGTAATTTCACAGCACAGAAATGTAACAGCAAATAAATCCAATGCATAGTCCAACGGTTGGATGATGTAGGACTAGGTAACACAGGGTAATTGAGTAGATGAGTCACCCGAGCGTCTATTAAATATGGCTAAAGGTGGTGCAGAAATGTCCTATTATGGAAGACCATTCCACGGTTGACACACGCAAACAGAAAAGAAATTCTTGCGGCAATCCAGGCAGCTATACTCCTTGGCCAGTTTTAATGAGTGACTTCTTACTTTTGTATTATTGCTGAGTTGCTGTAAAGAGCGACACAAATGATTTGGATCATGCAGACTTAATTACATCATTATCAAGTCACCTCATAAGCCGTGGTAACTCAAGTATGAAATCACAATCGTTCCACCGACTCTTCAAATGGAGGTTAGTGCATTTCAATAGGGTAGGTTGATGCTCGAATTTAGGGATGCTCCAATTCACCAAGAAGGAGCTTTAAACTCTGAACACAAATTGTCGCTGAAGAAGATAGTTGGCGATCCAACTTAGAAGAGGGTCACCGATCCTCTAGTGTTGTAGCTTGGAAAGGGGTATCCGATAATCCATACAATCGAATGCTTTCAAGAAATCCAGGTAGATCACATCAACATCCTCTCCGGCGTCAGCTGACTGGGCCCAGCTGTTTCGTGCGATTAGCAAATCCGATGTGCACGATATATTTCAACCTAAGTTATGCTACTCAGTAGTAATAATGTTAAAGTTTTCCAACTAGACCACCAGCGCATCGGCTATGATGGATTACATCGCCTTGGACAGTTTAGGGAGAAACCCAACTGTGCGGTAGTTTAAAACCTTGGTTCAGTTTTCGTCTTTCTGTAGGGATGTTGGTATTCCAAACTTCCACATAGCAGGAACTTGGTTCTGGTCTAAGCGGCGCTGGAATAACTGAACCAGTGGCTCTGCCAGTTGTCCCGCTGTTGCTCCCAGTGACTCTGTGCGAATAGTATAAACACACTGGTTGTTGTGCTTTGTAGAGTGATCCGCTACAGCAAGACAGCTTTGCCGGTAAAATGGTGTTAGTGAGTCCCGGCGGTAGGGAGATAAAAGCTGTAGGATGTCTTGATAGTAATATCCTCTGGAAGGTGGGGGCATATTGCATCCGCAGCTCGTTTGCTGGTTCCGTAGCCCTATATGTCGGGTCAATAGCCGTCATGAGTGATGGAACTCCTTGCCTCACCCTCCGTAGACAATTGGCCTGCTTGTACGGCATTGTGATTAGCGCTGAAGGTTTTTATCATGTTATGCTGATGCGCGGCTTCGTCCTCTCTGAGTAGTTGCGTGCGGTGGTTTCGTTGGGCCATGTATTTATCCCAGCTTTCTGGCGTTTGGGATAATCCGTACTTTAGTCATGCTGTGTTGCGTACTGGCAGCAAATTTCGCGTTCTGCTCCTTACGTAAGTAACTGTTACAGACGGTTTGCAACATTTTGTCTTTGAAACCTCCATAACCAGCCGATGTAATTTGTTTACGAACTCGAGCCAGGCAATATCCGGGGTATCTTCGGCGAGGTACGACTAAGTTGTTGCACTGACTAGTTGGGATAATCGATGGTAGTATTTGCTGGTTCACCCCGTGTATTTGTCTGCATCTCTGCGTTCTGCATAGCAGATTAAGTTGAAACTAACAAATGCATGAGCACTCCGAAATAACGGGTAGTCTATAACCCTACGCATCACTCATTTGTCCTTCGCTGGTGAGCACAAGATTAAGCACAGATGGCCCATTAGCCGTGCTGAACCGACTAGGCAAAGCGACATGATTATAAAGCGAAACACTGGTTACAAGCTCCTGCAGATCGGCCTTAAATTGTTCTCCGCTCGAAGTCAGAGTGTTTAAACAATGCACCTTGAAAGCACTTGTAGTCAAGATGTGTGTGTATCGTACTTTGAGGGTCCGCCGTAGGAAGGTTGCAATTTGGTTGTCGTTTCATATCTAAATTTGGGTGGATGGTACACCAAGGCTATAATGCAAATATCCCTGCCTCTTAACTGCAGGCGGCACCAGAGCGAATCAGGAATTAGTTGATCTGAAGCATCTATGACCTCGCAATTTAAGTCGCTTCGGTTATACAGAATTACTTCTCCTCCTTTTGTCAGTCTGCCGTTCCGAATAAGTTATATGTCAGATAGTGGAATTTCAGCGTCCGTCATTACAGTGGGTAACACGGTCTTCGTGATGCCGATAAAATCCTAATTCTGGGATACCCGGCGACCTTACGGTTTGAACAATTTATTAAAGAGGTCCTGAGCATTCAAGTACTAGCCGGCTAATTTATCGGTCTCTAACATACCACAGGGAGTCAAGGCTGCCAGTTGTGTGGGAGTGCCGACCCATGTTCAGGAGCAAAATCTTATGTACAATTCCTTCGGTAAATGCCCCTTGGCTACCTGGTTTAGACTTTCTTCCAATGGGGTGATCTTGGTGCTCATTAGCTGCTCCGTTTACGTTACAAAACGTTTGCATTTCTGGACTAAGCCAATAATGCACTTGACAAATGAGACAGTCGAACTGGTAGTACAGAATCAAAGGACAGCTTGAGAGCTATTAATCTCTCGTAAATGCTGTAGGGATAACCTAGCAAACTTCGGATGGTACACTATGAACAAAGCAAGCAAGCTAAGCCTAGGGTGACTAACTGATTACATTCTCTTGACACCCAAATGCCCGTTAGCTTAGAGCCCTATTGGTTGTGCACTTAATCGCTGTTTGCTATTCCGATTGCTGTCGTGGGATGAGCGATTACTTTTTCACGTTCCTTGTCGGTATGCATCGGTCAAGTGCACCTTGAAGTTGTAAAGGTCAAATGAACGATCGATGGATTTCATATGGCTGCGATTCGGTCCCAGGGGAAGGCAGTTGCACTAGTTGACAATGCCACAAATTAATCCAGGATATTGGATTCAGACAGCCGTTGGGCGAATCACCGGGATCTACGAAGGTATCCAGAGAATGACCAAAAAGTAGCACAGATTGCCAAATACACCAATGCAAGAATACTAGTACAAATGCAAACAGAAATTACTAACAAGACAGTAATCATGAGGCAAAAGTCGAATCCAGAACACGGTTCACCTAATTCCGCGGTGTCCCTGCATAGAGTGTGTCATCTTAAGCCCTACGTGAGAGGTCAAGACTGTTGCCTGGTTAAGGCAACAGGCGGCATTAAACGTAGCTCCGCTTAGTGGTAAATGTATTGCATCAAAATATGCTCCAGTGGTCAGAAGATAGCTGGCTCACTCTAACCGCGCCATTGCGTTCCACCTTAAGTACGACTGCGTAAACCAAATAGAATCAAAGTAGCTCAACAATGTGACTGATGCGCTCTGGTTTCTTCCGGTACGTTGATCATTCAAATAGTCCATTTTAGGTTTGTGTAAATGTAAAATCGTGAAAAATTAATTAAAGCAGTTGCGTAGATGGTCACTTCCATGGCTTCGCTGAGGGGAATAGTTGGACTCGTTAGTTGGTAAAAATTGAGGGAATACTGAAATTGTAAGAGATCTACTGTTTGTTTCGCTGCTCGCATGTACCCTTCAGTCGTAACCAGCACTTGAGTTTCTAGCTGTAACTTACGAAGGCTAATAAAGTGTTTGCTTAGCAGTTTGCGGTTCGTGCAGTATCGATTCAATACTTGCTGCTGATGCATCACTAATCCTTACGGATCGCTTTCACACGAAATTTATGCTGTACGATGTATGCAGCTCAGGTTGTGGTAGTTGGGAGTCCTTATGAACTCACTATGCCAAATCCCTCAATAATATTCGTTTACGTGTTATGCTGCTCAGAAATGAATATTATTTAACTTTATAATGCAAATATTTCTTTTCTGTTGCGTTACCTACCACTGCGCAAAACCTTTGTGAAATTTTCCCAGGCGATCTTTGATGTGTATTCAGTCGATAACTCCAAGACGCCTCCTTAAATATCGTGGATAACTCACTAAAGTGAGTTGCAGTATAATATTCATCGTCCTCTCTTACAGGATATTCCGCATATGCATCCAAACAGTAGAGTGACACGGTCACTGCGATCCAATGGTTTGCTTGTAACTGTTCCTTCTACCAAGAGTTCTTCTTGGGGTGAATCATTCCATTACCTTTGGTCTGCTAATGGTTCAAAATCTGATGGACGAGGTTATGTAGTTGTAGTGAACGTAGCTAGAAATTAGCTTTTGCGAACCGGCTTCGTACTATGCATCAAACCGCTTCACCATGCAGCTAAAAACGGAGACAATGGCAAAACACACCGGCAGCTGAAAGAGGAGAGTATGGTCAACCTGTTATTGGCGCTAAAAGCTCTATACAACAACCTGAACTGGCCCTAAGGCCTGCGTCATCAGTTCTGAGAATAACTGCCGGCAGCCGACTCCGCAAGTGTAGGCATAGACCCTCAGCGTAAACCAGTATTCACAAACACGCTTCTTACCCCAGACGTTTTTACCTGTATGTATACCAATGCACAAGGTCTACTCGGCAAGCTAAACGAACTCCTCAAACGTTAGGTCTCCACACCTTGAGACCTAGTTATGGTCACCGAAACATGGCTGCACACTGAGATCTTGGATGCTGATAAGTCACTACTCGGAATGATTTCCATACGAAACAATCGACCTAGCAGGGGAGGTGGAGTGCTCATGTATTATGGATCCGACCTGCATTTTGATATCATTGCGGACCCAGAAACGCAAGTGGTCGAGTCACTTTCGTGTCGCATGCATCTAATACATGGTGGCGTGTGTTTACTAGCAACAGTTTTCAGCCATCAAATGTCCGCCTTGAAAATGGATCATTGCCTAGCTTCTGCAATGAAAGGAATCCTGGCACGACCATAGTTTCACGTCCTTCTGATGGGGGAATTCAAACCGCAAGCAATCCAAGTTCCAACATCGCAAGCGAATAATTCAAGGCTGATTTGCAAGAGGTGATCGCCGATGTAACACTGTACAAACATGTCACCTCTTCTATGCGATTCCGAACCAGTGACACACTCATTGTTTTGGACCTTGTGCTCTCAATCTAAGAACTATTACTCGACACCTTGACCATAGATACACCACTTGGCCGCAGCGATGACACGATGCTACTCCTTTGTTACATCTGTTACTCGGAGTACCGCAGTGAGAACAACGTGGAAACCTATGTGGTTACACATCCTGATATCCCGTCCAAAATCCTTCAAGAAACCGACTGGTGCTTCCTGGTCGAGAAGCCGCCTAATATCGCCTGGATGTCGTTCATGAGCAAGTGGCAAATGCATTAGAAAGCTAAGTTCTTCACCCGAAGAAAGTGGATTTGTTTCTAAGGAGCCGTACTAGAAAAGCGTCGCCTTAAGCGGTACAGAATGGCGCGCTTACAATCTCCGTCTAAGTTACCTGACTTGGGATGCGCACACAACTCAACGAAACCATTGCGTCTAGTTGATCCTCGAAGGCAAAGTCCAACATCAACAGCACTAAGTGGCGAAATTCAGTACAAATTATATGTTGCTGTATAAACACGTCAGCAAGCTCCGCAGAGTGCAGCAAGATGTTTCGGTGCTACGTGCAAAAGATGGTCTTGCGAAAACCACACAAGTTGCAGCCAACGTGCTTTGCAAACACTTAATCCATACTTTCCGGAATGAAGCATCATTTCATCCGCTTTTGACACAACTTCCATCACTACCAAGGTTAAAGCAGATATGTTTTACGGCAGCCAGTGTGATGAAAACGCTAATGTCATTGCGCGTGCACAGCTCACCTGAAGTGGACGACATCAAAACGAAGGCTTTGAAGACAGCGGCCATAAACCTTGGCGAAGCATTAGCTAGGCTCTTTCAACCTTGACTATACGAAACGCAGGTCCCCACAATGTGGAAACATGGACTAGTCACTCCTATTTACAAAACTATTAATCGTTCGGAACCCTCGAACTATCGTACAATCACTCTCCTCCCAGTTTGATCCAAAGCAATGGAACGTGTGTTTGCAGAGGCGCTCATGGAATATATTGAGAGCAACAACCTACTAGTGTCACAGCAACACGGACGCCACCGAAATCGATCCTGCACTACACATTTTCTGCTAGCCCGAGCAATATGGACGAAGTGGACCGATGCCAGAGGGGGGAGTCTACGTTATCTACCCGGACAGTTCGAAAGCGTTCCATCGTGTGAACCACCGCGTTCTCCTGCACAAGCCTCGCAACTATGAAATCAGTGACCCTGTGCTCGGTTGGATCGGCAAATTCCTCGCTCAGCTTCATTTGAATCTGAGAGGCCGTAGCTCCATATCCGAGCCAATTGACTTCCTGTCTAGCCAACCTCAAGGATCGGTACAGGAGCTACTTTTATTCCTTACATTCATTAACCATCTTGCCAGTGTACTGCAGTCGCTTTTCTTACTATTTGCAGATGATGTCAACATGTCATAATATCAGGACATCGGATGATCACATGGCGTTGCACGGCGATCCCGACATGGTGGATGCGTGGTCATCCGATAACCGGCTCCAGTACAACGTGACCAAGTGCAAAGTCGTACACAAACGTCATCAGCTTATCTCTGAATGACTACATGGGGACCAGCATTACAACATGCTTGCTTAGAAAATGACCTTGGGGTGGTCGTGCGGTACCATCTTGGTTGCTCAAAACATGCTAACACGGCATCAAAAAGAGCCAGTCAACAACTTGGAGGGCTTTTGGCAATTTTGAGCCATCAATTTTCCACAGAAGCTAGACGCCTACGTGAGGCCTCACGTGGAACATTCGATTTAGACCTGGCGTCCTTGGTGCAAGTGCGACGTCGGTGCACTTGAACCTCCAAAAGGTAGGGCGACCAAACTCGTTCTAGGGATGTTACAACTATCCTACCAACGGAGACTGCAGTCCCTGAGATTGTACAGTGGTGAATATCGACGTCAGCGATGAGACGCAATAATGGTTTACTTAATAATGACTAACCCAACTCACCCAATTTGCAATCTGTTGCAGCTTTGAGGCTATCATCTCAAACTGGCTAAGCACTACAGCCGAGTTTATTGTCGACGCAACCTTATCTCACTCCGCATGTCCGCTATCTGGAAGGCCCTTCCGACACACCTTGTACTTGCCTCTACATTAACGCTATACAAACAAGACTTTTATGAAACGCTTTCCAATTTGCATAAATTGATGTAATCCGTTTCACTTAGAGGATGTAATAATACGAATCTAACTATTGCTTAAAGGCCCCCTTCGCAAAATGGCGGTGAGGATGCAAGCAGAAGTGTCCATCTGATTAGCATGGATTTATATAAATTAGGCTGCGTCAGTCAAACGTTTCTCCTACTGAAGAAGAAAGATCCTAAAATCTGGCTAAACTTTATTTATAACCGCTCGATAGCTTTCGTAGGTGCTGGTTGATGAAGCCGCTTGGTAAGTTCGCCAAACTTAGAGCGCTTTCTGAGCAGGTACCTACCAGTATGATCTATCCAAAGTGGCTGCGCCCATGTTTCACGTCTCCTAATGTGTGGGATGTGGGGAGCAGAGATCCCGGTGAGGTATGCCTTAAATTTCTTCCAGGCTGTCTCAATGGTGTCAGCCACGGTGATCGCATAAGTCAGAACTGAAGCTTCGTCTCGCATTGCGTAGAAGTCCGCCCGCCAAATATTTGGACACGCATCAGCGGTAGCTTGATGACACTTAGACAGAGCACATCGAAATGATACGCAGACATGCTCACTGGCTCCTATAGGACAGCCGTATGTAATACCATATATGAAGCCGTGAGACTTCGCAACTACATATAACATTTTCACTTTAAATTGGACATTTTTCAAACCAAATTGGACATATTGCAAACAAAATTGGACACGTTGCTATCTAAGTAGCAACTCGCCAATTTGTTGGTAAGAAACGCGCAGTAAGACTGCTGAATGATGTTCAGAATATACATTGTGATGACGCTAATACACCGGCATTGTGTAAGCAGCGGGCTACACTGTAAAACATTTGCTTGATCGTGAGCAGCGACCGAAGTTTCGAACTACGCTCCCCTCTCCCCATTGACATACGCCTAGTTGGTGTGCAGTGCCCATACGAATCAACCTGTGTAGGTGTGTGACAATTGGAAAATCGGACGTCCGAATCGTAATTGTGTAGCAATCATTTTGTGAGTGGATTGCGATGCGCAATCTCAATGTGCACCGTTATTCTCATTAGAGGGAACCTTGTCCGATTCGGTCAATGGGACCATGTCGGATGAAGCAGGTAGGCGGTGTCCCAGCTTCGCCCGTCTCTCTATTAGCTTTCGCAACTGCCACGTTATTGTATCAGCGTAAGCTGTAATGACCCCAGCAAAACCAGTCTAGATCTGTAGACTATTGTTGCAACATATCAACTACTGAGGAGTGGGCCGATTACACGATGTTCAGACCACATTGTGGTCAAGATAATGTAACCGAACTGCGTACGTAGCAGGTGATTGTGTAAACCCTTCTCTTGACATGAGTGCCGTTCACCTCGGTCAAAATCGGTGACCTATTTTCCCCTACACCCCCCATAGGAATTCATGTGTTTTGTCTGGGTGTGTGGACCGACCTATGCAGCGGTACCACTATTGGAGCCGAGCATACGATAATGGTTCCACTCAACACGACTTAGCTTTATTAGCTCCGTGCCGCACGAAACGACCAAATTGAGTGACGAACAACAGTAGAGCTGGTGTCCGACGCGACGGCACTGCAGGCGAACATCATTTGCGCAAAGAGAAATTCTCACAAAACTTGTGCTGGTCGACGGCAAAACTACTCGGGAAGCCGCTGAAGTCGCCGGTGTTAACGCGAGTACGGCAAGGAACATCATTAATGCCTACAAGCGAGAAGGCTCAAATACACAGCGCACCTGCGGTGGAAAGAATAGGGAGAAGCTGACTTCCAATATATTGCAGGGCGTCGAAGAACCGGTTGAACGGCACTTTGAGGACACATTGGTGCAGCTGCAGATGCGTCTGAGAGAGAATGGGATAAACCTATCAGTATCCGCTGTCTTCAACGCCCTCAGAAGACTAAAGATAACTCTCAAAAAGTGTCGATTAGTCGAATCAGTGGAAGTGGTTTTGTTGGGGCTGTTAAAGCTGACAGGCCTGTCAACAGAGCTACGAATTGCTTGCGATTCATTAGCTTCCAGGGTGCATCCTGTGTGGCGCTGATGCTGATCATGTTGTCTAGCCTTGCGCAATCTGTAGCAACGCTAGGCTGGAAACCTGAGCGGCCTCTAGATCGATGTGTGAATAGTGTCGGCGTTTCCACTAATTCCGTCGGGTTATTATTATTTACGATATTATTAGCTCTCTGGAACGGAGTGATATTGCTACTAAACTTCGGTTGTGTTAGTGGGCAGTCAGCCGCAGTCGCGAAGTCATCTAGGACACTTGCACTGAGAACATGCGTGTGAATCTCCTTAGCTCATGAAGTGCGTAAGTCGTTTTGAGAAAGGTCAGGTGCGCTACTCTGTTTCTTTGGAACAGGCATATTTATCCGCTCAACTGGTGTCTTATCTGACGTTATAAAATTATTCTAAAGTTTGGTTGTCTAGCCTTGCGCTATCTGTAGCAACGCTAGGCTGGAAACCTGAGCGGCCTCTAGATCGATGTGTGAATAGTGTCGGCGTTTCCACTAATTCCGTCGGGTTATTATTATTTATGATATTATTAGCTCTCTGGAACGGAGTGATATTGCTACTAAATATCGGTTGTGTTAGTGGGCAGTCAGCCGCAGTCGCGAAGTCGTCTAGGACACTTGCACTGAGAACATCCGCGTGGATCTACTTAGCAGGTGAAATGCGTAAGTCGATTTGCGTAAGGTCAGGTGCGCTACTCTGTTTCTTTGGAACAGGCATATTTATCCGCTCAACTGGTGTCTTATCTGACGTTATAAAATTATTCTAAAGTTTGGTTATCCCTTTTATAACTGGCATGTTCCATATTACCAATTTCGCACTCTGTTTTTTGAATTTCAGCAGCACCGGGCTATTATGCTTTTAGCTTTTCTTCATTAGTCGCTTCGCAAGGCACTCATCAATAGGAAGCCCGATGGTGTCAGTAGTAATTGTTTCCGCTTCTTCAACAAGACAGGTCGCATATTGACTGAAGATGACCTACATAATTGATACAACTCAGGGTCGTTTTGCTGTGCACCTGCAATGACTGCTAGATTGATAGCAATACAGTCATCCGCAGAGATCACTTGCGCAAGGCGGCGTTGCGCACAATTGAGACACGTCGAATATTGGTCGTAAACTAAGCGAAATCGTTTCGCTATCGAGATTCCCGATGGTAGTGTCGGTACGTTGTCGAACCGAACACGTACTTTAGTGATTTATGGATAGGGAAGACGACCAAAGTGCTACCTACTAATAAACGTCGAAAGTGAAGTATCACTGGCAAATGCCTACTAGTACTATAGAGAACGTCCTGTAGCAAGATTCGATAGGTAGTAGGCCTTTGGAGCGAAACGCCAAAGGCTGTCAAGTGTCACCTAGTCATTTCTGCGAAGCAGTGCGGAGTGCGACCTCCGAGATGCCGGTACTGAGGGAGAGTAGAGGCTATCTGGTCGTAAGGAGAAATAGAAATTTTGTTGATGATAACCTCCTTCAGCGACTAAAAAGCAGCACGTTTTGTGCCAGGTATTTCGAATTTATTGTGTTTCTCTCGGAGTGAGTCTGTGAGGGATTGCATCAGCGACGAGCAGGTAGGTATGAGCCGTCGGTAAATGTCAACATGCTCATAAAAACGCCTAAGCTGTGTAAAAAAATGAGGCTCGGGGTAGTCGATAATCGCTTGGGTTTTTATTCTGCATTGATATGAGGACTCCAGAAGCGGTACGATGGCCAAGGATATGGACTGAGTCGACACGAAACGAACACTTTTAAACTGATCGTCACCCCTTGATGAGATAAGCAATCAGTAAATATCCAAACGTAACGTACTTGCTCTTCCCGTGAAAAGAGTTTGCGATCAATATGTCATCGAACTAAGCTTAAATGAAGTCTAAGCTGCGATAAACTTAGGCGATGAAGCTCTGAAGGGTTCACGCGGCATTATATAGACCAAATCGCATTCCGAAGAATACAAACAAATCAAGTGTGGCTGACACGGCAGCTTTAGCGATGTCTGTCATTGCTACCGCAATTTGGTTCTGTGCACGAACTCTGTCGATTTTTCGAAATATTGAATTGACTACTAGACTGGCAGTGAGATCCACGATGTGTTGGATCGGATAACTATCCAGCGTTGTAAGGGTAGTTAGGGCTCGTTAGTCGCCGAAAAGATGCCAGTCCCCATGACTTTCTTCGGGACCAAGTGGAGAAGAGACACCTATGTGTTATTGGACGGTCTGACGATACCGATCTGAAGCATGGGGTTGAATTCAGTTCATACTGCAATTAGTTTGTCCAGATCAAACCGTCTTGGTTGTACGATAGCTGGTTGATCGCGCAAGATTATATGATTAGCAATGTTTATCGTGAAGTCTGGAAGATATGCAACTGGTCAAACCAGTTACGGGTATTCGGAGAGAAAGCCCATCTTGTCGGACGGTGCGTTTGTGATCTGAAAAACAGGGCTAAGTATCGGGGCATGCGAAAGGACGCCATAAACCACTAGTTTCCACGGTTTTCTAGAAGCATATGGAGATCAGTCTCAACAAACAATCCAAAATGGCGGAGGAAATCGTTACCGATTAATGCGAATGGTACAGTCGCAATCATAAAAACCGAGGAAACATCTAGGCCGAAGTTTATAGGCTCATCATGTGCTCATCAAATGAGGCTATCGGAGAACCGTTGGCTGCACCCTGGTTGTACGTGGGATTTGAGTGCTGGCCGTTCGCGTTCTTAGGGATGACGCTCACCTTCGCTTCTGTGTCGATGAAGAACGTGATGGAAGAACGTCGATACTTAAAAGTAAAACATCGACATGTTTTGTTAGTAGTGGAAGCGTTAGTCTTGCTAGCTTGCTAGCTTTTCGGTTTCCATGAGTCGGTCGAGTCATGCTTTGTGCAGGAGGACCAGCAACATCTACGTTCCCCGCCATACTGCAGTTGACACCAGCGCAATCTTCGTTGAGTTCAATACTATCGAACTGAGGTGGCAAGGAAATGATGCGCTTTTGTGTCGAACTAGACGTACGCTGCGCAGGCACAGACGAGCCTCAGTAAAAGTTAGTCAAAACGTGATCTGCTTCTGAAGATGGAAAGCGCTGCTTCGAATCCTTCATTACTGCCCACCTGCCTTGAAGTAGCGCAATTCCCACTTCTAGTGGGTCAGATCGGCCAGACGACTGAGCGAGTGTGAGACTGGTTTTTCATCGTTGAGAATAAGTCACCGATGCTACTCGTCGTCTGCACATATCTTTATGCCCTTTTTACTCGAGAATATAGAACCAGCAAGGCGGAGCAATATCGTGGGTTTGCGACTACCCAACTTGAGGCCATTAAGCTGATCCAATCGAGCCCTGCGCTAAACTGTGACTCCTTTAAAATAGTTTGCCTCAATGTTTCGTATTTGGCTTCGCTCGGTGGGCAAAGTAGGATTGCTTGCACTTGCGTCACCACCGATAAAGAAGACGTGAGACTGCTGATTGCATCTCGATCGATCCGTCTGAATAGTTTTATATGCTTGCTCGATCACGAAAATAGCAAACCGGACATCTGGGCTGTGTTCCATGAAATCCATCAGCTTTGCCTTCACCGTCCACCATAAATTTTAATGCGACGCAGCTCACGGTTCTATCGCTGTCGAATTTTGCTAAATTACTATTTTTTCCCAAGACACTGGGATCTGCGATTTGTGCAGCAAATGCTGCATTCTTCTCATACACCAATGCGCCAATTGTCGCATTGTTCTAATCAAACCAATCAGGCCGTTTACAGTTTGCGTGCCCGACGGTCTTCTGGGCAGCAGCTGTAAAGTGGTTTTGAATGTGGTGCCACAAGTCGCCCACTGTGCTTATACAGTCAACATCACACAGGTGTGCAGCCAACGCATTCTCCAGCTCAAAACATTTCGCTACATGGTTGGCGGCATCCGGTTTCGCATTTGCCTGGCACTGTGGCCAGCCAAAGGAAGCCTGCGCCTACAGAGGGACTATAAGTGGCCTGCGCTGCACCACCCACCATTCCATCCACACACCCCATATCCAGTGTAAACTAGAAGGAATAAGACCGGGAGGCATGTGGATGGGAGCCAAGTTTCATCAACGGAACCGGCCCACACTCCTTCATGGGCAAACACAAGCACGCTGTAGTTGTGGAAATAAACGCACACAAGGCGGTGGCTAGACCGTAGTCCGTTCCACAGCGAGTGCATGAAACCGCTCTTCGAGCATAGCATCACCACAAGGACCGTGCACCCCGTCACCTCTAGCAACGACCAACTAACTCCTAGAGCCAGTATGGACGAGGTTGTGTGTAACGGACAGGTAGGAACCTTGTCAACATGCACCTCAGACGCAGCCACACCGGGGATGTCAAACAACAACCAATCACTTGAAAATATTTCTGTTAAAGAATACCGCTTTAGCCCAACTGTGGTGAAGAAGCAACATGAATGCTACGTCAGCCTCAGTATGGGGCATGTTTCGACACACACATGCAAACAAACAGACCAACAAGATAAGCGGGACATGGTTTTCACACCTATGGCCAGAGCATTCTAATGCTGACCGATAAATTTTTTTGAACGCAAAGCAGTTTAATTCGGTTAGTTGCAAGCGCCACCACGAAAAGGAGGAGGCGAGAATTCGTGTGCTGTAATTGGATTGTGAACATCGAAGTGTTCTCTATTCGGTCACCTGTGGTCAATAAGTGTCGGCCGATCGAAGAGGCTGATGGCTTGCTCGAACTTGCAGCTTGACTCTGGCCAGTTTCCTACGCGGTCGAACCTTGAAAACACTTAGGCACATACTCCTTCATTCGGTACCCCAATATTTTATCGGCCCTGCCTATGTAACGGGCGCCGCAGTTACAAATGAATTGATAAACGGAATGCGATTTAGCCCCGATAGGCACAGCATCCTTTACAGAAGGACTTGGCAGTATTTGGGTTTTCTTAATGACAACGACCTTGGCGGCATAGTAACTTGTCTGTATGGCACAGATCAGACGCCTTGTGGTCATCAATAAAGAGACGTCAGATTTAAATGGCAGTTCAATGATTACAGGCTTCTTGGGTATCGTGTGCACTAGGTCCATTGGTCGCACTTAACCATATTTATCGATGAACTTTCGGGGTAGCCGTTTTCAATGATCGTGTTGGTAATAAACTGCAGTTCGCCAGCCAGACAATCAACGGCGCAGATTCTTCTGGCACGGCTAATCAGGGTTCTCCCGCGCGTCCGCTTGCATAGTATGGTGTGAAGCTAGTGAAATGCAGATGCTGCCCCGACCAAGTTGATTTCCTATAGACAGACCTCTTAATCTGCTCGTTTTCTCTGCGGCTGATGAAGATATCCAAGTGAATATTATTATGAGTTATTGTTAAAGACGCTGATAAGATAATACGAAATGCTTGCATTTGCCCGCCTTTCTCTTCTTACTGCGCTTTCCAACTTACTAAAGGGGACTAGCTATTTCCAATTCAAATGGAACGAAAAGACAGCTATTCCAAAGACTTTCCTTTCCTTACCACCGACTTTCCGAATCATGCTTCTCGATTAACAGGTAGGGCAATAAATCAATGTAAAGAACAATGAAACAATGAATTTATCACGGATATAAAAAAGCTGCTTAACAGTTTTTACAGTTAAAGAGTGAGATCCAGTTTGGACGTGTCAAAATAACTAAAATATGCAGTCGTGGAATGGCCCTACATTTAAATAAACACATTGTTCGCTTACGTTGTCGATTGCACCAGTAACCTGTTTTAACTCATATAATGCTGGTGATGTAAGGTATCAGAAAGTCGTCTTGCCTTCAGCTATTTCATTACAGCTATTGTGCCTTAATACAAAGGAATGAAGAAAAAATCTGTGGCACGCCGGCAGAGACCATAGTAACCGATGGACATCTATCCGAAGTGCTAACAGACGACTTTCGTGCCGCAAAAGTTATCTTGTGTCTACCGAATGTGATCGTGATTGGACGGGGAGGCCAAGCATGAGGGGGATGGATAAAGAACATACAACACAAACGCCACTGGGGCCGGCCACTAGCCTTATCAGCAAGTGTGTCCAACCGAACGTGTTCATCGTTCATAGGAATCAAACCAGGTACTTGGGACGCACCAAGGGAAGCCAACTTCGAAGTGAGGGATTTCATATCTCACGACCAAGTCATCGCTTGGCCTGCCATCCTCATCTTGCGACCGCACCACCGGCGAGCAAACAACGCACGTCGCGGAAATCGGCGTGCTGGCATGCGCAACACGTGGCCAAGCCATCGGAGACTGGTGCGTGACATAATGGTGATGAGCGGTTCACTCGCCCTTCCCGTACCAAATACTTAAAGCCCAACATGCTCAATGCTCACGCGGTGCTCCCACCAGACACGAACTAAGCTACGAAGGCAGCGGTGATTAAATGCGATGAGCCACATTATGTCTGTCGACCTAATGAGCCAGGTTTCACAGCTATATAGGAGAGTTGAACGGAGGGGGGCGTTTTAAACTCTGCCCTTCAGGGCAAGCGTAATGTCGCATCTGCGTCACAGGTGGCGGAGATTAGCAAAAAATACACAACCTTTGGTTTTATGGTCCGTTAACTCATCTTCGATTCCACGGGCGCTATTATAGCTGCACAGGTGCTTGAATTCCTGTGGCGTAGGTGATGTCATTCACAATCAATTCAAGGTTCTGATCCGGACAACGGAGGAGCATATATGATAAAATGCGAAGGAAAATTTCACAGCTAAGATACAACAAATGCGTAGAAGGTCCGGTGGCATTCCAACCGGCTATACTGTTTCGCAAACTTCAAATGGTGGCCTCTCAGTTAGGTGTTGTGGCAGCTTTTCAATGACGGGGGGTATGGGTGACTATGGTCCTCGAGGATCTGATCCACGAGTATGCTGCGTGAATATGTCTCAAGTGTTGGAGTAGCAATGTTGACTGGGTGATAATTAGATAAGTGCTATTGCGTGCAATCATGCATGAAGTTCGTAGACCCCAAGTATGCACAGTTTCATTTTAATGAACCAGGATGTCCATTAGCCAGCTGTGGAGAAGGGGTACATCAGCTTAATTGATTTCTGCCCACCAAAAATCCATCACTCGCAACATATTGTATGAATACGCTAACGGAGGTCTGTGGTACCTAAATGTGCACGTTTAATTAAAAGATGCTTTAACAATACCGTTAATCGCGTAGTGCCATCATAACTTTTGCGTTGTATTAATACCATCAAGTTGGTTGTGAATGCAGTGACCATAATAGGATTGTACCTTATAACAGAAAGACGCCACCTATGACGGCGGCGCGACATCACTCTTGCTCTGAAGGGTAGAGTGTACAATGCAGCGGTACGTTCGACCTTACTGTACGGTTGCGAAACCTGGCCCCTAAGATGGGCGGACATGAAGAGGCTAGTTACGTTCGACCATCGGTGTCTTCGCAGTTTGGCTCACATCTGGTGGGAACACCGCGTGAGTAACGAGCGTGTTCGACCCATTGTTTACGGCCCAGGAAAAGGATCTGAACCGCTCAGCACCGTTATTTCCCGCACCAGGCTCCGATGGCTGGTCCACGTGTTACGCATGCCAGCCCACCGACTCCCTCGATGTGCGTTGTTCGCTCATCGGGGATGTGGATGGAAGAAGAGGAGAGGTGGCCAAGCGATGACTTGGTCCAGGGGAATGAAGTGCCTCACTTCGGAGATAGCCTCGGTTGGAGCGTCACGGCTGCCTGGTTGGGGTCCAAAATACAGTGAACACGTTTGGCTGGATACACTTGCTGACATGTCAAGCAGCCTACCTCGGTGACGGTTGTGCTGTGAGTTTCTTTGTCTCTCCCCATCCCTTTTAGCCACCCCCTCCATCTACGATCTCATTTCGTAGGGTAAAACATAATATTTTTTTTCTTTTTGCCTGGTAGCTGGCTGGTAGCTTACCAGAACGATGCCTATCCGTTGCTGGTAGCTCAGCTGGCATACAAATTTTGTAGCGATTTTTCTTTTTATATATTGTATTATATGGTGCGCTGAGGCTGGTGGTGGCTTAATCCTGACAGATTGTCTACCCACTGCTGCTACTGTTGTGCCATTTGCTCATGTCCTGGGCGCCTCCTCGTCGCGACCGCTGGGTGGGAGTTTGGTTTCGCCCTTATCCCTGCTAAGATCCAGGACACCAATCCGCATGAGTCAGTGAACTGACCATGTGCTAGACCCGCTGCCTGTCGAGTGTTCATCTAATCAAAGGCTTTGGCTGAGGACCCGAGTCGTTCTCCTGTCAGGAGTGGGCGCCCTGGCAGTATCCTAGTCCATCCTCTCCGGAGGTTAGGAAGTGGTCGATGGCCCACTTCAAGTAAAGTCTAGCCATGGGAGACAACAGGTTTACGGGTTATAAGCTCACAGCTCGATTAGCGTAGAGCACGAGCGCCACGCTTTCTCTGAAGGTGGAAACGGACCTCCGGGTGTTCAATGGTTTGCTACTGCCCCGCCTCAAGCTAGGCAGCCCTTAATCAAATTGGTGCAAACCCGCCGAAACCCATCTGCGTCTGGCCGTGGTCGCAGGTGCGTATCCTACTGCGGTCGCAAAACATTTATAAAACTTTCCAGCACCTCAAAGGCTGTGTGTGACGGCCGTCAAGCAGATCCCAATCTGTCTCTGCAATCAGAATCCTGAGATGGATCTACTCCCACTGCCTTGTGGGTCAAGCTATTGAGCCAAAGGCTCCGGGCGGCGTCCCTCAAGCAAACCTCCAAATCATGCACTGACTTGTGGATCGGGCTATTGAGCCAAAGGCTCCAGGTGGAGTCCCTCAAGCAAACCTCCGAAGCACAACGACCACCTCGCGTTCGATTGCCCACCAATGCAATCGTATGCCTGCGCGCAAAGCACTCAACATCGAGTGCTGGAACGTGCGCACGCTACTGGACCGGAACTCCAGCGAGCGCCCAGAGCGACGCACTGCAATCGTCGCGATGGAACTGGCGCGTTACCACATCGATATTGCGGCGCTCAGTGAAACCAGGTTAGCTGAGCAAAGTAAGTTACATGAAGCAGGTTCTGGCTACACATTCTACTGGGTGGGGAACGCCGCCTCAACACCACTTGTACATGGGGTCGGATTTGCAATATCCGATCGCCTCCATGGCCAGCTCGTGGATAAATCGACGGGCATCAGCGCGCGGCTGATGACTTTTTGCCTGCGACTCGGAAGAGGTACGTTTGCTACTTTTATAAGCACGTACGGTCCGACCATGTGTTCTTCCGATGACACGCGTGATCAATTCTACACTGAGCTATCCTCCGTGATACGGTCTGTGCCGAGGAGCGACCGACTATTTCTGCTGGGTGATTTCAACGCGCGCGCTGAGCTTGATGCATCGGTGTGGACAGATGTTATCGGTGCGCGTGGCATTGGTTCAGCGAAAGTGAACGGTGACAGGCTGCTCTCACTGTGTGCCACTCACGGCCTGACGATCACGAACAATCGTTTTACACTGAGTGCGAGTGATATAGCAACTTGGACGCATCCACACAGTGGTCAAGCTCACCTGCTCGACTATGTCATCTTACGCCAACGTGACATACGTGAAGTGAGCACGACACGTGTATTGCGTGGGGCTGATTGTGGCACTGATCACAAATTGGTGCGGACCAAACTGTACATATATTTTCCTAAATCTATGTAATTCGCTCCCGCTGTGAATCGGCGTAAAGTTAACCTTCTCTCCCTCGGTACTGTGGCGAAAAGTACTAAGCTGAAGAAGGCGACGGCTGCACTCCTGTGTAATGTGGAAGGCATAGCCACATTGGGTGACCTGTGGCACCACATTCGCGACCAGGTGACAGCTGCTGCCGAGGAGACCATCGAGCGCGCAAACTGAAAGCGTCCTGATTGTTTTGATGAGAACTATGCGATGATTGGCGCATTAGTGTCGGAGAAGAATGCATCATTTGCTGCACATTTGGCAGACCCAGTGACTTGCGGAAGAGTCGGCAGTTTCGCAAACTTCGACGGCGACTGACCCGAGAGCTCCGTCGCATTATAAATGCATGATGGACGGAGAAGGCGAAGCAGATGGATTGCTACGCCGAACGCCGTCAACACAAGGAATACTTTGACCCCTTGAAGGCGACGTATGGACCGAGATTGGAGCATCTGCGGACACTGATCGACGGTAGTTCACGCGCTACCTGCACACAGACTGCAGACATAATGCAGGTCTGGCGAAAACACTTTGACTGTCTCTTGAACAACCGTTCAGAGATCGACTGGCCTACATTGAACGGCCTCAAGCAGCACGATGTGAAGGCGAATCTGGCAGACAAGACGACACTGGATGGGACGCAGAGAGCACTTGCTCAGCTGCGAAACGGCAAGTGTGCCGGTGTTGACGGGATCCCGCCTGAAGTATCGAAACACTGCGGACCCGCGTTGTTGACTGCGCTGCACCACTAGGTGCAACGTGTATGGATTGAGGAGGAGGTGCCTCCTGAGCTGAAGGATGCATTATGATACCACTATACAAGGGCAAAGGGAGCAAGCAATGTTGCACGAATTATGGTGGCATCAACTTGCTGAGTTGTGTGGGCAAGGTGATTGCCCGAATCCTGCTCACTTGCCTCGTCAGTCAGGTTGTGGAACCTAATGTGGCGGAAGAGCAATGCGGATTCCCTTCGGGTCGCAGCACTATAGATATGGTGTTTGCGGCTCGTCAGTTGCAAGAGAAGTGCAGAGAACGACACCAGCCATTGTACTCGCTTTTTGTTGATTTCACAAATGCATTTGATACGGTGAATCGCGAGGCATTTTGGCTGGTGTTGGGTAAGTTTGGTTGCCCGCGTTAGTTTGTAAGTATAATTGAATGTCTGCACCGTGGTATGCGATCGAGGGTGCAGCTCGGATGACTTTGAAGTTGTCTCTGGTGTGAAGCAAGGCTGTGTCTTAGCTCCTGCTCTGTTTAACATTTATCTTCATGCAATCATGTTTTGTGCTTTTGATGCGGCTTTGCTTACGGTGTTCGTGTGGAGCACCGTATTGACGGTGGGTTGCTGAACATCCATCGTTTCGGTGCTAGAACTCTAATCTGTGAGATAACTATCCGTATGTTGCTGTTTGCTGACGACTCTGGGTTGTTTTCACTCAGCGCGGATGAGTTGCAGCAAACGACTAGTGCTCTGGCTTGGACAGTGGCCAAATTCGGGCTCACCATTAATACACGCAAAACTGTCTGTATATTTCAGCCCTTACCGGAGGTGCAATCTTCAATTTTGCCGCAAATCAGCATTGGTGCTGAAGTATTGGAAACCACCTCCCGCTTCTGCTACCTTGGGAGTGTGATGTCCACTGATCAGCAGCTACACAGTGAGCTGCATATCCGCGTGTCAAAGGCAGCGGCGGCATTCGGGAAGCTTGAGTACCGAGTGTGGAACAACCATCAGCTTACCGTTGGCACGAAGCTGATGGTGTACAAATCCAAGGTGCTGTCCGTTCTTCTATACGGCAGTGAAACGTAGACGATGTACCGGCGGGATGTGCGATATCTCGAGCGGTTCCATCAGCAGTGTCTGCGACGGATTTTGCGCATCGGCTGGGGCGACAGATTTGCAGACACGGACGTTTTGCGCCGAAGTGGGATGTATGCAGTTGACTGCATAGTTTTATTGAGACACCTGAGGTGGCTCTGTCATGTGTGGCGTATGAATTCGACGCGGATACCGAAGCAGATATTATATGGTCAGCTAAGTATTGGGAAACGGCACGTGCGGAAACCAAAGTTACGTTACCAGGACATGATCAAAGTGAGCCACACACGTTCTAATCTTGATTGCAGATCACGGGAATCGAAGGCGGTTGATTGGCGTTCATGGCGCGAGCTGATCACGAAGGCAGTTGCTGAGGTGCAGGAGAAAGCCGTCATGCATGCAGAGAAGAAGCGGTAAGTGCGGAAGCGGCAAGCACCGATAGGTTGTTCTCCATCGACATCCAGCGCATGGTGCTGTAGCACATGCGGTCGCGACTGCCTGAGTCAGACAGGCCAAGTTAGCCATCAGCGAAGCCACTGGGGACCACTACCGAAGCGACGACGGGTCCTGCAGAGAACGTAGGCAGAACCGGCGCAGCGTTTGTAGGTACGCTGCATTCGATTTACTAACCGCGTGCTTGCATGCTAAGTCTCTTTATTTCAGGTGGTGGCTTTTCAATTTTGTCTAAATGCTTTTCTTTCTCATATAAATGTCTACCTGTATCTTTTCCATCAACTTGCACACCTCGCTTAAGCCAATTGTATTCGAGTTCCCTAACCTTTTGTGTTCGTGGCATTCCGTAAAATATACTTTCTGACCTCATGAATTTATCTAGGATTCGTTTGTAAACAACTTATTTCATATGTTCATTAACTTAAGGGTTATGTCACCGTTTCCTTATACATTAATCGAGTTATTTTCTTTGTCTCTCTCTCTCCAAGTGATTGGCTGTTGTTTGATATCCCCGGTGTGACTGCGCTTGATGTGGCTGTTGACAAGGTGCCTACCTGTCTATTACCCGCTACCTCCTCCATACTGGCTCCAGGAGACAGTTGTTCATTGCCGGAGGGGACGGGGTGCACGGTCCTTGTGGCCGTGTTTGGCTCTAAGAGTGGTTCCATGCACTCAGTGTGGAGCGGACTACGGTCCAGTCACCACCTTGTGTGCGTTTATTTCCACAACTACATCGTGCTTGTGTTTGCCTATGAAAGAGTGTGGGCCTTATCCGTTGATGAAACGTGGCTCCCATCCACATGCCTCCCGGTTTTATTCCTTTGGGTTTACACTGGATATGGGGTGTGTGGATGGAATTTTGGGTCATGCAGCGCAAGCCATCCGTGGTCCCTCTGTAGGCGCAGGCGTCCTGTGGCTGGCCACAGTGCCAGGCAAATCCGAAACCGGATGCCGCCAACCGTATGTATTTCCTTCATGTATTGCGGCACAATAGCGAAGGTTTTTCCCACCTCTAGCTGGCGTGTATAATGATGAAATATTGATGATATAACAACAAGGATGATTCAAAATATTGATTCATGTCTTCCAAAATAAAAGCGGAACTGTCAACACCACATTCATTCACAATATAATTATTCACCTGTGGTACAACGAATCTTCTCCAGTTGCATTTATCAACAGTTTGTTGCATTGCATCGGATCAACAATTTCAGCAACGGCATTTTTTCAACAATCATGTTGTCCGCATAGTAACCTATGTACATTACGTATTCCCATAAGCCCATTTTGCAATTGAGGGAAAACCATTCTCCCATAGATCAAATGAGATTTGCCAGGCAAGAGATTAGCGAGTTTTGTATAGAGTGGATTTCTCCTCATGTGACTTAGTTAATCCGAGAAATATTTGTTGTGATTTTTTAACTTATATGCGGGAAAACTGGTTAGTACCTGTCTTGTCTGACCAGTAGCGACTCGTGTCACATTACTTTGGGTAGAGTGGAGGAATGGAGCTTAAACTAACCACCTGTGTTACCCGTACTGATACATGACTGGTCCTAACTGTCCTTCGCAATACTGCAGATTTGCCCATCGTGTTTAACGAGGTGATGTGGCTCTCACCGTGATATTGGTCATGCTATATCTCCGTCCTCTTCGGATTTTTCCCATTATATTAAACATGAGCAAGGTGGAGAAATTCATATTTGACCATATGCGGATCTATGCAGTTCTGCTTGCTCTATTTGTGGAGACCAATCCTTCCCGTTTCACTGATGTCGAGTCTGGACAATGTTTCGTCGCCTATTCCGGAAGGATTGAATTTTGCGATGGGGATAAAAAGCTGTAAGACGAAGGAGTCAAACGGGGTCTCAACATGTTTCTGGTCGATCGATACTCCACAATGCTGAGACCCTACATACCGGCATGCATGATCTGCTGTTTACTTTGGGCTCGTCCACGGTTGGTTGGCAGACAAACGATCCAGGCCATTATTATCGGGTGACAGAGTCCATTAAAAGGAGAAATGCACGGTGGCGACGGAGTAGTGATTGTGTTCACTGCGTAAGGTTTCAAAGCTGAACTGCAACATTCCACAGTGCGGACGCTGGTTTGTAGCACATCGACTTACAAATATGTTGCGTCAACTGCTCCAACAGATTTTCCGATGAAATGAGCTAATGTCATGCATCGTTACTTCATTCCGCGTAATCAATCCACTGCGTGTTTTGACAAACTGAAAACAGTCACTATAATACTATGTGCATCCAGGCGAGTACGAGACAGAACCGCGATGCTGTAACTACCACGAGATCTGTGAGGCATTGCTGTCGTTTATCCTCCATTACAGTCGGCTCCCAGCCGGCAAGATCCTGTCAAGTTTGTTTTCCGTATGGTATGAAAGGGGCAGAAATCATCTCTCTCAGTTGCTTTGTCATACCGTTCTTCCGCCGTTATCTATGAACCATTGGCATCGGGGTCCATTGGTTCGTTCCTGTTGGAGCCGGGGATATGCACCACTGACGTGTTGCCCTCTTTATAGCGCAAAACTATTGTCGACCTCTATTCTTAACACAGGGGCGGAATTTCGTGCCAAAATCCGCATTCAGCATGATTCTGCAATCCCATCTTTGACCATGCTCATATTGCTGTCAAAAGTTACCACTATTTTAATAACTCAATTATTGTTATTATATATATATATATATATATATATAAACGAGCTGAGTACAGATGATGTACCATCAGAACCATTGCGAAATAAAGGAGTGAAATTAAATACAACATGAAGAAAACGAAATGTTCGGTTTTACACACGTCGTTTTTGTTTTTGTGTCTTGTAGCTTAATATTCCATGGAGCGTTAACTAATAGTTAAAACGGTTGAACAGCACTGTCTCCACTGACGCCATTGCGCGACAAAGCCTCAAACGTTTCTAACCACTGGCAGTCCGGATCTCGTGCTCCCCATACTGGAAGGTTGATCCGTCCGACAGATGCTAAGCTTATGGTTGCATTCTTCATGCTCCTTCCCTAAGTCATTGGTTGTCTACCGCGGCGCTTTTCTAACCACTTCCGGGAAGCGCAAATAACGCTCGACGGGGAAGGCGATAGGCCGGCATGCGCAACACGTGGCCGAGTCAACGCATGCCGTGTCGGAAAATGACCGTTTGGAGGCATAGGCTTGTTGCTCCAAACAGTCGCTCTCGGACTTCTGTGTTACTCAAGTGATGCTATGACCACACGCGAGCAATCGTATGCAGACGAATGACGAAAATTGGAAATCGTCGTGGGTCTTCAGAGCGAGTCGGGTAGGTCTCATAACCGTACAAGAAGCCCGCACGGACAGAAGCAACGTATAACCTGCCCTTGAGTTTGATACCGACTTCCCCATGGCGCCATAAGTTTCTCAGTCTAACGAATGCAATGCGTGCCTTGACGATCGGTTGTGAGACCTCAACTAAACTACAGCCAGCAGTGCTACAAATACTTTCATAAGTGAAGCAGTGGACTTGTTACAGGACGTTAATAGTAATGGTGTAGATAGGCGCAGGCAATAGCGAATCCTGGAGTAGTATTTTATCATTGCCTGGCGTGAAACACAGGCCATAATTGAATTCTTCTATCACTACGCGCTTCAGAGCGTTCTGAACGGATTGTGAATCGTTCCCGAGCAAAGCGATATCATCGGCGTAGTCCAGGTCCGCGACTCTGTCACCTGGGAGAAACTCAACACCGCAGTTTTGAGGACCTTCCAATGTCCGTTGGACGACATCTTCAATACCAAACTTGATGAGGAAGGGTGGGATGAAGCAATCGTGGCGCACGCTGCTGGTGAGTGCAAACGCTATGGAATACCTGCCGTAAGCCCTGACTTTGCCTGACGGTAGAGATCCTTCTACATGTTTACAAACACGTCGAGCACACCCTTCTTTAGTAGACATCTCCACAACGCAAATATATCTACTGTTAAAAGATGCTCGGATGTCAAAGAACACTACGATTGTTGGCCGTCGGTGGACGTGACGGAGTCCAAGCAGTTGGCGGAGTGTGAAGATGTGGTCAATGCAACGTCGACCTAGACAGAAACCCGATTGTTCCTCTAGGTAGACGCATTCTCTAGTCACTAAGAGCCTGTGGTCTAGAACATAAACGAAAGTCTCGGAGGTAACAGTGATTAACGACATTCAGCCGTAATTGGCGCAATCCTCCCGTGAACACTCCTTGTAAATCGTGACAATGACCGATTCTGCCATGCAATCGGGACATTCTCGTTAGTCCAAATTCTCTTGCAGAATGATACCATTTTGTTGATAACTGCATTCCTGTCATCTTTGGTTAGAGCCTGGGCTAGGCAGTCGGTACCGGGAGCTTTATGATGCTTCAAAGATTGGTTTGCACTTCGGATCTATTTTTCAGTAGGAGCATCTGGGTTGATAGAACAAGCACCATTGAAGCGAAACGAGGTCCCAAAGTGGGTTGTGTTGAACACTTTAATTGGAAAGCAAAGTGCTCTACCCAACGACGTAAGTGCCTGTGCAAGTTGATGATTTTCGTGCCGTCTGACACAGCAATCGTTTGACTGACATCGTGAATGACAACCAGTGGTCATTATGAGGTAAAACAAACTGCGGAAATTGTCAGCCGATGCAGTGGCCTCCATCACAGCAGCTGGTTTTAAACAGCAGCATTCACGGTCAGAGCGAAGGTTTGACGTCAGCTTTTGAGAGATAGACTGACGAAATTCACTGTGCACCACACCGGCGGACACAGCCAGCGGACGATCTAACAGTTCCAAGGATCTTACAGAAATCCAACTTCTGATTGTGCAACGGGTGTGTCCGCAGCTGGAAAATCCGGCGAACGGTTTTGCTTTTTGCAAATTTGACCGGTGTTGATCAACCTCCAGTGCATGGGGTAGAGCAAGATTTTCGCGAAGCTTCTGTTGGAACTGCGTTTTCGCCGTTGGATCCTTTAACTTGTAAGTGTTGAGGTGGGTTACTTTGACCCTCGGTAAACCGCCGAAACGTATACAAATTATCAAACAGATTAATGCATGATAGGTGTCAACACAAGTTGACCAAATTTATCGGCAATCTCGTACACGGCCGCCCCACCTGAAACTTACTGCTATGCGATCAATTTGTGACCAGAGTTGGGTTAACGATGGAGGACGCTAAGGGGCATAGTGACTTCCAGCTTGACGAAAGACCTTACTGCAGAGGAAAAGATGGGGTCAGCACAAAGGCAGAACAGTCCCCCTCCGTTGTTATATCGTATATCATCATATCAGTGCGGTCCACTGAAATGGCGCTCACATGGCAGCAGCCGACCAATTCTTGCGCATACATCTCCGCTGTGACAACGATGTCTGTTTTAGACGGCCTTAGGAAAAGCTCATGAAGATGTTAATATAACTGGTCCTTGATTGCATCCAAGCCGCAGTCAGTGGGAGCGTTGGCGGAGCTCACGAAAAGAGCACCCTTGTCTGCGCGATGCTTGCTAAGCTTACAAGAGCTACGGAGCCTCACAGCTCATAGGCGACTGTTGACTGGAAATCCAGTCAAAGAGGGCAGCCTCTGCTCTTGCACTGAGGACGATTTCAACACCAGCTTGCGCAGAGGCGGGAGACCCAGCGTCACCAAAAAGGCGAAGACGAAAGCGGGTGTATGATTGAACTGGTGACGATAGCTCGAGAACTGTGTTTGAATCGTGCAGTCGTATATCACTCAGGCAGCAAACATCAATTTCAAGGGTATCCAGTGGATGTTCAAGTCCAGATTGCTGTCTGATCTGCAATAATTTGCGCACGTTGTGGGTTGCTAGGTTGAGCTGAATTCCAGGTCTTAGTAGCGAAGATACTAGACTTCGGGGCTGGTAGCTCCCAGTCGAGGACCGTGTGGTTGAGTTGACGCGTGGCCCGAGAACAACGTCATTGGCGGTAGTATGGTTGTTCACAGTTGCATAAGCAGGTACCAATGGGTATGAGTGATACAAGGAAAGAGCCTGTACATTGGTGGCGTGTGTTTTTAAAGTTTGCGTAGTCCTAGGACAGTGGATCATGTGTGCTGGGAAGAAAAATGGTGTACGGTGCGGTTCTTCGCATTACTGCCTTTGTGTAGCTGGTGGCGAAGCGATTCACACGAAAACGTGAATGAAACCTATGTTTGCATAAGACATTCTAGCTAACATCAAATGACATACGCATATATGAATGGGTCAATGTGGTAACAATAATACTTTTCACTAATTTATTAGATAAATTTAAATGTGTGGTTGAGGTAAACATGCTGGAATATTCATTAATCATTCTCATAGGTATTACACAAATATTACTGTTGGAGGATGTAAACCCGCTGGCTTACACACTATAAGAGTAAACAAATCGTGTGGACATGCAATGCTGTTATGAAGTGCATTTTAGTCCGTTTAAATCAGTGGGGGCGATCAATATAGGCAACAGTCTGGTCGCTACTTTCAATGATGCACATATTTTGACATATAATTCATTTTACAATTATTTCTCCTTTAGCAAGTGCAATGTTTCAGTTAGTGTCAGAGTAAACCATAGGAACACCGCGTCATTGGTTTTGTACACACTACCATTAGTGCGTTGGTTGAACAATTGTTAATGGAGTTGTCCGTGATTTTTCCAACCTATCAACAGAGAATCGGAAAGACATCGGTGAAGACGATATCCAATATAAGTGCAAGTGAGTGGAATAAAATGTAGATCCAAATCTACTAAGACAGAATCGCTTTCACATGTGACGCCCTAATTTCAGACGTTAATCCGCGCGCAAACAACGCAGTTGAAATTGTTAGCGTTGAATCGGCATTTAGCGGTACATTAATTAGAAATTACTAATCAACAGTTACTTTTCAGGCTGCCAAAATAGATGCTACAAATTGCCTTCCTTTTAATTGTTGGCTCAGACTTTGTTTCCTTCTGAGGGTTTCCGATGACATCCCATCTGCTGTATCACTTCGTATACCACTGGCCATTGCGTGTCATCGCTGTCATCTCTCCTTTGCGGACAATGTTTCACCTACCTTTCGCATGATGTGCGAGGACTGGACGAGACTCACAAGGTATTTGATTCTACAAATTAAAATAATGTAATTTCTGTATAATGCTATGGTACCAACTTTCAGGTGCAAAAAGAACTTAGAGGCTGCGCAATGTACTAAAATGAGAAGTCTGGCGATTGCTATAACTCGATATATCTTGACTCGCATCTACCATACAGTGCTGCGTGGATTTCGAATTCCTAAGCGTTATTCAAGGTTACTTTAGTGGATCTCCGGTTAAACTGTCAAATGCGTTTTTAGCCAAATTGAGGACAGAGTTGTCTTTGGTTTCGCAATATATACGCATTGTGCATGTGCTCAGAGTTATTCTTGATTTGCTAAATGCAGTGCACACGGTTCGAAAATGGGCGAAGATCCTACATCGGATTACGAAAACTTGTGATCTGTTTTCATTGCTTGTTGACTGGTTTGTGGGTTGCTTTTGTTAAACTAGTATGTTATTTCAGTAAGTTTCCGTACCGCCCAGCCTCAATGTAACATGCAATAAATGTGCTAATAAACGGAAAGTGCCTAGGAACTAGTTGGCCAAATCTTCAGTTTCAGCAAAATAACAGCATAATCCCGTGAAGTAAATTTCTGGTAATCAGAATTAAAAATAAACACAAAAAATACAAGTTAAACGGAAGGTAAAACGTTTCCGTGTCAAATATTGCTGTTGCCTGCTAGGTAGACATATACCATTCAGGGCATACATTCACGCAATCTGCATATTCTACACAAAATGTCATGTAACAACTCAAGTAATTGTAACGGCAGACGTCATTGCTGGTGTTAGGAGACAAATATGGGCAAGTAATCTAGCAATTTTCGTGTCATGTTTAATGTCATACTCCAATGGAACACTTGTAGTATGCATATTGGCGCACCAAAGATTCCCCTCAATCATTTCACTTGAAATTATAAGTTGAAAAGTCAAAACTTTGTCTTGATTAAGCATAGCATTGTGTTTAACACAATAAAGAATCTTTACAACATTTTGGCCGGAAATACTTGCAAACTCGGTGACCAAACGAATTTTGAAAAGTAGGTTACGCTGCTTTTGATGTTGTAACAAACTGCGCGTTCATCGTTTCAACCTTACACACAGATTTCTCATCAGAAATTGTCAATTAAGTTAGCTCAATTTCCCGTTCTGCATTACAATTATTTGCATCGAAAATTCCATGCTTAACTTCAAAATCACTACTCGTCTTTATTAGACGTTTCGCTTGACATCAACATATTCCGAATTGTATGCTCATCAAATCACCGACCGTTTCGTTCAAACTGTTTGTAGGAAAGGAATAAAAAGTGGAGATACTTAACATTTCATAACCACTGGCCTGGTGTACAGAATATATCAAACGGGGTAGACATGTTGAGTGTCGTACCCGGTCAACCTCAGGCGACCTTCTATCGATAAACCGATGCACTTGCGAAGAACACATATACCAGATATATAGGAGGTTTGAATAATCAGTACACGCACTCTTAATTCACCCCATTCCCCCTTCAGCTTTACTTTGATCTGATAACACTCATACCCCAAAGTAAATTACGCAGTGCGACTGCCGCACCTCTCCCTGTGAGGCCCTCAACTGATTTTAGACCAACTCACAAGATCTTCTTCGTACTCGTCATTTTTCAACGCCTAGCGATACCGTCATGCTAAGCGAAACATGGCTGAACATCGAAAACAATGATCGCGATATAGCTCTGCGCGACATAATCCTCCTGTGCAAAGCTCAACCAAGTAGATGAGGATGGGTAATCTATATTTTATCGATCTGACTTGATTATCGATAACACTGTTGATCAAGAAGCGCAACTCGACAATTCCCTTTGATGCCATGTACAAATGTTTCAACAGAGCGATACCTTACCGGATATTGGTCTTCTCTGCCACACTTGCCACTTTGGTATTTCCGCGTAGAAGCGACTTCTCTTGCTTCGATACCAAGACAATCCGATAGTCTCATAGGCGTAAAACCTGAGGAAAATAACGTTCCTACTTTTTAGAGCAATCGTCCGAATCATTTGATCTTACCTTCATTCATGTGCCGCGCACGGTCGACTATAAACCACTAGTTAATTATTAGCTATTTGTCTGCGCTATGAGGTGATTATGTGTGTTTATTAGCAACAGCTTAGTGCCCTTGATTGTCTACCCCGGAAATGAATCACCGCTTGGCATCCGCTTTAAAGCGAGTCCTGGCACGGTGATTCAGTCACGTCACTCTAGTAGAGGAAAACGACCTTCATGCAAGCAAAGTTCCAGCAAACAATTCAAAGCGGACTTGCACGAAGTAATCGCCCATGTACCTATATATAACTATGCTACCTCTCCCACCAATTTCAGGAGGAGATAGTAAAAATGTATTTTTGTTCGTCGCAATCAGCCGACAATTCAGATAAGTCAACTAGCTATCCGGAAATGCACCAGACTGCCGTTTCGCCCTATTGGGGCTCATCAGTGGTGCGCATCCTTCGGTCCTCTGCGGAGGATCGAACCCATGACTGCTAGTGGCTCTTGCCAATTAGCTCGCAGCTTATGAAACTGCGCCATGGAGGACGGTATCCGACCATCACGAATTGTTAGCTAAATGCGATATAGCCCGACCCGGCTGATTGCGACGAACAGAAATACTCACCAAAATCCATCCACTCTTAATAATATTAAAGGTGTGTTTTAGATCTTGTATTCACGAACTAAGAACTCAAGGTCGATGTCTTAAACACAGATGCAACACTTGGCCGCAACGATCATGCGACGCTGCTTCCTGCTACATATGCTAACTAAAATAGTTCAGTTGACAAACAGCGGAAGTCCATGTCTCCACCATTAAGACATTTTTTGTGGTCCCGTTTAAGTAATTAATGTTCCTTAAATGCCGAACAGCCTCATGATGCCACCTGGAAGGATTATGTTACCTACTTCACCTGATTAGTGTCAAATACGTCGGACTCAGTCTGACGCGATTATGAACCTATACTAGAGTGCACACCTGTAAAGCTTACATAACTCACGTAAAGCACCACGTCAAATAGGTCGGTGAAGACAAACGCAAACACCGAAATCACTTAGTGAGGAAATTTAGCACTTATCTCAAACGCTATACAAGCAGGTCAGGAAACTCCGAACAGTGCAGCGCAGTATCTGTACTACACGCAAATTATGATCTGGCGATAAGTAAGTAAGAGAGGGTCTACGCGCTTCGACAGCAATGTACCTGCATTTTGTGCACTGGATTGTCATCCAACTCGCCTTGGATCCAATTCACGCTGCCAATGGTTAAGCCACGTATCCAACACCGCAGCAAATTTGAAGTAAATACTACGGCCTTTGCGCATGCACAGCTCTCCTGGATTACACGACATAAGCCTGAAGACATTAAAGACAGCGGACATGAACATGGCCGGACCGTCAGCATGGTTCTTGTAACAATGCGCAGGTAACATGCAGGATCTTAAAATGTAGGAATATTGAATAGTCGCCCTTATTTATCAAAAAAGTCGTTTGAAACCCTCGTACTACTGTACATTGACTCCCGTCCAACTGCTCTGCAAATTTATGAAAGGTGTTATCATAGGGGCGCTCATGAGATACCCTAACAATAACCAAATTGTATTGTTAGAACAGCACGTGTTTTACCTAATGCGGCTCTGCAGGACTACCTAGTTGATAGCCCGTGCAATCTGGATGATATCAGTCGATGCCAGAGCAATATTTGACGTAGCACACATAGGCTTATCAAAAGCGTTCGATTGTCTGGACGACTGAATCCGCCTTCATAGGATTCGGAACAATGGAAACAGCGGCGCTGATTTTTGCTGGATATCAATATGTCCCCTTCATTGTCCGCTGGATGTGAGAGTCCGCAGCACCGTATCAACTCAAATTAATTCCAGTGTGAAGGACCCCGAGGATCGGCACTGAGTCCGCGTTTATTCCCAACCTACATCAGCGACCATGTCATTAGCACAAATCGGACTTCTATTATTTGCTATGTCAAGTATAGTATCACATCATGACAGTAGAGCATCAAGAAGAACTGCCAAGATATCTAGACAGGTACCGTACAGGTTCATCAGACATACAGCTTCATATAATCATAGCGAAATACAAAGCTTTTAACATGCACCATCTGCGAACTTATGAATATCGATTTGGGACAGACAGTTGCAACGAGATTTCCCGGAAAGCGATCTAAGAGTGTTCGTGCAGGAAGAACTTGGCTGTTTGAAAGATGCCCAGAAGGCACAAGAGGAGTCAGTCACAATTCAGGAAGAAGGAACATATTTGGACCCTTTACCGTCTGGAAAGTAATAAAAGCAAGGAAACCATCATAGATACATTGATAAGACCACATAGTTGGACTGCACGTCGCATCGCCCAGGCATATACCATTTATTTTATATTATTATTTTAGATAGGTTGCTTCTGTTGCCGATCGCGTTCACTTATCATACGTATCTAGTGCTGCGATTCCACTCTGTACCTAAGGAAGACTAGTAACCTCCTGTATATGAGTATCAGATCTTGCAGAATCGCTTCATTAACAGTTGCTGTTACGTCAATTTAGCTTCGCGGATCAAGTAATCACATAGAAGTTGCGCTGTGCCACGTATGTAAGATAGGTGTCGGCATTAGGACAGTCCTTTTGAGCTCGTCGTTTTATATCTCTCAGGTAGATATAACTGCTTGTTTTGCTCCTCAGAAATGCACTGCTTTTGATTTGACGGCGAAATTATTTGTTTCCTGACGCGTGCGCTAAATGTGTGATAAACATATGTGTGAAAATGTCCCAGGCGACTTCGGAGGTGCACTCAGGCAAGTAGGTCCAAGAACAATGAACAATGAATGAACAATGAATTTATACGGGTTAAGAAGCGTTGCTTTACAAGCCCCGTTGGATAGTTGGTGGGGATAATAACATAACAATTATGATGAAACGGATAGTAAAATAGTTAATACTTTAAATACGAAAATAAGGACTTATCGTTTGCTTTGCTGCAGTTCTGCGATCCACTTAGATTCACAACACTCACAGTTAACAACAAATTATTCCAGGGTAAACTCCAGGTGTAGAATAGAGACATAGTGTTAAGTAACAAAGTGTAAGTGGATGAGTGCAACGTTCAACATTCTTTTAAATATTGTTAGTGTCGGTGCAGAAACGACCGATTCTGGGAGAGCATTCTACGGGTGACAGACACGGATGGAAAAGAAATTTCTCCGGCACTCCAGACGACTGTATTGTTCTGCGAGTTTTAATGAGTGGCCCCTGAGGTTTGTATTGCTGCTGAGTTGCAGTAAAGGGCGGCACACATGATGTGGGTCTCGCAGAATCAAGTATGTCATAATCAGGTCGCCTCGTAGCCTGCGATAGCTGCCACTGAACAATCCCAGTCGTCGCAGCCTCACCTGGTTGGACCTATTGCGCATTCCAATGACGTTCTTAGATGCCCGGCGTTGTGTCTGCTCCAGTGCATTAAGGTCGTGTTTCAGCCATGGATGCCAGGCTTGAATTGCATATTCGACATGGGGGCGAACATACGCACTGAGCACTTGTCGAAATATGGAGCTGTTTATTTGTCCAAACGCTCGCCTCAACAGCCCAACGTGTTGGTTCCCGGTCTTCGAGGCCTTTTCGGATTGCCTGGAGCAACCCAAGTCATCTTGAACCAGGACACCCAAGTCACGTTCGAGAGTTGCTTGTTGCAGTACATCCATTCCGAGTCGGTATGAGTAGCTGCTTTGATGTCGGATGGAAAGCACCTTGCATTTACTGACGTTGAAATGCAATAAGTTTTGGATCGACCATTGATACACTGTATCTAAGTCACTTTGGAGCACATGTTGGTCGGCGTTCGCCTGGATCCTGCGCCAGATCTTGATATCGTCGGCAAACATTAGGAAGTTTGAAGCGATTCCCTGTGCAAGGTCATTAATGAACACCAAAAACAAACGTGGACCTAGGACCGAGCCTTGCGGCACACCACACTCAACTTGTATGGGGTCCGATAAAGAGCTCCGAACTCTGACCACTAATTGCCTTTGAAATAGAAAGTTGGGGATCCAGCTTAAAAGAGGGTCTCCGATCCCGTAATGCTGCAGCTTGGATAGTAGTATCCGATGGTCTAGGCGATCGAAAGCCTTGGAAAAATCCAGGTAGATCACATCAACACCTTCTCCAGCGTCAGCTGCCTCGGTCCAACTACTGCGTGCAATGAGTAAATTAGTTGTACATGACCGCTGTCGACGGAAACCGTGCTGTTCAGAAGTGATGAGGTTGCAGTTTTCCAGATAGCACACCAGTGCATCGGCAACTATGGATTCCATGACCTTGGAGAGTATAGGAAGAAGGGTTACTGGGCGGTAGTTGGAAGGATCAGTTCTGCTTCCACCTTTGTGAATCGGGCTTATTATTCCAAGTTTCCACATGGCGGGAACTTGATTATTGTCTAAGCAGTGCTGAAAAGACTGAGCTAGATGTCCTGCCAGTTGGTTTGCTGCTGCTCCCAATGCCTCAGGACGAATGGCGTCGACACCCGGCGAGCTGTGTTTGCGTAGAGAAGTCAGCTTTTGCAATACAGCCTCTGCGGTAAAACTGATGTGGGTTGGTCCTGGTGAGCAGAATACAAAGCTTGGTAGATCGCTTGGTGGCAAGACCCTTTGAAACGTGGGGGCGTATTGCATCTGCAGCGCGTTTGCAGCTTCCATATACGTTCTTATGGGGCCATCAGCCGTCTTGAGTGGAGGAAATCCTTGCCTCACCTTTCGTAGGCAATTAACGTGCTTGTACAGCAGCTTGTGGTTAGCACTGAAGGTTTTTGCGATGTTCTGCTGATAGGCCACTTTGTCTTCTCTTAACAGTTGAGTGCAGTGGTTACGTTGGGCTACGTAGTTGTCCCAACTTTCCTGTGCTGGAGCTTCTCTGTACACTCGCCATGCTGCATTGCGTACTGTCATCCATTTTCAGGTTCTGCTCCTAACGAAAGAAACTGATTTGCAATTATTGCAAGCTTTTATCTCTGAAGCCTGTGCAATCAGCTGACTGAATGTGTTGACGAACTCGAGCCAGGCGAGTTCCGGGGGTTCTTCTTCGAGGAAAGACCATGTTGTGGTGCTGACTAGCTGGGCAAGTCGGTCGTACCTTGTGATGGTTCGCAAAGTATCATCGTTATCATTCCGATATACTGCATAGCAGACGAAGTTGAAACTGATGACTGCGTGATCACTGCGACCCAACGGCAGTCTAAAACCAACGCATCAATCATATGCTCCTCGTTGGTAAGCACAAGATCCAGCACAGATAGCCTGTTACCAGTTCTGAACCGAGTGGGCAAAGTGATGTGGTTGTAAAGAGGAACAGTAGTTACTAGATCTTGTAAATCGGTTTTGAATTGTTCTCCGGTCGTGGCAGGGGCTTCTAAACAATGTGCGTTGAAATCACCCATGATAAGAATGTGAGTGTACTTTTGTTGTAAACTGCACCTTAAAGCAGCCATTAGGTGGTAGTCGGTTTCAGGTGTTGAGTTAGGGGCGCGGTACACCAAGATAATAAGGCAAGCGTCCATGCCTTTTAACTGCAACCTGCACCAAAGAGAGTCGGGGAACTGCGAATCTGAATCCTCCACGGCTTCGCACTGTAAGTCGTTACGGTAGTACAGGATTACCCCTCCTCCTTTTGTGAGCCTATCGTTCTGGATCAGCGACATGCCGGGTAGCGAAACTTCAGCGTCATCCCCGTGTGCAACCATGTCTCGGTGACACCAATGACATCATACGAGCCGGAAGCTTGGCGATCCTTCAGTTCAACCAGTTTGTTAGAAAGTCCCTGAGCATTTGTATACAAACAGGCCAGTTTCTCGGTCTCTAGGAACCCGCAGAGAGGTGAAGCTGTCAAGTGTGGGAGAATGCCGAACGATGGGAGGTCGGCAGTTATTCCTTTTTTGATGGGTCAATGATACCTCGTTTGCAACTTGATTCGGCCAAGGTGCGTCCCAGCCTTCGTTTAGACCTACTTCAGAGTCAATTAAAGCAGCCGTCAAGTTACACTTCTGTACATTCGTCAGGATGCTTACTGCTTCAGTTGCTCTAATACTTGAGCTGTGCGAATTGTTTGCGACCTTTAACCGAATTTCGGAAGGAAGATGTTTCCGATTTCTCCGCAATCGATCCAAAACATTCTTTGCTTGTTGCTCTGACCGCACCACAAGTTTTAGGATTCTAGGGAAGCATCCTCTATAATTCGGTGAGAGAGGTATCCTGGTGAGCGATAGTGCCACAACATCATCCAAAGAAAGTGTTTCACGAATGAACCGCCACTGTTCTAAATCGTGCTTTCCGGTCACTTGAACATCGTTAGAAGGATGTTCTGGCACGCCATGTATGAAGATTGTGTTTAGGCGGTCTTGCTTGCTGTGCCCCTCTTCGGTGTTGCATTTTGGTTGTCGCGCGCTCCAAGGGACATCAGGATAGATACGTATCCCACAGGATCCGTGTTTTAGCGCGCTTGCGGAGAGCAAAACGTTTTCTACGTCAGTGGAGGATTCTAGAGTTACTCGAATACGTCTGGGTTCACCACAGTGTGGCGAGTTCGGATGACAAGTAATTCGTAACAAGTTTATGGGCTTGGCTTTGATACTCATCTGCATACACAATGAGTTCCATTGGTCTTGGTCGTCTGATAACTTATCCCGCAATGTGATGGCGGTAGATTCAGGGACATTTGAGCATACAACAGTCTGAGCACTGTTGTTGGATCCCTTTTTAATCGATCTACAAGTTATGGTGCTCATTTGTCCTGACCTGTTGACAAGTGATTGTTTGCTGTTTTTCTCTCCATTTGCGTCAACGGTGTTTACAATGGAAGAGGACGCAACGGCGGCCTCTCGGTGTACCCTTGCAGCAATCTCTGCATATGTAACCGATGTTCTGGGAGGCTTAGTCTCGACAAGAGATATTTGAGCTACAGGTACCAAGGGTTTATGTTTGGTTGCTCCATCCTTGCTAATACTAGATGTCAGGTCTAGTGGAATTTGCTTAACCAGACGTTTTGAATGGTGCCTGATTTTCTTTGCTGTGAGTACTGCTTGATTCACGTAGGTACATTCTGTTTTCGCCCGGGGTTCTACCAAAGTTGGAGAAGACAACGGAGATGGAGACATGGCTGATTGCGGTGCAGGGGAAGCGATTTGTTCAGCATTCCGTTGCTTAGCAGCCGCTACGCTTCTGTGGTCCATACTCGCTCCCAATGAAGTAATCTTATTGTTTATCCTCTGCTCTGCTTATGCGATTAACCGGTCGCATTTCTCAGCTAGGATAAGCAAGCACTTAACGAGGGTGATGGTGGAACACGCAGTACAGAACCAAAATGCATCTTGGGAGCTAGTTCGCTCCCGTAACTGTTGTTGGGACACATTTGCACATTTCGTATGGTACCATTCCAAACAGTACGAACAAGCTAGACCGATTTTTACTATCCGATGACATTCTCCTAACCCGCAAACACCTTTCGATGGGAGTATCTTCGGTTTCGCCTTTCTGCCATTCAATTTGGTGTCGTTACCTGACCCAGTGGGTTGGTTAGCGTTCTGTACTTTTACAGCTTTGAGAGCGGCGCACATCGGTCAGGCGAGCGTGGTGGTTGCAAGGTCAAATGAGCGGTCGGCGTGGTCGCGCGGTCCGTGTGATGGGTAATGCAGCCGCACTGGCTGACAAGGTCACAAGGAATGGCGAGTGACTGCAACCTGAACAGAGCGCTGAACACAGATTGACAGATCACAGATTATTTCACAGCTGTGTTGAGAAACACTTATCAGGCGTGAAACACTCGCTGAAATACTGAATGTGTAACTGATGTCATCCTACTTTTCCACATATTATGCGTAGCACATATACTCAAACGGTAGAGTAAAATAGTCACTGCGACCAAATGGTGTGCTTGCAGCTGTTTCGTCGAACATGCGTTCTTGATAGTTGAGCACAAGTTTAAGTATCGACAGCCAGTTTGCAGTTTGAAATATAGTTTCCTAGGTTACATGGTTGCAGGGTGTACAGGCGTTAATCAGCTCCTGGAAACAAGCTTCAAACTGTGCATCAGCGGTTGCTGCTTTAACCAGTTCTCTGTAATCATGATGATGTCCAGTTGTTGTAAGTCATGTTGTTCTCTATGTTTAACCAATGTAGTAACAAGGAATCGGGCGTTAGCGCAAAGCGGCATAGTATTTTGGATGTAATCAGTGCGTTGTTGAATGTGAATTTGTGTTTGGTTTTAATCCGTGGGTTAGATGGTGGGTTGCTAATCCTCCCTGTTGTTGGTCTTCGGTTTATAGATTTCAGTCGGGTCGCATGACCTCACCGAGTGATTCAGATCAGCATGTTCGTTCGTGCGTGCTCCGTCCTGTTTTACGTAACTGTTGTCGCTTTGTCGGTCTCTCCGCCGGACTGTTGACGGAAGCCATGCTACTCTGACGTATTGACCTGCAGTTTTCCAGATGGCAAACCGGCGCATCCCCAGTGATGATTTTAATGACCATGAGCAGTGCAGGTAACATAGCTCTTGTGCGATAGTGCAAAGGCTTGTTCCTGCTTCCGATCTTGTGAGTTGGAGTTATTATTCAACATTATTACCTGGCATGTAATGCTGAATGAACTGTGCCAAAGTTTCCACCATATTTGTTACTGTGGCCCCAAGGATGAATTGTGTGAATACCGTTGAAGCTGTGGCTCCGCAGAGACATCAGCTTTAGCAAGACGGTCTCTGCTGTTTGTGTGACATATTTGTGATTTGAGGATGAGGAAAAATATTCTTGTAGATGAGGGCAGCAAGGGCTTTATGATCACTTGCTGACAAAGCCCTCGGAAATATGGAGGCTCGCTGCTTCTGTAACGCGTTTTGTGGTTCGGCGCCCGTTTTTGCTAGGTCATCAGCGATCCAGAGAGGACGACATCCATACATAACATATTAAGGACAACTAACGGGCTTGCACAGTAGTTTGTGACGGACACTGAATGCTTTGCATCGTTCTGCGGGTGGCGGCATTGTCTTCGCTGAGCAGTTAATTGTAACCTTTACGTTGGTCAAGGATAGAAATAATCTCTACGCTCGCCATGATGCATTGCATACCGTCACACAGCGTTAAGTTCGGCTCCTCAAGAAAGAACCAGTTTTGGGCGAATTGTCAACAATCGTCTCTGAAGTATCCGCGACCAGTCGATTGAATTGGTTGAGGCATTCTAGCAAGACGATTTACGGGGGTGTCCAGCGATGAAAGACCAGCTTACGGCACTCATAAGATGGGCTAAGCATTCGTTGTGTAATGATGCCCACCGACTCAGCATAGCCGGTCCGACATACCGCGTAGCAGATGCAGTTAAAACAAATGACAACATAATCACTGCTACCCAACGGACAGTGGAAAATGTTCCTTGTTGCTAAGCACAATATAGTGCACATATGGCCTGTGACATGTACTGAGCCGAATGGGCAAAATGGCGTTATTGTAAGGCGGAACACTAGTGCCAAGCCCTTGCAGATCGAGTTTGAATTGTTCTTAGTTCGTGCAATGAAATCACCCATGACAAGAAGGTGAGCACATTTTCCCTTCAGACTTCGTATAGAGCAGTGGCTAGGTGGCAATCCAATTCGAGTGTAGAGTTTGGGGACGCGGCGGTACAACACTTTAGAAGAGAGGTGTCAGTACGTTCCGACTGCAGAAGGCAACAAGACGCACAGATTGACTACGGGTCTGAATCCTTCATTGCATCGTACCCTGGGTCGCTTCAGTAATGCAGAATAACCCATCTTTCATTTGCAGTCCGTCGTTACGGATAAGTGACATGCACGGCAGCGACACCTCAGTATCCGCCATTCTAGCGTGCGGCCATCAAGTAAATTAAAGTGAATATAAGCTTAATGCATCAGAACAGGTGCGTTATCGGCGTCTTACACTCTCTACCGCAAATGTGATAAAACAATATCAGTACATATGAGAGCGTCACAACTACAAAAAAACAATTGGTAGAGTTTACGCATGTCAATTAAGGAAACAGTTCTGCACTTATGAGCAACGATCGCAAATTGATAGAAGGAATTATAAGCTCCTTTATCTGGTTGACGACGCTGACTTCCGCTAAAACGTCACTTGCTGACTCGTTTTATCCGGATAAAAGTAGCGAATTGCGGGTTATGCGCGGTGATTCGGATGGTCATCCCCAAACACACGTGAGGTGCGTGCTCCTGGTTCAATTTTATTATTCCCCTCTATCCTCTCTCCATCTGCTCGCAGCGCGGTCACTGTACGCTCATTCGAACCGAATTTACCAGCCCTACACATTGATCCATTATACGTGGAAATATCCTCTAGGAGTAAAGACCGTGACATCACTAACCGTTTTCACTGACATTGGGGATTAAGCGCAAGCGGATAACTCAATCACATTGAGCCGATTGCCTTTCTGTGTGACACCATTCATTACAGAATTCTCGAGGCAAGCCGAAAAGCCTAAGCTTATTCCGATCCAGCATTTCTAAACACGGCGGTGAAAGAATTTGTGATCTCTCAATCTGTGTTCAGCGCTGTGTTCAGATTCAGTTGTCAAGTTCCCGTCATTCGCCATTCCATGTGACCTTGTCAGCCAATGCGCCTGAATAACCAATCACACGGACCGCGCGACCACGCCGAACGCTCAGTGGACCTTACAACCAGCACGCTCGCCTGACCAATGTGCGCCGCTCCCAAAGATGTTTTGCGTGCTCTACCATTTCACTTGTTAAGTGCTTGCTTATCCTAGCTCAGAAGTGCGATGGGTTAACCGCAGAAGCCGATCAGAGGATAAACGAAAAGATTACTTCAATGGAAGCGAGTATGCACCATGGAAGCGTAGCAGCTTCTAAGCAACGGAATGCTGCACAATCCGCTTCCGCAGAACCGCAATTAGCCACGTTCCCATCTCCATTGTCTTCTCCAACTTTGGTAGAATGCCGGGAGAAAACAGACCGTACCTATGAGAATCAAACAGTACTCACGGCAACGAAAATCAGGCACCACTCGAAACGTCTGGTTAAACAAATTCCACTAAACCTGATACCTAGAATTAACAATGATGAAACAGCCGAACACCAACCCTCGGTACCTGTGGCTCAAATGTCTCTTGTTGAGACAAAGCCCCCCGGAACATCAGTTCCATATGCAGAGATCGCTGCAAAAGGTCCACCGATAGGCCGCCGTTGCGGCCTCTCCTGTTATAAACATCGTTAACGCGAATAGAGGGGCAACAGCAAACAATCAACACGTGTTGATATGTTTGCTGTTGCACGTAATATTCGCTGTTAACGAATGTTTTTAATGACAGGACGGAGGCCGCAACGGCGGCCTTTCGGTGGAACGCTTTTGCAGGCGATACATCTCTGCATATGGAACTTGAGGTGTCCGGGGGCTGGTGTCTCAACAAGAGACATCAGTTGAGCCACAGGTACCGAGGGTTTGGTGTTCGGCTGTTTTCATCATTGTTAATTCTAGGTATCAGGTGTTTTAGTGGAAATGGAATTTGTTTAACCAGAACGTTTCGAGTGGTAGCAATGATTTTCGTTGCCGTGAGTACTGTTTGTAGTCTCATAGGTTACGGTCTGTTTTCTCCCGGCATTCTACCAAAAGTTGGAGAAGACAATGGAGAGATGGGAACGTGGCCTAGTTGCGGTGTCCTGCGGAAGCGGATTGTTGCAGCATTCCGTTGCTTAGAAGCTGCTATGCTGACATGGTGCATACTCGCTTCCATTGATGTAATCTTTTTCGTTTATTCCTCCTGCTCGGCATTCTGCACTTAACCTCGCGCAATTATCTGAGCTTAGGATAAGCAAGCACTTAACGAATACGAAAGACAACGTTGAGGGCGATATTGCATATAAGTGCAAGTGAATCTAATATAATGTAGATCCAAATCTACTGAGACGGAAATCGTTTTTCATAGGTTGACGCCGCAGTTTTAGGCGATAATCCTCACGCAATAACACAGCTGAAATTATTAGCGTTGAGGCCGCATTTAGCAGTGCATTATTAAGGACTACTAAGCTACAGTTACTTTTCAGACAGCCATATGATAAAAAATTGCTTTTATTTGTAATTGTTGGATCATATTACTTTTCCTTCTGAGGGTTTCTGATGACATCGTAACTGCTGGTGCATTTCGTCTAACACTGGCCATTTTGTGTCATCGCCGCCATCCCTCCTTTGCAGACTATGATTCAACTAGATTTCGCATGATTTGCGAGGACGCACAAGGTCCTTTGGCCTCCACAAATTTAACGATTGCTGTTTTCTGTATAATGCTATGGTATCTTTCTTTCAGGTGCAAAAATGAAGTTAGAATGTCGCGCAATGTACTATAATGAGAAGTCTGGAGATTGTTATCACTCGATGTATCTTGATTCGCGTCTACCGCACAGCGCATCGTGGATTTCGGGTTCCTGGGTGCGTTATGCAAGGCCACTTTATTGAATCGCCGGTTAAACTGTGAAAATGTGTTTTTAGCCAACTTGAGGACAAAGTTGTCCTTGATTTCACAATATATAAGCATTGTGAATGTGCCCAGAATTATTCCTCATGTGTTAGCTAAAATGCATGCGATTCGAAAAGACGCGAAGAGAATAAATCTGATTACGAAATGTTGTGTTTTATTTTTATTGGTCGTTGACTGCTTTGTGGGTTGTTGTTATTAAAATACTGCGTGTTATTTCAGTAAGTTTCCGTACCGTCCAGCGTCAGTGTAGCATATGCAGTAAATGCGCTAAGAAACAGAAAGTGCTTAGGGATTAGGTAACCAAATCTGCAGTTCCAGTAAAATGACAGTGTAATCCGGTGAAGTGAATTTCTGGTAACCTGAATATAAAAAATGCACAACAAATACAAATTTCAACGAGTGGTAAAACCATTCAGTGTCAAATGTTGCTGTTTGCCTGCTAAGTAGACATATACCATCCGGGGCATAGGTTCACGCATTCTGGATATTCTACACTAAGAGAGAAATCTCACAGAACAACTCAAGTAATTGTAACGGCAAGCGTCATTGTTGGCATTAGGAGAAAATACCGCCAGTATTTCTAGCAATTTTCGTGTCACGTTTAATTTTGTACTCTAGTAGAACACTTGAAGTATGCATATTGGTGCATCAAAAAGTTCCCTCATTCATTTCATCTGAAAGTATAAGTTGTTAAGCATGAACTTCGTCTTGCTTAAGTCTAGCGTTGTGTTTAGGACAATAAAGAACCCTTACAAAATTTTGGCCTGAAATACTTGCAAAGTCAGTGAGCCAAAGAATTTCGAACGGCTCGTTAGGCTGCTTTTGCCATTGCAATAGGCTTCGCGTTCATCGCTTCAACGTTACACCCAGATACCTCATCAGAATTTTTCAACTAAATAAGCTTAGTTTCCCGTTCAGTATTATAATTGTTTGTATTGAAAATTCCTCATTAACTTCAAAATCACTAGTTCAACCTTTATTAGACAACTCGCTTGACATTAACATATTTCGAATTGTATGCTCATCAAATCACCGGTCGTTTCATTCAAAATGTTTGTAGGAAAGAAATATAAGGCGAAGATAATTATGATTTCATAACCGCTGACCTGGTGTTCGGATTCTACCAAACGGGCTAGACATGTAGATTTTCGTATCCGGTCAATTTCAGACGACGTTCTATCGGTAAATCAATGCATGTGTAATGAATACGGATACCAGATGGATAGGAGGTTTGAAGAATCGGTACACACGCTGTTAATTCAGCCAAGTCACCCTTCAGCTTTATTTTTATCTGACAACTCTCATACCCGAAATAAACTAAGCTGTGAGACTGTCGCACCTCTATCTCTGAGGACCTCACTTTAATTTATACCAACTTACAAGGTCTTCTCAGTAGGCCAACCAAGCTTCGAACTCGTCAGTTTTAAACGCCTAGCGATTCCCTCATGCTAACCAAAACATGGCTGAACATCGAGATCAATGATCCTGAGATAGCTCTGTCTGACAAAATCCTCCTGCGCAAAGATCAATCTAGCAGATGAGGATGGGTAATCTTGTTTTATCGATCTGACCAGGTTATCGATAAAACTGTTGATCCAGAATCGCAAGTATACGATTCCCTTTGATGCCATATGCAAACGTTTTAACAGCGTGATACCTTACCGGTTCTTGGACTTCGCTACCACATGTATCACTTTGATATCTCCAAGTACCCGCGCCATCTCTTGCTTCGATTCCACGACTATCCGATAGTCTTGTAGTTGTAAAATTTGAGAAAATTTCAATTTCTACTTTTTATTGCAATCTTTTGCACCAATTGATTTTATCTTCATGTGCCACATACTGCAGAGGAGTAACCATTGGTCAATTTGTATTTATTTTTCTGCAATGATAGGTGAGTATTTGTGTTTACTAGTAACAGGTTATTGCACCTCATTGTCCACCCTGCAAATGAATAAACGCTGGGCATTTGCCGTAAAGCGAGTCCTGGCACGATCAATCAGCCACGTCCCTCAAGTAGAGAAAAACGATCTGCATGCAAGCAAAGTCCCAGCGAACAATTCAAAGCGGACTGGTAAGAAGTAATAACCCATATACCTCTACACAACCATGCTACCTATCCCACCCAATTCAGGACGAGAGAAGAAACATGTGTTTTAGATATTGTGTTCAGCAGAGACCAACTGAAGGTCGTTATCCTAAACACAGATGAAACGCTTGGCCGTAGCGATCATGCGACGCTCCTTTCTGCCACATATGTTAACTGGAATATTTCAGTTGACATACAGCGAAAGGCCACGTCACAACCATTGCGACATTTTGTCTGGTCTCTTTTAAGTAACTAATGGTACCTATTTGCCGGTCAGCTTCAGGATGCCACCTGGAAGGATTGTGTTACCTATTTCACCGGACTAGTGGCAAATACGTCGGATTCAGTCTGACGCGATTATAAACCTGCCCTAGACTGCAGACCTGTGGTGCCTACATAACTCAGCTAAAGCACTACGTCAAATAGGTCCGTGAAGAGAAACCCAAACACCAAAAGCACCTAGCGACGAAAAGCAGCATTTATCCCAAGGCTCTATACAAGCACGTCAGGAAACTCCGCAGATTGTGGCGTGGAATCCCAGTTCTACACACAGCATATGGTCTGGAGATTACGCAAGAGACGGCTACGCGATTCGACGGCAATTTACCTGCGTTTTCACATTGCATGGTCATCCAACTCGCCTTTGATAAAATTCACGTTGCCAAATGGTTAAGCCACGGATCCAACACTGCAGCAAATTTTAAGTAAAGACTTCCGCCTTTGCGCGTGCACAGCTCTCCTGGCTTACACGACATAAGCACGAAGACCTTAAAGACAGCAGCCATGAACATCACCGGACCGTCAGGAGGGTACTTTCAACAATGCGCAGATAAAATACTGGCCCCTACAATGTAGGAATATTGAATAGTCACTCTTATTTACCAAAATAATCATGGTGTGGAGACCTCAAACTACCGTGCATTGACTACTGTCCAACTGCTTTGCAAATTTATGGAAGGTGTTATCGTAGGGGTGCTTATGAAATACCCTGAGAATAACCACATTATAGTATCAGAGCAGCACATGTTCTATCTAATGCGGCTCTACAGGACAACCTTATTGAAAGCTAGTGCAAGCCGGATGAAGTCAGTCGATGCCAGAGCAGTACTTAACGTCGCACACATAGGCTTCTCGAAAGCGTTCGGTTGTCTGTACGATGGCATCCAACTTCATAGGATTCGGAACAATGGAAACAGTGACGCTGATTTTTGGTGGATAAAAATTTTCTTCGTCATTTTCGGCTGTATGTAAGAGTCCTTAGCGCCGTATCAACGAAAATTAATTCCAGTGTGATGGGCCCTGAGGATCGGCACTGGGTACGCGTTTATTCCCAACATTCCTCAGCTACCATGCCAATATGATCGAGTCGGAGTGTTTAACATTTGCTATGTCAAGATATAGTCCGACATCACGACTGTACGGGATCACGAAGAACTACCGAGATATCGCTACACGTTCCGTACATGTTCAACGGAGATCCAGCTCCATTTCAACATGGTGAAATACGAAGCGTTGTACATACGCAATCTTTGAACCTATGAATACCGATTTGGGACAACTAGTTGTAACGCGATTCCCAGGAAAGCGACCACGGGACGTTTTTGCAGGATAACCTTGGCTGTTCGCAACGTGCCAAGAAGGCACAGAAACAGTCAGTCATTATCCTGAAGTATTACATAGTGCTTCATAACTTTTGAACTGTCGGTCATTGCGCAAATGTTGAACGCCTCGTCATTTTAAATCCCTCAGGTACATATAACTGCGCGTTTTGCTCCTCAGATATGCACTGCATTTGGTTTGACGACGAATTGTTTTCTTTTCCGACGCCTGCGCTACCAGTATGATAAAAGTATGCGTAAAAGCATCCCAGACGACTTCGGAGTCGCATTCAGGATAAAAGGTTCAAGATGTCCTTTAGCAGGCGTGAAACACTAGCTGAAATACTGAACGTGTAACTGCTATCATCCTACTCTTCCGCATATTATGCGTAGCACATAAACGGTAGAGTAAAATAGTCACTGCGGCCAAATGGTGGGCTTGCAGCTGTTTTGTCGACCATAAGTTTATCCCTGTTGAACACGAGATTAAGTCTCGACCGCCAGTTTGCAGTTTGAAATCTGGTTTAAGATTTTATATAGTTGCACAGTGGTCAGGTGTAAATCAGCTCCTGGAAACAGGCTTTAAACTGTGCATCAGCGGTTGCTGGTTTAACAACTTCTCTGTAATCATGATGATGTCCAGTTATCATAAAACATGGCGTTCTCAATTATCCACCAATATAGTAACAAGGCATTGAACGTTAGCGCACAAGCGGCATGGTGTGTTGGAATTAAGCATTGCGTTGTTGAATGTCAAATTCGTGTTTGGTTTTACTCTGATGGTTAGATGGTGAGTTGCTAATCGTCCTTTTGCTTGGCCTTCGGTTCATAGATTTCAGTTGGGCTGCATGACCTCACTGAGTGAGCAGATCAGCATGTTCGTTCGTGCATGCTCCGTCCTGTTTAACGTAACTGCTGTTGCTTTATCGGTCTCTCCGTCGGGCTGTCAACGGAAGCCTTGCTATTCTGGCGTAATAACATCCACTTTTCCAGTGCATACCCAATGATGACTTCAATGACCATGAACAGTACAGGTAAAATAGCTCTCGCGCAATAGTATGAAGGCTTGTTCCTGCTTCCGATTTTGTGAGCCGTTGTTGGGGCCCCAGAGACGAATTGTGTGAATACAGTTGAAGGTGTGGTTCCGCATAGACGTCAGCTTTAGCAACATGGTCTCTGCTGTGTGTGTGACGTACTTGCGACTTGTGGATGAGGCAACAAGAGGTTTATGATCGCTTGCTGAAAAACTCTCTGAAATATGTAGGCATGTTGCGTCTGGAACGTGTATTATGATTCTGCGCCCGTTCTTGTTAGGTCCTCAGCTGTCCAGAGAGGTTAACATCTGTACCTCACTAATCCAGGAAGACTAACAGGCTTGCACGGTATTTGGTGACTGGCACTGAATGCTTTGCTTTGTTTTGCTGATGTGCGGCATTGTCTTCGCTGAGCAGCTAATTACAACGGTTACGTTGGACTAGGATGGAGATAATCGATACGCTCGCCATGCTGCATTGCATACTGTCACAAAAATTTAAGGTCTGCTCCTCAAGAAAGAACCAGTCTTAGGCTCACTGCCAACTCTTGTCTCTGAAGTATAGGCTACCAGTCGATTGAATTGGTTGAGGTATTTTAGCCAGGTGATTTATGGAGGAATCCGGCGATGAAAAATCAGGTTGTGGCACTCAATAGCTGGGTTAATCAGTTGTTGAGTGTAATGATGCCCATCGATCCAGCATACCCAGTCCGATATTTCGCGTAACAGACGAAGTTGAAACGAATGACAGCATGCGACCCAATGGGCAGTGGAACAATTTTCTCGTTGCTAAGCACAATAAAGTGCACAGATGGCCTGTGACCTGTTCTTAGCAGAATAAGCAAAATGGAGTTTTTGTAAGGCAGATCCATAGTACCAAGAACTAGCAGATTGACTTTGAGTTGTTTTCGATCGTGCAGAGGATTTACATAAAACTTGCAATGAAATCACTCTTCAGACTTCGTACTAGAGTAGTGGCTACGTGGCAATGCATTTCAAATGTAGAGTTTGGAGAGGCGGCGGTACTTCACTTTAGTAGACATGTGTCGCTACCTTTCGACTGCAGAAGGCAACATGAAACACATAGTTACTACGGGTCGGAATCCTTCATTACATCGCACAGTGGGTCGCTTCAGTAAGGCAGAATTACCCATCTATCATTTACAGTCCATCGTTTTGAATAAGCGACATGCACGGCAGCGAGACCTCAGTATCCGTCATTCCAGTGTGCGGCCATCAAGTAAAGTCAATATAAGCTTAATGCATCAGAATAGGTGCATTCTTAGCATCTTACACTGTCTATCGCAAATGTGATAAAACACCATCAATATATATGGGAAGTTCATAATTGCAAAAACATGATAAGTAGAGAATGCGCATATGTCACTTGAGAAGACTGTTCTCCACCATGAGCAAAGTTCGCATATTGATAGAAGGAATTATAAGCTCCTTTATCTGCTTGACGACGCTAACTTTCGCTAAACCCTCATTTGATGGCTCGTTTTATTCAGATGAAAGTAGCAAATTGCGGGTTATGCGCAGTGACATGGATGGTCATCCCCACCCACGCGTGACGCGCGTGCTTCTGGTTCATTTGGTTTATTTCCCTGTACCCTCTCTCCCTCTTTTCACAGCGTTGTCACTGTACGCTTATTCGAACTAGATTTACCAGCCCCACAACAGTGATCCTTCATACGTGGAAATATCTTATACGAGCCTATGCCATCACTAACCGTTTTCACTGGCAACCGTGAGTAACCGCAAGCGGATAACTCAATCACATTGAGCCGATTGCCTTTCTGTGTGACACCATTAGATTCAGAATATTTATAATAAAGATGTACCTCGGCCAAAGCATTCTACCGAAAATGCGTTATTATGCCATCAAACTAACGAATAGCAGCCGACCACAAATAAGTCGGCATTCCCCCAATACCTGGCTCTTAAGACCCGGTGAGCTGCTAGAGCCTGAGAAACTGGCCTACTTGCAAAACAATGTTCAATGCCTTTCCAATAATCTGGAGAAAATGAAAGAGCGCCAACTTTCTATGTCATGGGATATCGTATGTTTCATTGGGACATGGCTACACGCCGGAATGGCTGATGCTGAGGTCTCGCTGCTGGGTACGTCACTCATCCGAGACGATAGACTCACAAAACGAGGAGGGGTAACTCTGTATTACCGAAACCATCTGTAGTGCGAAGCAAGGAAGGATTCCGACTCACAGCTGCCCGATTCTCTTTGGCGCGGATTGCAGTTAAAAGACAGAGAAGCTTGCCTTATAGCCTTGGGGTACCTCTCTCCAAACTATACACTGGAAATGGACTGACACCGAACGACTGTTCTAAGACGCGTTCACATTCCTGTCCCGGATACTTCAATAAATATCGTTTGGAGAACAACTCAAACTCGGTCTACAGGCACTTGGTAATAGTGCTTCGATTTACAGTCACGTCATTTTGCCTACTCGGTTTAGAACAGGTAACAGACAGTCGGTGCTGCATCTCTTGCTTACCAACGAGGAACATACTACTGATGAGTAAGTTGTGGACCGCCTTTTGGACAAAAGTGCTGATACAGTCACTCGTTTCAACTTCATCTGCTATGCGTAAATACAAGGGAATTATTCTTTCTCACATATTGGTGTGGTGGACTATATGCAGTGCAAGACAGCTGCTTTACAAGCGTGTTCCAACAACCCCGAAGGACTACCCAACTGAGTTTGTTAAGCATGGCTTCTTAACCCGTATAAAGCATTGTTCCTGGTTCATTGTTCCAGTGTTTAGCAATAAGGATCGGACAGATGGTCATAAGTGACAGCATTCTTAATCTGACACGGCTGAGGAGCCGCCTATTATACATATACATCCTCGTCTTTACCAGTTATTCATCATGTATGTTTGGACAGCCATTTTATGATATAAATATACGGGCACTTAATATTAACGCTAGGCATTATTAACTCAGAATCCTTGATCTGAATCTGTCGCACACTTTGTGGACCAGATTACGAGTATAATTGTCTCGTGCTCAACTACTGTTAATTCCGAACTCAGTAGGTAATTGCGAGTTATGTTACAGTGGAATCAGAAGAAGGAATTCATAATGCCATGGAGACATTAGAGTGTAGCTTCAGCCGCCATCAACTAATAGCCATAGAATATTTTGACAACTTAGTCCAATGAAAATCAATCATGACGAAAGAATGGAGGTGCCTCATGGATTGGCCGGACAGACGAAAACGTGCCTAAATCAGCTGTAACAATTAAACTGTAAAGCTAATCTTAATTAAAAGTGTTATTGGGACCCAACGTCCCTACAATTATTACAGGCTTAAATTACGGAAGGCTGAAAACCCGATTCACACAGGTGCACATGTACTCGGATCAGACAAAACACACGTTCAATCAGCCTTCCAACTCATGAAATATTCACATTCGTTTAGCCTTTTCACCCAGAAACAGTATCGTTTCCAACCAAACACTCATTGTTGTATCCAAACAACATTTATTTTCCGGACAACTCTCGACAAACTTCCAACATTCCTGCTCAGTTTACGGACTTTCACATATTTACATAAACCCATGTTTCTTGCTTCCAGGGTTTGCTTACGCAAACCCTTCCAATGGAAAATCCACATTTATCCCCGTTTCGTGATATAAATATGACGCTGTACAACGCTAGAATCGCTATAGCTTTGGCCAGTTAAAGCGCCTGTTACAAAAGGCCTGTCTTGTTCTTGATTCAGTCTTGGGTTGGGAAATCGTGCGTAGAAACTTTGCGTTCGGTCTAGGAACCCGTTCGACTCGCGTGAATTAAATTTTCGCGGCTAAGTTCCGAGAGCCCATAGACTTCGAGATTTGTAAGTTACCGTGTTGTGCGAGAAATAATTCTGAGTCTACGGTCGTTCATCCGAATAGGAGAGTTGGTATCCCATGTTAGAACCTGACGCATTCAAGAGGCAGTATTCAACAAAAAGATAACTATGTCTTTGTTGACCAGGCGACTGTCTTATGCTCTGCAGCTTGTTTGAGCAATAAAAGCTACGAGAAGCCTCCGTACTTACACAGAACCAGTTTTTAAATGCTCGTACCAACTTGGCTGTGACACCACGGCGGCTGTGTTAAGGCAAGCCATTTATTTGGATGAAAGCACTCAGCAAACTCAAGAGTTGTGTGAGGTGGAAACACTCAGAAATCGTAGAAATCACAAACCCCTCTTGGTAAGTTAAGTAAAGTCATTGCAGAAACGTAACTCGGCACTATCATGTGTTTCGTGCACTGTGCGCCATTTCTTTGACCAGTGTTCTCGATCCAATACATGAACAGCGCCAACAATTTACTGACCGTTTTTGGTAAATGATTCTGCGAACCGTGCTTCAAGGATAGTTATAAATCCGCAAATAAAGGACCCCGCTTCTAGTGCGGGCCACATCGCCCTTTGCTACATGAAGACAAACGGGTCAAATGACCTCCTCGAGTGCATCCGTCAGTGGACCAGCTGCGCCTCGCTATCGGGTATTTTAAGGAATTAGTTAAGTTATCGTGCGTGGCCTGATCAAAGCAACAGTGACAAACCCGCATTACGTTCTTCGACTGTAGATACATATATTATGCAAGAACTCTTCGAACATACTTGGAATGGATTGAGAATCCATAATTTAAGGATGTTTTGTAACCAAAATCGGTTTGGTCAAAGCACGTATTCTGGCTTTCTCCTTAACCTGAAGAACTTCTTGTGCCAAGGGCTTAAGTTAGCTGCAATATAAACCTTCACAAAAGTTGTTTGTACGAGAGTGAGTGAAAAATTTTACACCAAATTCACTTGGACATGTAGAGTTAGCAACACAGTACCGTATATGTTACATCAAGACGAAGCTGGTCCTTTTTGGAGCACGACTCTCTTTCTCACTACAGTTAACCTTTCTGTCAATAGCCATGTGCCATCTCCGAATTAGAGCATGTGTCCATGTCTTCTAAAATACTTTGACTGTTCTTTGAGCCACTACCGCATTTCACTAGCCGCCTCCTCGTCAGTAGAATAATGTTTGCCTCTCCAACGTTTTAATGTGGCCAAAGAAATGATAGTCTGGAGACGCTAAATCTGGTGAGTATGTAGGATTTGATAAAGCTGTCCGCCCGAATGATGCGATTGTCTCTCCTATCATGCTGGTTGTGTGTGGTCGAGCATTGTCGGGTAGAAGACGTACATACTCGATTAGGAAGTTAGGCCTCATTCATCGTTTTATTGCTCGGAGACTCGTCAGCGTCTCGACGTAGACATTAGTTTTATTTACAGTTAATAATTCCACCAGTATGTCGCCAGAATTTTTCACGCTGATATTTGCGACGTCCACATTTTTGGTTTACTGCTTCTTTGATTCCGGCTCATTACAATGAACCCATGTTACCCCACCGGTTACGATCCTTCTAAAGAGTGAGTTACCTGTTTGACTGAGTTCGAGATGTTCAGCGCATGCATCCACCCTGTCAGTCTGGCGCTCCGTTGTTCTCGTATGTTAAGAATCGTAATTATATTCTGGTGTTCTTAAACTATTGACGAAAAGGTCAGTAGTGTGGATTACGAAGGTTAAAGATGAATCTTATAGTGCTCACAATTTGTACAACTAGAACAGGAATTCCTGGAAGATGGCAAATCTCCACATGTATAACAAGCGTAATGTATAACAGGTATAAAGCAGTTATCTGACAATCCGTATAATTACCGCTGCATCAAGATATCTGCACTCGACTGTAAGAGAGAGGGACGCATTGAGACCACCACCTGTCTCGGCGGGCTGAAATTAATGCCGGAACAATAAGTCCAGGGTCCTGGGTTAGGCTAACCATCACACGTTCACGTGACCTGATCGGCGATGCTAACCGAGGCGCGGTGCCTAAAGACGCCTGTATGGTCAGAATAGTGACTTCCTGTGGAAATTGCTTAACCGATTATTGTGTGAAATGTGGGAAAATCAAAGCAAACGAGTGCGGGCTGATCAGCAGATGGCCTAACTCATTTTGGTCGTGTGCGAAGTGTAATACTGCCACACTAGTAAGGACCATAATTGCACTATCCCAGAAGCATGGTAGATGTGCAAACGTGGTTGAAAAAATGCTGTGCACCAAAATCGCTTCGATAGGAACAACATCAGCCGAATGTCTGACGCACGCCTCTCGACATAAGGCCACCGCAACCCAACTCAACGACGCCGAATGCTGCGTTAATAAAGTTGTTCCTACATATACTGCCAAAAATCCAAATCTCCCAAGCGTTCCGACACTTCACTTCCAGCTCATTTACAGAAATTTCCCTCGAAACTGCTTCTTCCCACGAGACTTCATCAAAATCCAGGAAACCTGCAAATACCAGTGGTAGCTGGGCCGTTGTTGCATCAAAGTGCACTGCAACATCAGGCGCTGCTGTTTCTACAATCACATCCATAACTAATGGGAAAGGCAACGCTGCGCGCATGCATAGCAAATCGCTGAGCTTCTCAACTACGCTCCAGACTCCCAGGAAGCACACTCAGAAAAAATTGGATACCCCTTCTATAATATGTGCCGACCTTTCGGAGTCAACATATAATTATTTGAAGGGGAAACAGGTGGGTGACCTGATGCAATGGAATACCGTAAGTAACCTCCTTGGTATTCTGATTAAATCCACCAAATTGACGAAAATCACCCACGAAGCGAATTCCAAGTATTTTGGCGAAAACAGGCTTCTTAGGGTTGTTCTAAGCTGTATTGATTTGATGGAGTCAGAGCTGTTTTCGATTGGTCGTCTTTGGAACTAAGTAGGTTTGGTCCGTCTTTTTCCAGACGTTCCATTGTGCGAGCACAAGCGAGTGAGGCAAAGCTTAGAAGAGCTCCGGCTAAACACCGCAGCCAGATCAGTTTTTGTCCACGGCGCTTCCTATCCTCAAGAACCCAAAGAATGCGAAGCAAAGACACACGACCGTGATCAGTGATGGCATATTCATGAGACCCAGCTCTTGAATGACATTGTAGCGACTTCTCTCTCAAAGCTAACAGGAGTAGGAAGCTACAAAGAGTACGGCCCAAGGATAATTAAAGTTGTGGTACAAACTAGTCAGATGGCACTTACGCTACACGAACGCTGGCTATCACTACAGAACAGACTGCCAACCGAGCGCCGGTTCAAAGCGACCAGCAATACTGTCATCCGACTTATAGCACCACCAAAGCAGGCAAACGAACTAGTCATCTTATCCGAAATTCACACCGGAAGCAGGTAAGAACAAAGCGGGGATCATCCGGTGCAATCCTGCAGCCACACGCTATACATTCTGTGAACGGAGTTTTCATAGCGGCTAACCACAGTGCCACTGAACCCAAGTTTAAGCGACTCGCTGATAATAACACAAAAAGTTGCTAGTGTCCGACCATACAACAGTTGGCACAAAATTTCATCCTAGCCAAAGTGTATTGGATCGTTGCTGAGACGGGAAACACGTTCTGCATGTACACGAAGGCCCAAGGCCTCCTCAGCAAAATCGCCGAGCTTCGGTTGCGCAAGTAGACAAACGCTTGGTATCTCATCTCCATAACTGAGACTTGGTTGCACTCAGGGGTAACGGATGCCGAGATCACTATTCAGGGTATGCACTTGTTTCAAAGCGATGATCGCAGCACACCGGTTTACAATGCAAACAAGTGGGGAATTCGGAGACGCAGGTCAACCATTCGCCATGGTACGTTTGCATCTCAGCCACAATGGCAACTGCTTCGTGGCAGTCGTATATCGCTCCCCATCGTCCACTCCAGAGATGGATGTCGATCTAATACCAACACTGACGAAATGCTTACGCCCAACATACAGCCACGTTTTTATTTCCGGCGATTTTAACGTGCACGACTTAGTAACATCGACATCCCCAGCGAAACATACCAGGCCGAACTGCAAGATCTTTTCGCATGTATCCCGTTCTACAACCACATCCCCTCACCTACCAGGTAAAGGGCTGATAACAAACCATTGGTATTTCACCACGTACTGACAAATGAGGAGCTCATGGTCGACAGGCCATTAATAACCACCCACTAGCGTTAAGCGTTCATGTCACCATAATTTATAGCTACGTGTACTACGCTATATATATTCGAATGAACGCACAGAACTAATACGTACTATCACTAATTACGACATTCTGAACAACCTAGATGGGCATTCGTGATAGGTGGCCCACCTGACAGCGCCTGGCTTCAGTTTGTTGGACGCCTCAGCAATCTAAGCTAAATGCTTCAGAAACAAAGAGTTTCCTCAACAAATTCCACGGCTCTCATTAGAATTAGAACCCGTAAGTGCGTGTCTATAAGCAATGTAGCGTGGCACAATTACAGAGCCATTCCTAGTCCCGGAACCTTGAGAGATTACGTGACCCAGCGCAACTATTGTCACGTGCTTGTCTGTGAGGACAAATTAACTCACCAACAAAATTTGGCATGTAAATTTGCCATCAACAAATTATCCTATACAAGCATGTTAACAACTTCTGTAAAGTGAAGCTCGGTAACCCCACACCACTTAACAAGCCAGTGGGAGTGGCACAGAGTGTAGAAGAGGCAGCCAACGCCGTAGGAATGCAGTAAGCCCCAAACTTCCAAAGTGATGTCCGCCAGTGATACATACCCATGTCTTTATCCCTAATCTCAACACTCACTGTCATCCATTTTACTGCCACAGCTATGTTGAAGAAAATGCTCTCACTGCGCACCTACAGCTCTCCCGAAATCGATTATATTCACCCGAGGGCGCTCAACGTGGCAGCAGCAACGCTGGCCGGGACATTAACAATTTTCTTCCAAACTTGCTTGGATGAACTAATTGTGCCAACCATGTAGAAACATGGCTTACTCACTCCAATTTACAAAAGCGGTAATTGGTCGGAACAAGCCAATTATCGCCCAGTGGTCCTTCTCTCTTTTCTCTCAAATATGATAGAGACAATCATCCCTGAGTGTTTAGTGGGATATCTAGCACCGAGCAGCACGGTTTCCGCCAGCATCGATCATGCACTACTCACCTACTGATTGCACGCAGTAGTTGGACGGAAGTGGCCAATGAAGTCAGAGGGACAGACCTCTTTTAATTCAACTTCTTCAACGACCTCAACTAACTGGACCACCGCATTCTACTTCACAGTATCGCAAGCTATGAATTTGTTGATCCTGTCCTTCGGTGGATCAGGTATTTTCTGCAGTATCGGCAACTGCAGGTCAGAGTTCCATATGCGCTGTCCGATCCGATTCATGTCGAATGTGGAGTTCCGCAGGCATCAGAATTGTGACCACATCTGTTTCTCTAGTGCATTAACGATCGTCAGCGTTTGATTGCTTTAGACGTCTTGCTGTTCTCTGATGAAGTTAAGAAGTGGCGGACGACCGCTGACTCAGCAGATCGTGATGCAATTCAGCGAGACTTGGAGAGATCTTATGGGTGATCATTCCACAACCTGTCCCAGTTTAGTTCAGGGAAGTGTGACATGGTTCCAAATTAGCCACCAGCCGAACATCACATATAAGCTTGGAGACCAATTCCTTCTGGAAGTCACTCAGAAGCGCGACCTTGGGGTATTAGTTCAGGTTGATCTGGGCAGCTCAGAATAATTTAAGAAGGCCCGAAATATTGGAAAGCAACATCTTGGCATGCAGCGGAGGGCATTTGGGCGGTTTGATCCCTCTCTCTTTTCGCAATTGCTTTATCCCTACCTGCGGCCTCATGTGGAATAGGCATTCCAGACCTGGCACATGCAGGACCTTGCAGCGCTCACGGCTCCACGGCGACCAGTCACGAAGCACGTCAAGAGTTGTTCAATTTTCCTCATCAACTTAAACTGAGGACACTAAAACTATACAGTGTTCGGTACCGGCGCCTACACGGTGACCTTATAATGGCCTACCAGATTCTAAGGAACCCCAGCAACGTCTACCGATACCTATTACAACTGAGCCTGAACAGGAATTTGCGTGGTCACCAGTTCAATTTAGTCACACAATGCAGTCGGTTAGAACGTCGGCAGAACTTATAATTTATTCGTGTTTGTCAGCCATGGAACGCCCTCCTAAATTACGTTGTTTCCACCCTACTGTACCTGTGTTTATAAAACGCCTTGACTTTGGTTTAACCCACCTACTTTACAAGATATAGCCTGTGTGTCTCGACGGACAATATAATGCAACGAAAGTTGCACAACCGGAATCGACCTACAAGACTGTGGTTGGACCTTTCTGCATGTCCCTGTGTTAGCACTGTGCTTAGTTCACAAAAACCATTCTCATTTTATCACTGTTTTCTAACCACGATGTTGTGGTTCTCTTTCTGGCCATCCTACGGACTTTCTAAGCATCCGCCTTTTTGCCCGTAATATACCAATGTTCCGTTGTTTCAGTGGTAAGGAATAACATGAAAAGGGGGAAATTTGGAATTTAGGAGACACCAGCTGTTTGGAGGGTCGATTTGAAACAGTTGTTGTATGACTGGATAGCGACGAGCAATCTCAGTGTGGACGGCGATTCCCATTGTAATGCACTTTGGTCAATTCGGTCATTGTGACGGTAACTGTCGGAGCGGATTTGAACCAGGTTTTGCCCAAAATCACGAATCTAACTAACTCACCAACCATTCATATAAACACTGATGCATGTTCCCTCAACTCCACGTTACAGTGACTGCCTGAGAGCGCAAAGCTTAGTTGGAGTTATATCCTCTCCCTAGTAAAACGGATCACGTCACCTAATGCAAGTGAGATGGTGTGTCGTCAAGGTGTTTTTAAAAATTGTTTAAGATTAGGGCTAATATATCGTGGGTTGAAAGGGTGTTCCATGTGTGGGTCTCCCAAAGGGGAGAACATTTTGGCAGCAGTCTAATCGACTGTAATGTTTGAGGACAATGTGTTGGTGGCCTCATCGGATAACATTGCGTCTACGTCGCAACAAATCGCGACAGGGGTGATTTGGATTCGTCAGTACTAAGTAAACCATGATGCGGTCTTCACGCTGACGCTGATAATCACTACTTTGCAATCCCAGGTTTTGTAGTCTGCATCCCTATGGGAGGTGAAACAATTCCCTAACGTATTTGGTTGCTGTAAATCGTGGAGCTACGAGCACATCAATATCCTCTTTGCACCGATGTCGCCATACCTGGTTCGCGTACTCCCCGTAGGTCGTCATGTAGGCGTTTATCGTATGATGAGATATAACCCGCATGAGCATTCCGAAAGCCTTTGTAAAATTAGCTCCCTTGGTTCCGTTCGATGCCTTTTCAGCTAGTATTGTACAACCAAGTTCCTTCTTCACCCTGGCTCCGTTACTAGTTTAGGAAGCATGTTGCAGATACTGGTTCCAAAATCGATCTGCATAGATACCTAGATGTGGTATTCTTAGTATTTTGTTTTTTACCTCGTTGAACGAAAGCCCGTTCTTTGCTGACCATTTACAGGTGCTGCAGCGCCTCGTGATTGCCCATTTGTGGTGCACTACTTATGAGTTTTGTGGATATCAACGAGGTCGCACAAGGGAAAAAGGTAAATTATCAGATGCCGGCAGACGAAGGAAATGTGGTGGAAAATCAACCGAACGACGAACACGGTGGCCACGAGGCAATCTGGACAGATGATCGGTGACGGAAAGGTTGCAACGGCGCTTCGCTCCGGAAAGGTGCTAAGAAAGTCATGCGCAAAGTGGACTCTTGTTCCTATGTTCGAGTTATTATGTTAACCATACATGCGTTTCGAAGTAAACAATTTGTCCGCGTCTTATTGCGTTTTCAACATTTGTTGCTGTGACCAGCGGCGAATAAGGTATGAAGACTCCGTGTCCAGATCCCTTTGAGGATGGCGATGAAGGGAAGAGTTTAGAGCAATTCGAGGATGTTGCAGAGGCAATCGGCATGAACCAGAAACGAACGAAGTTGCCTAGCATGCAGAGCCTCCTCAAAGGTAGGATGGAGGCTGTTATAGATGCGGCGCGAAGGGGCCTGTCATGCTGGAATGGGACACCGTGAGGGAGACCCTGGTTGTGGGGTTCGACTGCCCGGCCGACCGCCAAGACGCGAAGCGGCAGTTCAAGGCGGTCTGGCTTGGAGCGGTAGCGGACCCGTTTGCTTTCGCGGTCCACATCAGTGAATTGCTGGCTCCGACGCTGCCTAACTTGGATGACGAGTCAAAACAAACAACTATATGGTGGAACCATTTCTGGGTGATCTCCATCCGACGGTAGCCGATCGTCTCCGGATTGTAAACACCACCCAGAAAGCTGGCGTGATGCAGCTTACCCAAGTAGCAAGGGAGCTTACACATGAAGCAGTTGCTGCCTTGACAACTGAAGACAAAGCAATGAAGGACGGTTGAACGAGTTAGAAAAGAGAGACTGGAACAGATTACGCAAATGTCTGAATGGGCATAATTTATGAGTATAAGAATCGCTCCGGCCGGTGGCCAAGTGGTCTGCACGTTTGCTTTGCAACCATAAGGTCACCGGTTCGAATCCGCGTAGGGGTGGGCGTCCTCGCGATATACTCAGCCCGCGCGCGACTGGTGGTTGTCGCGCGGGAGCAAAGCGCCGTTACGGCGTTCAGCTGACACATCATTTATTTAATATTTTTTTAAAGAATCTCTATAGTATTGTTTCTCATGGGTGGTCCGGGGATGCCCAGTAGGTACGTAGGCAACTCTCAGGGAATCCGCGTGATCTCCCAAAGTGTTATAATTCTATTAGGAAATTTTATCGACGCGATCAGTCTATGTCACAAATTTATAACAAACATGCTGTGAACATATTTAAATCAAACCTAACAGTTTACATTATAGCCTTGTGCATTGCCCATGGAAACATACCTCTTCCAAGGATGAAGCGTGTTTTGGCTGGGAGTTAAAATGTGAGCGAACGAGGCTTTCCAAGTTCAGAAAGGTCGTGTGTTAATTTCACCGTGATGCCATGGGCAGTGGCTGGATGGGTCATTCTACGTCCGCTCAAGCTCACATAACCCAGTCTCTGTCCCTCGAGGGGGAGCGAGAGGTATGCCATATGATAGGGCTCAAGTTTGCAGTCATTTCAAGTGTTACTATTCTCCGAAAAATAAGCAAACCGGAAGGGAGGCCCGTTTGCGGGATCGCTTCAATGAAAGCTCAGAAGGAAAGCGTGGATATTTCTGTGTTTAACAAATGTGCTCAGCCGATTATGCGAACTCGAGAGAAACTACATCAGCGAGGTTACAAAAGGGTGGCACTTTCGTTCACTACGATACTTCTTTCAAAGTACAACTTATCATAGTAACCAAATTCCTGGTGTGTTTTGGACTCTTGTGTTTAATTTTTTTTATCTCCATTGTGGTAGTTCGACATGTAACATCAACTGGGACCATGAAATGAAGAATGGAATGCTGCTAAATGCTTCACAGGGATATTCTTCGTCGAATTCAGATGTAGTAGTTGTTGGGCCATCCAATGTGCCTTCTGAGCATGCAGCAACTGAGACGTGCGATGTTTCTGTACTACCTGATGTGATGCAATATAACTCTGTGCCAACCGGATCCTCTGTACCAGTGGGTAAGAGGCGGAAATACAACAACATTTATCTTCCTTTTGGATTTATAGAGTCCAATAATTGTCCACAAGGTGACTTGTGTAACCAAGTTTTTCTGAACATGGTGCCTATCAAAATGCAGCGGCATTTGGAAAATTTCATACGGACTGTAAAGACGGAAAAGAGTACTTAGAGCGCAGGCGAGATGAAATATCGAACACCCAAACGTACATGCTTCACGCGTCGCAGACTGCAAAAAAAACGACGGAGGCATCTTACATCGTTAGTTATCGTAATGCGCTGACAGCAGAACCGAGAAACGTATCCGGCCATGCATACAAAATGCATAGAGATGACCTAAGACTCTTCCTTTCAAAAAGCTTTTCACAGACTGTCTCTGTGTGATTTCTGATGCAAAGCGAACGATGTGTACCTTGTCATGGTAGACAGCTATCGCTGTGCTTCTCCCATTTGCCACAACTAATCTGTGTGAGATTGCATTCTCGCATTATATCTATACAAAAGAAAGTACCGAAACAGACCTGAAGCGTAACGAGATCCGAGGTTATAGCTGTCCTCAATAACACCTAGTACCAAACAAGTCAGCGCTGCATATCGGAACGAATTTTATCCAAGATACTAGGCCTTAATATAGTTGCATTTGCATGTAAGTTCAACAGCCTTCACTTTTGCCAACATAAATGAACAACTGTGCAAATTCAGTTTACAGCGATGAACTCCACCTCATTCTTGTGTTATTAAAGCCTGGTTCTGTGGATAAGGAAAGCTCAGGGGTCTGTTGTGCTAGGTTACACTACAAAGGGGTGCACGTGCCGAAAAGTTTGAGAACACCTGCTCTATGGTGACACATGGCATCCTGTTGGCCGACGGTGTCTGACCAATGAGGAAGCTACTCGTCGGTGCGTGTGTGCACCTCAGCCAAACTTTGAAACGCACCAACTTGAAACTGCTTATGAACCAAGTTGAACATGCTTACAAACCAAGTTGAAAATGCTTACGAACCAATTTGCTTCCTCTATTAACTAACTGGACTCGGAAATGGTATAGATGACGGTAGTATTCTGTCTCCGATTCTCTATACACAACGGTGTCGTCGCCAAATCCGGTCACATTCTCTTTTCCATCCAGTAGTCGCATCATCAAACGCCGGAAGGTAAAAGGAGCACCAGATAATCCAAACGGCATCCTTTTAAACTGGTACTATATGTCACCGACTGCAAACGCTGTCTTGTTTCTGTCCTCTCGTTTGATCGCCAGCTGCCAGTAGCCAGACTCAGATTGACTACCATAAATACCCTTGACTTCTGCAGTTCTTTAAAAATGAAGGTACTGGGACGAATCAACTCAGCAGATATTTCCTTCAGCCTTCTGAAGTGCACGCAAAAGCGGTACTTCTCGTTGGCTTTCTTCCCAGAAAACAATTGGAGAGATATGGGCTGTGAGCTTTCTCTATTAGACCTGCATTTAGCATATCCTGCAGCTCTCTTCTGAACTCAGCTCCGAGGTGTATTGGTATTCTTCCGGAACTGTGCGGCCCATACGGCTGATGGGATAGAGGAATTGTATGTCCGACCTAATCACAAATCCCATAAGAACTACTATCGTCCTTGAATAAGATATCGTACCTGCTCATAAGCGATTGAAGGGCTGGACTTTGGTGTAAAACGGCCACGACCGAGCACACTCACATGGGTTTTTGTCTGCCAACAAACTGGATAGCTCCGTATTTCGTAACCAGTTTTCCTCCTTTCAGATCGACGATTGCTTCACTGACTTGGCGAAAGTCAGTACCCAGGATACTCTGCTTTGTGTCCGGCGACACGATGAAAAAATGTTTTAACTTCTGACCGCGATCGCCAACCACATGTTCCGCCATACCATCTATGCGTATATGGTAATCACCGACCGCCTTCACAACCATTGAAAACGCTGGTTTTCACCCCATCAATGTGACTGAGGACGGAAACTACAGCTCCAGTATCAATCAGACACGTCTCCACGTTCCCATTCACCTCTACCACCGCCTCAATCGCACCATTATTCAAGGCTTCAAGAATGCACTACCCAAGATGAGAACAGTACGATTGGTAGCATTTATTTCGTACAAAGACTGTACTGCGATTTGGCGGACATTGGCGCTTACAATGTAACAGTTTCCTAAAAAGATCGACGCGTCCCTTCTGTAAGGGAACTCGAAATGCCCTATTGCCTTGCGTAATCTGATCCAGTCTCCCTTCTAACTTGTTCAACCGTCCTTCATTGCTTTGTCTTCAGTTGTCAAGGCAGCAACTGCTTCATGTGTAAGCTCCCTTGCTACTTGGGTAAGCTGCATCACGCCAGCTTTCTGGGTGGTGTTTATAATCCGGAGACGATCGGCTACCTTCGGATGGAGAGCACCCAGAAATGGTTCCACCAATAGTTGTTGTTTTGACTCGTCATCCAAGTTAGGCGGCGTCGGAGCCAGCAATTCGCTGATGTGGACCGCGAAAGCAAACGGGTCCGCTACCGCTCCAAGCCAGACCGCCTTGAACTGCCGCTTCGCGTCTTGGCGGTCGGCCGGGCAGTCGAACCACACAACCAGGGTCTCCTTCACGGTGTCCCATTCCAGCTTGACAGGCCCCTTCGCGCCGCATCTATAACAGCCTCCATCCTACCTTTGAGGAGGCTCCGCATGCTAGGCAACTTCGTTCGGTCATGCATACAAAATGCATAGAGATGACCTAAGACTCTTCCTTTCAAAAGCTTTTCACAGACTGTCTCTGTGTGATTTCTGATGCAAAGCGAACGATGTGTACCTTGTCATGGTAGACAGCTATCGCTGTGCTTCTCCCATTTGCCACAACTAATCTGTGTGAGATTGCATTCTCGCATTATATCTATACAAAAGAAAGTACCGAAACAGACCTGAAGCGTAACGAGATCCGAGGTTATAGCTGTCCTCAATAACACCTAGTACCAAACAAGTCAGCGCTGCATATCGGAACGAATTTTATCCAAGATACTAGGCCTTAATATAGTTGCATTTGCATGTAAGTTCAACAGCCTTCACTTTTGCCAACATAAATGAACAACTGTGCAAATTCAGTTTACAGCGATGAACTCCACCTCATTCTTGTGTTATTAAAGCCTAGTTCTGTGGATAAGGAAAGCTCAGGGGTCTGTTGTGCTAGGTTACACTACAAAGGGGTGCACGTGCCGAAAAGTTTGAGAACACCTGCTCTATGGTGACACATGGCATCCTGTTGGCCGACGGTGTCTGACCAATGAGGAAGCTACTCGTCGGTGCGTGTGTGCACCTCAGCCAAACTTTGAAACGCACCAACTTGAAACTGCTTATGAACCAAGTTGAACATGCTTACAAACCAAGTTGAAAATGCTTACGAACCAATTTGCTTCCTCTATTAACTAACTTGACTCGGAAATACATAAATAAATAAATAAACTTTTATTCTCGACAATGCGAGGCACACCTGTACAGGCATGATCATGTTTAGCTAACAGTGTGATCAAAATGTAACAAGGGTACATGTTTTTCATAACAGTGAATGTAAGTGTATGGGTGTATATATGTATGCAATTGTCTATGAATGTAGCTTGTATTTTTGAATGTGCCGCAGAATTTTTGACTGTTTGTTATCTTTAGGAATGTGAGAATAAGCGATTGACGTCCGTGGGTTAGACACCATTTTCCGGATGTCCACGGGCCAGTGAATTTATTTTACGGCGAGTCACATCCGCCACGTCACAGCGTTCATAAGCAGACATTTGTGGCTTTTTATAGGGAGAACGCTTGCCGGGCGAAAACCCACCACGTCCTGGAACACTGCCGCCGAACTATTTGCTGGAACGGGTTAAATCCGAACCACCCTGCTGGCACCCCGAGGAGGTTGTTTGGCTAGCCAGCCGGATTGCGGATAATTGGGCCGAAATCTCAAATCGGCTAGACGTCGTTGACACTGCTTGGTCAGAAAGTGGGTCAGGGTGAACTCAAGCCGCTGCCGGAGAAGTATTGGCAATTCGCAGCACTCCAGTTTCTACCTCAAAGCGCAATTCCCGAGCATTTTTGGCCGCATTGGATATTACAGTAAATTTGTCAGGAATTTTAAAACCTTGGCGTCACCATTGTATGAGCTGTTGGGAGGAGGAAATAAGTTCACTTGAACACCATAGGCTCAGCGTGAGTTTGATGGCATTCAGAAAGAGATGGGCAAACGGGAACTGACTCTCCGGGGAAAAGTTCACCTTGGCCACAGACGCAAGTGAAGTCGGAATCGGTGGGGTGCTGAAGCAGAAGCAAGGCACGGTGGAATACGTTAGTATAATTTTGACCACATCAGAACACAAGTATTCAACGGTGTAGAAGGAGTGTCTTGCAATTGTGTGGCCTCTAGGTAAGTGCTGACCCTATTTGTTCGGTCAGCGATTTCACATCGAAACCGATCACAAACCATTGGAGGCAAGTTGGCGCGATGGGCACTGCGCCTAAAAAAATACGACTTACGATAAACCACATACAGGGGAAGAACAACGAGATGGCAAATTTTCCATGACGAATGACGAACGAGGTGGATTTGCCGAGTGTTGCCTTTGGTGGTCTAGTATTGGAGCAGGATCCGAGTAAGTTAGCGGCCGAACAATGGAAGGACAGATTTTTGAACAAAGTGATGACAGCACGAATAAGGAACCAAACTGCTGCAATCTAAAACCAGCGCCAACAATTCGGGCTATTCGCACCGAGTCTGCAAAAGCTGCATGTCCACGAAGCCGGAATTCGGATGTGGACAAAAGGATGAGATGCTACGCCGGGTGCCGGTGTTCCCCCACAAATTGAGGGAGAAGTTGGTTATTTCGTGTCACGAGATGGCTCACACCGGGTGCACCAGGACATATGAGTTGCTTGGACAGCAAGCTTACTGACCGAACATAAAGAAAGACGTCGATGCGTACGTGCTCTCGTGTCAGCAGTGTCAGCTTCTGAAAGGAAAACATCAGGGGACACCACAACCTATGTTGTCGATTCCAGTGTCCGAAATGGGTGAGCTGTGGTCAATCAACCTGATGGGGCCGTTCCTGTTAACAAGACGAGTTACTCAGTACATAGTCTTGATGACGGAATTCATTACCAGATGGATTGAGGCGGCGGCAATTACTGATCAACGCACTGGCAAGATAACACCTGCCATGATTAAACACGTGATAGCGGGCCACGGAATTCCGAAAGCCATACTGACAGACCAGGGCCCATGAGTGAAAGTGACGAATTTCGGACATGTTTGGAGAAACTGAGCATCAAGTAGATACGGACCACTACCTGCCATCCTCAAACAAACGAAGTAACGTGGAGGAACAATAGAACGATTACAGAATGGTTGGCGGTGAAAGGGGGAGAATGGGAAGAAGCCTTACAACTACTGTCGCTAGCGCACCGAGTGTCCAAGCAAGCAAGCACCAAGAGATCCCTATTTAAGTTAACGTACTTCCGCAGACCATTACCACCGGTATATCTGGAGATGGGAGTCTGGCCAACTTGCCAGGTACCGCCAAGGGAAGCAAGTAACTACAGGAAGTTAGCCAACCGAAAACTGAACGCAACTCAGAACCGGAGGATGGAAAGATCCCGAGTTAACATCAGAAAACCGTCCAAGGATTTCCCAATCGGTTCGAAGATGCAATACACAGACCACCAACCTGTGACCGCATGTGGCCCTGGAGAGAGGAAACTGCTGCCGAAATGGAAAGGATCTTATGGAATAATCGGCCAAAGAGGGCCCGTATACACCATCGCCCGGCAGGGAGGTGGGCGGTGAGCCACGTCAGTGAATTGCGGAAATGGTATGAACGAGCAGAAGAAACGACAACATGTATGGAACAGCCTGGAAGATCGGAGAGACTACGTGCGAGGTCGTCTGTGGCGAACATTTGAAGGGGAGGAGTGTGATGCACTACTTATGAGTTGTATGGATATCAACAAGGGCGCATAAGGGAAACAGGTAACTCATGAGATGCCGGTAGACGAAGGTGTGGTGGCAAACCAACCGGACAACGTACACGAGGAAATATACATAGATGTTTGGTGAATTGAAAGGTTGCAACGGCGCTTCGCTCTGGAAAGGTGCTGCGAAAGTCATGCGCAAAATGGACTATCGTTCCTATGTTCGAGTTATTATGTTAACCAGACATGCTTTCCTTACTACACAACCTGTTCATCCCTCATTGCGTTCTCAACACATTTCCACTATAATGCGTCGGATTTGAATTTCGTCTGCAAATATTGAAAGAACACATTTGCGAAGAGTACCCTTTTCGAAAAATCTCCTCAGCCATTAACGCTTGTAAAGTGGAATGGCAAAAATGAATAGCAGATCAAGCCAAAGAGTTAGGAATAGTCGATTCACGACAAACAGAAAATCAAAATCAAAAGACAGGTAGGCGAACAAGCTTGTTGCCGGTGGATCGCATCAGGCCAACACACCACAGATGATAGAAATAAAACAAAGTTAATGTGATAGCAGTAGAACAAATCGAAGGCTCCGCAATGCAACAGCGAGAACCTACTTTGCAACTGACCTCCAGGACACCTACGGCTTAAGCGATTTCTGAACAGTCAATGGAAGCGGTAGATCGGTTCACTTAACTTGGTAGCTGTCTCATATATGGTGGTCACATCACCGAGGAATTTACTTCGTGTTACAGCAAGACACGTGTGGCTTTCAGTAGACTCACCCATCTATTGAGAAGGCGGGACTTCAGCCTGTCAGTGAAAGGAAGGGTGTATAACGTTGCGGTACGGCAGTCTCAACGGATGGGTCAATGAATTGGCCAGTTCGCAAAGGAGACCAGAAACATTTGACTGTATTTAACCATCCGTGCTTGCGGAGTGTTGCTCAGGTCTGGTGGGAACATCGAGTGAACAATCCTGGGGTCCGCCAGTTGATTTTCTTTTAAAAAGCGTGCTAGTGCCTCAATCGAGTGTTTACTGAATCTTAGGCACTTACTTTGGCTAGGTCATGCTCTGCGTATGCACACTGGCCGGCTTCCTCGGGGTGCATTATGCCCCTTGGCTGCGCCATGTTGGGAGAAAGCGCGAGGTGGCCAGTCAATGACGTGGCCTAGAGGCAATAAGCTATTGGCTGAGAGGCTTAGTCATACTGGCGAGTGTTGTCGTCGTGGATGTGGTCCAAGGAATGGTCCACACCGATGGTTAGATACTGATTATACATGGCGCAACCAAGCAGTCAATGGCGTTCCTGCATCCGGTTCCTTGCATCTGGTTGTTAACTCTCGTTCCATTCTGATTAGTTTAACGCACGCTTTTCTTGCGTCCTTTTTGCTTACATTTGCTTTGCTCTTAACCCCATTATCCTGCCGTTGTTATTGATTGTTATTCTTTCGATGTGAGTCGTGGTGGTGCCCGGATCATATTTATTCAACTAAGCTGAACGGAGCGGGCCATTGTAGGTTCTTAGTGGTGGTCCTGACATTTGTGACATTAGTGAATATGTAGTCAAGATGCTTGTCAACTATGCGCAAGTAATTTGTGTGTGGCTAATAAAAACGCTCGTTATTTGGTTACACACAATTGGGTGCAATAGCAAGAGCCACTTAACAGTAAACTACGTATACTCAATAGTGGACGAATCATTTCACTGTTTGTGCCTAGTAAATGTTCAGAGTCACCCGATGTTATTTAGAGCCCCGTCTCCGATGCGTTGAGACATCGAGTAAAGTCGCCAGCATGAAAATGTCAAACGGACATAAAATAGAACGATTCCTGGTTTTGCTCCTGACACCGCTGACAATATTCTCCGCAGAATGACGTTTCACTTTTGGTAAGCGCATGCATTAGTTTGCTTCTAGCAGTATTAATAAAACGAAAATCATGACATTCACCATGCTGTCACTAACCCAACATTTATGGTATAATTAATTAGAGGGATTTGGTTTAATTACCATTCTCCTGAAAAATTCGTCAAAACTAGGCGCACATGCATATGAACGTACAAGAGTAACGACTAACTAGACAGAGTGACAGCAACTGAAACATATAGCTTATATTAATACGATATATAAAATTTTGGTCAGAAACAAAGCCAGCAATATGTTCACATTCCGTAAATATTGTGTGTAATTCTCTGCCGTTCTGGACGGAAATTAGGTGGAATGCGCCTTATCATTGTTTAATTGTTCCTCGAAAATCCAATGGCCATATGAATAAGAATATCGCTTGTTGTAACTAATTTTAACTAGTTGGTGATAAGAAGAACTCTATTTAAAAGAAGACTTGGTAAAAACACATAGCACCTGTTTTCGAGACACTAGCAAATTTTGGGTTTTGTAATCAGACATTTGGCAATATAATTATTTACTTTTCCTAAATAATGCAGCGGCCACTTTTGTTTCCCACCAAATGCAACATGTGTTTTCCCCAGTTGCAACAAATGTACTACGTTTTGCTACGGATAGCTATATAAGGAAAAATGGTGTTATCTACAAAGGACAATTTGCTAAACTTGTGTCCGAATAATCCAGCGTGAGTAAACTTGCGCAGCTAGAACGCGCAAAACAATTTTTGATTAAATGCTAAACTTCAAACAGAAAGATGATGTGTTTTAACTACCACTAGTACAGAGTGTAACATAAGGTGAATGAAATGCGGTTGATTATGCTCAAAAACTGCGCTAGTGATAACTTCCCTGCTCGAACAGTACGTGAACCGGCATAGCGGTATCAATATTTTGCAGAAGCTGCTTATTTAGTACGAATTAAATCAGGGGGACAGGTCGGCTATTCCTAGCATTTAACGAAATGAATTATTAATGCTACTTATTAAAATTTGAGTTCCGTCGTCCGAATTTGTTTGACCCATGGTCTCACGCAGGTTTTGTAAAGGTAATAATAAAGACAACACGTGAATTTCTGCTATACATTCTAGGTCAATTTATACGGAATTCCATAGTGGAAATTATAGGGTGGTATAAATGCCCGAACGATTGAATTATTATGCTTGACACCAAAACTTGGAGTCCATATACCCCAGATGATGAACTCTTTCTGATTCGTAATGGGAAATATTATTTAATACAACAAACTTTCCCAGTTCTAACCTCCTATAGACTGGTACGTCCATTTAATTTCTAAATTTAGTGTGTAGATAACTCAGGTAGCCGGGGTTTGAACAGACACAGTTTGAGCCGGCACCGGTGGCTCAGTAGTCAACAAATTCCACAATTGCCAACAGTATTCTGCTAGTGCGAGTAATGGTTTTGACTCAATAAATTTGCTTTCTATTCCACATAGGTTGTCCTAATTTGAGTAGAACAGAGTGAACATATGAACATTAATGTGCTACATGCAGTATAAAATGTATACTCGATAAAAATTTAGTCTGTTGGATCACTATAGAACTAAGCGTGCGCGAAGCTGCCACTTCGGTGGAAATCGCTTAATATCGATTACCCTAAATATGCTAACATACACTTTTACTTTTCGGGAGAAATTGAGGGCGCAATGAATACTCTATAATGAAGATGAGATTATTGCTTGCAACGTAGTCAATTACACCCTTACGAGAACCCATTATTGTGATGTTGGTTAATGCCTAGCTGTTGTTAACGCTAACATAAATAATAATACAAATTTAACTGTTAGCATGTCACGCCTTTTAGTTTGGCAAATCAGTCTGTCATTTTACCTGTTGCGGTCGCTTTTCTAGTAGCAAAATGAATCTTGACTTTAACATCAATCGGTTCCATGTAAATCCACATGGCAAACTAGATTGCGTTGAATCTAATCCTCAGTGTTTCCAATCTTCTCAAAGTGTCCCCAACGAATAATATCTTCTAAAGGGATTCTTCGTAAGACATGCCGCAAAAATGGGTTACTTGAGGTGGCATGGTAGCCGCCCGGAGCGGTTGTAAATTTTCGCATTGATTGATAGCAGAATACGCACTTGAAGGACACACAATCGTCTTTCGGTAAACTACTCATTCGCTTTCCATCTAATGGATCATGGTTTGGGACAATGGGACAAATGTGACAAAAGTGACCACAATGGGACTAGTGAGGGGATTGCTGGAAAGAACGTTTGCACATGTGTGACACTTAGAGCAAACAGCTGGTTGGTCATAGAGAGTAAGACACAATTGTTAAACCCTCAGCTTATCTGGATATTTTGCCCATTAGATTGGGTATAGAACAGTCGACGGTACTAAAATTGCCGCACCCATTAACTTCCTGCCCAAAGCGGATCGCCCCCTTATACTACGCCTCTGGCTACTTGTTTTTCCGCGTAGCTGTTCACATCGACGCCATGGTTGCTTTATCTCGCTTCAGCGAACAGAAAGACGAAGTTAAGCCGTGAAAGTACATGGCAATGAAGACGCCAGCCCACATGATGGCAAAACCTATGCAACTATTTTATCAAACACAGGGAACCGATGTAAAGGTGAGCAACTAATGAGGGCTACAAGTGTTTCAAAGCATCTCAACTGCAGCTGTTTTGACAAGCTATATATATCATGGAGATGAAACAAATACTCGGCCTTTCAGACGGATGGAATCTCCCTTCTGTCGCCAAAGATGCCGCGGTTCAAGAAAGTAGCTCTGGCTTTTACAATACGTGAGCTGACGTCGGTTTCCATGCGCCCATCATTGCTGATGCAGCTGCCAAGATAATTGAAATGATCAAGCACCTGGAATTCCTCGTTAGAAAGCGTCAAGGGGTCATCAAGTGGCTGGTGGTCTCGCAGTAACACTTTGCACTTTGAAGGTGCGAAGGACATTCCAAATAATGGGACCACTCTGGACAGGCTAATAATGGTGGATTGTGCCGCCCCAACGTCGTCGGAAAGCAACACGATATCCTCCGCATAGTCTAGATGAACTAACCTTTCACCAGGCATCACTTCAACGCCTAGATCCTGAGATGGCCGGCTATATGGTCGGGACTTTGTATACAATGACGATGAAAAAAAACATTACCCACCACTTTCATTCCTTGTTAACAATGTCTTTCAATTCTGTCGTCATTAACATTCGTTCCCTTTCACCTAGATTAGATATACTTTCAACACTTATGTTAGTGAGATCTCCCGATTATTTTATCACTGAAACTTGGTGCACGTCAGAAATTAGTGATTCTTAGCTTAACATCCTAGGCTATAAGCTTTTCCGCAAGAATCGTTCACACAAACGTGGTGGTGGCTCTGCCATATATCTTCGAAATAACCTGACTGCTATTCCCGCAGATCCACCTGTGTTCATTGGCTTAGAAGATACACTATGGCTAGTGATCCCATCTATTGAACTTCAAGTGGGTTGTATCTATCGGCCGCCCCGAACTACTCAATGTGAAACTCAAAAGCTAATCGATATGATCAATGTTGCTTCCAGCACCACATACAAATCCAAAATTATGTGGGGAGATTTCAACCTACCACACGTTAACTGGATGCTGCCTACACTCAGAAACACAGCGGAGATTGAGGAAATTATCGCATGTATCCACCTCAATGGCTTGACTCAACATGTTAGAGAGCCAACCAGAAGTGCTACTACCTTAGACATCGTATTCACGATGGGAGTAGCGAACGCTTATACATTCACTGATAATCCACTACTTGGCTGTGATCACAACACGGTGCTTTGTGATATGACTATTGATTTACCTACACGACCAAGTAAAATGCTAAAACCCATTCGCAACCTCCATCGTGTGGACTGGAACGCATTTAATGAACTTACCAGTACCATAAATTGGAATACGTCATTCCTAACCCACAACCCTACTGTGGTTACAAATGAGTTTGTAAACAATATTGCTCATGTTGTGGATCTACTAACACCTACTGTAATGAGAAATATCCATGGACGTAGGGGTGAACTCAAGCTTCTGTCCAAAGCCAAAATCAAACTAAAGAAACTCAAATCGCTATACAGCAGGAACAACAGCTTCGCAACATTGCTACAAATACACGAGAACTTACTATATTTACAACGTCTAACCCTAACGGTCAAAATCAAAGAAGAAAGCCGGGTACTCAGAAATCCTGAGAAAGAACTTGCATTGATGCAACTATTCAAAAGAAGGAACCCTAAACCACTACAGGAAATTGAAACGGTGGCTCTAGACGATGGTTAAATAAAGCGCGATATCTTCCGTATATGCGAGGCCATGAACTCTAGTTTTGCCTCCTCTTTTGTCCCCAACATTCAGCCACTTCATCCTCTACTTCCAAAAAGAACGCTTGAACTATACTGTAATATCCCTGTGACGTTAAGAGAGGTACAAAGTGCCATCGCAGCCATAAAACCATAAACTTATCCAGGTCCAGATGGCATCTCTCCAACTGTTACAAAACTCGGAGGAAAAAACCTCGCACTGTTGTTACTAAACATTTTCACACTTCCACTTACTACCGGCTGCTTTCCAGCTCAATGGAAGCAATCCATTATAATGCCTAAGCACAAGGGTAGACCGAGAAATCAAATGTCAAGCTACCGCCCAATAAATCACACATCTGCTGCTTTCAAATCCATAGAGCAAATAGTCAAGAAGAACATCGTCCAATATCTTACAAGACTGGATCTGATCAATCCTTCACAGCACGGCTTTCTCTCAAAACGCTCCTGCGTTACATGCCAGCTACAATTTCTCGATCACATCACGACTATGATTGACAGAGCAATGACAATTTTTATAATTCTGTTGGAAATGCAAAAGGCCTTCTACCGCGTGCCACACCAGTCACTGCTGTCTGCTCTAGAGTCATATGGAATTGGAAATCCGCTGCTTAACTGGTTCGACTCATACCTAAACGGTCGAACTCAGGTCGTTAAAATCGGTCAGCAACGTTCTAAACCGAAGTAAATAACCAGCGGTGTCTTCCAGGGAAGTGTGCTCGGACCACTACTTCTCTTAATCTACGTAAACAATATATGTGACCCGATCAAACATAGACACCCATTTCTGTTTGCAGATGATGTAAATCTTGTTTACTCATTTCATCCAGACCAACTACATATGTGTTTGGGGAACATCTGTGAAGACCTATCCGCAATAAAAATATAGCTACTTAGCGTTTATTTATGAAGTTCTCCGCGGTAAATCCCAAGTACTTGGGCACAGATGCCTCATCTCAGAAGGCTCCATTTTACTTGCCGGAAACTTGATCCCAACATCTGATTCAGTTCGGGAATTAGGAATTCGATACTCCAACTCTTTCAATTTCTCTGAACATGTTCTTTATCAGGTTGCGAAGGCAAGGCAGTTATGCGGATATATCACTAGCACTTTCTCCCTACCAGAAGCACGAGTTGAGTCATTCAAGACAATTGTACGACTGACTCTGGAATATTGTACTATCGTTCACAGCCAATTGAGAAAGAAAGACAGAACGGCTCTGGAAAATGTCCAACGATCATTCACCAAGCCACTCATGGGGCGCTGCTCAAACCTGACTTATTATGATCGCTGTCGAAAACTCCAACTGGATCCACTTTGGCTGACACGCTTAAAGAACAACCCGGTTCTCTTCTACAATATTATAAACGAACGAATTTACGCAGACAGCACCGCACTTGAACTACGGACGATTGCAGTCTACCCCACACGTAATGGCGGCTACATGATACGTATAAAACTTTCAAGTCATAAAATTCGGTCGAATTTCTTCTTAGTGAGATAAACTTATCTGTAGAACAAACTACCCCTACAGATACGCATGTGTACAAGCCATGCCACTTTTCGAAATCTCCTTCAGACCTTCCTCACTATACCAAATGCTCTGAAGATATTTGACTCACAGCAAACACTAGAAACATTGACAGAAGTTGGTATAAAAAACATTTGATTATAGCTTACAGCTAGCTTACCCACTACCTGTCATTACATACCATACCAAGTCCTGTGTTTTTGCAAAACAATAGTCCCTTCCTTTATTAGCTACTCCTGATGATACAAACATCCGTAAATTTTACATATGAATTGCGCGGGTCTAGGACTCAACGAAAAGTAATCATGATCCAAAATGCTATAAATAAACTTTTCTTTGATGTTATGAAACGTGTTCACTATACAAATGATCGCTCCCACTTATGGGGCCGTGTACCATCTGTCGGTAAATATACAAATTTATATTATTTTATTTATTTATTTATTTAAGACTAAGGTTCTCCACTTGATCCCAAGATTCCGTTCGTCGTCTATTCACCTCGCTCATTAGACCAATCCTTGAATACGGTGACTCACCTTACCATCTGATAATCCAGTGGGAAACTAAATAGCTGGAGAAAATACAGCACATTGCAACTAGAATGATATCCAGTCTACGAAAACTTTCGTATGAAAAACGTGAATGACTCGGACCCGACATTCTATCTTACCGCAGAGTAAAAGTTGACCTTATTATGACCAACGGCCAATAATTCACCTGCGGGAGTCCTGTAACACCTGAGGACAAAGTTATAACCAGTTGTTTGGTTACCGGGAGGCGCAGCAAGTGTCCCCTACGACTGGCAACGAAGAAATTGTCTCAGTCTTCGGTCAGGCAAGCCTATCAAGAAGCACTGTATACCGAAATTCCGCTGTCTTGTCCTAATGACACTAAGCTTTAGTGGAATAGGATCTTGGCCGCCAGGCATGAAGAAGGAGCATCGGCTTGTGGCACTATTCATCGTAACTGCACCAGTCACTGGATATCCGAGAGGTCGGTGAACCTGTTGGAATCTAGAAGACACCTCCCGACTGGCTCTGAACACAATGTGACCAGACGGGCTATTAGGCGTGAACTAAAGCAGAGCCTGCGTTCTGACAAGGAAGCCTGGTGGACCAGTAGGACTCAAGAAACGGAGGAGGAAAGTGCAGTGGACAATTACCGCAAACTCTTCCAGCTAATCCGCATTACTGGTCCCAGAAAACCAGGCGTCTGTGAGACAGTCAGAGACAGCGTGGGTACACTGATACACAATAAGGAGCGCCGTATGGCTCCATGGGCAGAACACTTTCAAGATCTGTTCAGCTGGTCCCCTAATCCGGGATCTCTTCCTCATCAGGTGATGCAGGACGAGCCATGGACGGTTAGTTTAAAGCCTCCGTCGGAGGCCGAGGTCCGAAACGCGATTGCAGCTCTTAATCGTTTTCGTGCCGCTGGCCCAGATTCCCTCCCACCTGCACTATATAAGGATGGTGGTGAGGTCCTCTGCAATGCACTGACCTCCTTATTCGAATGTATCTGGAAGGAAGAGAATGTCCCGTCTAATTAGAGCGAATCGATTATAGTGGCAATATACATAAATAACAGTTGCACAGACTGTTCTAACCACAAGGTAGTAGCCTAACGCCAGTTGTGACAAAGTTATTTGCCTCGATCATCGTTTGTCGCCTCACTGCGGAACGTGAATCTCGGATTAGGGACAAGCCGGCCGGTATCGGGCAAGGACGTGGCTGTATAGACCATATATTCCGTTTGCGGCAGATACTAGAGCAGCGCCACGCATCCGGCAGAGTGCATTCGATTCAGTCGATCGATCGATTTTGTTCGAAATACTTGCGCGCAATGTATTCCCACGAAATATGTGAACATCCTTCGTGCTCTGTACTCGGACACTACAGGCTGCGTCAGGGTCTACGGTGTCCTATCGGATAGCTTTCCGACCACAAGTGGTGTACGTCAGGGTTGTCCGATTTCCACGTTTTGCTCAAATTCGTCGTGGATCCTATCAAGGAGTGTTCCCTTGCGATATCTTACGATGTAAGGGTTGAAGTGATGCCTGGTGAAAGGCTAGTTCATCTAGACTATGCGGAGGATATCGTGTTGCTTTCCGACGACGTTGGGGCGGCACAATCCACCATGAATAGCCTGTCCATAGTGGTCCCATTATTTGGAATGTCCTTCGCACCTTCAAAGTGCAAAGAGTTACTGCGAGACCACCAGCCATTCGAAGACCCCTTGACGCTTTCTAACGAGGAATTCCAGGTGCTTGATCATTTCAATTATCTTGGCAGCTGCATCAGCAATGATGGGCGCATGGAAACTGACGTCAGCTAACGTATTGTAAAAGCCAGAGTTACTTTCTTGAACCTGCGGCATCTTTGGCGACAGAAGGGAGATTCCATCCGTCTGAAAGGCCGAGTATACTAGGCCACGGTGAGGGCCGTTCTGCTCTATGATAGTGAGACTTGGCCTCTTCGGTCTGAAGATCTGAGGCGTCTTCAGGTCTTTGATCATCGTTGTCTGCGAAACGTTGCTGGAGTCGGATGGCACCAGCGTGTCCGCAACGATGCTGTGCGTAGGCGAGTGCTAGGCAGTGATAATCATGCTAGTTCCCTAGAACAACAGATAGCACTGAGTAAGTTGCGTTGGTTCGGGCACTTGCTGCGTATGCCTGGTCACCGCTTACCTAGGAGGGCCTTGTTTAGTCTGCCAGGCGTAGGGTGGCGCAAGGATCGAGGTGGATAGAAGTTGACTTGGCTGCGGGAAATGAAGTCACTGACGACCAAACTGGGTGCCGTATCGCCTTCCGGGAAGGAGTCCACTTGTTTTGCCTAGTATTTGGCTCGAGACTTTACAGGACATGGCCGCAGTATACACCAGTGGCGCGTCTGCTCCCGTCTAATCGGATTGCCTGTCTAAAGTGTGTTTGGTGCTGAGTTATCTGCGGGGTAATGGCTGATTATGACGCATGGCATTTAAAGCCGCAAGGAAGCTGTCTCGCCGATACCGTGTTATCTTTGCACGATAGCCAGCTGTTGTCTACACAAGGTGTAGGCGCTTTGATTCTGAATGTTTGCTTAGGGCATTACGGTTTTCAGGTAAGTCCCCCTTCTCTCCTTCTTCTTATTCTTTATTTCATAGGTCCTCATGGATGTATGGCAGAGAAGCATCAGTTCAAATGGCTGATGTACTGCTGTTGATGATGATGATGAGTGCGATCAGACGGGGAAAGGAGTAGTTCAGCGCGCACTACATATACCCAGTTGTCTCATCGATGAAGGGCTTGTTTTATAAACGGGATGTGCGGTGGCCTAAAACCCTAGGGAGAATCCGTTAGCTGGATCTTGCCAAGTGAGTTTCTTCGGTCGTCATGTGTTTGGGTTGCTACCATTGCCTCTTCGATGGCTTTGTGCCTTATCTGCAGACGACCTAAAGATTGGTAGTACTTGATGCACCCTACAATTGCGACGTACTTCAGCGCGACCTCCAAGGCCCATACATGTGGCCCGCAGTGATAAATCAGCCGGTCAACCCAATAAACTCGTCATATACGAGCCTATATAACATTGGCGACGCCCGTATTTACGCTGCACCGCCAACTGCTACACCTCATATTTTCCTTACAGAATCTCAATGTACTCTCACGCTGCGAGTTGTAATGTGTATTTAACATGAACAAGCTACATGGCAACTAACTGCTTATGTTTTAAGCGTCCAAACGCAGCTTTGGCATTCGGGCTGATGAGATTGCCACTGGCATGCTCTCTGCTTGCGTGCAACCAGTGTACGAGTAAGGCTCAGTTGCCTAATTTCCGGTCAGCCATGACAAGGTGCAAAAATGGGACTTGCTCAGTATGTGACTACCGGGCTCATTTGCAATCACAGTTGGACAGGTAACCAATGTCACAACATTTCAACGTGGACAATCAAAGCAAGTAAAACCACATGAGCAGTTGGGCTAACCGTAAGCCGCCCAATCACAGTGAAGTAAATGTGAACAATGACATTGACACATATACACAGCGATAAGGGACAAGGCGCATCCGGCAATGTTAAAATCCACAAAGACCAAATTAGTTCAACTATGGCTAACGTTCTAGGGAATGCAGACGTAAAAGAAGGATGAACCACGGCGACATGATTACGTACGTATGTAGCGACTAATAATGTAAGCACGTGCGGTTGGGGAAGAGGGAATAACCACGGGATATCTGGCGACACGAACAGCGTGGAGCAGAACGAAATTTAGGACTTTTCCAAACAACGACAAACTCCGCTACACAAACCTGGCGGATTAGGGAAGTATATTGCGCACTAAACAGCAATAGATTATTGCAGAGCCGAAATGCACTGATAATTGGCAGTAATAAACAGCGTCGTATTATTTTCATCTCAATGATATATATATAGCTTGTCAAAACAGCTGCAGTTGAGATGCTTTGAAACACTTGTAGCCCTCATTATTTGCTCACCTTTACATCGGTTCCCTGTGTTTGATAAAATAGTCGCATAGGTTTTGCCATCATGTGGGCTGACATCTTCATTGCCGTGATGTCCATGTACTTTCACGGCTTAACTTCGTCTTTCTGTTCGCTGAAGCGAGATAAAGCAACCATGGCGTCGATGTGAACAGCTACGCGGAAAAACAAGTAGCCAGAGGCGTAGTATAAAGGGGCGATCCGCTTTGGGCAGGAAGTTAATGGGAGCGGCAATTTTAGTACCGTCGACTGTTCTATACCCAATCTAATGGGCAAAATATCCAGATAAGCTGAGGGTTGAACAATTGTGTCTTACTCTCTATGACCAACCAGCTGTTTGCTCTAAGTGTCACACATGTGCAAACGTTCTTTCCAGCAATCCCCTCACTAGTCCCATTATGGTCACTTTCGTCACATTTGTCCCATTGTCCCAAACCATGATCCATTAGACGGAAAGCGAATGAGTAGTTTACCGAAAGACGATTGTGTGTCCTTCAAGTGCGTATTCTGCTATCAATCAAGGGGCAAATTTACAACCGCTCCGGGCGGCTACTATGCCACCTCAAGTAACCCACTTTTGCGGCATGTCTTACGAAGAATCCCTTTAGAATATATTATTCGATGGGGACACTTTGAGAAGATTGGAAACACTGAGGATTAGATTCCACGCAATCTAGTTTGCCATGTGGATTTACATGGAACCGATTGATGTAAAAGTCAAGATTCATTTTGCTACTAGAAAAGCGACCGCAACAGGTAAAATGACAGACTGATTTGCCAAACTAAAAGGCGTGACATGCTCACAGTTGAATTTGTATTATTATTTATGTTAGCGTTAACAACAGCTAGGCATTAACCAACATCACAATAATGGGTTTTCGTAAGGGTGCAATTGACTACGTTGCAAGCAATAATCTCATCTTCATTATAGAGTATTCATTGCGCTCTCAATTTCTCCCGAAACGTTAAAGTGTATGTTAGCATATTTAGGGTAATCGATATTAAGCGATTTTCACCGAAGTGGCAGCTTCGCGCACGCTTAGTTGTATAGTGATCCAACAGACTAAATTTTTATCGAGTATACATTTTATACTGCATGTAGTACATTAATGTTCATATGTTCACTCCATTCTACACAAATTAGGATAACCTATGTGGAATAGAAAGCACTTTTTTGAGTCAAAACCATTACTCGCACTAGCAGAATACTGTTGGCAATTGTGGAATTTGTTGATTAATGAGCCACCGGTGCCGGCTCAAACTGTGTCTGTTCAAACCCCGGCTACCTGATTTACCTACACACTAAATTTAGAAATTAAATGGACGTACCAGTCTATAGGAGGTTAGAACTGGGAAAGTTTGCTGTATTAAATAATATTTCCCATTACGAATCAGAAAGATTTCATCATCTGGGGTATATGGACTCCATGTTTTGGTGTCAAGCATAACAATTGAATCGTTCGGACATTTATACCACCCTATAATTTCCACTCTGGAATTCCGTATAAATTGACCTAGAATGTATAGCAGAAATTCACGTATTGTCTTTATTATTACCTTTACAAAACCTGCGTGAGACCATGGGTCAAACAAATTCGGACGACGGAATTCAAATTTTAATAAGTAGCATTAATAATTCATTTCGTTAAATGCTAGGAATAGCCGACCTGTCCCCCTGATTTAATTCGTACTAAATAAGCAGCTTCTGCAAAATATTGATACCGCTATGCCGGTTCACGTACTGTTCGAGCAGGGAAGTTATCACTAGCGCAGTTTTTGAGCATAATCAACCGCATTTCATTCACCTTATGTTACACTCTGTACTTGTGGTAGTAAAAGGCTTATCATCTTTCTGTTTGAAGTTTAGCATTTAATCAAAAATTGTTTTGCGCGTTCTAGCTGCGCAAGTTTACTCACGCTGGATTATTCGGACACAAGTTTAGCAAATTGTCCTTTGTAGATAACACCATTTTTCCTTATATAGCTATCCGTAGCAAAACGTAGTACATTTGTTGCAACTGGGGAAAACACATGTTGCATTTGGTGGGAAACAAAAGTGGCCGCTGCATTATTTAGGAAAAGTAAATAATTATATTGCCAAATGTCTGATTACAAAACCCAAAATTTGCTAGTGTCTCGAAAACAGGTGCTATGTGTTTTTACCAAGTCTTCTTTTAAATAGAGTTCTTCTTATCACCAACTAGTTAAAATTAGTTACAACAAGCGATATCCTTATTCATATGGCCATTGGATTTTCGAGGAACAATTAAACAATGATAAGGCGCATTCCACCTAATTTCCGTCCAGAACGGCAGAGAATTACACACAATGTTTACGGAATGTGAACGTATTGCTGGCTTTGTTTCTGACCAAAATTTTATATATCATATTAATATAAGCTATATGTTTCAGTTGCTGTCACTCTGTCTAGTTAGTCGTTACTCTTGTACGTTCATATGCATGTGCGCCTAGTTTTGACGAAATTTTCAGGAGAATGGTAATTAAACCAAATCCCTCTAATTAATTATACGATAAATGTTGGGTTAGTGACAGCATGGTGCATGTCATGATTTTAGTTTTATTAATACTGCTAGAAGCAAACTAATGCATGCGCTTACCAAAAGTGAAACGTCATTCTGCGGAGAATATTGTCAGCGGTGTCAGGAGCAAAAGCAGGAATAGTTCTATTTTATGTCCGTTTGACATTTTCATGCTGGCGACTTTACTCGATGTCTCAACACATCGGAGACGGGGCTCTAAATAACATCGGGTGACTCTGAACATTTACTAGGCACAAACAGTGAAATGATTCGTCCACTATTGAGTATACGTAGTTTACTGTTAAGTGGCTCTTGCTATTGCACCCAATTGTGTGTAACCAAATAACGAGCGTTTTTATTAGCCACACACAAATTACTTGCGCATAGTTGACAAGCATCTTGACTACATATTCACTAATGTCAGGGGGGGGGGGGGGGGGGGGGGGGGGGGGGGGGGGGGGGGGTGGGGGGGGGGGGGGGGGGGGGGGTGGGGGGGGGGGGGGGGGGGGGGGGGGGGGGGGGGGGGGGGGGGGGGGGGGGGGGGTGGGGGGGGGGGGGGGGGGGGGGGGGGGGGGGGGGGGGGGGGGGGGGGGGGTGGGGGGGGGGGGGGGGGGGGGGGGTGGGGGGGGGGGGGGGGGGGGGGGGGGGGGGGGGGGGGGGTGGGGGGGGGGGGGGGGGGGGGGGGGTGGGGGGGGGGGGGGGGGGGGGGGGGGGGGGGGGGGGGGGGGGGGGGGGGGGGGGGGGGGGGGGGGGGGGGGGGGGGGGGGGGGGGGGGGGGGGGGGGGGTGGGGGGGGGGGGGGGGGGGGGGGGGGGGGGGGGGGGGGGGGGGGGGGGGGGGGGGGGGGGGGAGGGGTGGGGGGGGGGGGGGGGGGGGGGGGGGGGGGGGGGGGGGGGGGGGGGGGGGGGGGGGGGGGGGGGGGGGGGGGGGGGGGGGGGGGGGGGGGGGGGGGGGGGGGGGGGGGGGGGGGGGGGGGGTGGGGGGGGGGGGGGGGGGGGGGGGGGGGGTGGGGGGGGGGGGGGGGGGGGGGGGGGGGGGGGGGTGGGGGGGTGGGGGGGGGGGGGGGTGGGGGGGGGGGGGGGTGGGGGGGGGGGGGGGGGGGTGGGGGGGGTGGGGGGGGGGGGGGGGGGGGGGGGGGGGGGGGGGGGGGGGGGGGGGGGGGCGGGAGGGGGGGGGGGTTGGGTAATGGAAGGGGTAATATGAAGAGCGGGGGGGGGGGGAATGGGCGGGGGGGTCGGGGTTGGAGTGTGAGTGGGGGGGGGGGGCTGGTGGGCGAGGCGGCGGGGGAAGAGAAGGGGAAGAAAGGAGGGTGGTGAATGGGGGATGTGTGGGGGGAAGGGGGGGGGAAGGAATGGTATTTAGATGTGATTGTAAGTGAAAAAAAATAAGGCCTAAGATTCTGTAAACACTCGATTGAACGCCATAGCACGCTTTTTAAAAGAAAATCAACTGGCGGACCCCAGGATTGTTCACTCATTGTTCCCACCGGACCTGAGCAACACACCGCAAGCACGGATGGTTAAATACAGTCAAATGTTTCTGGTCTCCTTTGCGAACTGGCCAATTCATTGACCCATCCGTTGAGACTGCCGTACCGTAACGTTAGACACCCTTCCTTTCACTGACAGGCTGAAGTCCCGCCTTCTCAATAGATGGGTGACTTTCCTGAAAGCCACACGTGTCTTGCTGTAACACGAAGTAAATTCCTCGGTGATGTGACCACCATATATGAGACAGCTACCAAGTTAAGTGAACCGATCCACCGCTTCCATTGACTGTTCAGAAATCGCTTAAACCGGCGGTGTGCAGGCCCAGTCTTGTAGCAGTACTTTACAATTTGAAGGTGCGAAGCACATGCCGATGCGTGCAGCGCCACCCATCGGTCTCTCCAGTAGTGTTTGCATTATCAAATCATCCCAACTAAGGAAACTATGTCGTCCATATATGCAAGGTTTGTCAGTCCGTGACCTGGCAAACTATCAACTCCGGTTGCGATGAAAATCATTGAGTCAGTGTGCTCATTTATATCACAAACTACATGAGGAAAGACGACATCAGACAACAATAACTGACTAACCTTTTCATAGAGAACTCAGTATACATTTTACCGTAGACCCGCATACGGCCTCGTTTAACACGGTAGAAAGCATTCAGAATGGAAAGCGACTTAGCTGACACGCCTTTTATGGATAGACAGTGCCACAATCTGGTATGGTCACAAAGTCGAAGGGGCTTTGAAATACAAAAAACAAACATAGTCCTTCAGCTGTAAATGTGTCCCTACTCAGACGTTTTGCGAAGGATGAATATATGATGGACTCAACTAAGACCAAGGCCGGAGACAAACTGGCGTCCAGTGATTCGGTCCTCACGCGGATTGGTGAGTCGTCAAATTATGATCTCCTTGAGAAGTTTTGAGACAAATGAATTAAGGCTGATACCTCGATGTTTTCGTGTAAGGTACGCTGTTTACTAATGGACATGAGAATTATAGTTGACAGTCGCCAGTCTGTATGCTGCTCCTTATTATCCCAAATGGTGTTAAACAGAGAAGGCAATCCATTCGACAACTTAGAATCATAGTTCAATACGGATGGACGATTGTTGTCTGGTTGGGGAACTTTGTTTCGTTTTACCACGGAAACATCATGTCAAATTTTTCTAAATGTGTGGTGTGAAATCGTCTTCCAATTTCGGCTTACATGATGCGCAAGCAACATTATTTTAGCAGGCCCGCTGGACTGCACCAATATATGTTCCACCGGACAGGTTAGTCGGCGAAGCTATGAATGGACCAGGTGTCCATCGTTCTCAGTCCCTGTCTCGCTAAGTGATATCATTGTCGGATCTGTGTTCCGGATGAGCTGGAATAGCACTCTTCTGTTCCATCGGCACTGCCTCAGTTCATCTCAAGTGTCCTTGCCTCCCAGCAACGTTCCCGGTCAACTCCAAGCTAACTTGTCAGCTGTCGGGTTCAGTAAGTTACGGGACGCGGTAAAACTCGCTGTCTTTGGAACCTGTTTCCCTGCTTTGATCAAGCTGCTCGAGGCCTTAGAGATTCCTTCACAGTCATGACATCTCTAGTTGAGTGCCCCTCAAGCGTCGAACGCATGGCACACTTGAGACGAGCCCAGTCAGTGTTTGGCTCACCACCGCATTTCTCACTGATAATTGATGGGCAGTTCATCATGATATTGCTGGGACGGCAGATTTTTGAGTTCAAGTTGCGGGTATCGAATGTTCGAACATGGCTGCTTCGTAAACCGTGGTTGAGTGCGAAGATTGCGAGCACTAGATCATGGGTCGAAATCCAGACACGTGCTCCAAATTGACCAAGCAGTGTTAGACTGATGCCTAACATCTGTAGCTGATAACACTAATTCAATTTGAGCCCAGATCACTGAGGAATTCGATGGGCGCCAGGTGACGCGGTTTGAAAAGTTTGTGGTGGAAAGCAGTGCTTTAACGGCAAAAGTTGTGGCCGGCGCACACTTGCAGGAATCGACCACCGATAGTTGTTTGGCATGCATTGACTCCGAAGCAGCTACCCAGGGGTTGTTCAGATTTTTAAAGATGATCCACTTGGACATTCGTTTCATCAATAACAATTACGAAGTCAATCTTTCGACATCCTACAAAAAGATGAGAAGTGTCTCAGTAGAAATCTTTTGTGATGGTCTTTAAACTGCATTCATTAGGGGCATAAACTGAGACGAGGAGAAGGCACTTTTGTTTTCAGACGCAGCTTAATGTCTACAATAGCTGTTCGAAATCGAAATGCAGACCTGCGGATTTACACTCATATCCAGTCGAACAAATTGTCTTCAGCATGTTTGATGAGGACATTACCAACACTTTAAATACCTTGAGCCATTGACTCATTATCACAAGAGAATTGATGACTGTAGCCTTTCTTCGTCAGTCAGAATCATGGGGTCGATGATGTGTCTCAATGCGTGTTTCGGAGACACAGCACACATCAATACCAAGTGATTGGATTGAAAATCGGCGCCGCCTGCCGGCCGATCTGACTTACAGTGTGGACGCTAAAAGAGCCAATGTGAATTGAAACCCTCGGTTTCATGTTTGACAGCAGCAGTGGCAAGGCCAGCTGCAGTCTCCTGCTCAATAGATGGGGATGAAAAGATGAGCGATGAAGGAGTATTTTCGACGCAGTCTAGAAGTCAGGTGGTAAAGTCTGACAGTCCATTTTACTATCTGACCCATGAAACAGTGGGGTATATAAATGTTCGATTGAATCGAAACCCGGCGCCGTTGGCTTAATAGCCTGACGAACAAGGCAGTGTGCAGCATGCCCAGCTTGAGGTATGATTTCAGAGACATATGGAGAACGGTTTGAAGCATGTCAGACACATCGTCTGAGGATTTTTATCAATGTATGTGTATTTTTCAGTTATATTATATTACGCACCTGTGAGTGTGGTCAGCCACAGTTGGGAGTTGGCGGGTTTACATCAAGTTGACCAGCTGCTGCCTGGCTTGAGGCGTATGGTAGCAAAATATTGAGCTGTATGTGGTGTTCTTCCATCGTCAAAGATAATGTGCGCGCTTGCGCTCCATGCTATTTAAAGTGGTAAGCTAATAACCGCAGACCCGTCGTCTTCTAAGGGTAGCTTTTGAAGGAAGGTGGGCCAGTGATCTCTTCCTAACTTCCGAAAGGATTACATTTGGGACTGCATGGTCTGATCCCTGATTAATGACCTGCCTGTATGAGTGGGTTCTGAATGTCACTTGGAAAATTGCCAGACGTGTAACTCTATATGTCACCATGGTACTCAAACCATCGCACCACCAAGCCGAGGTTTATTCTCGTTGCGGTGGTAAAATCCGCTTCATGTTTTGGATTATGCTAATGAAATATATCTGAAGTAAATGTCATCGTATATTTAAGAAAATTAAGCTTTATTTATTAAACCAATTTTTGGTTAGCCACCAGTTGCCGGAATATACTTTTCGTATGTCTCCAATTCACACTCGACCACCGCTGTGTTACGCTCTGAATTATCTTTGTAACCAGGATTTTTTTCATCTTTAACTATACTAATGATCCGCGTGGGCGGCACAAACTCCACATTGAACAAACGGCCATTCATTGTAATCCTCATCGTTTTAACTCCAGGATGCATGATCGGTAGCTTACACTTTTGTAAATTTATGTCCCGTGAACCTAATGATATTATCGAGTTTGTTTCTTTTGGTATGACCAAATAAAACACTAAATCTCAAAATCCGTTAGCTCAAGGTTCAAGGAAGTCTCTGCAATCATGTTGACGTCCGACGTTTGTGCGGTGTGGCGTTGTACAATAGCTAAATATGTTTGACCCACATTCTATGAAAGCCTTGGGCTTCAGGGCACAAACATTGTAGTTATTTTTGATATTAGGAAAGCGTCGATAGAAGTCAAAATTGTGTTTTGCTAAAGCCGACGGTTAGGTGACCAGCCTCCTAGTAATCATTAATTTTTCTTCACTCAATGAAGTTCAGTCAGGCTTTTGGTTTTACAGTATTCCAGATCGGAATATTCGCTTGTGTTTCTCCCTTTTCTGGTTTGTTTTGCGATTACTTTGGTATCCATCTCTATGCAGGACTCTGGAGACAAATGATCTACTGAAATTGTTGGTTCCATCAAATTGCCAACTACTCTTGACCTTG
>OX104062.1:53423591-53485736 GCA_944474145.2 Dicrocoelium dendriticum
CCGGGAGTTACAACGTGCTTCCAAGGAAATTAACCTCGCGTTGATCGTGCACGACGTCGGCTACTAGAAACAGGTCGAAAAGGCATTGTAGTGAGCCAGTCAGCATCTTGAACTCTTATGGTGATTTACAGGAAATTTCGAAGCATCATGCTTTGTGTAACTCCGAACGCCTATATGAGGTCTCACTTTCATTACGCGATCTAGGTCTGGCGTCGTTGGTTTAGCTGGCACAAGCGCCAAGTACGTGCAAAGGAAGCTCCACAACGTAAAGGGACCAAACTCGTTAGACGGTTATTACACCTCCCTATTAACACAGGCTGCATACCTTGAGATTGTACTGTGGTGCTTTTGTTTAAAACGGTCACCGCCGAGCACATAGGTTCTTCTCTGCCAACAAACTGGATAGCTCTGTATTTCGTAACCAGTTTTCCTCATTCCAGATCGACGATTGCTTCACTGGCTTGGAGAACGTCAGCACCCAGGATAGGCTGCTTTGTGTCTGGTGACACGATGAAGAGATATTTTTCCTCCGACCCCGATCGCCAACCACATGTTCCGCCATACCATCTATGTGTATATGGTAACCACCGACAGCCTTCATAACCATGGAATACGCTTGTTTCCACCCCATCTCTGACTGATTACGGAAACTACGGCTCCAGTATCAATCAGACACCTCTCCACTTTCCCATTCACCACTACCACCGCCTCAATCGCATCTTTATTCAACGTCCCATGAATGCACTCCCCAACACCAGAACAGTACGATTGGTAGATTTTATTTCGTACAAAGGCTGTACTGCCATTTGACGGACATTGGCGCTACCAATGTAACAGTTTCCCACAAAAGAAGACGAATCCCTTCTGTGAGGGAACTCGAAGTGCCCCGTTGCCTTGCGTAATCTGTACCAGTTTCTCTTCTAACACGTTCAATCGTTCTTCCTTTGCTTTGTCACCCGTTGTCAACGCAGCAACTGCTTCATGTGTAAGCTCCATCACGCCAGCTTTCTGTGTGGTGTTTACAATCCGGAGACGATCGGCTACCGTCTGGGTGCGACCATCCAGAAACGGTTCCACCAACCGTTGTCGTTTTGACTCGTCATCCGAGTTAGGCAGCGCCGGGGCCAGCAACCCACTGATGTGGACCGCGAAAGCGAACGGGTCCGCTCCCGCTCCAAGCCGGACCGCCTTGAACCGCCACATCGCGTCTTGACAGTCGGCCGGGCTGTCGAACCCCACAACCAGGGTCTCCTTCGCGGTGGCCCATTCCAATTTGAAGGGGCCCCTTTGCGCCGCACCTAAAATACCCTCCGTACTACCTTTGAGGAAGCTTCACATGCTAGCCAAATTCGCCCGGTCTTGCTTCACCCCGATTACCTCGGCAACTTCCTCGTAGTGCGCCAAAACCTTCCGTACATCACAATCCTCAAAGGGACCTGGACACGGAGTCATCATTCCCCGCACGCAGCTGGTCACAGCAACAAATGTTGAGAACGCAATAAGGCGCGGACAAATTATTTGCTTTGGAACGCATGTATAGTTAACTTTATAACTCGAACATAGGAACACGAACCCACTTTGCGCATGACTTTCGCAGCACCTTTCCGGAGCGAAGCGCCGTTGCAATCTTTCCGTCACCGATCATCTGTCTAGATTGCCTCCTGGCCATCGCGTACGTCGTTCGGTTGATTTTCCACCACACCTCCTTCGTCTGCCGGCATCTCATGATTTACCTGTTTCCTTTGTGCGACCTCGTTGATATCCATTAAACTCATAAGTAGTGCACCACAAATGGGCAATCACGAGGCACTGCAGGACATCTAAATGGTCAGCAAAAAACGGGCTTCCGTTCAACGAGGTGAAAAACAAATTACTAAAAATACCACATCTAGGTATCTACGCAGTTTGTCTTTGGAACCGGTAGCTGCAACGTGTTTCCTAAACTAGTAACATTGAAGCAATGGTGAAGAAGGAACTTGGCTGTCCAATACCAGCTGAAAAGGCATGGAACGGAAACAGTGAGAAAATTTTACGAAGGCTTTCAGAATGTTCATGCGGGTTATATTTCATCATTTGAGAACACCTGCATAACGGCATTCGAGGAATACGCGACACAGTTATGGCGACATCGGTGCAAAGATGATATTGATGTGCTCGTAGCTGCACGATTTACAGCAACCAAATTCGTTAGGGAATCATTTCACCTCCAATATGAATGCAAACTACAAAACCTGAGATTGCACAGTAGTGATTATCAGCGTCAAAGTGAAGATCGCATCATGGTTTACTTAATACTGATGAATCAAAATTACCCCTGTCGCCATTTGTTGTGATGTAGACGCAGTACTATCCGATGAGGCCACTAACAAAACGTCTTCAAACACTACAGTCGATTAGATTGTTGTCAAGATGTTTTCCCCTTTGGGAGACCCACACATGGAACACCCTTTCAACCCACGTTATCTTAGCCCTAAGCTTAAACAATTTTCAAAACACATTGACGACACGTCTCACTTGCATTAGGTGACATGATCCGTTTCACTAGGAAGAGGATATAACTCCAACTAAAGTTTGCTCTCTCAGGCAGCCTCTGTAACGTGGAGGTGAGGGAACATACATCAGTGTTTATATGAATGGTTGGTGAGTTAGTTAGATTTGTGATTTTTGGCAAAACCGAGTTCAAATCCGCTCTGACAGTTACCGTCACAGTGATCAATTTGACCAAAGTGCATCGCAATGAGAATCGCCGTCCACACTGAGATTGCTCGTCGCTTCTCAGTCATACAACAACTGTTTAACATCGACCATCCAAACAGCTGGTGTCTTCTAAATTCCAAATTTCCCCCTTTTTCATGTTATTCCTTACCACTGGGACAATCGCGCAATGGCGTATTTCAAGCAAAAACGCGGATGTTTAGAAAGTCCATATGATGGCCAGAGAAAGAGAACCACAACATCGTGGTGAGAAAACAGTGATAAAATAAAAATGGCTATTGTGAACTAAGCAGAGTGCTAACAAAGGTACATGCAGGTAGGTCCAACCACAGTCGTGTAGGTCGATTCCCGTTGCGCAACTTTCGTCGCATGATATTGTCCGTCGAGACACACTGATTATATCTTGCAAACTAGGTGGGTTAAACCAAATTGAAGGCTTTATTTAAACACAGGTAAAATGAGGGGCGGAAACAACGTAATTTCGGAGGGCGTTCCATGGCCGGCACACGCAAAGAGAGTAAAAGTTCCGTGGACATTCCAGCCTACTGCATTGTGTAACTAAATTGAACTGGTGACCCGGCAAATGCGTGTTGTCTCAGTTGTAATAGGTATCGATAGGCGTTTTTGGGTTTCTTAGAATCTGGAAGGCCATGATAAGGTCATCATGTAGGAGCTGGTACCGACCACTGTATAATTTTAGTGTCCTCAGTTTAAGTGGATGAGGAAAATTGAACAACTCTTTGACGTGCTTCGTGGCTGGTCGCTGTGGAACCGCCAGCGCTGCAAGGACCTGCATGTGCCAGGTCTGGATTGCGTATTCCATTTGAGGCCGCAAGTAGATGTTAAGCAACTGCGAAATAGGGAGTGATCAAACCGCCCAAATGCCCTCCGCAGCATGTCAACATGTTGCTTCCCAATCTTTAACAACTTCTCAGATTGTTCTGACCAGCCCAGATCAGCCTAGACAAGTACACATAGGTCGTGCTTCTGAGTGACTACCTGAAGGGCGTGATCTCTAAACTTGCACGTGATGTTCGGCTGGTGGCTAATTTGAGCCATTTTACACTACCCTGAATTGAACTGGTGCAGATTGTGGAATGATCACCCAAACGATCTCTCCAAGTCTCGCTGAATTGCATCTATCTGCTGTGTCAATGATCGTCCGCCACTTCTTAACATCATCAGCGAACAGCAAGACGTCTGAAGCAATCAAACACTGAAGATCGTTAATGCCCTCGAAAAACAGATACGTCACAGTACTGATAATCGTGGAACTCCATATTCGACATGAATCCGATCGAAGAGCGCAGTTCGAACTCTGACCTGCAGTTGCCGATCACGCAGAGAATACCTGATCCACCCAAATACAGGATAAACAACCTCATATCTTTCGAGACTGGGAAGCAGAATGCGTTGGTCCATTTAGTTGAGGTCTTTGGAGATGTTGAATTAAATGAGGTCGGTCCCTCTGGCTTCATCAGCGACTTCCGTCCAACTACTGCGTGCAATCATTAGGTGGGTAGTGCATGAACAATGCTGGCGAAAACCGTGCTGCTCGGTGCTAGATATTCCACTAAACCCTCAGGGATGATTGCCTCTATCATATTTGAAAGAGAGAATGACCATTGGGCGATAGTTGGCTTGTTCCAACCAATTACCGCTTTTGAAAATTAGAGTGAGTAAGTCATGTTTCTACATGGTCGACACAATTAGTTCATCCAAGCAAGTTTGGAAGAAAGGTGATAATGACCCTGCCAGCGTTGTTGTTGCCACGTTGAGCGCCCCCTGGTGAATATAGTCGATTTCGGGTGAGCTGCAAGTGCATAGTGAGAGCAGTTTCTTCAACATAGCTGTGGTAGTAAAATCGATGATAATGTGTGTTTAGATTATGGCTAGGGACATGGGTATGTAACACTGGCGGACATCTCTGTGGAAGGTTGGGGCATACTGCATTCCTAGGGCATTGGCTGCCTCTTCGGCACCCTGTTCCACTCCCACTGGCTTGTTAGGTAGGGTGGGGTTGCTGAGCTTCCCTTTACAGAAGGTGTTAACATGCTTGTAAAGGGTATTTTGTTGATGACAAATTTACATGCCAAATTTTGTTGGTGAGTTAATTTGTCCTCACAGACGAGCATGTTAAAATAGTTGCGCTGGGTCACGTAACCTCTCTAGGTTCCGGGGACTAGGATGAGCTTTGTAATTGCACCAAACTACATTGCGTATAGACATGCACTTACGGGTCCTATTTCTAATGAGAGCCGTGTAATTTGTAGAGGGAACTCCATTTGTTTCTGAAGCATTTGCCACTTGATTGCTGAGGCGTCCAACAAACTGAACCCAGACGTTGTCAGGTTGGCCACCTATCAAGAATGCCCAGCTAGGTTGTTCAAAATTTTGCGATATGTGATAGTACGCGTTTGTTCTGTATGTTTCTTCGAATATATAGCGTAGTACACATAGATATAAAGTATGGTAATTTGATCACTTAGCGCCAGTGGGTGGTTATTAATGGCCTGTCGACCATGAGCTCTTAATTTGTCAGTACGTGGTGAGGTACCAATGGTTTGTTATCAACTCTGTACCCGATAGGTGAGGGGATGTGGTTGTAGAGCGGGATACTTGCGATAAGTTCTTGTAGTTCGGCCTGGTATGTTTCGCTTTAGATGCCAAGGTTTCTAAGTCGTGCACGTTAAAATCTCCAGAAATAAAAACGTGGCCGTATATTGGGCGTAAGCATTTCGTCAGTGTTGGTATTAGGTGGGCATGCATCTCTGGAGTGGACGATGGGGAGCGATATACGACTGCCACAAAGCAGTTGCCGTTGTGGCTGAGAGTCAAACGTAACATGGCGAATGATTGATCCGCGTCTCCGGATTATCTACTCGTTTGCATTGTAAACCGTTGTGATGGTATAGGATATCACCACCTCCCATGCTGCGACGATCGCATCGGAACAAGGATAACCTGAATAGTGATCTCGGCATCCGTTACCCCTGAGTGCAACCAAGTCTCGGTTATGGGGATGAGATACCAAGCGTTTGTTTGCTGGCGCACCTGGAGCTCGGCGATTTTGATGAGGCTGCATTGGGCATTCGTGTACATGCAGAACGTGTTTCGGGTCAAAGCAACGATCTGAGACACTTGGCTAGGATGAAATTTTGTGCCAACTTTTGTATGGTCGGAGGCTAGCAGCAGTTTGTGGTATTATCAGCGAGTCGCTTGGAGTTGGGTTCAGTAGCACTGTGATTAGCCACTATGACAAGTCCGTTTGCAAAATATATGGCGACTGGCTGCAGAATTGTACCGGATGATCCCCGCTTTGTTCTTACCTGGTTCCTGTATGAAGTTCGGATAAGATGACTAGTTCTTTTGCCTGATGTTATGGTGCTTTAAGTCGGATAATAGTTTCGCTGGCCTCTTTTAACCGGATTTCGGTTAGCAGTCTGTTCCGTAGTGAATGCTAGCGTTCCAGTAGGGTAAGTGCCATCTGCCTAGTTTGTACCACAACTTTAATTATCTTGGGCCATGCCATTTGTAGCTTTCTGATCTTGTCAGCCTCGACAGAGAACTCGCTACAATGTCATTCAAGAGCAGGGTCTCATGAATATACCATCACTGATCATGGTCGTGTGCCTAGGCTTCGCATTCATCGTGTTCATGAGACTAGGAAGCGCCGTGGACAAAAACGGATCTGGCTGCGATGTCTAGCAGGAACTCTTCTAAACTTTGCCTCACTCGCTTGTGCTCGCAGAATGGAACGTCTGGAAAGATGCGGACCAAACCTGTTTCGTTCTGGAGACGAGCAGTCGAAAACAATTCTGCCTCCATCTAATCAAAACTGATTAGCACAACCCTAAGAAGCCTGTTTTCGCCAAAATACCTGGAATTCGAGTGGCGGGTAATCTTCGTCAATTTGGTGGATTTAATCAGAATACCGAGGAGGTTCCTTATGGTATTCCATTGCTTCAGGTCAATCACCTGTTTCCCCTTCAAATAATTCGATGTTTACTCCGAAAAGTTGGTAAATATTATAGATTGGGCGTCCAAATTTTTCGGAGTGTGCTTCCTGGGAGTCCGCAGCGTAGTTGAGAAGCACAGCGATTTGCTATGCATGCGCGCAGCGTTGCCTTTCCCATTAGTTATGGATGTGGTTGTAGAAACATCAGCGTCTGATGTTGCACTGCACTTTGATGCAACAACGGCCAAGCTCTCACTGGTATTTGCATATTTTCTGAGTATTTGCGAAGTCTCTTGGGAAGAAGTAGGTTCCGGGGAAATTTCTGTAAATGTGCTGGAATTGAATTGGGAGATTTGGATTTTGGCAGTCTGTGCAGGAACAACTTTATTCGTGTCGCATTCGGCGCCGTTGAGTTGGCTTGCGGTGGCGTTATGTCGAGAGGCGTGCGTCAGACATTCGGCTGATGTTGTTCCTACCGAAGCGATTTTAATGCACAGCATGTTTTCAACCACGTTTGCATATCTACCATGCTTCTGGGATAGTGCAGTTATGGTCTTAACGAGTTTGGCAGTATTACACTTCGCACATGACCAAAATGAGTTAGGCAAGCTGCTGGTCAGCCTGCACTCGTTTGCTTTGGTTTTCCCGCATTCCACACAATAATCGGTTGAGCAGTTTCTAAAGGAAATCAGAATTCTGACCATGCAGAGGTCTTTAGGCACCGCGGCTTGGTTAGTATCGCTCATCAAGTCACCTAAAAGTGGGATGGTTAGTCCAACCCAAGAACCTGAATTGATTGTTCCGGCGTCAAGGCCAGCCCGCCGAGACACGTGGTTGTCTCAATGCGTCCCTCTCTATTACAGTCTCGCGCATATAGTTTGATGCAGCGGTAATTATACGGATTTGTCAGACAATCGCTTTATACCCGTTAGAAATTATGCTTGTCATTAATGTGGAGATTTGCCACCTTCCAGTAATTCCTGTTCTTGTTGTACCACTTGCGAGCACCTTTAACATTCGTAAGCCACGCTGCTGACATTTTCGTCAATAGTTTAAGATCACCAGAATATAATTTCGAATTTTAAAATACGAGAACTCACAACCGAGCGCCAGACTGACAGGGTCGATGCATACGCTGAATATCTCGAACTCAGTCAAACAGGTAACGAAATCTTTAGTAGGTTCGGAACAGGTGGTGTAACATGGGTTCATTATAATGAGTCGGAATCAAAGAAGTAGTTCATGGAATGGCGCCGCCCCACCTCGCTGTAAGCTAAAATGCTCATGTCGCAAATATCCGCTGGAAAAATTATGGCGACAATCATTCTGGTGAATTTTTTTAACTGTAAACAATAAATCTGATGTTTACATCGAGATGCTGACGAGTCGCCGAGCAATAATACGATGAATGAGACCCAACTTGCCAATCGACTATGCCCCTATTCTACACTACAATGCTCGACCACACACAACCATCAGGATAGGAGAATCGCATCATTCTGGCGGACAGCTTTACCAAATCCTTCATACTCACCAGATTTAGCGTCTTCAGACTATCATTCCTTTGGCCGCATTAAAACGTTGGAGAGGCAAACATTATTCTACTGACGAGAAGGTGACTATTGCAATGCAGTAGTGGCTCATAGAACAGTCAAAGGAATTTTATAAGACATGGACACATGCTCTAATTCGGAGATGGCACATTGCTATTGACAGAAAGGTTAACTAGTGAAAAGTAGAGACGTGATCCAAAAAGGACCAGCTTCGTTTTGATATAGGATATACGGTACTGGGCTGCTTACTCTACCTGTCAAAGTGAAGTTGGTGTGAATTGTTGACTCACTTTCGTACAAACAAGTTTTGTGAAGGCTTATATTGGAGTTCAGTTAGGCCCTTGGCACAAGGACTTCTTCAGATTAAGGAGAAACAACCAGAAATCGTGCTTTGAGCAAACCGATTTTGGTTACAAAACATCCTTAAATTATAAATTCTCAATCGATTCCAAGTACTTTCGAAGAGTTCATGCGTAATCTATTTATCTACAATCGAGGAATGTACTCCGGGTTGGTCACTGTTGCTTTGATCATACCACGCACGATAACTGAACTAATTCATTAAACTGTCCAATAGCAAGACGTAGCTGGTCCGCTGACGGATGCACTCGAGGAAATCGTTTGCCTCCTATTGTCTTCTTGTAGCAAAGAGTGATGTAGCCCGCACTTGAAGCGGGGTCCTCAATTTGCGGATTTATAATTAGCCTTGAAGCACGGTCCGCAGAAGCATTTACCAAAAACGGTCAGTAACTTTCTGGCGCTGTCCATGGATTGGATCGAGAACACTGGTCAAATAAATGGTGCCCCGTGCACGCAACACATGATAGTGCCTGTTTCCGTTTCTGCGATGAATTTACTTAACTTACCAAGACGGTTTTGTGATTGCTACGATTTCTGAGTGTTTCCACCGCACACAACTCTTGAGTTTGCTGAGTGCTTTCATCCAAATAAATAGTTTGAGTTAACACAGTCGCCGTGGTGTCACAGCCAAGTTGGTACAAGTCTTTAAAGGCTGGATCTCTGTAAGTACGGAGGATTCTCATAGCTTTCCTTGATCAAACAAGCTGTAGAGCACAAGACAATCACCTGATCACCAAAGACATAGTTGTCTTTCAAGTAAGACCAGCTTGACAGTTTAATTGTTACCGTTGATTTAGGCTCGTTTTCGTCTGTCCGGCCAATCTATGAGGCACATCGATCCGTTGGTCAGGATTGATTGTCCTTGGACTAAGTTGTCAACATATGCTATGACTATTATTTGAGGGCGGCTGAAGCTATACTCTAATGTCTCTACGGCATTATGAAATCCTTCTTCTGATTCCATTGTAACACAACTCTCGATTTCACACTGAGTTCGGACTTAACAGTATTTGATCAAAAGACAATGATACTTGCAGTCTGATGCAAAAAGTGTACGGAAATTCAGATCAGACATTCTGAGTTCGTAATGCCTGGCGCTACAATTAAGAGCCCGCATATTGATATCATAAAAATGACTGTCTAAACATACTCGATAATAGCCGAGAAAAGACGAGGATGTATATGTAGAATAGGCGGCTCTTTAGCTGAGTCAGATTATGAATGCTGTTAATTCTGGCCATCTGTCTGATCCTTGTGTCTAAATACTGGCACAGTAAACTAGGAACAATGCTTTATACGGGTTAAGAAGCCCTGCTTTACAAACTCAGTTGGGTAGTCTGGCGGGCTTATCGGAAAGCGCTTGTAAAGCAGCGGTCCTGCACTGCATGTAGTCCACCACACTAATATGTGACAAATAATAATTCCCGTGTATTTCCGCATAGCAGATGAAGTTGGAACAAATGACTGTATCATCACTTTGGCCCAAATTACGGTCTAAAACCAACTCATTAGTAGTATATTCTTTGTTGGTAAGCACGGGATGCAGCACCGACGGCCTGTTACCTGTTCTAAACCGAGTAGGCAAAAGGTGAATGTAAAGCGAAGCACTATTACCAAGTGCCTGTAGACCGACTATGAGTTGTACTCCAAGCAATATTCATTGAAGTACCCAGGAGAGGAATGTGAACGCGTCTTAGGACAGTCGTTCGGTGTCAGTCCATTTCCGTTGTATAGTTTGGACAGCGGTACCCAAAGACTATAAGGCAAGCCTCTCTGTCTTTTAACTGCAAGCCCCACCAAAGAGAATCGGGCAGCTGCGAGTCGGAATCCTTCCTTGCTTCGCGCAACAGACGGTTTCGTTAATACAAAGTTACCCCTCCTCATTTTGTGAGTCTATCGTGTCGGATGAGTGACATGCCCAGCAGCGAGACCTCAGCATCAACCATTCCGGCGTGTAGCCTTGTCCCAGTGAAACAGACGATATCTCATGGAATAGAAACTTGACGATCTCTCAGTTTTTCCAGTTTATTGGAAAGGTCTTGAGCATTGTTTTGCAAGTAGGCCAGTTTCTTATGTTATATTCGCCCACTGGGTCTAAAAAGCGAGGCATTGTGGGAATGCCAACTTATTTGTAGTCGACTGCTATTCTTTACATTGATGGCATAATAACGCATTGTCGGTAGCTTGCTTTGGCGAAGATACGTCCCTAGTATTGGTCGACGTTATAATCGAGTGCACGAGAGATCAAACAATACTCCAAATTAATCGCCCGGGGAATTTTTCTGTCTCGTATGATTTCATGTCGAATCCTTGCACTGGCTTCTAAAGCTTCTAAAAATATTCAGATATGAAAAGTTTCCTAATTCTGCCAACGCACTTATATTTCTGTTGCAGTTTACTCTGATTGAATTGCAAAGGTTAGCATACAATGGCTCCATTATATATAACTTGATGAGGGTAATTTTTTGGGCTTTTGCGCAATGACACTATGCAGGAAAAATAATTTCTGTATGTACCACTACTGTTTCAAAATCGTGTCTTCCAGTCTATTGACTGTCTTGAGAAATTATCCCGGACACCACAGCTGCGAGGGTTGTGTTTAGGCAACCTGGCCGCTGTCTTTCTGCTGTGTCTATTTTAGTATGTCATGCAATTTTAGAAGCAACAGGATAAATGGGCATCGCACGGTGCTCGTCTTGTAGTACATTTTCAGAGATTAAAACGTTTTCCATATCAAAGTCGGGTCTATATTTCACCTCAACAAGTCCGGGTTCGTCACAGTGTGAAGAGTTTGGGTGACGAATAATTCACATTAGGATTGTGGGGTTGATTCTTGCGTACAGCCATATGTACGGTGAGTTCCTCTGGTCTTGGTCCATAGACAATTTACCCGGCGATAGATTAGGGGACATTCGCGCACACTGCAGTGAGTGCTCTGCTTTTGAATTCCATTCTCTTTGAGCTGTAAGGTCGGGTGTTCTTTCGTTCCGCCGTTATCGAAAGTAAGTATCATCCAATTTTTGTCTTTCTATTCGTGTTAGAGGTGTTTGAAACAGGGGAGACTTTGAGGGTGTCATTCTGGGTTAACTTTGCAGCAATCTCAGATTGATGTTCTGGATAATTTGTGCTCGACCCTAGAATTCTCTCCGCAGATGCCGAACGCTGGTGTTTGGCCGCCCCATCCTTGTTAATGATAGAAGTTTTTACACTCGCGGAACGTGATCGATCGTACGTTTCACTGTCATGAGTATTGTTTGACTATCAGTTAATCACGTCGAAACAATCCCTACTCCATCGCGCTGGAGTAGATATTTTCCAACTCAGCACAGTCATTATACACTCATGTAAATCGGGTTGACTTGCTGTATTCATGGGGCAGCTGTTAACGGAACTGCACCTTAAGGATCGTGATTTGTTTAACACAAGCTATTTTAGCAGTACTTGTGCTCCTACTCAAGCACGCAGCTAAGTTGTATCTTTTATAACTCTCACATTTATAAACATGCGTTCGGTAAATAATTTTGCGCGCTATCTAGTGATCTCAGAAGTTCTCATGCAACCTAGGTTCTAAGAAATTTGCAACTCTAATTGTGCCGTTCGATTACATTTGCCCTTTGCTGATAACCCTCGATACAGGGACAGCAGAGGGGAAGTGAAAGCATCGAACACCACATTACAACACATGGTCGATATAACAAACTAATTATGTATGTTTGCGAATGATACGCATGACGCGCGCATACGGTAAACGAAGCATAGTGTGCGACTTTGAATGCAGAATCCAAAAGAACTTTTATTTCCTTGAAAAAAGTTATTTCACTTGATGTCACACTGTCGCTATTCCCACCTAGCATATCTCTTGAAATAATAATATGTATTTTACCATTCAGACCATCACAACCTCAAACGAGTAAATAAATTCACTCAATTCAAATGAGCGCAACTTGGATCAAGAGTATATTTTCATCAGTTTGCTATCGATATTACTGAGAAGGTCATCTATTTTCGCTAGCAAATCATAAAAATCAAACCAGATCATGATTTGTCTTAAACAACGTGCTGACAATAAATCATTAAGAATTAAAATAACATTTCCTGCGAAAAATATTTTCTGGGGATGTAATGAAACTATTTGGATGAAATAAAGTCATTACATTAGGCACAATATAAATTAGAGTATAAATGCCACCTGAACAATCAACTCACGTGAATTACTCTCTCAGGATTTTAACTGACCGGACAGATGCAGTGCCCGATGGAGACAATAGACGTCACGGAACATGGCCACACTTAACGGTAAATTTAGCATATGTAAATACGCCCGAACGGTCCGAAAAGACGGGTATCCTCTAACGATGCCACTGTGTTCCACGCTAAATGCGTTGGCGTAGGTAAACTAGCATCCACCAGGCTCAAAATGTGACTGATGCGTTTTGGATTTGCCTCATAAATGGATTCATTCAATTTGTAAATTATGTGATTGCGCCTTTGAAAACGTGAAAATCTAACGGAAACAGTTTAGCAGTTGGTAACTTCCATTAACTTGCCATTGTAAATAAACAAATGCTATCCTTTTCTGAAAATACCAAATCTGAGCTCCGACCCTATGCCAAAGACTAAAGTCAGTCTTGCTCACCGCCCAACCGTGCCTTCGCCAAATCGGTTGACGAATCCTCACTCATAGTGGGACAATACATTCGACGTGACTGTTCACATCAGTCATGGAATCTACACCGAGAGATTTGATTATGGCACCGGCGGCTCAGAGTCGGTGGCAATCCAGTACAGAGAGACAACGAGTAACGTATGCATCGGTTGCCTCGACAAATACGCAGGAAGCGACACCAGTAAGTTTCTACTTTGCATCTATCACAATCCGTGCGATACAGATTTTACCGTCAACGGCGTGGGCGTCTCCGAAAAATTACAAAGCGAAAGTAAGCGCTAGGACATCGACCTCATGTAGACAGAACCACAGTGGATTATCTCTCGCGTGTACTAATGTTCCCGCGTCCAAATCTGGCACAATAAAGTGCAGGTTGCTTGTTGATCGCAAAACTGTGGAATTTCTTCTCTTTCTAAGCTTGGCAATTCCGAAGCGAAAACTATTTAGCTCAACACTCTAGCCGACGACATTTTTAGCTCAGTTGCATGCATTTACGTCTGGGTTTGTTGTTGTGGATAAGAGTTTGCAATTGGCGTAGTTCGTGTTTCTTGACACAACTTGACACAACAATTTTGGATCCCAACATACCATAAAGTGTGCCCCGCTGAAAACTCTCAGTAGCTTCAATCTTCATTGGAAGTGTGATTGCATAGGGCTTTGAGATGCTTTGTTTCCTTGCGTTGTGATGCCCCTGTTACCTAAATATCGCTTTGCACTTAAGTTTCTCGAACTTAGACGTTGTATTCAAGATAATGGCGTGCGCAATGCTTTGCATTTTCGGGTAGATTTATGACTGCTATCTTCGCAGCAGGCAGCTACCACAGGTTGCTTTAAATGGCTGTGCTCACTATACACGTGCAAACCCAGGTAGCGGTGCGGGGAGCTGATTTCTAATATGTATACCCAAATCCAATAAGTGTAGACATTCATAGGGCCTAGCTAATTAACTTGACGTTTGTCTACTTTGAATGGCTGGCAAGCCAATCAACATCCACGAGTTGCCATCTGGGTAGTTCGGGTTTACTCTGTTTTAACCAATAGTTTAGCGGCAGTGTACCAGAACTAGTGGGTTTTCGCCTTGCAAACATTTTCCTGAAGAAAGCCACGAATGCCTGTTTAGCAAGCCTGCAACGTGGCGGTTGTGAAAGTAACTAAACTCACTAACTGAACTCACTATCCTTTGCTTGTTTGGAAAATCGCATCAAATCCACAAATGTCAAACATGTAGTTAGACACCGTCGACGAAGCCCAACGCAGTCAAAATTACAGCGACAGAATTAAAAACACTAGGAACACACCTACACACCCTTGCATACATATATGGGTCCACACACATGACATCTCTTTTGTACTATTGCGCATTACTTGCTCACTTGTTCTACTCCTACCATGATCACATCCGTGCACCTGTGATTAATGTATTCGAGAATAAAGAATTTATTTATTTGTTTGTCTTTAAACTAAGCGGGTTAAAATTATGTTAAGATTGCACTGGAGCACTTCCTATTATTAGTAATCACTGATCGTGCGCCGTACCTAGATATCAGTTGCAAAACTGAAATTTTAGGATTAACTGACTTCGCTTGATAGTTTATGAATGTCAAGTTTAGGCCAGACAATTGCATCGAACCAGGTGGTACACCGCACACCACGTCAATTGTATCGGACAGCGATTCCCGGACACCTAATTCTAACAAATGTTCGTGTAAAAGGTTGTTTATCCAACGCAGGACTAGGTCATTAATTACAAAGATCTAAATTTTATGAAGGAGAAGTACGTGGTATCAACGATCAGAGGCTCTGAGAATTCCAGGTATATAACGTCGTCATCTGCTCCATCAGAAATTGATCCAGTCTAGGTAGTGCCTACTATTATTAGGTTAGTTGTGTATGAGTGCTTTGGTGGGAGCATTGTTGCCCTGGGGCTATTATGCAACATTCTCGAGATATGCATCCGCATCTGGGTTGATGGATTTCGTAATACTGGTAAGCACAGTAGGCAGCGTTATGGGATGGTAAATAGTAGGATCTGTGCGACTGCCTCTCTTATGAATAGAATTGATGGCCTATGGAATACATATCAGTGGAATTTCATTTTCCTCTAGACAGCGCTGATAGGACATGGTCAGTTGTTCTGTTAAATCGCTGATTGATGCCCAAAGAGCCTTAAAAACTATGTTATGGAGTCTAGAAAAAGTCTGACCATGCAGAGATGATAATTTATTAAACAGAGCTGCTACAGTGAGGTTGATGTTAAACAAAACCCAGGGTTGAGTGATAGAAACGAGGAGAACAATTGGGTCCGTCACCCTCTGGAACGTGTAGGGGTAATAAAAGCCATGTTAGATCGGCTAATTCCTTTGCCGTTCACACTAATCCATCAATCTTATCCAATGTTAGGATTGCACGCTGCAGTGTACAAAGACCATTATCATTCTGTATGTGAGTAGCGGTTCTCGTAGAATCGCTTCACCAACTTTTGCGTCACATAGTTCCTGCGGATCAATTTCACACGGCAACGATGCTTTGCCACGTAGGTATTCAGTTTCATCATTCGAGCATTCTGTGTGAGTTCGCCATGCCAATATTTTCCAGGACATGAATTTACTTGCTGTGCTCCTCCGAGATGATTTGTTTATATTTTGCTGAACAAATAAGTTCCATTTTGACGCGTGCGCTACCAGTGTGTTTAACGTCTCTGTGAATGTTTCACAGGCGACATTTGGGGGTATTTGGCTAAGAAGACCCAAGATTTATGCTTACCAAAGTTGGTTAATACGACGCGTTGTGACAATACACACGTACTCGTCCTCCACTTCATAATACTCTGTCTTTAATGTTTGGTAAAACATAGAGTAACCTTATCACTTCGACTGAAGGTATTGTATGGAACTATCCTTCAACCATGAAGTATTATTTTGCGCAGAAGAGCGAGTATGGACAGCCCTTTAGCAGTTCGTAATCTGGGGGTTAATTACGTAGAGTGTGTATAATGTACCTGGAATTTAGCTCTTGCATACAGGCTTCAAATGGTGTAACGTCGGTAACTGGCATTCCCATGTCGTCACATTAGATGATACCGTGATGAATATTTGGCTGTGTGACTCGTTCAAAGCAAACTGCAAAACGTGTATCAGTTTGACGTCCATTACTTTTAGCTTTAGACTAGTGGTATATTAAGGCTACAAGACCTGGGTCATAGTTCCCCAACCATAGCTAGCACCAAAGCGAATCACAAGCGCCGATTTCTTGGTGTTCGGTAAGTTCACGTCGTAGGTTAGCATTTAATACAAAATTACACCAACAACCATTCTAGTTCTCTGTTAACGAAACGGTGAAATACTAGGTAAATAGATCTCAGAAGTGGTTATATCATAGTTTAACAAGTTCTCTGTAAACATGATGATGTCCTGGGGTTGTAATTAATGGCGTTCCTACGTTCAAAAACTTACTAAGAAAGCCTTGAGCGTTAGCGCAGAAGCGGCATAGTGTTTTGGATTAACAGAGTGGGTTGGTGGATGTTAAATACGGATTAGGTCATAAGCCGACCGCTAGGTACCCGACTCACAGTCATTTCTTGTTCGGTCGTTGGTTTGTTAATTTCGCTCCGGCTGCATAACGTCACGAGGATGACAGATCAGGACTTTCTCTCGTACATCACTTCGTCCTGTCAGGTGCAAGTGAGTTGCTGTGTTTGTCTCTTTGTTGGACTGTGAGGCAAAGTATTTGCTGAGAATGTAAGTTTTTCTAATAGATGTTTACTTGCGGACGTGTGCATATAGCATTTAACCCGATGTCGGTTAGAACTCTGTCCCGAAATTTCAACCATTTCCCAATAGAAATCGCGTCATTTCCCACGAGTGTAACATCATTCTGCTTATTCCTGGACAGCAGACCTTGTAGTTAAGTGAACGTGGCATTTGTATAGAGAATACATCAATAACAATGTTTTGGGAAGGAGCAGATGTAGCACCACTGCTCCAGTTCGTGCGTTAGCGCTTACTTTCCCAGTCTTCGAGGCCTTTTCGGATTGCCTGGAGCAACTTAAGTCATCTTGAACCAGGACACCCAAATCACGTTCGAGAGTTGCTCATTTTATTCTATTCGTTCCGGGCAGGTATGAGTTGCGGCGAGCAATCGTTTTCTAAGTCGGTGGAAGATTCCAGTGTTAATTTAATAAGACTGGGTTCCAAATAGTGCGGCGAGTTCGGATGACGAGTAATTCGTAATAAGTTTATGGGCATGACTTTGATACTCGTCTGCACATACAATGAGTTCTATTGGGCTTGGTCGTCCGACAACTTATCCCGCAATGTGTTGGCGGTATATTCAGGGATATTTGAGCATAAAACAGTACGGGCACTATAGTTGGACCCCTTTTCATTGATCTCAAAAGTACGGTACTTGTTTGTCGTGACCTGCTGACAAGTGTTGATTGTTTGCTGATTGTTCCTTTATTTGCGTTAACGGTGTTTAAAACAGAAGAGGCCGTAATCGCAGCCTCCCGGTGGACCTTCACAGCAATCTCTGCATATGTAAGTGATGTTCCGGGGGCTTTGTCTCGACAAGAGACATTTGAGCTACAGGTACGGAGCGTTGGTGTTCGGCTGCTTCATCCTTGTTAATGCCAGATGTCAAGTCTAGTGGAATATGCTTAACCAGACGTTTTGATTGGTACTCGATTTTCGTTTCCGTGAGTACGCTTTGACTCTCGTAGGTACGGTCTGTTTACTCCTGGTATTCTACCAAAGTTAGCAAAGACATCGGATATGGGGACGTGGCTGATTGCGCTTCAGGGGAAGCGGATGGTGCAGCATTCGGTTGCTTAGAAGCCGCTAGCTTGAGTGTAGCATACTCGCTTCCATTGAAGTAATCTTTTATCCTTTGCTTTTGTTCTGATGTTGACTGGTCACACTTCTGGACTAGGATAAGCAAGCAGTTGATGAGTGGAATGGTGGAGCACGCAGTACAGAACCAAAGTGCATTTTGGGAGCTATTTTGCTCTCGTAACTTTTGCTGGGACATGTTTGCACATTTCCTATGAGACCATTCGAAACAGTGCGAGTAAGCTAGACCGAGTTTAACTACTCGATGACATTCTCCTAACTTGCAAAGGCCTTTCGCTTGGAGCCTTTGCGGTTTCGTATTTCTGGCATTCACCGTGGTGTCGTTACCGGGCGCAGTGCGTTGGTTAGCATACTGTCTTTTTCCAGCTTTGAGAGCGGCGCACATCGGTCAAGCGAGTGTGGTGGTTGCAAGGTCAAATGAGTGGTCGGCGTAGTTGCGCGGTCCGTGTGATGGGTTATTCAGGCTCACTGGCTGAAACGTCACAGGGAATGGCGAGTGACAGAACCTGCGAACTGAATCTGAACACAGCGCTGAACAGAGATTGAAAGATCACAAATCCTTTCACAGCTGTGTTAAGAAACCTCGGATTGCAATAGGCGTAGGCCATTTGGCCTGCTTCAAACAATCTGTATCAAAAGGTGTCACACGTAAATGTAGTCGGTTCAAGGTGATTGAGTTATCCGCTTGCGCTTAGTCACGATTGCCAGTGAAAACGGTTAGTGACGGCATAGACTCGTAGAAGATATTTTCACGTATTATGGATCACTGTGTAGGGCTGAGAAATCTGGTTCGAATGAGCGTACAGTGACAACGCTGGGTAAAATGGTGAGGGGATAGAGGGAAATAATCCAAATGAACCAGGAGCACGCGCGTCATGCGTGTGTGAGATGACCATCCGTGTCACCGCGTATAACCCGCAATTTGATACTTTCATCTGAATAGAACGAGCCATCAGGTGACGTTTTAGCGAATGTTGGCGTTGTCAAGCATATAAAGGAGCTTATGATTCATTCTATCAATTTACGATAGTTGCTCAAAGGTGGAGAACTGTCTCCTAAAAAGTGAGGTGTGCGCAATCTCTGCTCATTGTGGTTTTTAATTGCGAACTTTCCATAGATGTTGATGATGTTTTATTACATCTGCCGTAGACAGTGTAAGATGCTAAGAATGCACCTATTCTGATGCATTAAGCTTATATTGACTTTACTTTACTTGATGGCTGCACACTAGAATGACTGATACTGAGGTCTCTCTGCCATGCATGTCTCTAATTCAAAACGATGGACTGTAAATTATAGATGGGTAATTCTGCATTACTGAAGCGACCCACGCTGCGATGCAATGAAGGATTCAGATCCGTTTGCACACTTTGTGTCTTGTTGCCGTCTGCATTCAAAACGTAGTGACATATGTCCACTAAAGTGAAATACCGCCGCCTCTCCAAACTCTATACTCGAAATGCATTGCCACCTAGCCACTGCTCTAGTAAGAAGTCGGAAGAGTGATTTCATTGCAAGTCGTATTTAAATCCTGTGCACGATCGAAAAGAATTCAAAGTCGATCAGCTGGTTCTCGATACTATTGATCTGTTTTACAATAACGCCATTTTGCTCATTCGGCTCAGAAAAGGTCACGCGGCGTATGTACACTTTATTGTGCTTAGTAACGAGACAATTGTTCCACTGCCCATTGGGTCGCATGCTGTCATTCGTTTCAACTTCGTCTGTTACGCGGAATATCGGACTGGGTATGCTGAGTCGGTGGGCATGATTACACTCAACGACTGATTAACCCAGCTTGTGTGTGCCACAACCTGATTTTTCATCGCCGGACACCCCTGTAAGTCGCCTGGCTATAATTCTTCAAGCCATCCAATCGAGTGATTGCGGATACGTCAGAGACAAGAGTTGGCGATGAGCCCAAAAATGGTTCTTTCTTGAGGAGCAGACCCTAAACTTTTGCGACAGCATGTAATGCAGCAAGGCGAGCGTATCGATTATCTACATTTTGTCCAACGTAACCGTTGTAATTAGCTGCTCAGGGAAGACCATGCCACATATAAGCAGAACGAAGCAAATCATTCAGTGCCAGTCAGCAAATACCGTGCAAGCTCGTTAGTCGTCCTGGATTAGTGAGATACAGATGTCCTCCTCTCTGGACGGCTGACGACCTAGCAATAACGGGCGCAGAATCATAATAATAAACGTTACAGGCGCAACGTGCCTACATATTTCAGAGAGCTCTGTCAGCAAGTGATCAGAAATCTCTTGTTGCCCCTTCCACAAGTCGCAAGTACGTCACACACACAGCGAAGACCATTTTGCTAAAGCTGACGTCTCTGCGGAGCCAAACCTTCAACGGTATTCAGACAATTCGTTCTTGGGCCCCAACAACGCCTCACAAGATCGGAAGCAGAAACAAGCCTTCATACTTTTGCGCAAGAGCTATTTTCCCTGCACTGTTCATGGTCACTGAAGTCATCCTTTTGTATGCGCTCGAAAGGTGGAAGTTATTACGCCATAACAGCATGGCTTCCGTTAACAGCCCGACGAAGAGACCAAAAAAGCACCAGCAGTTTTGTTAAACAGGACGGAGCAATCACGAACGAACATGCTGATCTGCTCACTCGGTAAGGTCATGCAGCCCAACTGAAATCTATAAACCGAAGGCTAACCAAAAGGACGATTAGCAACCCACCATTTAACCACCAGATTAAAACCAAACACGAATTTGACATTCAACAACGCAATGCTTACTTCCAAAACACCATGCCGCTTGTGCGCTAACGTTCAACGCCTTGTTACTACATTGGTGGATTTTAGTGAACACCATGTATTATAGTAACTGGATATCATCATGAGTACAGAGAAATAGTTAGATTAACAACCTCCGCTGCGAAATTTAAAGCCTTTTTCCAGGAGCTGATTTACATCTGACCGCTGTGCAACCATGTAAACTCTGAAACCAGATTCCAAACTGCAAACTGGCCTTCGATACTTAATCTTTTGTTCAACAGGGATAAACGCATTGTCGACAAAACAGCTGCAAGCCCACCATTTGTTCGCAGTGACTATTTTACTCTACAGCTTATGTGCTACGCTTATTATGCGAAAGAGTAGGATGATGGCAGTTACACGTTCCGTATTTCAGCGAGTCTTTCACGCCTGCTAAGGAACATTTTGAACCTTTTAGCCTGAATGCGACTCCGAAGTCGCTTGGGAGGCTTTTACGCATATGTTTATCACATTAGTATCCCACGCGTCGGAAAAGAAATCAATTCGTCGTCAAACCAAATGCAATGCATATGTGAGGAGCAAAATACGCCGTTATTTGTACCTGAGGGATTTAAAATGATGAATCGTTCAAAATTTGCGCAATGACAGATAGCTCAAACAATCTGAGGCAATACGTAATACTCCAGGATAAAGACTGACTTTTTTCGTGCATTCTCTGCATGTTTCGAACAGCCAAGTTCATCCTGCACAAACGTCCCGCGGTCGCTTTCCTGAGAATCGCATTACAACTAATTGTCCCAAATCCGTATTCATAGGTTCGCAGATGGCATTTGTACAAAGCTTCTATTTCAACATGTTGAAATGGAGCTGGAACTCCGATGAAGATGTACGGAACTTGTCGAGATATCTCGGCGGTTCTTCGTGATCCCCAACAGTTACGATGTCTTACTGTATCTTGACATAGCAAATGTTAAATATTCCGACTCGAGCGTAATGACATGGTCGCTGGGGAACGTTGGGAATAAACGCGGTCCCAGTACCGATCCTCGGGGCCCATCACACTGGAATTAATTTTGGTTTCTATCCACCAAAAATCAGTGTCAATATTTCCATTATTCCAGATCCTATGAAGTTGGATGCAGTCGTCCAGACAATCGAACGCTTTTGAGAAGCCAATGATTGCGCCGTTAAATACTGCTCTTTCATCGACTGGTTTCATCCGGCTTGCAAGAGCTATCAATAAGGTTGTCCTGTAGAGCATCATTAGGCAGAAAACGTGCTGCTCTGTTACTATAATGTAGTTATTCGCGGGGTATCTCATGAGCACCCCTACGATGAGACATTCCATATATTTGCAAAGCAGTTGGAAAGGAGTCAGTGGACGGTAGTTTGAGTTCTCCGGATGATGGTTATTTTGCAAGTTAAGTGTGACTATTCAATATTCTTATATTGTAGGAGCCTGCGTTTTATCTGCGTATTGTTGAAAGAAACCTCCTGAAGGTCCGACGAATTTCATGGCTGCTGTCTTTAATGTTTTCGGGTTTATGTCGTTTAAACCAGTAGAGCTGTGCACGAACAAAGGCGGTAGTCTTTACTTCAAATTTGCTGCAGTTTTGGATAGGTGGCTTAAACATTTGGCAATATGAATTGTATGTAAGGCGAGTTAGAAGACGATCCAATGTACGAAACGCAGGTCATGACTGTCGAAGCGCGTTGGCCGCCTCCTGCGTTATTATCGCCAGATCATATGTTGCCTGTAGAACTGGGATTCCGCGCTGCACAATGCGGAGTTTCCTGACGTGCTTGTACAGAGCCTTGGGATAAAAGCTGCTTTTCGTCGCTAGGTGTTTTGGTGTTTGGGTTTGTCTTCACGGACCTATTTGACGTTGTGCCTTAGCTGAGTTATATTCACACCACAGGTCTGCACGCTAGGACAGGTTTATAATCGCGTCAGACTGAATCCCATGTATTTGCCACTGGTCCGGTGAAATAGGTAACCCAATCCTTCCAGGTGGCATCCTGAAGCTGACCGGCAATTACTTACTTAAACGAGACCAGACAAAATGTCATAACGGTGGCTACGTGGCTTTCGCTGTATGTCAACTGAACTATACCAGTTAACATATGTAGCTGAAAGCAGCATCGCATGTTCGGTACGGCCATTCGTGGAATCCGGGTTTAGGATATCGACCTTGCTTACCTCCTTGGTGAACACAAGATCTAAAACAAATGTGTCCTCTCTCGTCCTTTATTTGGTGGGAGAGGTAGCATGATTGTGTAGAGGTACATGGGCGATTACTCCTTGCCAGTCCGCTTTGAATTGTTTGCTGGAAATTTGCTTGCATGCAGGTCGTTTGCCCCTACTAGAGGTACTTGACTGAATGACTGTGCCAAGACTCGGTTTACGGCGGATGCCAAGTCGTGATTAATTTTCCGGGTAGAGAATCAATTACAATAAGCTGTTGCTATTAAACACACCTAAGCACCTCCCAGTGCGGATAAATGAATAAAAGTTAGCTAATGGTTAATGCTTGGCAGTGCGCGACACATGGATGAAGAAAAAATCAAATGGTGCAGACGATTCCAATAAAGAGTATGAATGGAAATTTTCTCAAGCTTTACAGTTTAAGACTATCGGATAATCGTGACATCGAAGCGAGAGATGGCGCTGGTACTTGGAGATATCAAAGTGATACATGTGGTAGGGGAGGCCAAGAACCGGTAAGGTATCACACTGTTGAAACTTGTGCATATGGCATCAAAGGGAATAGTAAACTTGCGATTCTGGATCAACAGTTTTATCGATAATCAGGTCAGATAGATCAAACAAGATCACCCATTCTCATCTGCTAGATTGATCAGCATATGGCCAAATATTACTCCATCTTGATCATGTTTAATATAACTTGCAAAATCCAGAGAGGACGGAGATATAGCATGACCAACATCACAGTGATATCCATATCTCCTCGTTTAACACAGTGCGCAACACTGCAGTATTGCGAAGGACAGTTAGGACCAATCACGTGTCAGTACGGACAACACAGGTGGTTAGTTTAAGCTCAATCTCTTCATTCTACGCAAAGGAATGTGACATGAATAGATCCTGCTCAGACCGGAAGGGTATTAATCAGTTTTCCCGCTTATAAGTTATAAAGTTGAAACATATTGTTCTCGGATTAACTGAGTCACATGAAGAGAAAACCACACTCTACAAAAATCGCTACTCTCTTGAGTGGTAACTCTCGTCTGGTGTATGGGAGAATTGTTTGGCAACAATTGCAAACTAAACTTAAGAGAATACGTATTGTTACATTGGTTACTATGCGGACCACCTGATCGTTGAAAAAATGTCGTTGCTGAAATTGTTGATCCCATGCAACTCAACAAACTGCTGACAAATGTAACAACTACTGGAGATGTTTCCTTGCGATACAGATGAATAATTTCATTGTGAATGATTGTGATGTTGACAGATCCGCTTTTAGTTTGAAAGGCAAGGATCTATGTTTTGAATCCTTCTTTTTGTTAGGAGGAACAATCCTATAATGGCCACTGCATTCACAACCAACTTGATGGTATTTCCACAGCGAAAACAATCAGATGGCACTATGCGATTAACGGTATTGTTAAAGCATCTGTTAATTAAATGTGCATCTTGAGGTATCACATACCTCCGTAAGCCCCTTCATACAGTTTGTCGCACGTGAGGGATTTTTAGTATGCAGAAATCAATTAAGCTGCTGTACCCCCTTTCTAAAGCTTGTTAATGGACACTCTGATTCATCAAATTGAAACTGGTATACTTAGGCACTACGAACTTCAATTATGCTTGCATCCAATTCCACTTAGCTAACTATCACCCAGTCAACGTGGCTACTCCCACACTTGAGATTTAATCAGTCATCATATTCAGGGATCAGATCCTCGAGGACCCTAGTTAACCATACCTGAATCTCATTGGAACCCTGCCACAACACCACACTGAGAGGGCACCATTCGAATTTGGCAAAATAGTATAGCCACTTGGAATGCCGCCGGAACTTCCACTCATATCTTGTGTCCCAACTGTGGAATTTTCTCCCGCATTTTATCATACATACTCCTACGTTGTCCGAAGCAGCAACTTGACTTGATGGTGAATTGCATCACATGCGTTACGGGAATTCAAGTACCTGGGCAGCAATTTTATCGCCCGTGGGATCGAAGGTGAGGTTAAGAACCGTGCAGCAGAAGCCCGAGGAGCTTCTGCCAACCTCCGCCACCGTTGGCGCAGAAGCGTCATTAATCTTGCTCTGAAGGGCAGAGTTTAAAACACAGCCGTCCGCTCAGCTCACCTATATGGTTAAGAAACCGGACCCAACAGGTCGCCAGATAGTAAGAGGCTCGTCAAATTCAATCATCGCTGTCTTCGCAGCGATAAGATTGGGTATTGCACGGGCATAAAAAGTGCCCTAACGATAGAGTCAAACTGGGTCTCAATGTTTCTGTCAGTCAATATTGCACACAGCTGAGACCACACTTCGAGGACTACTCTGCCATACACACCGGTATGCATAACCTGCTTTTTGATGTGGACTCGTCCGAGGTTGGGTGGCACACTAACGATCCTATCACTATTGAGTAACGGGGTCAATTGATTGGATGAGAGGTGAACTGCATGATGGCGACGGACATTGGTCGTTTTAACTCCGCAACGTTTCAAAACTGAAATGCAGGATTTTGCACTGAGAACGCTAGTTTGCAGCATCTCGACTTTTAAATATGTCGCGTCATCTAGCGCAACTGCTTTTCGGATGAGCTGGCCAGGTGTAGTGGATGGTTTGTTCATTCTGAATTTGACGTCCACTGGGTGTTTTGACAAAATGAAAACGACCACTCTGATACTGTGTGTATGCAGAGAAGTGAGGGACAGAACCGCTCTGCTGTGACTGGCTTGAGATTTCTTATATATTACTGTAGTAATTTGTCTGTCGTCCATTGCAGTCGACTCCCAGCCGGCGAGATCTTCCAAAAATTAGTATCCTGCATGGTTGTGTAGGATGACTCGTGCTCTGTCTCAGTTGTTTCGTCATACTTGATCTTACACCGTTACCGATGAACGATTGCCGTCCAGAAGGCTTCATTCGGTTCCCGGCGGAGTCGAGGATGCACACCACTATTTTGTTTCACTCCGCTTAGAGCGGAATTGTTGTCTGGTAACTTTACGTATGTAATAGTGAGCCGTTTTGATAAGAACTGACTGCACTAAGTTATCTGCAATCCTATCATAGCCCATACTCACAACAGCTGTCACAGCTTGCCTCTGCCTAAATAACTAAAACCATGTTATCATATCCACTACGTTCCAAGCTGATCAAGATCCCTGCCATTACATATTGCTGTCAACGTGTCAGTTCGTTTGATCTCGTAATCATGGCGCTTATGGCAGGTAACACGAAATCATGATTCATGTAAATTATTTATATGGTCTTCGCGCTGGTGGTGCACTTGGCATGCCATTCTAGTCTAGCATTAGCTGTAGCTCAGTCATTGTCTGGCAATATCTTCCATATATAACTCTGATATTTGGCATATAAAATATCCCGGGATTAGACATCGGGACAAATGTTAGCGAGCAGGCTTGTTTTCTGTGGTTCCTCATCAGGCTAATACACTACAAATGAATGACATGAACTTAAACATCAGCTAAGAGTAGCGGTTCAAAACCCAGATGGTCTGAGTGACCAAGCTAGGCGATTTGCCCACGGCGATCAACAGTTTGTGTGTGTGTGTGTGGCGTTGTCCACGCTATGTGTCCGTGTTACAGAGGACCAGGGTAGAGTTAGTGCCTGGCCAAATTTCTTGTGTGCACATAGGTCAGGGTGATGACGCCTGATGGCTATCGCCTCGGCCGCTGCCAGTAGACGACATCTAACCGCTATTGTGTGGCATCTCTTTACATCTGGATAAGACACTATTTGAGACACTTTCACTCGATCCGAAATTTTGTTATCCTCGGAATAATACCAGTCAACTAGAACTAAAAGGGCAATTTGAAAATGCACATTCCCAATTAGCTATGCTTACACCGTCGTCAGTATTAGCTGTGGAGCACTTTAAATCCACCATGATCAATACATGCTACCAGTACCTGAAGCACAAACCTAAGTCAGGTATTTACTGACGAACGCGCAGTTAGATGCCCTCAAAGCGCTCAAACGGAAATGTGCTGTTGTCTAGGCCGGATAAAAGAGCAGGGATTGTCCTTATGGATAAATTTGAGTATATCGCTAAGATGAATGCCATTCTTAACGATCATTCAAAATTTCGGATGATGGAGAAAGATAAAGACAAAACTGTTTCGACAGAAAAGACAATTACAAATCTACTACGCTGCCTGAAGCAAGCGAATGCGATTGACTCAGTGGTTTTCGAGTACAAGCGTTCCTCCGGGACAGTGATTCCTCGTCTTTATGGCTTACTGAAAGTGCAAAAAGAAGGACTTTTATTGAGGCCAATATTAGACATGTGTGATTCTCCATATTACTCAACAAAGAAATGGCTCGCTAAGCTTCTAGAACCGATCAGAAAAGTCCTCAGAGATGCATTCAGCTTCGTAGACTCCATAAGCCGAATGCAGTTAACCGGAAGGAAAATGTTTTCTCTGGAAGTAGTGTCGCTCTTCACTAATATTCCGCTGGAGGAGACGATAGACTACCTTTGCAACGCTGTTCGATTTCACCATATGGATGTCGGCCTCTCTAACGAGCGACTTAAACAGTAGCTTCTGATGTGTACCAGGAACATACAATTCCTGTTCGACGGAAAGATCTACAGACAGAAGGACAGAGTCACAAGGGGCTCTCCGTTAGGCCCATTATTAACAGACAAATGAGTAATTTAGTGAGCAACTATCTAAACGGAGTTATCGAAAATTTAGTCTAATACCGACGGCATGTGGACGATATATTCTGCATCTCAGATATTCATTTATGCAGGGATGAATCAGTAAGGCAATTTAACTCAGCCCACGCAAACATAAAATTCACCCTTGAATCTGAGTGCAACAATTCAATGTCGTACTTAGACGTTTACATTAGCCGGAGATTCGACGGGTCGGTCCAGCGCAGTGTCAATAGAAAGACAACGTGGAAGCGGCCAGATACACACTTTGCCAGCTTCGTCCCGCTCAGCCAGAAATGGAAACCTGTTCGGTGCCTAACCGAGCGAGCACCATGAATATGTAGCGAGGACATGCTTTCGGACCAGCTAAACATTGTACGAAGCCTATTTGATAGAAATGGCTATACACTGAGGTTCGTTCAGAGAAACATGAAGGTCCGAGAAGCGAAGGCAAAGGTGGATTCAGTAGGAAAGAAACCGATCCACTTATCGTTACCGTTCAAGTGGGACTGGATAGATGAATCAAAGTCTAGAAGGCTTTCTGCCGAAATCGCCCAAACGTACTATACAGCAAGCCTACTGCTAGGCCTCTCCTCAGTTCTGACCCTGTATCAACGACTTATGGACAGAATTTCAAGGTCAAGTACTTCATTCTGTGTATACTCTTTCGCGTGCTCGTGTCGATCAAGATATATCGAAAGAACTACCAAGAGGCTGTAAGAGAGAGCCAGGGAACACTGTCCAGCTTGGCTGTTTAGCGGCGTGGCTAGATCAGTGGCAAGCGCAGTGTCAACACACCTGATCGACTCGAGCCATCAAGCCAGAGCGGAAGAGGCGTACCCATATGCAACAAAAAGCGGTTAGATGTCGTCTACTGGCAGCGGCCGAGGCGATAGCCATCAGGCGTCATCACCCTGACCCATGTGCACACAAGAAATTCGTCCAGACATTAACTCTACCCTGGTCCACTGTAACACGGACACATAGTGTGGACAACGCCACACACACAGACACACAAACTATTGATCTTCGTGGGCAAATCGCCTAGCTTGGTCACTCAGACCATCTGGGTTTTGATGTACTCATGATTAGGGATTTCGATGTAATTGTGTGAGGTGCATCGCAGCCAGTTTCCAAATCAAAAATCGTCCACATGCCCGGAAAAATTCTAGACTGCAGTTTCAGCCTGATGGGCATCGTCAGTAGTGCGCATCCATCGGATCCGCCAGGATTCGAATCCATGACCACCAGCGGGCATGTGGACCACTATCTGATTTGGAAACTGGCTGCGATGGTCCTCACATAATTACGTCAAATTACCCTACTCATGAGTACATCAAATTATATCCGCCCTGACAGTTTCTAAATGCTATGTCCTACATACCTACTGTTATTGGACGTCGCGTCTTTCAAGGCAACCCAGTCCTCTGCAGCCTTCGTAACTTGCATGGCAGTGGAGGATAAGAAGCGCTATATCGCAGTTAGCTTGTAAATAATGACGGTCCGAAGCTGTCCGCTGTGGCCCAGTGGCATAAGCTGTTGACTGACGGTTCGAGCAGCTGGCAATCACGGGTTCGAATTCTGATGGATCCGATGGATGCGCGCTGCTGAGGATGCCCAACAGGCCGAAACTGCAGTCTAGTGCTTTTCCTGGCATGTGGACGACCATCTGATTTGGAAAGTGGCTGCGATGGACCTCACATAATTACATCTGTGTTTTGAACCTCTACTCTTAACTGGTGTTTACGTTCATGTCATTCATATGTGGTGCATTAGCCTGATGAGGAACCACAGAAAACGAGCTTGTTCGCTAAGATTTGTTCTGATTTGGCATATACGACGGATGTAACTTGGCGGAACTCTGAACTAGCAGTATCAACATATAATTTTGTGAACGTGGAATGTCAATGTACTCTGTCATACTAACATTTTATCTTGTTGGCTAGATTGTTTTGCTCCGCCCTTCAGTAATAGTTACATGAGTCAATAATAAAGTGACACCCATTACTGAGCAAGTTCAATTTAAGCTTGTAGCTAAGCCTGGAGGCTGGCAACCTACATAACGGCGTTTTTGTTCAGGTAGTACGAGGTTTTTCTAGAGTACCTCTCTGCTTCGCATATGTACCTTCTCGATCGGTGAAGGTATTGCCTAGCGCGCTCTGCTCACGGCAGCATACTGACACTCGCGGAAGATGGGAACTTCCAACTTCTCCAGATAATCGGAGACGTACTTGAAAAATAAAAGGAGTACGTCGCGGTTCTTCGCATTTCCACCATTGTGTAAGTATTGGCACACGAAACCTTAAACGCATGCTTGCATAATCCATCCTGGACACCATTATATCTGGACAACATTGAGAAATATAGCTATTCTTTCATGGGGTATGCTTGAGCAAACATGGTACGCATAGGACGTTGCATCAAATTATTTGTCAAGGTAAAAGGTGGTATAGTGATAAACATACTGGAATCTCATTTCTTGGTTCTCATGGGTACTATTCAGAGGTTAATGGTAGAGGATGTGAACGTGATGGGACGGAATCGTATTCACTAGTGACGCCGCAGTTTTAGGTTGCAAGCCCCACATACTTAAGGTAGCTGTAGTTGTTGGCGTTGAAGCAGCATCTAGTGGTTCATTAATAAGAAATTGCAAATCAGTCGCTACTTCACAGAAAGCCATAATAGCTGATACAAGTTGCTTTTATTGCAAATGACCGGTCAGATTTATTTTCCTTCTGATGTTTTCCGGTGACACCTTGTCTGCAGATCCACTACGTCAACTACCAGTCACTGGATGATATCATAAAGTAATCTCCACTTAGCTTTTGCATGATGTGCGACGACTGGATGAGTGTCACAAGGTCTTAAGATGTCATAAATTTAACGCATGACGTTTCTAGGTACTTCCATGGTACCTTGTTTCAGGTGCAAAATGAAGTTACAGTGCCTCGCAATGTGCTATAATGAGAAGTCTGGGGATTGCTATCAGTCGATGTATCTTGATTCACGTCTACCATACCTGGTGGCGTGGATTTCGGGTTCCAGGGTGCGTTATGCAAGGCCACTTTCGTGAATCTCCCGCCAAAGGTGTTATTAGCTATATTGAAGACAGAGTTGTGCTCACTGTCATTCTTCATTTGTTAAATAAAATGCTCACGATGCGAGAACAGGTGATGCGAATAAATCTGATGTTCAAAATTGGGATCTATTTTCATTTGTTGTCGGCTTGTTTGTGAGTTGCATTCAAGGTAATCAAACTACTGTGTGCTATTCCAGTAAGTTTCCAAACCGCCCAGCACCAGTGTAACAGCTGTACTAAATGCCCTCAGAAATGGAAAGTGTCAAGGAATCAGCTGGTCAAATCTGTAATTGAAGCAAAATGACAGCTTGATCCGGTGAACCCACTTTCTGGCAATTTGAAATCAACAAATTAACAATAAATACAAGATGAATTTGTGAGTTAAAGCGATTCCGTGTCAAATGTTGTTGTTTGCCTGCTAAGTAGACTTATGCCATCCCGGGGCATAGGTTCTCACATGGTGCATATTCTACACTAAGGGATAAATGTCACAGAACTACTCAAGTAACTGTAAAGGCAAGCGCCATTGCTGGCGTTGGGAGAAAATACCGCCAGTGTTTCTAGCAATTTTCGTGTAACGTTTAATCTTATACTCTAATAAAATCTGGTAGTATGTATATAAGGGCACCGAAGAGGCAGCTGAATCATTTTACCTGAAATTATAATTTGAAAAGCCTAAACTTCGTATTGATTAAGTCTAGCAATGTGTTTAGGGCATGTAAGAATCTTCACATTTTTGCAGACATAATTGCAAAGGCGGTGACCCAACGAATTTTTGCCGTTTCGTTACGCTGCTTTTGCTATTGTAGTAGACTCCGCGTTCATTGCTGTCAACCTTCCATCTAGATTCCCCAGCAGAAGGTGGTAATTAACAGGTCCATTTCTGGTCCAGCATTATCGACATTTGCGTTGACAATTCCACCATTATCCCTACTATACCTACCTACTGTCTCCAATGGACATTCTTCTTGACATCTTAAAAGCATTCGACCGACTGGACTACGGCATTCTGCTTCACAGGCTCGAAAACTGTGGAATTGGGGATCCCGTGGTTAGGTGGATCCGAAATTGCATGAGGGGCCGGCAACTGCAGGTCGCAGTTCTAACTGCAGTGTCCAATCCGATTTTGTCGAATGTGGAGTTCCCCATGATCAATACTGGGGCTGCGTCTGTTATTCGTGTTCAGTAACGAGCTACCGCGTTTGATTGACCCAGGCTCCTTCTTGTGTGTTGATGATGTTGAGATGTGGCGTACGATCACCGACCCAGCAGATCATGAAGCACTTAAACGAAAACTGAACAGTAGGCTGGAATATCAACGGAGTTTCGTGTATGCCAGTCATGGAAAGACAACCCGAATTACCTTGTTTGCGCATCCACTTAACCTGCGTTTAAAATATGCCTTGACTTTGCTCTAACCCATCGACACTACGATATATAGCCTGTGTGTCTCGGCAGACGATATAATGTGACGAAAATTGCACAACCAGATTTACCTACACAACTGAGGTTGGTCTTTTCTGTGTGCGTCGGTGTTAACACTATGGTGACTCCACAAAAATGGCTTTCAGCTTATCACTTTGTTTTCTGTTCACCATGTTATGGTTCTCTTTTTGTCCATCGTGCGGGATTTGCTAATCAACCGGTTTTTCTCTTAATATACCATTGTTTCGTTGCTTTATATGTCGAATGGTATGGTCATCAACGTTGCGGCCGTTTCGTTCGAACTGATTGTACAAGTGAAAAATAGCAAAGAAGGAATATAAAGTGATGATAATTATTATTTCGTAACTGCTTGCCTTGTGAAAAGAATACAGCAAACGGGGAGAACATGCAGAATATTGTATCCGGTCAACATCAGGCGACCACCTATCGGAAAACCGCTGCAAGTGTCGGGACCACGGCTACTGGTTGGGTCCGAGTTTAAAACAATCGTTACACATTATGAGAATTCAGCCGTCTCCCTTCAGATTTAGTTTAACCTGACAACTCGTATTCCGCAAAGTTATTTCACTGTGCAACTGCCGCACCCCCATCTATGAGGCCCTCACCTGCTTGTATACCAACTCATAAGGTTTTCCCAGTACTCGTTGGAATTCAATGCATTGTGACAATGAGATGCTGACCGAAACATGACTGAATAACTAGATCAATGATGCTGAAATAGCTCTACTCTAAATGAACCACCTACGCAAAGACGAACCTGGTAGATGGGGATGCGTAATCTTCTATTACCTATCAGACCTGCACGTCGATAAAACTGAAAATGCAAAAAGGATAGTTAACCATTCCCCTTGTAGCCATGTGCAAAAATGTGCAAAATGTTAACATAGCGAAACCTTACTGCACACTGGCGTTCTTTACCACCTATAGCAAATTGATTTTTCCGCGCATCAGCGCCATCTCTTATTTCGATGCCGTGGTTATCCAACAGCTTTCCATGTGTAAAATCTGTGAAAATTTCCGTTCATATTTTTTAAATGAATCAGCAGCACCATTTAAGTTTAATTTTATTCATGTGCCCCACACTCTCGAGAATTAATCATGTATTTATTATTTATCTGTACTGAGAGATGGTTATGTGTGTTTACTAGCAACAGGTTACCAACCTCCAATGTCCATCCTGGAAAGGACTCCCCGCGTAGCTTCTGCCATGAAGTAACTTCTGGCACGGTAAATCAGCCACGTTTCCTTAAGTAGCGGAATACAACCTGCACACAATCGAAGTCCCAGTTTGCCCCAGTGAACTATTCAAAAAAGACTTGCAGGAAGCCATCGCCGGTGTACTTATACAAACCCGTGTCATCTCTTCCAGGCAATTCAGAACGAGAGATGAACCATTTGTTTTAGACTTTGTTCAACAGTGAGGAACAAATGCTCGATACCCTAAATATAGATGCACCGCTTGGCCGTAGCGATCATGTGAAGATGTTCTTCCGCCACATCTGTTAAGGGGAACAGGTCAGCTGACATACCAAGAAAGCTCAAGTCGCCAAAATTATGGCATTTTGTCTGATATGCATTGCCGAACAGCCCACACGATGTCAGTTGGAAGGAGTATACTATCCGCTTCTCCGGACTAGTAGCACCTCACTTGTAGTGATCGGACAAGATGCGGGTGTGCCGTACTCAAGCACTGCTGTTATCTTTAGATAGAATAGGCAGGTGGCAATCTCTTCAGAACAAGTGTAGAAGCTGCATCTAAGTGCACAAAACAGGCGGAATCCGTTTCCTAACAGTCTGTTCGTGTTGTCGAAAGACTTTAGATCCCGGCGTGAGAGTACGCCTAGATCCCCTATGTAATTGGTTAGAGACAGCCGGCAACGTTTTACTCAAGACCATTACCACCCCTCCACATGCTCATAAACTAGGAATTGGCAGGGTTGACTGGTAGGAAAACTGATGCAGACCACCGGCATAGGCGGAAGATGACCAGTTGAAGGTGGTCACAATCGCCGGTAGTGTCAATAATCCTCCAAATATTCAGTTTGAAGGCGAAATATGTGCCGGGCTGACAAATGGGCGAGGAAGCTGATTGCTAACGCGCGCATTCGTCACAAGTCGTGCTTGGGACAGGCCGCGAGAGCGTGTTGACACGGCCCCGAATGGGAAATCCCCTACAAAATACAAGTTAGAAGAAATATTCGGACGTTGTTCGATAATCTTTCACCAAGGTGACTAGAAAAGCACGGCAGTATTCAGCTGGAGGAAGATTCCAAATCATGCTCCGTAACTTGCATGTTGGTGCCAAGCTTTACGTCCAGAATTTCGAAGGCCGAAGAAGTGGTCGAGCAGAACTGTTAACGGCAGGAAGGGTACTCTACATGGTGATGGTTGGGCGTGAGAGGTGGATTAGACACATCAATCCATAGAGACTGAAATATGACAAAACCCAAGGTTCCGATGAATCACCAGGTTTGGATTAGAACATCCTACTAGACACGTTCGGGCTGGACGTTGAGTGTCAGTGAGACACAACAAATGCTTCAAACTTCAGATGCGCAATGCAGGCCGGCTCGGAAGCGGCGAAGACCACAACGGTTGCAAATCGATCCCCGGGCGAAAAGCTACGAACAAAATCAAGTACCAAGTGTTTGAAAGCTGAATCAATTGGGTAAGGGAGGTGACAGTTAAGCGAGGAAACTGGTTACCAACACACACATGTTCACCACAATGCGTGCTTTGGACAGACCGCGCAAGCGTGTTGCCAAGGCCCAACAGAAGGTTGATGAAATCCCGCAACGGACATCATGCGTGTTACCTATATCTGACCGGAAGCTGATGAAATCGCGTGTCAGACATCATGTACTTTGCCATGCCCCGCGGTAGCAGCATGAAGACTAGCATGCCCGAGTAAACGGTGAACTGGCCAGCTGGAGCGGACAGCCAAGTGTGGAGTGTGGGCGTACTAGGAAGAGAGGTACTCAACTCCGCAACCCGGTGTTTAGAGTATTCGTGAGACCGACCTAGATATGAGCGTTCTCGTTTCTAATACAACTCCGGTTGGCCGAGTCTTCTTTTGTTTCTCTTCCTGTCGGGGTGGCCAACGCGTCAAGCAAAGCAATCTTAAGCGCACAGGTTTATCAGCAGATGTGAACCAACCGGCTGATTGCGGGTACAGTGTTATATAAAGTAGCGAAGCGAGTTCAACCGAACCCAGAAATGGAAGTCAGCTTTTCACGATTGCCGATGCCTTTGCAGCAACAACAGTAGCGCTATGAAGCTTCACAGGTCAGGGTGATCGAGATGCTAACTCAGAAGCCCGCAATACAGTCAAGCACAGGGGTAGGGTCAAGTGAAACTGCTCTCTCGCCAGAAACCCTGAATCAGCAGAATTGTGGGTACTATTATGAAGCTGGTGCCAGCAGAACATTTGTTTTTTGTTTCCACAATTATAAAGACATGTTGCGAGTTTATTTCGTCAACCTTGCAGCGAAAAAGATTCAAATAATGCTGCAGAAGCTGGGTGCTACTAAACACGAAACGTTCACCAAGTTTAGCTTACCTAAAAAGGGCACGGATTTCTCGTTTGATGAAGTGGTCGCCGTCCTGTGACAAATATTCGGAGAGCAGCCATCTATGTTTAACATCCGGTGCAAGTGTCTGCCAATAACAACAACAGAGGACGAAGACTGTCTGATAATAACAAAAATAAAAGAGGAAGACTGGATCGGTTAGTCCAGCTGTGTAAATCACGAGTGCGAACGGTCATAACTACACAAGATGACAAATGATCAGTTTAAATGTCTCATATATATCTGTAGCATACATGCATCCAAAGATGCCGATATTTGAAGAAGAATCCCGTATAAAATTGAGCAGAATCTGGATGTCACATTGCAGCAAGTGACCGGTGAGTGCCAACCCATGACGGATTTGTAGCACGTTACCGCAATGACTCAGCAGTTGTCCAATCAAACGTGCGAGATTTTGTCTGTGCAGTCAGCCGTACTCCCCAAAAAGACGCTCCACACGTGAGTTCACCGCATTCTAAACTTGGCACCGCATGCTGGTTTTGTAGGGAGTGACATTTTACCCGCGAGTACCCATCAAATATTCACACTTGCAACCGTTGCGGCAGAAAAGGGCATTAGGTGTCATGTTGCCTGGCGAGTCATCCAATTTTGACTTAGAAGTGGCGTAACAACACCAGATTGTTCCGTCGTCCTATAGTTGGCCAAATCTATCATCATAACTTTCAAGTTTGACGGGGCCAGCAATTGTAAATATACAATTGTGAAAATCAACGGATTCCCAGCCAAATTACCGATAGACGTGGCTTCAGATATCACCCTGATATCTCTCAACACTTGTTGCGTGCTGGGGCGACCGATACTCATAAAAACGGAACACACTGCACGGAATGCTTCAGGAGATACGTTAAAATTGCTTGGTGAACTTAATTGTCAGGTAAACTTCCGCGATAAGCAAATCCAGATGACTGTTTCGTGACAGACTACCCGGGGGTAGATTTGTTGGGGCTCGACTGGATGGATGAATTGAAACGACTTGATCAAGCAGTGAACAGTATATGTAAGCCATCGCAAGTCAATCTGCTGTCGCAACCGTCGACATCAAGCCCAATGTTTCAATGTCAAAGTACCGAGATAAAACAACGTCACGATGCATTGTTCCAACATGGTCCTGGATGCTGCAACATAGCTATTGTGGCGTAGAACCTAAAACCAGACGCCAAACCAATATTCAAATCAAGACGCCCGGTGTCCTACGCAATCCAGTCCTTAGTGGAAGCGGAGTTGAACCGACTACAATCTGAAGAGATACTCGAAAGTGTTCCCTAATTAGAATGGATAACATCTATCGGTGTGGTAAATAAAGGAAACGGTAAAGTTCGTATTTGTTCTAATTTCTCGACAGTTTAAATTCTCTGTTAGAAGGCCATCAGTATCCCCTGCCGGTACCACAAAATTTCTTTAATAAACTCAATGGGAGGAAATGTTTCAACAAACGTGCCCTAGCTGACATGCATTTGCAAATCCCAGTCGCCAATCAGTGTGGAACATTAGTGTCAGCAGATACACACTCCGGAATTTCTCAGTACAACCGGCTGCCAATCTGAGTGAAAACCGCACCGGCCATGTTTTACCAATAATGGATACCTGGCTGCGCGATATTTCAAATACCGCGGTATTCCTGGATGATGCATTGGTTGTGGGATCAGATCCGCAAGACTTGTTAAAGACACTGAAGAGAGTGCTTTCGCGTCTCGAAGAAGCTGGATTCCGATTACCGGTTGAAATATCTGAGTTCCCAATAGAAAGTGTCAGATTTCTTGGGTTTATCATCGACAAACATGGCCGGCGCCCGAATCCCGCCAATAATGCAGGGATCAAATGTTTGAAGCCCACAGAAAACATTTCAGAGCTCAGCCGAACCAGCTACTGACAAAAGCCAAGGGTTGGAAATGGACGAAGGGGTGCCTGCAGTTCTTTGATACAGTCAAAGTAGCCCACATTTGTGAGCTACTTTTGACTCACTTCAATCCGAATTTTAAGATTGTCGTTGCTATGGACGCTCCAATTTATTTTTCCGCATAGAGGAGAGAAGGCTATCACGCACGCAGCATTGTCACTAACGGCAGTTGAAAAGAACTATAGCCAGATGGAGAGGGAAGCGCTTGCGATCGTTTTCCAATGGAACGGTTCCATGAGATGCTGTTTGGCAGAAATTTGACCCTCCTGACTGACCACCATCCCCTTTTGTGGACATTCGGGTGAAAGAAATGAATTCCAGTTTCCTACGGCAAACAGAATGCAACGATGAGCGACCTAACTACTGGTGTACCAGTTCAGTATCCAGTATAAACCCACGCAACTAATAGGTCAAGCGGATGCCTTGTCTCGTCACATCAGTTCACACCCAAGGGAGAAGATGATTATGGGGCTGAAGTTATCAGTTTCAAATCAGATGTCCTATAAATCCTGACTGATAATGTGAGAACTACCAGTAACAGTCAACACCATTCGTATGGGGACATCACTGGACAGATGCTTAGAGAAACCGGTGTAGTGTGTATGAACACGTTGATGGTACGGAGGCATACCATTGGAGTTACGGCCGTTATACAACCGAGGTGGATTCCTGTCACTCGTGAGCACATACCTAATGTTTGGAGATCGGGTGATGTTTCCAAGGAAATTACAGAGGCAAATATTGAAGCAGTTCTACACGGGACACGCTAGTACCAGACGCATGAAATACTTGGTAAGCAGCTTCGCTTACTGGCCATAAATGGATTCGGAAATTGAAAAGTTTGATTCTTATCAAGTAGGATTCTTATCAACTTGCAGCGAAGGCCCCTCCAAACTGTCAGTGGTAACTATGAACTAAAGCAGAGAAATCGTGCCAGCGAATACACTTAGACTATGCAGGACAAATCAATGGCTAATTCAATCTGGCTTTGGTCGACTCATTCATCAAGTGGCCTGATGTCACTCCGGTAAACAATCCGACTCTCCAGCACATTGTCAACGTGCTGGAGAAGTTGTTCCGATATTTTGGCCTGCCAGAAATGCTAGTGACAGACAATGGAACACAATTTACCTAAACTTATTCCGCGAGTGGTGCATAGAAAAGAGAATTCAGCAGATTACTCATCACCATATCAAGCGTATTTAAACGGACAGGCGGAAGGATTCGTGCTTACTTTTAAACATGCACTCTGCAAAACAGGATAAATAAAAGCTTCACAGGATGCACTTCAATCTTTCTTGTGCATCTATGGGAATGCGCGGAACTCGAAAGCCCCTGTTAGGAAATCCCCCACAGAAGTACATTTTGGAAGAATAATTCGGATGGTGTTCGATAATTTTTTATCTAGGAGAATAGAAAAGCACGACAGTGGTTGTCTGGAGGATCGCAAAGCCAAGCTCCGTAACTTCAATGTTGGTGACATGGTTTACGCCCGGGATTTTCGAAGGCCGAACGGGTGGTCGTGGGGGCATGTTTACTCATACGCATTCACTGCAGCAGGAAAACAGAAGACACGTATAAGAATGTGTTACAAGGAAAATTTGTAGACTAAAGGCTGCTCTTCCGTAGGTAGTATGGACATGTTCTCTGTTGTTAGCTAAGAATGTCGGAAGGGGGAAATTGACGAGGGTTAGTGTGGTCGACTTCGCATGGGTAATCAGAAACCGACGATGCACAAGTAAATGCGCAGAGCAAAAGCTGATTTATTACTACCCCCACTAAAACTACGTAACTAGCTTAATCCGCTTCTGAACCAGAAACATTCCGTCGATACCTGATCTTGTGCACACCAACGAAGAAACGCTTGGTCGACGGAATAGTTACAAGCACACCATTAGTTCCAAATAATCATGTCAATCTTTGTTTGACTAGATATGCAGAATATATTGTAACATTGGACGATAAAGTTTTGATTGCAACGCGAGTTATCCACACTTCTTAAGGACAATTATTTAATGTTTTTACATATATACACCCCAGAAGTCTTCCAGGAAAGGCACAAATACTTTTCGCGCAATGGTAGCTCACATACCGCGACAACAATGTTTCCACCGGAAAGGCAAATATAATTCATTTCTGGGCAGCAGAACAAGTAGACGCATGTTGTTGAGATATTTTGCATAGTGAGCCCAAAATGACTGCCCGAATACTGAAACCTGGACTGCATATGTAGGATAGCGTAAATTCATGTATAACCGATCCGCATTGACCAGGTGACGCATCAACAGGAAATACTGAGTCGAATTCGCACGAACCGCAAGCGGCTGTACAAACACGTTTATAGCCTTCGTAAGGTGCATCCAATAACCTCAGCTCTGGTTACAACAGTCGGGTACACGCAAGCAGCAAAGGAAGCTGTGGATCTCTTACGATTCCATTGCTCTTACACGTTTTGCCACGTAAGTAGTCTGAATATTCATGTATTTGCTAAACTGTGGCGTTTGCTCTTGTAGGAGGAGTCGATATCATCTTCCTGGAGATTTCGAAATCGCTTGCTCGCTTAAACCATTGGATTATCACATACAAACTTCAGGAATACAGCGCTTTCGACCCAATCCTGTAATGGATAAAGAATTTTTTACACAATTTCCGGTTGAAAATGATAGTCCAGGGATCTCTGACTGTGGTAACAGATGTAATCTATACCACAAGGCTCGGTGCCATGTTCTCACCTATTATTATTATTATTATCAATACAAGAGCGATTAAGGTCATTTAATGCGATTTATTGTTCGTCATGGGAGATATCGAGATACCGCGTGCGTCCAGGGAACCTGCTTACCACAAAGAGCTCCGGTACAACCTGGGCACGATTTTAAACTGGTCAGTTCAGAATACTCTACGATGAAATGTAGACCAATATCACGTTGATCAATTAATCCACAGACATAAATACAAGGAATGGATTGGTGCACAGATTGCGTACCAAAGAGCGGGAACGCTAACTTGTGCTCATTAAGCGTGACCTTAACTGCTCCAAAAGGCCTAAGGCCGCTGCAACAGGAGACAACGAGCACCTCGGCTTGCTTTTTAGGGCATTGGGACGGTTGACATGACAAACCTCTAGATGCAGCACAGCACTTAAGCGTACGCTTACCCTGAGAAGGGTATCCAAGTTTAGCAAGTTTGCTTGAAATGTGACCAAGGTGCGCATGAGGTATCACAAAGCAGGGCAACAAAGCATTTAAAGGGTCCCCGTTATCGCTTTTACATGCAAAGGCTTAAGTTGCTGGGAGGGTTCTACGGAGGCCATGAAAGGATACAAAACTTTCTAATTTTAGTATGCCAAATATTGATTGATCCCAAATACACATACCACTACTTGGTGAAATCGGTACATACAATCGATGCATACAAATGTTCTGTGCTAAATATGGACGAAACTTCTCAATTGATAAGAAATGGACCAATTGCAATTATTAACATTTACTTTCGGTACAGTTAGTCGCGAAAATAATGAGGGTAATATGAACTCACCTGACGCTGTTAAACAGCTCATCTGCTGTAGGTTGCAGGTCAGCTTTGTACAGCTAGGAATAACTGGTAGAAGGAGTGTAATTTCCACGTTGCTGCCTTATCCGAATTGAACGCAGAGCATGGATTTGAGCCGTCCGGGTTCATTATTTTCCATGTCGGCCTGTCGTTGCAACTTGAGTTGTGTTTCGAACGTTGGTGGTAGTTCAACTGTAACATGCGGGAATTTCGTAAACATCAGAATAAAAAACGGTTGCTCGGGACTGAATTTAGTTTTACGCCCAGTGTTTCTACCCCTTCTAAAACATGCGAACAACTCTCTTGTATAGATCACACCACCTGTCGTTGTGTTTGGGTAATTCAAGTTTTGTCGGTTGTGTTTGCAACCCTGGTCCAAAAGAATCAATTCATACAGAAGAGAGTACAATTTACAATGTATTCTGTTATTGTTTGTTCGTCTCATAGCTCAATTGAGTTGGAAAGTGTGAAGATAAACAAACTCGCACCTGTAAATTAATACGATCTTCTGCCCGGAACGACGGCATACTATTTGTGGCCATCGAAGAAAATGGTCTCCTGGGCACTTATTTTCATGCTGCTGCTGCATCTGACCCAAATAAGGGGAAGAAATACTACAATGATTGCTGTGAGTACAATAATCTTAAGGTTTCCTTACGTGGTTTTCATTTTTCCATGTACGCTTTGATTAACGAGAATTCCTAGACTTGGTAAGCTAAACCGTCGTACACTTTGCATTTATGCTTAGAGCTTTTGATCTATAAAGCGAAGAAGTTTAAATCTGACTTTCAGATAGTTACAAGGTAGCTGGATTCGCTTATCTCTATATGCTGACGACCAAATGAATGGGCCAGTTTGGTAAGCTCACCTGATTGGTTAAAAATGGGAAATTTTAACCTTTGTGAGCATGAAAGTTTGCTAATAATAAATATTAATATTGTGACGTTCGTTAATCGATTTCGGAGAGTAAGAACGCACTTAAATACAAATTTAGCTTTTGCGATAATTAAGTCTACGATTCAATTACTTGCACTGCATTGAACTACTTGTATCCGAGGATAGAACATTCATGTTATAGTATAAAAGTTAGCAAAGCAATCTGGTTATAGGGGATCGTTGCAATTTACAAAAAGTGATTTCCTTTCGCAATGTGAATCCTCGCATCTTTTCGCATAGTTGATCTTTGCCAGCTATGGCCAGCAAATGCTTTCATAGAGGCTTTATTCCGGTGCAGTTTTTGTGACTGCACTTCATCTTTTCACGTTAGGTGGAACAATGAACAATGATTTATAACGGGTAAAAAAGCAGGTGCTTAAAGTGTCCCGTAGGGTGTTTAGCGTGAAAAACGGTTGTTTCAGTGTCAACTTGAGCAGGTCCCTTTCGTCAACAAGCACAAGCACGCTATAACATTTGGACACCACAGGCCCCGACTATGCGTAGTCATACACCTGTGCCTGTCTTGATATCCGTACACGCTGAAACTGCATGGGCGCTGCTAGTTCGTCCTATTAGTGTCATCCCAAAACCTATGTCTTCTAATGTTATTATTTATAATTAAAAAGTGTTGGATGTTACCTTTCCCAAAGACCCTGCACACCATGACACCTTTCTATCTTCTTTGCTCTTACCTGCTGAAATAGCAGGCAGTTGTTCTACTTGTTATAATGTTTAGCACCGTGTGAGCATAAGTAAAATTAGACTACACACCACCTAATTCATCATGAGTAAACATCCATACAACTCAATGACTTTCTCTTTAAACAATCCGTTGCTAATCTGGCCGTCATAAGGTTAATAAACGGCGCCCTATCTGTTACATTGAACAGGGGGTTTGGATGCAACTGCTCAAGTCTTCCAGTCTTCTTACTCCCATTCTCGCGTATCTTCATCCTTATAGTCCCGCTCCAACCTCACTTTGATTCCCCTGTTTTTTATCCCCCACTTTTTGACCCTCCCCGACTTGGTACAATAGTCACCTTGTTAGAACCCAAGAAGCAGGCGGTAATTGATTGTTGCTAAAGGGGCTTACACTAGGTGTGTTCGTCCATACCTTGGAGGCGTCCGCTCATCTGCGTGATCTACATGCAGTGTTCCCCAACTGGTGCTTGCCTATGTGTTCACTCCTCGTGCGCATGGAACTGTAATCTCGATGTCATCCTCAACTTTGGGGAAGTCGGCAGGGCTCGCTGTTGGTGTTATCATGCACCACCACACTACTTATACCAGGCGCAGTAGTATCTACCTTTAATCCACCACACTCATCCCTCTCTAAAGCACTCGCGTCAGCTGCCTTCCGTCGGAGTCTTTCTGACCGCCGGGGATGTTCACTGTATGAGCTTGTTTCCTCCTCCAATTCGTACCACTTCCTCAGCTCGCTGGCATTTACCTTCCGCGATTCACCTTGCCGAGCGATTGTATACACCGGGCCTCGCCGGTCGACTACCTCGTAAGGTCCTTTCCACTTCGCTAGGAGTTTCCTCTCCCCTGGGCCGCAAGTGGGATAGCGTTGATGGTTCCTGTACTCCACTTTCGAACCAGTCTGAAACTCGAAATTCTTTCCATCCTTGCTGGTCTGGAACTTCGTTATCCTCCGCGCCTGAGTCGCCTGTAGGTTGCGGTTGGCGGTCTTCCGGTTATTCCGTGTCCCCTCGGGAGATATACGGCAAGTTGGCCACATTACAATCGCTAGGTCCACAGGTAGAAGAGGTTGTCGACCGTACATCAAATGGAATAGTGATTTCTTCGTGGAAGCCTGTTTGGTTGCTCGATGGGCCAGCAACAGTAGCGGCAACGTTTCCTCCCAGTCTCCACCTTTTGCTGCTATCCATTCCTTGATTGTTCTATTGTTACGTTCCATCAGGTCATTTGTTTGCGGGGGATATGTGGTGGTGCGCAATTTCTTAGTGCCAAGTTTCTCCAAACAGTTCCGGAATTCTTCACTCTCGAAGCACGGCTCTTGGTCTGGTAATATGGTCTTTGGGATTCCGTGAGCCGCTACCAAGTGATTCATGACAGCATGGGTAACGGAGATAGCCCGCTGATCTGGGATTCCTGCCGCCTCAATCCATCGCGTGAAGTGCTCCGTCATCAAGGAAATATATTGGTTGCCACGCCTGGTCAATGGAAACGGCCCCATCACGTCGACCGACCAAAGTTCACCAATTTCCGAGACCAGGATCATAATCATTTGCTGCTGCATTCCTCGGCAATCCGTTTTCATGAGCTGACATTGTCTGCACGAAAGCACGCACTTCTCAACGTCCCTTTTCATCCCCGGCCAATAAGCGCGTTGTTTCAGCAGGTCGTAGGTCCTGGAACAACCTGTGTGCGCCATCTCGTGACAGGAAACTACCAGATTCCGTCTTAGTTTCATTGGAATGACTGGCACCGAAGGGTTGCTACCTCCTGGTATCCTGCTCGCACAGTATACCGTTAATACCGAAAGCTACGCTCGGCAGCTCATCATTATCTATCATGCGTGGCAAGAAATCCGCCGTTTGATTTTCCCTCCCCGGCATGTGTTTTATCGTGAAACCATACACTTGTAGGCGCAATGCCCATCTCGCCAGCTTTCCTCTGGGGACTTTGGCAGACTTAATCCACTCCAACGGTCTGTAATCTGTTTCGACGTGAAATCGCTGACCCAGGAGATATGGCCGCCATTTATCTAACGCCCAGACAATTGCGAGACATTCTTTCTCTATGGTTGAGTATCTGCGTTCCGCAGGTGTCAAAGTTCGGCAAGCATACTCAATCGTCCCATGGTTTTGTTTCAACACCGCACCGATCCCGACATCGCTGGCGTCAGTGGCTACCGTGAACACCTCACCAGCAATGGGTAATTTCAGGGTCAACTCCTGCCTTCCCATTTCCTGTAGAATCTGAGCAAAGGCTCGTTGAGCTTCTGCATTCCAAGTGAATTTCCTGTCTTGTTTCAACATCTCGTACAAGGGTGAGGCCAAGGTGTTAAAATCCTTAACGAATTTGCTGTAGTACCCTGCGTTGCCAAGGAATGTGCGGAGAGTGCGTTTCGAGGTGGGAACTTGGCTGCCTTGTATCGTCATTATCTTCTCAGATAGCGGTTTCAGTTCGCCTTGTCTCACTTTATAGCCCAGTAAGGTGACACAGGTCTTTCCGATCTGGGATTTTGGTCCATTTGTACGAAGTCCCTACTGCTGAATGCGTCCCAGAACTGCCGCGAGATGATGGATATGTTCCGCTTCTGATTGTCTATACACCACGATATCATCCCCGTACACAACCACATTTTCCATTTCACTCAGCAATCGCAGCATTAGACGTCGGAAGGTAAATGGAGCTCCTGCTAATCCAAAGGGCATCCTCTTAAACTGGTACTGTTTCTCATCAACGGTAAACCCCGTCTTCTCTCGATCTTCCTGTTTTATTGCCAGTTGTCAGTATCCTGATCTCAAGTCCAGGACCGTGAATATCCTCGACTGCTGCAGCCGATCAAAAATGTCAACAACTGATGGAACTGGAACGAAGCAAGTCAAGGAAATTTCATTCCGTCTTCGGAAGTCGACACAGAATCGGTACTTCCCATTCGTCTTCTTCACTAAGACCACAGGAGAGTTGTACGGGCTATGTGCCTCCTCAATCACGCCCGCGTCCAGCATTTCCTGCACTTGCCTGTTCACCTCAGCCTCCAGATGGATTGGTATCCTTCGAAGTCCATGGGGCCGATACGGTTGGCGAGTTAGCGGGATGGTGTGCTCGATCCAATCGCAAAACCCATATTGGCTGCTGTCATCCGTAAACAAGGGTTGGTATTTGTTGATCAGCGACCGCAAAGATGGGCTCAAATGTAACACAGCAACGTCCGACTGCGAAGATCTCATTTCTCCACGATTAATGAGTGGTAGTGACCCGCATTCCATTAGCAATTTCCCACTCTTTAGCTCAAGGACAGCTTTATTGAGCTCCAGGAAACCTGCTCCCAATATGGTTTGTTTCGCATCTGGTAACACGAGAAAGAAGTGTGTTCACTTTCGTCCCCCGATTCCCACGGTGTGTTTGGCCATCCCATCAATTCCCACTGAATGACCGCCAACCGCTCTTACGATCGTGCAGCACGACTGAAGCTTTTCACCTCGCCGATGGTTGATTAGTGACACCGCGGCACCCGTATCGATCAGACACCTTTCCATCGTTCCGTCTATGTCCACCATTGCTTCAACCGCACTCCTGCTCAACGCCCCAAGTACACAATCCTCGCTCAGAAAAGAAAAAATAAGGTTGCACACGTTTATTCGTCACACGAGTAACACCACGCCTCTGCGGACATTGTCTCTTCCAGTGCCCTGGTTTCCCACAGATGAAGCAACATCCCTTTGTGAGCACACTATAACGCTGAACGCGAAGCCCATTGATGTATTCCGTAAGCTGTTCCATCGTCCGTTCCAATATGTCCATCTGTTCCACATTTCCATGAGGCCATTCCTTCAGCGCAGCTAGTGGTACGTCGCCCTGGTCTCGAGTACCTTGCGCCAACTCCGCCAATTGCATCTTCCGAGTAGCATTCGCAATCTGAACGCGCTTCGCGGTTGGCTGTGAAAGGCCGGCCAAAAACTTATCCACCAGCAACTGCGTCTTTGACGGCTCATCCAACCCCGGCAAGGCGTGGTCCAACAAGCTCCTGAGGTGCACCGCAAACACGAGGGGATCCGTCTCAACACCAAGCTGCGACGTCTTGAACCGTCGCATCGCCTCCTGGCGGTCCGCTGGCTTGTCCAGGCCAGGCGGTCCACTCCAACTTGACCGGACCTCTTCGCGCCGCCTCCAGAACCGCCTTAGCCCCGCACTTGAGAAGACTCCGCAGGGCCGCCATCTCCGCCCGGTCCATCTTCAGTCCTACAGCCTCTGCCACCTCCTCGAAATCCTCCAAAAACGCCTTCACATCCCCGTCTCCAAATAGTTCCGGCCATGTAATCTTTATGACTTGCGAGGTCACGGCACCAAATGTTAGAGCTTAAGGGGCAGCCGGTAACTGTTTATTGTTAAAGGAGCTTATAATAGGTGTGTTCGTTCATACCTTAGAGGCGTCCGCTCATCTGCGTGATCTACATGCAGTGTTCCCCAACTGGTGCTTGCCTATGTGTTCACTCCTCGTGCGCATGGAACTGTAACCCAGATGTCATCCTCAACTTTGGGGAAGTCGGCAGGGCTCGCTGTTGGTGTTATCATGCACCACCACACTACTTATACCAGGCGCAGTAGTATCTACCTTTAATCCACCACAACTTGTCTTCTAGTTTCAGCTCACGCGCAGTCACAGGGCGTCGCTCCAGTCCCTTCGACAAGTACATGCTCATCCGTAGGTTATAAAAGAGCTGCCATAAACATTGCCGAACCGACAGCTCGGTACATTAAACGAAGCTTAAAAAAGGTAGGCTTACGCAATGTAGGAACGTGGAAAATTCCCGAGCTACCACCTGTTAACTCTCCTCCAGGTGGCAGTCATATTTGTGGAAGCTAGCATGGAAGAAGCACTCGTGGGATACCCTGTGAGTAATGGCATCATAACGTCAGAGCAGCACGCATTCTGTCAATATCGGCCCAGGATGTTGGACGTACCCACGGACGCTGCCGATTTTTGGTTACTATGCTGGATTTCATTTTTGCTTCGGGATTACTTTGTTATACGTGCTTTTGCTGTGTGTATTTTGCACCCATATTTTTCTTTTGGGTTATTTTTTTAACCTGTGCTAACTTGGTGGATGTGCACTGGCTACTTTCGGAGCTCTGATTGATTGGCCCAGCTGCCGTTTGTGTCCACCTTCTTGGATTTGTTCCACAGTAATCCGCCATCATGACCACTGCACCGGTAACCCGAACCGAAGTATTTGGCGCTAATCAGACTTGTTCTAAGGTAATTAAATTAGGGTTGACCTGCACCAATTGCATTGACCGAACTGCGTTGGGATATCTAGAACCGACACAGAAGTAAAGTACGTCGGGTCCACTTTGGTTCTGGCTGAAGTGTACGACGGTTCCGCTAGTAAAATATGTGCTAGCGTCAACAGAAAATACGACAGTCTAGTCGCCGAACCTGAAAACTGTTTGAATGCAAACTTGCTTTGCTTAAAGCGACAATAACTTAACTTACATTTCATCCGTCTCCCTCAATTGCTGCCTCGAAACTAAGGAAAAGAGCCAGCGTTCACAGGGCGACGCAGTAGTTGAAACCTTAGGAAACACGAACAAAGTTATCGTCGCGACCGATAGATGCATGTCTGGCCTCACTGCTCAATCCTCCCACATAATGTATCGACGAATGCAATATATCGGTAGCACCCACCTTCTGATGTACCAACGCAGTCCGCAGGGCCTTACTGACCGATCACCTATGCAACATTTGCTGCGCGATATAATTAAAGTGTGACCTCAGTAGCCTCACCCAGTACAGTCACAAAACGGGTTAAGGACTAGATGCAACCGCAGTAGACGTTACAAAACCTCTCGATAACCGTTATTCCTACATCCCCGCAGACCAGTTGGAACTACGGGATTTTGAAAGTTATGTGCGTCAACGTTCCTAAATCCAAGACAAACTCATTAATTGGTAATCACCTGGAAGATTTATAGCAATTGAATTTCCCTTGTAATTAAATTAAAGTTCAAGTTAATCCGATTAACCCAATACGCATCACTAGACATCCCATCTCAAATCATTATTGGGAGTCCAGGCTAATGCGATTAACCTTGGAATCAACAGCTGAGGTGAAGACGGTGCTTTCATGGGCATGCCACCTGGAGACCAAAAACAGTGGAATACGCATATTGCGGATGTTCCACGGGGCGAACGCCAGCGGGACAAAAATAATGCAAACATACACTACACGGAGAGTAGCAAAATAATTGTTTTCGTTCATGGCGTGCCACAACCACCGACATACAGCAACAAAGAAGCCTACGCTCATATCCTGGAAGAATGGCGTTACATCCGTGTAGCTCTCTGTGTGGGAGACGTCATGCTTCAAACGATTACATGGTTACCCGTGTTGACCAACTACTCAGGCACTGGAGCGAGGATACATCAGTTAATGGTGCAGTCACAACTGATGGCCATGAATTTAGTAGGTAGCTGGCAGTTACTGAGCAACACGCTTGCTTCGAACTACAAGTGAAGACAGCAGTTAGAGAGCCGCATCCACTCGTTGTTTTTTGCAGAAACCACACCACCCGCGACTCAATTTAACCACAACAGCGAATCAGAAACCTGTGGGCTAAGACCCTTGGTTATCCAGAAAGCTTCAGATGAAATACATTCTGCAGGTTCAAGTGAGACAAAAACAGACTGCATTCCCATCGAGATTTCGCAATTCACAGGAAAAACTAGCAGGTGCTAGCCTGTCATCGGTCGACACAAATCCACATTCACCATGTGCTCCTATTCAACAGCTTTTTGCATCCAAAAAGCTTTCCTTTATGTGCACCAGCACCCAAGGCTGACTGAGTAAACCGTCCAATACACGGATGCATCAAGGATTAAAAGCCTGCGGCCTCATCGCTATAACGGAGAAATGGTTATGCCCTGACGAAGGTGACCCAGAGATCGCACTGCCATGCATGTCCATTGTTCGGCACCACCGATCCAGAAAAAGTAAAATGGTGGCTCTGTGCTTTCACAACGGCCTCAAATAAGAGCCCAAGGAGGATCTGGGGCAGCACGGTACATAATTCCCTTTGGTGCCGTCTAGGTTTGAAAGCCGACGGAACTTGATTCTGCCGGTCATTTACCACCCTCCTTCCTCCACGCCCAAGGTGGACTTATACCTGGCATCTGCAAAAATGGGGGTCATATCACTACTTACACTCACATTCGAATTGCTGGTGAATTTAACATCTACTCTCTGGAATCCCAAGCAGCTCCCGGAGAATAGTTTAAGGCCGGTCTGCAGGTGTTTGTCTCCAGTTTCTCGATGGGTGACCACATCAACACACTTACCAGATTCCGAGAAATAGCTGAGCCTTCGATACTGGATTGGATATGTACCGACGAAGAACTAACGGTTGAGAGGGTGAGCGTCAACGTCCTCTTGGGCTGCAGCGATCATGTAGTCAGACACTTCGAATTCATTTGTTATGCAGCATATCCCGTGGAATTTGCGGACGCAACCAAATACGAGTAGGTGAGACAGCTAATTTGACCTGTCTGGCAGACGTGGCACCAGCTAGTGCATGGGAACATTTCATCAAGTAGCTTAAATTTCTTGTGGCTGAACCGACCGAGAAACGTGGTTTCGTTTCCGCGGAGCAGGACACACAGGTGTAAAGCAGTGGGAAACAACTTGGCATATCTGCAAGCTATACCCGAGCACCGAGAACTGGTTGGCCTATGCGACCCAACATAACCACTGTACTCAGTTTGTTTGTGAGGATAGGATGGTGTAACAGCAGAGGTTGACAGTGCTCATGACCTCAACTCACGAGCTTCTGTTACAAAACATCAACAGTCTACCTAAGGTGAAACAGAGAATTCTTCCAATGCAAACAGCGGGCAGACCCACACGGACACCGATCACTGGCCACATAACCCATGACAATAATTGTTTCACCCCTAAAACCCACTCACAAATCCTTCACGGTAGAAAGTCTACTAAAAGAGCTGTTGAGCATGCGCAAGTGCAGCACTCCTGGAAATAATTAGCTGCGGTAAGAGAGAGAGATTAGCTAAGCCTTTGGGTTGAATCTTCCAACAATGTTTTGACAAAATGTATCTGCCCGATGTGTGGGAACACGGAATCTTTGCTTCTATTCACAAGGGATGTAGTCCTTCCGATCCAGCCAACTACCGTCCCATAATCTGACTACCGGTTCTTTCAAAGTTCATGTAAGCTACTATTTCTGGTGCGCCAAAGGCCTAATTGGAAGAGTTTTACTACCTCACATCAGAACAACATACATTCCGACGAAATCAACCGTGCATTAGAAATATACTGCAAGCACAATCCAGCTGGAGTGTAGCGGCAGACTCAAGCACATGAATGGATTTAGTCTTTCTTGGTTTCCCACAGGCGCTAGACCGGTTAGACCACAACATTCTACTCTTCAAATTCCAGACGTTTGGTATCGGTGATCCTCTCCTAGGATGGATCATAAGCTTTCTTCTACACCGGCGCCTGGAAGTAGGATTGCGTGCATCGCCGTTAGATTCCGTCGGAGTTGGATGAGGAGTACAACAGGGATAAGTATGGGTCCGCGATTACTTTTGGTGTATAGTAACGATATCACACGCCTAAAAGGCTCAACCTCTCTGCTTTATTCTCATGTCCTCAAGGTGTTGAGGGCAGTCAATATACCAGATGCTTTCAACCTGTTTCAAGGGGTTCTGGATAGAGTTTACGCGTGGTCAATCCACAATTCAGTTCTATTCAATATGAACAATGTAGAGTGCTTCACCTACGACAGAAGTCGGTGTACTCCTACAAACTCGGCAACCCGGAGCTTCAAACTTCTTTTGGCGAGAAGGATCTGGAAGTTTTAATCCAGGTCGACCTTGGATTTTCGATTCATGCTAAAACGGCGTAAAGGAGAGGCATCCAGCAAGTGCGATGACTGGAGCGTGCATTCGGACGCTTCGACCCTTCGATTCCTCCATCTTGTCTCGGCTCATACATGCAGGCACATGTGAGTGCGCAGTACAGGTCTGGCAACTATGGCTGAGGAGAGATTCCACTGCACTGGAGATACCCCAAAGCCGGGTAACCTAAAACGTCAAGTGCCTTTATAATTTGCCGTATGAACGAAGGCTATAAGTGGCCGGGGTGTTCAGCGGGGACCTCATCCTGACTTACCAGATTTTAAAGCGCTCCCAACCACAAGTGACTCTACTTCCTAAAGCTCAGTCACAGCAGCAAATTAAGAGGCCACCATCATAAACTGACAGAGCAGCACAGTCGGTTTGAATGCCGTCGGATATCGCTTTTTGTACGCTTTCGCAAAACATGGAATGCCTTACCGGAGTCGGTCATATGTGCTCCCAATAGTGTCAGAGTTCAAAGCCCGAGTTGATCGCGCACTTATTTCACTGCACCATTTCACTTGACTCATTACCCATGGATAAACACAAGCGTCTGTATGAGAGGTCAATGGCAGTCAAATCACAGTTTAGGTTCCTCATTATCTCTCCTCCATGTGTAAACCATGTGCAGAAACGATTTCTGCCAACATCCCATTTGCTGTGATTGCTTATGCATTAACCTTTGTTTAACAGCTGATACTACAAAGACCTCGGTGAGTTCACTGGAGTAAACCAAATTTGGATAACAATTACATTTATGTTTTGAAGTTGCACCGTGATCATTCTAGGTACATTTTATACATTAATCTTTGTACCCGTATGAATCCATTGCTTTACTGTTCCATTGCAGTATAAACGTGTTGCTTGCCTGAGAAAGCTAGATGGAAGCAGTCAATGCTAGAATAGAAGTCAATGTCGTACACATAGGCGATACAAAAGCGCTGGACTGCCTAGACCACCGCGTTCACCTGTATACTATTTGCAAATCTAGAATTAGTGGCGCTATCTTGTGGTGAATAAGCAACGTCCACTATAATTGGAGCTGAATATGAGAGTTCGAACCACCGTTTCGTCCATAATAAAGTCCATAGTTGTGTACCACAAGGCTCTGAACTGGGGAGAGGTTTATTCCCATTCTTCGTTACTGACCTTGCATAGTGTTGCAGTCGACCCTCTAATATTTGCGGATGATATCACAATTTAGGATAACATCCAGACAGTGGACGATCATGCAGCAATGTAGAGAGATTTCTACAGGATTTACAGGTGGTCATCCGAGAATTGGCTCTAGTTCGACTTGGCGAAACGCGACGATTTGAGCACACACCATCAGCGTACTGATGAATAACGATTTTGGGACCAGTAGTTGTAACATACGTTCCATGACAGCGACCTCAGCGCAATCGTGAAAGACCAGCTTGACTGCTCAAACAGGCTGAAAAGGTAGCGAAGAGAGGTTGTCAGAACTTGGACACTTAGGAAGGGCTTTCAAGCAGTTCAAACGGTTTAACTTTTGCAAATGTTGAACGTCAATATGAATACTACGTGGATTGCACGATCCAAGCCTGGAGTCACTGGAGCAACTACGATATCGATGTGCTTGAAGCTGCTTAAGGCAGAGCAAATGAATTCGTTTGGGATTTTTTCACCTGCCAAACGAACGCATAATACAGCAGCTGGGATTGCACAGCGGTGAATATAGGCGTCAGCAAAGTGACCTCACCATGGTTTACTTAATACAGACGAACCCAGATCAGGTCTGTCGCGATCTGTTACAACTCAGCCGCAATACTATTCTGTGAGAATACCAACTCAAAGTACACAAGCAATACATTTGATTTGTTAGTCGCTAGATTATGTTTTCCCTTCGGGTCTCCAGAACATGGATTGCGATCATAACTCACCTCATACGTTCCCCTACATGAGCGCTTTTCAAAGGCGCCTTGACGATACACTGTCTTACTTTCCTTACGCGATATATGTCTTTTCACATAAGAGGGGATATAACTCCAAGCACACTTCGCGCTCTCCAGCCGTCTCTACAACGTGGCAATGAGGAAACCTGCATCAGTGTATTTGTGAATGGTTAGTGAGTCTGTTGTATGTTGGGTTTCGGGTACCACACGCTAGCCATCTGCTTCGACAGTTATTGTCATAGTCATCGAAGTGACCAAGGTGCGTTGCAATGGGAATCGCCGTCCGCACTGAGATTGCGCACCGCAATTCATGTACACAATGACTGCTTCAAATTGACCCACCAAACAGCTAACGAGTCACATAAAACTCGATCATTTCCCTTGTTCCTGTTATTTGTTACCTTTGGTTTAATGATCCTTTCTTCGGTGATTACAAGGGCTTGCCAAGCAATCGATATTTCCCGTTGTAAAACAAGTTTATTGTTCGTAAGAATGTTTGTCCCATTAAAATTATTCCTGTTCTAAATTTACCAATTGCGAGCACAGATGGGTTCAACGTCAACCACAGCAATGTTTTCTAACAGACTTTTTGATAGTTTAAGATCCGCAGAATATAATTTCGAAAGGTTTTAAGGTATAAATGGGATTTTAAAGGCTGGTACTATGGGGAACTTTTACATTTAACTAAACTATTTCAATCCATAGAGAGACGTAGCCATAATATAAGCCTTTTCAAAAACGATACGTTTGAAATCTTACTAAACTAATAAATTCCATGTATATATCCCGATATCCCGCAAAATATGGTTATCTAGATGGGTGAGATCTAATCCAGATTGGCCACTATTGCTTTGAGCATGCCACGCAGTATGGTTGCAATATATTTTAATGCTATTCGTTAGCGTGGCTCAACAGTTCTGTTGACCGATGCACCCACTATAGCCACTCCGCTCATCTTGACTTCCTATAACAAAGGGTGGTGTTTTAACTGACACCTGTTGCGTCCGCAAGGGAATTGGCGTCCTCAATGCTACTGTATCAGTTGCTATAACTACCGAAGCTAAAGTATCACGCAACAGTTGACATCATAGATGAAGAAATATATTCCCTGAATCAATTAATATCAGGAATAGCGCTTTGGATGGGCTGTTCCCAGCAACCCAAGAAATTACTGCGTCAAATGCTATTAACCTAACTACGATTTCTGCATCAAAGCCATTCGGGAATGCACTGGCTCTTTAGGTGAGCAACCGATTTTTCTGTATCACTGTAGCCAGAAGTGAGTGGGCGTGTAACAAGGGCAGGTATGTATCCGTAGTTAACTTACTGGATACCTCGGAATGCATGTGGTAAGACGTATTTCTCCAGCAAGAAGCTAGGCTGGATGAGGAAGGCCAATACATATAGGTAACTGCATGCCACAATATCGGAGCAGACTAGTATACGAATATATACCGGTGGGGTTGCCGACGATAAGGGTTTCGATCCAGGAGATGATAACTGTCGAGGGTGTGTACCGCCTAAAAGCAATTTGACACCTTGTGCCAAATAGGTTATACGCTCTTAATGGCTCACCGCAACTATTCCCAACAAGTACCACATGCTGAAGTTATAGTACGCTTTTCGTGCATTACAATGGCCCACCCATAAACGATTATCGTCTTTCCTTTACCTCATACTAACAGAACTCGTTGGAGATGCCATTTGTTCGTTTTAAGACTAATGTTCCATTCATACTGATTGGACGGAATTTGTTGACCTTTTCTTGTTCTAATTAAATCCGCGTCCGAAAACTGGTCGCTTTCTTCTGCAATGCACCATCATACATTCGGAACAGAACCCGAAAACGTATGGCGTTAAGAGACGCAGCATGGCATGTGTACAGGGCGAACCGTAGGCCTGACAACTGGAGCAACTACTTAGTTCATCGTAAGCACCGTAACACACTTCACCGTTAGAACATGTTAGTACACCAGCGGATCTTAGCGGATAAGGTATGTGCTAACAACCAGCTTCTGTGCAAACAGCTAAACAGCTTCCAGTAAGTGAATCGTGATTCCTCACTTACCTCAATAAATGTATGTGCTCAAACCACCGAGGATGCAGCCAAACTGTTACGGCTCCAATGTGCTCCAATATTCCGACGCGCTACCAGCTCGCCACATACTTGTGTTATTCCCACATAGGCCAGTATTTACACACGTCACTATTAGTTTGGTGACCGTTTTGAGGACGCCGCAAAGAGTTGGTCGTTTGCAATTCACTTGTATTTGATAAATTTTTGATGCATATACACCAGAGATTGCCAACTCACCGGCTGAGCCACATTTAATCCTAGGCTAGAATGAAACGCTTAGTACAACCTCATCATGAAAAAATATACCCACCCCACACACACAAGCAAGGAATAGGAGCCACCTGCAATCAGAGACAAAGGTTATATTGTCGTAAGTCTGGGCATTTCGCCACCAGATAAAGCACTTGCAGCCATAACAGAGATCTTGTTCGGCAATGAACTTAATGCATGTGAGACCATGGTTCAGTTATTTAGCACAGGCAAGCTATGACAACAGTTATGAGTATGGGTTTTCACTTTGAATTTCAGCATTCTCGACATCGACAGCTACTGGTACGACACCCCTCCTGATCTAGAAAAGAGTCAGACGACCGCTTGGTCATATAAGAAGGGAAACACCTCAGTAGTGCACATCCGCCGATTCTACAAGGAACCGACGAAATGATGTATGGATGGCGGCAATCCATGTCACTAGGTCATGGGTAATGGCGGAAAACAAATTTCATAAATCAACCACGACAGAGTGTGGTTCATCATGCAAACCTTTGCAAATTACTAACTTTGCTGACTCTGACTGACTGAAAGCCGACTCCAATGCACGATACACAAGTTCTGACAGCAATGCATAACAAATATCGAGCCAGTCACAACATCGCGTTTCTGTCTCGTAATCACTTGGATGCACAGTAACAGAGAGGCTTTTTCCAGTTTGCCCAACTAATCAATACATGGGTATTTGGAATGGACAAACGATTTAACCGTTCAGGGAAGTCCAACAAAAGGGAGTCGGAGCACATGATACGGCATAGTTGTAAATCGATGAACTGCAAACCAGCGTCCTCAGCGTGGAGTTCTGCGGTTCAGTTTTGAAATCATGCAGTGTGAACATGACCACTTGTCCATTGGCGTCGTACGACTCACCTTTCCTACAGTCAACAAAACCGGATCCATTATTTGAGAATAATAGTCGGGATCGTTTGTCTGTCAACCAACCTCAGCCGAGCCCACAGCAAACGGCAGATTATGCGTACCGCTATGTATGATAAATTAGTTCAAATAGTTGTGTCTCAACAGTTTGGAGTATCGACTGACCAACAACATAATGAAACCCCGTTTGACTCCTTCGTCGTGGCAATTTTGTGTCCGTCGTAAAACCAAATCATACCAATATAACCATTGAAGCATTGTCCAGACCTGACATTAGTGAAACCGAGAGGACAAGTCGCAACACATAGGACTAATTGAAGTACACAGACAAGCAAATAGTCTAATGTGGAATCCTTCACTATGCTCACGTTTAATGAAATTAGAACAGGGCCAAAGTAACCGGCGAGTTAGCGTGATCACTATCACGGTGAGATCCACATCACCGCCACATTGCAAAGGTGGGCAAATTAGGCGTATTGACGAGAAAGTTTGGGACCAATCACGCTTCCATTCTGATATTACCAGCATTGGGTTGCAGTTAAATCCTTCCACACTTCCCGAAGGAATATGATGGGAAACGCTACCGACCAGATGAGACGGGTAATAAGCTGCCTCTTCCAGGTTATAAGTTAACAAATTGATTCCTATTATTCTCGGAGTAACTGAATACACATGAAGAGAAAAGCACGCACAACGGACCATCACTACTATCTTGTCTGCTAAATTTCATCCTGTGTTTCGGAGAATTGTTTCACGTCGGTTGAAAATTAACTTATCCGCATAAAAACGGTTACATGGGTTAGAATGTGGACCACTTATTTGTTGAAAGATATTTACTTACTGAAATTGTTGGTCTCAAACAATGCATCAAGCTGCTGACAAATGTAATAAGTAACGGAGGTGCTTCGTTGTGTTGCAGATATATAATTTTAGTAAGAATGAAAGTGATGTTGACAGGTCCACATTTAGTTTGCCAGACAAGAAACTATATTTTGAACTTACTTTTTATTAAGAGGAACAATTCTATGATAACCATCGCAATTACAGTCAACTGCAGGGTATTTCCACAGCGCATACTTCCGAATGGTACTATGTGATTAACAGGTATTGTTCAATCATCATGTTTAGGTATGCACCTTGAAACATCACTGAAGTTCGTAAGCTCAAGCGTGCGTTTTATCGCATGTCGGGGATTGCTTGCATGCAGATCAAAATTAAGCAATGCTACCTCCCTTTTTGATTATTGTTGAAGTGCAACCTGATTCACTAAATGGAAGCGGTGAGTACTTAGGCACCGCAAACTTCAATTCTGATTGCATCCGCTACCACATAGCCATCTAGCAGCCGGCCAAGATGGCTACTTTCACACTCGAGGCATGTACAGTCGGAATATACTGATATATTACTCAGCTTGACCATCGGATAGCATGACTTAAAGAGTAGGTTGTAATTCTTACATGATTCATCGCAGACAGCCTGCAGCGAAAAGTCCCCACACATCCGGAATGCACTAGGCTGTCGGGTTGTTCTACTGGGATTCGTCAATAGTGCTCATCACTCAACTGCATCAGAAACAGAACCAATAACCCCTTGTTTCCGGTGACTTGGACCATTAGGACACTGGAAACTGTGCAATACCGACATGATGAGCTGATTGTAGAATGGCAAAGCTCATCTTCTACTGTCATACAGTTTACGCTCAAATGGGGAAGACGATGTCGGCTTCTAGAGCCAATAATATCTATTATGCGAATATTCATTAGATCTGGAGACACTTGGCACGGAGAGGTTAAGACAGCACGAAACTCATGTTGCGTGAATCAGTATGGAAAGAGCAGTTTACTTTCAGACATCACCTTATACCAACCAGAAAGTCTAACCATATGTAGGTATAGAGTAATCAAGCAGATTTTAGAAAGAGGTATACAGACTCCACCCTCAAAATTTTGCTATTGAGCCATGGCGTTTTGAGATCACCAGGAGCAAAAAGCAGCGTCACATTTGTCACAATAAGGAAGTCGGACATATTCAAACAAGCTACAGATTAATACTGACTTTTATTCAACAAAATAATATAATGGTATTTTATGATAATGAAAATAGTTCGGCATATTTTACTGAGGAAAATGTTTCATATGCCTTCGAGGTGCGAGCGCTTGCTCGCATGTTACTGCTTGAGTACCGCATTTTGGATGGGAAATTTGTTCGAGTAATGCATAAAGTCATTTGAACTACCGTAAATTCAATTGCTTCAATTGCTGCAAAGTTGTGAAGGCGAACACAGTGGTCCACGCAATAGAGCACTTTTGAGAAGCATGCTTGTGGCGTCAAATAAATGAAACAATTGTTTTATACGAATTAAAGCTTGAGCTTAACAGGTTTGTTGGGTGGACACTTACTAGACATATGTTTTTTGGAAAAACGTTCGCAGTGACCGATTTGTTTCCTGCAGCTAACGCTGTTAATGATATTTGTTTACACACATCCTTCCGCAAATTTTATCGGCTGCTTGCGTTCAACGTTTTTGCCCTCCTATCGCAATCCCACTTGGCTGCTAACACTCTTTTCGTTCGTTGCGTGTCTCTTATTAATGATGCGTGGCTGATCATCCACGCATTTCATCGCTTGATAATGACCTACGGATCCATGTCTCGACAATTCTTCGCTCGATCTCTCCGCTATCGTTCTTTCTGATCTCACTTTCACGAACTGCGCTCCTCAGCCTAGTTGCTGGCGGCTGAACCTGCCAAACTACGTTTTACCGCACCACCGTTTAATCACGTTATTCCATGTTTGTTCGACCCACCCATTCTTGGTTTTCCCCCTCCGTTTTTGAGTTTACAACACTGAACATTCTCGCCATGCATATAAGGAGCCTAGGTCACTGTGTACGCCAAGTCGGGTTGACAAGCCATTTCTAGCGCCCCGTTCCTAATTCAAGCTAGCAACCTTCTATGTTCGAACGCTGATGCAGATTGGTTCACAGGCAGTCCTTGTTCACACTCCAGAAACTGCGGCCATTGATGTCTGCTGTCTCAGCTAGACCCGATTACGGGACTCTATCACGACGCTGCAATTAGTTTCACCGTCTGTTATTTTCACTGGCATTTACATTTTGCGCCTATCTGGAGACTCAACCGCAAAAGCCGCTGGTTATGCTGGCGTGGGGTTCGCGTTGAACACACGTGCTGAGGCCGCGCTACTAGATTGGATCCCAGTCAACAGTCGACTTTGCGCGATCCGACTTGAAACCTCAGTGTGACTGCCCAGGCGAGATGCTGTCTTTTCATTGTCGCAGCGTACGCTCCACAGATTGCAGCCAGGAGTCCGTTAAGGACGAGTTATATGGTCAAGTTGCCGACCTTCTCCGTAACTAGCGCCGTACCGACATCGTGGTTCTCGCTGGGGAGTTGAACGCGCAGGTCGGTAGACTTGAAGTTGACGAACCTGAAGTTGGTGGTCAACACGGCCACGGCACTCGCAGAACAGACAATAGTGATGGAGAACTTCAGCTTTGCACCGATCGCGGCCTCTTTCTGTCTAGCACTAAATTTTGGGCATCCTGGCGCCAATGCGCTACCTGGAGGCCCCGCTCACCTGGCCGGCCGTGGACACAAAGAGACCACATCGTCATTAGCTATCACTGGCGAGGCTGCATACAGGATTGCAAATCAATCGGGAGCAACTATCTCACTTCTAATCACGTGCTGGTGTGTGCCAAGGTCGCGCCACGCTTTGGTGGCTCCCAGCAGCGTCACCGGAAACGGATTGACGTAGTTAAGCTTGCTGAATTGAAGGATCGCTCCGCATTTCAGGATGACGTGGTCTTAAGGGTAAAGCCAGTTCCATGCACAGACATTGAAACACACTGGACACATATCCGCAACACCATGTACAACTGCAACCCTGGTCTGTGACTTGACTAGTAGTCCTGTCAACCACTGGATCTCTGCACGATCCCTCCAACTTCTCGAGGCCCGTGGAGCAATTCCTGTTAGCGCTATATATCACTCACTAAGCATGACTACTAACGTTGAGCTCAAACAGCTTCTCCGGGAAGATCGCGAGATCTAGTGGACGCAATGGGTCATTGAGATGGAACAAGCGGCCACCTCGGGGAATTTTTGTAAGCTTTTCCTCCTGATCCGATCTACTGGCCGCAAAAGGCCGACTGTGAAAGAGGTTTTGTATGAAATCAATGGCAAGCCGTTCAATTGTCGAAAACGCTGACTCGAGCATTGGGCCGAGCATTTCGAGCAACAGTTTAATTACCCAGCAACACCAATGAGTTCCAATTCTGGAGTCCAGAGTGCTCCCTGGTGTGTAGAAGCTTCACCACAGTCTGAGGCTGAGCTTGCCCATTAGCTTTGCTTCTTAAAGCGCTACAACATTCCTTGTCCAAATGAACTCACTAAGGCTCTTTTCAAAAATGGCGGACCATCCTTAGTTCAGGAGATAACTTTCTCCTCCAAGAGATCTGGGTCACTGAAGTTATCCCATCTGATTGGAGCCTACGGATATCGTGCCGGTCTTCAAAGAGGGTACCCGAACTGTCTGTGTCGACCACAGAGAGAGTAGTCTCATTTGTGTTGCTTCCAAGGTGCTCGCAACTCTGCTTTTACGAAGGCTCCGCCTGGTTCGCGAACAGAACATACCTGAAGCCCAAGCTGGGATCTACTCGGGTTGGAGTTCAATCTATCACCTCTTTACACTTCGCCAATTACACTAGCGTCGTCAAAAATTTAGCCAGTCACGATCGTTGTCTTTTTAGACATACAAGCCGCGTTTGACTCAGTCGACAGCGCTGCTCCCGGAAGTTGTCTAATGAGAAGGGGAGTGCTCGAGAAATATGTCACCTTACTTCAAGCCATCTAATCTCAAACCTCGAGCCGAGTGCGGGTGTGTACGATGGACTTGCTCCAGCATTTAGTATCACTAGTGGCGTGAGACAGGGTTACCCAGCATCCCTCTTCTTTTTCAATGTCGCTATGGTACGAAATTCTAGCAAGTGCTCTGGATAACTGCGAGCCTAATGGAATCTAGTTGTTACCGGGATCGAATTCGAGATTTGGAGTACGCAGACGAAAGCACCGTACTCTGCGATTCTTCCCAGTCTGCGCAAAATGGTCCTGTGTAGGTTGGAGGTGTGTCCCAGTATGGAGTGACCGCAACATCAAGT
>OX104062.1:53485754-53518584 GCA_944474145.2 Dicrocoelium dendriticum
AACATCCAAGCGCTAACTAACCACTGACAGTCGTATTAGTTACTATAATTATACGCGCAATTTTCTAAAACTAGAACAGTATGGCTGTTATTATTCATTCAATCCAAACACATGCGCTTACGTAGAGTTATGGTTCATGAGGGTTATTGTTTCGCCATCAAGTTTGTAGTAGTCCATGCACAAGTGTGAACAAATGCCCGTTCGCTACACTGCAGTACGGTAACCCGAACCAGAGACCTTTTGTAGGTCAACTGAAATTTCACGTTGAATGACCAAGTGGAAGCCATTTAGAAACACTTATAAGCATCACACCTCCGCCTGACAGACTGATGGCATTTTCACTCGCGTAATATCATTTTCTGCTGGCTCGATGTCTAAATGGGACTCGCCTAAAGTACAAATCCCGCTAACATATGTTCGTATCTCGATACATTCCCACTTGACAGATGGATCTTATTACATTTCTTCTCGTTTGACTCCGTGACTTATTGTGGGTGACAGTATGAGGTCAGTGTATCCCATCTCAAGTGTCTCTACATGCAACCTTGTACTGCTGCCGCCTAAAGCTAAACGAACTGAGATTTATACAAGTCCTCAAGGTTGATTTCGGAACAGCGGAAATACGTTGTGACATCCAAATCGAAATGCTTGAGCATAAGTAGTATTCTAGACACTGATGAATTGGGCGAGATATGCTAGCGGTCAGAACGAATGACTAGGAGAAAATAAATAGTAACACACGACGGACTGGTTGGTGGTTCCACTTCCCAGTTGATTCTCGCTCACCCCGGACAAGAGACGATCATAACCGGCTGTTGTTTTACCATCCGACACGGATAGCCTGCAGTGGACAAAATCGCACCATTTCCCTGCTAACTTGAACGCCATCTCCGTCATATTTTTGTGTCATCCTTATTCTATATCCCGCATGTAAGTCGCACTTGGGTACAGTTTCACTGTAGAATGTTTAACTACTGACTTGGTGCAATGCGATATCTTTATTACACCTGCCTAGAACGAATGAGCCACACCTGAGCTACATTTCTTGAGCTTATTTAACTCCTTCGTATTTCGAGACGAGTTCACGCGTTGCCCATTTCAATGTTGTACTCATCATGAACTATGCTATGCTATTCTTGCTACCTTCTCTAGTGGAGTCTAGTGCGGTGGCAAACCGAGACGGTGAACTACGGCATCTTTCTCTTCGTATTATTATTATTATTATTATTATTATTATTCGGCCGCGATTCACATCACTATGTAAACTCCATGGTATTACTCACCAGATTATGCTATCTACATTTTGCTCCTTGAAATCGATTTGTGGAATACATAACCCCAGCTTGACCAGCTGCTCAATGCTAAGTAGCTCGATGCCTAGAGAGCCGGTGCATGGCAGAATAATGGTTCAGTTCGTCCATGAACTCATTCCTACTTGACGTGCGCGTGGTGTTTCCGAGATACTTCTGGGCTTGATATTGATCAATGCTAGGGTGGCAAATTATTGTGTATGTTTCCAGTTCGTTGGATACGTTTGAATCAAAAGGATAACATCGCTTGCTCGCGTACAGTAAACATGTTTGACACTTGGAACACAATGCTCAAAGGTTGTCCCTCGTGTGACCACCTTGGACTATGCATTCGAAGAGAAATTTCTCGGGAAAATCTATGGCAAGTGAACAATCGCGACAATTAACCGACTAGCGATTATTACGAGGTAAACAGTTCATGTTCTGTTCCGCAGGTTACTACTGAGTGGGAGCATAACTATAGTTTCAGTTGTTCCTCAGCGATACTGTATTTACCGGGGCTTATGAAAACGCACGTACTAAGAGGATGGAATGTGGAAGCTCAGACACGCCTATCAGAAGCTGCATTGCACATGGCCAATGCGTTGCATAGACGAAGTAATATGTCAAATGCAACGGGAATAGTACGTCAGTGTATTAGTTGATTACATCGGAAAGTAATTGGCGCATAGCGACAACCGTTTTATGAGCACCAAATGGCTGCACCCGGAGACATACGATGCAGATCTTTATCAAATATCTTATGGTGACAGCAGAGTACACATGGGTAGGTAAAAAAGTTGGAATACTTGGACATTTGCAAAACAATGCGAACACCAATTGGAGGGTCAAATTTGGACTACAAGTTGTGTGATGACATTGCGACGCGCAATCTCAATATACTGGACTGTGGTTCACATTGAAGTGAATCTTAGTCACGGCGATCACTGAGACCGTATTCCAATGGTCGCGGGATCGAGGCCTGCTGTCTCCACCAGATGAGATGAAATTACATCGAAACGCGTCGTGGTTGTGCAGTGTTTTCGGGTGGGCAACATCCAATTTCCATCTGCTTTGAGTACGGTCCCAGTGATCGCCGTGACTAAGGTTCACTTCAATGTGAACCACAGTCCATTACATTGAAATTGCGCGTCGCAATGCAATCACACAACGTGTAGTCCAAACTTGACCCTCCAATTACTCACTGACCGTTGTGCCAAGCGTTGCCCACTGTGACCCGGTAGCAAAAGAGGTAGAGGTTTCGGCTACTATTCCAATGGTCGAGGGTTCGAGGCCTGCTATCTCCACATAAGGAGATGAAATTACAGCGAAACGCGTCGTGGTTGTGCAGTGTTTTCGGGTGGGCAACGCCCAATGCCAGCGCTGTTTGGAAAGTCGCATTTCTGACAGTGTGCAGCGAGACTTAGCTGAGGTCACCTGTAAATATCAAAGGTTGCGCATCAGTCGTTATTTGAGAATAGGTACGTACCTCGGGTAGCAGATGACCGGAGCGATGGGCGGAGCCAGAAGTGGACACTGCATGACATTCGCATGCTGTGCGATCCCCCCATCAACTAGGCAAAACAGCATGTACATTTAGACGGCAACACCTAAGTGCACACTATTTCACTGTACCAATATTTTAGTTATCATTCTACCTAGTAGTTGCTTCACTATAGCTATATCGGGTTCTTTCAAATATGGATGCCCAAGATTTAATGTTGTCACGTATAAATGTTGAAGAAACATCAACAGTTCGTATTGGGTACTTATCCTCATTCCTGCGAAAGTGGTTGTCAGCCTGCCCTTCAAACGAAACCCATACATGTTTGTATTACCATTGATCATGAGGACTAATGTGTCTCTATGCAGCTTATGATATCTCACAATTCCGTTCGGATAAACGCATGTGCATATGTTGTATTCGAACTACTAGTGAACACTGATGACCCAAATCCATGTATAAATGTACAAATCGAATGAATTCGACAAGGATATTCATACCGCTTTTGTACAATCAACTGGGGCAATCGGGCAGACCGAAAATAATCTTATCAGAACATGAAGTAGGTGAATTTATGTCAAACTCATGTTGATTGCAGGTGTTGCGAATCCAAGTCAAATTTTGATCAATGCGAATTCCGTGGACTACTATAATCGGTGGTTGCTCAGGTGCAGGAGAAGCACTAGTGCAGGTGGAATAGAACCACCATAAGTGCGCTCCCATTCGATATACTAATCCAGTCCAGTAAGACGGCGTATGTGGTACGTTTGCCTGTGTGATGAGTAATCTTGCATTTCAGAAGTAGATGTTGCTTGAGCTCCCCGGTGTAGCTGCACCTGATGTGAATGTTGACAAGGTGCCTACCTGTCTATTAGCCACTACCTCGTCCATAATGGCTCCAGGGGACAGTTGGTCGTTGCTGGTAGAGACGAATTGCACCGTCCTCGTGACGGTGCTAGGCTCAAAGAGTGGTTCCATCCTGTGTGGCACGGGCTACGGTCCAGCCACCGCCGTGTGTACGTCTGCTGTGTATGATTTCCTAATTAGGCCAAAATGATTCTGTTCTACTTGTTGAAGGCGTGTGGGCCGGCTCCGCTGATGAAACCTGGCTCCCATTCGCATGCCTCTTGGTCTTATTCCTTTGGGTTTATACTGGATATGGGGAGTGTGGGTGGAACGGTGTGTGGTGCAGCGCAATCCACCCATGGCCCTCTGTAGGCGCATTGTGCTGTGGCTGTCCCCGTGGAGGTCACAGTGACAGACAAATCCGGATACGGACGCCGCCAAATCACGTAGATAATGCATGCCTTGCAAACGGCAGAAGTTGGGGGTGGGGGCTGCTAACACGGTGATGCGACATCGCATAAGCAAAATTATGGCTAGTTTGGCACTGGCGCAGCCCAAGGCTTTGGACGACCTATCACCGCTTGAGCATAGGACGGTACTGTGTCCGGATAGCGTGGCAGTCACAGGTGCATGGTTGCGAATGACGGGGGCGGTGTGACGGGCTGGAGAGTAAAGTGATAATGAGGGCCTGCACAACCGAAATATAGGTTGGAAGGTGGCCGCCTTGGGTTATATAGATCCTTCTTGAGCGACGATCTGTTGGGTGGGCTAATGCCGAAGTACGACTGCCGCAATTATGTTACAAGGTGAGTAGACATTGTTTTGTTAACGCAGGCGCCACTTACCGCCATATTGGATGCAGTACACCGGATGGATGTTCCCTCCATCTCGTAGTTGCATGTGCAAAACCCATAATTCCGCGAGGTCGATAACACCTAATTCCCTATCAAACGGCCCATGAACACGTTGTTCACAATCGCAGATGGCAGTGAAGTGATTTATAGTGGGTCAGATAGATAACGCTTGATATGTCCCGGAGAGTGGCCGCAATAAAGCGAGAACAATTAAAATATGAACGTACCAATACACTAGAGTGTTAGGTGGCTATTTAGCAGATATATTTGCATGCTAAATGGTACAAGTTTATTTGGTTGCAACTGACCGATTGTCAAAACTTAATATCTTTGGGGCGAAGCGGGAAATTCCAGAAAATAATTTCGTACATGAAATTCTCTTTATGATTCCAAATAGGAACATTCGAAAAGGAAGTTTGTGAGAGGACATTGTTAAGAAGTCCTACCAGCGCTTGGTCAGGTTCAGTGCGTCCGGATAATAAAACAGTCAATCACTAAGAATGATCAGGGCCTGTGATGCCCAAAGCTTATGGCATGCTTGTGTATGAGGCAATAGAAGAGGCCTGCGCAACTTACCGCTGAAAGCAGGATTGACAGGCATCCTCCTTGGGCAAAAGAACGATAGTTGTGCGACGCTCTACTGAGAGCGCTTATCCCGAACTATGACTGCGGCGATTTTAGTACCATGTACGTAGGCACTGCTTTGCTACAGCAGACGTCACTTCCTGTTATGCTGCATTCATGCCTCGTACCAAGAATATCGCCATCGTACTTCGTCTTAACCCCCTTCAGAAGAGTGCCGCACAATAGGTACCCCTCTCGCACAAAGTGGCCATTGACTAACGGTTGTTTCAGTGGCAACTTGAGCAGGCCCCTTTCGTCACCTTACGCACAAGCACGCTATAACATTTGGACACCACATGCCCCGACTATGCGTAGTCATACACCTGTGCCTGTCCTGATATCCCTACACGCTGAACATGCATGGGAGCTGCTAGGTCTTCCTATTAGTGTCATCCCAAAACCTGTCTTCTAATGTTATTATTTATAATTAAAAAGTGTTGGATGTTAACTTTCCCAAAGACCCTGCACTCCATGACGCCTTTCTATCTTCTTTGCTTTTACTTGCTGAAATAGCAGGCAGTTGGTATAATTGTTATAATGTTTAGCACCGCGTGAGCATAAGTAAAATTAGACTACACGCCACCTAATTCATCATGAGTAAACATCTATACAACTTGATGACTTTCTCTTTAAACAGTCCGTTGCTAATCTGGCCGTCATAAGGATAATAAACGGCGCCCTATCTGCTACATTGAACAGCGGGTTTGGATGCAACTGCTCAAGTTTTCCAGTCTTCTTACTCCCATGCTCGCGTATCTTCATCCGTATCGTCCCGCTCCAACCTCACTTTGTTTCCCCTGTTTTTTATCCCCCACTGCTTGACCCTCCCCGACTTGGTTCAATAGTCACTTGTCCTCTAGTTTCAACCCACACGCAGTCACGGGACGCTGCTCCAGTCCCTTCGACAAGTACATGGCCATCCGCAGGTTATAAAGGAGCTGCCATAAACATTGCCGAACCGACAGCTCGGTACATTCAACGAAGCTTTAAAAAATGCAGGCTTACACAATATAGGAACATGGAACATTCCCTCTTAATTACAAAAGCAGCAATCGTGTGGAGTTCCCGAGCTACCGCCTATTAACTCTCCTCCAGGTGGCAGTCATATTTGTGTAAGGTAGCATGGAAAAAGCTCTCGTGGGATACATTGTGAGTAATGGCATCATAATGTCAGAGCAGCACGCATTCTGCCAATATCGCCCCAGGATGTTGGACGTACCCACGGACGCTGCCGATTTTTGGGTTGTTATGCTGGATTTCATTTTTGCTTCTGGATTACTGTGATATACGTCCTGTTTCTGTGTGTAATTTGCACCCATATTTTTCTTTCGGGTTATTTTGTAACCTGTGCTAACTTGGTGGATGTGCACTGGCTACTTTCGGAGCTCTGATTGATTGGCCTAATTGCCGTCTGTGTCCACCTTCTTGGATTTGTTCTACCGTAATCCGCCATCATGACCACTGCACCGGTAACCCGAACCGAAGTATTTGGCGCTAATCAGACTTGTTCTAATGTAGTAAAATTAAGGTTGACCTGCACAAATTGCATTGACCGAACTGCGTTGAGGTATCTAGAACCGACACAGAAGTAAAGTATGCCGGGTTCACTTTGGTTCTGGCCGAAGTATACGAAGTGTACGAGGTGTACTAGCGTTAACAGAAAGTACGACAGTCTAGTCGCCGAAGCTGAAAACCGTTTGAATGTAAGCTTGCTTTGCTTAAGGCGGCAACAACGTATCTTATATCTCGTCCGTCTCCTTCAATTGCTGCCTTGAAACTAAGGAAAAGAGTCAGCATTCACAAGGCAACGCAGTAGTTGAAACCTTGGGAACCACTAACAAAGTCGTCGTCGCGACCGATAGATGCATGTCTGGCCTCACGGTTCACATCCTCCCACCTAATGTATCGACGGATGCAACGAATCGGTAGCACCCACCTTCCGATGTACCAACGCAATCAGCAGGGCCCTACTGACTGATCACCTATGCAACATTTGCTGGGCGATATAATTAAAGTAATACCTCAGTAGCCTCACCCAGTACAGGCACAAAACGGGTTAAGGACTAGATGCAACCTCCAGAGACGTTACAAAACCCCTCGATAACAGTTATTCCTACATCCCCGCAGACCAGTCGGAACTACGGAGTTTTGAAAGTTATGTGCGCCAACGTTCCTAAATCCTAGACTAACTCATTAATTGGTAACCACCTGGAAGTTTTATAGCAATTGAATTTCCTTTATAATTGAATCGGAGTTCAAGCTAACCCGATTAATCCAATACGCATTACTAGACATCCCATCTCAAATAATTATTGGGAGTCCAGACTAGTGGGACTAACCTTGGAATCAACAGCTGACGTGAAGACGGTGCTTTCGTCGGCATGCCACCTGGAGACCAAAAACAGTGGAATACGCATCTTGCGGATGTTCCACGGGGCGAACGCCAGCGGGACAAAAATAATACAAACATACACTACACGGAGAGTAGCAAAATAATTGTTTTCGTTCATGGCGTGCCAGAACCACCGACATTCAGCAACCAAGAAGCCTACGCTCATATCCTGGAAGAATGGCGTTACATCCGTGTAGCTCTCTGTGTGGGAGACGTCATGCTTCAAACGATTACATGGCTACTCGTGTTGATCAACTACTCAGGCACTGGAGCGAGTATACATCAGATAATGGTGCAGTCACAACTGATGGCCATGAACTTAGTAGGTAGCTGGCAGTTACTGAGCAACACACTTGCCTCAGAATTACAACTGAAGACAGCAGTTAGAGAGCCGCAGCTACTCGTTGTTTTTTGCAGCAACCACACCACCCGCGACTCAACCACAACAGCGAATCAGAAACCTGTGGGCTAAGACCCTTGGTTATCCAGAGAGCTTCAGATGGAATACATTCTGCAGGTGTAAGTGAGACAATAACAGACTGCATTCCCATCGAGATTTCGCAATTCACAGGGAAAACTAGCAGGTGCCAGCCTGTCATCGGTTGACTCAAATCCACATTCACCATGGGCTCCTAGTCAACAGCTTTTGCATCCGAGAAGCTTTCCCTTATGTGCACCAGCACTAAAGGTTTACTGAGTAAACCGTCCAATATGCGGATGCGTCAAGTGTGAAAAGCCTGCGGCCTCATCGCTATAACGGAGAAATGGTTATGCCCTGACAAAGTGACCCAGAGATCGCACTGCCAGGCATGTCCATTGTTCGGCACCACCGACCCAGCAAAAGTAAAATGGTTGCTCTGTGCTTTCACAACGACCTCAAATGTGAGCCCAAGGAGGATCTGAGCAGCACGGTACATAATTCTCTTTGGTGCCGTCTAGGTTTGAAAGCCGACGGAATTTGTTTGTGGCGGTCAATTACCACCCTCCTTCCTCCACGCCCAAAATGGACTTATACCTGGCATCTGCAAAAATGAGGGTCAAAGCACAACTTACACTCACATTCGCATTGCTGGTGAATTTAACATCCACGCTTTGGAATCCCAATCAGCTCCCGGAGAGTAGTTTAAGGTCAGTCTGCAGGTGTTTGTCTCCAGGTACCCGATTGGTGGCCACATCAACACGCTTACCAGATTCCGAGAAAGAGCTGAACCTTCGATACTGGATTGGATATGTACAGACGAAGAACTAATGGTGGAGAGGGTGAGGGTCAACGTCCCCTTGGGCCGCAGCGATCATGTAGTCATACACTTCGAATTAATTTGCTATGCAGCATATCACATGGAATTTGCGGACCCACCGAAATACGAGTATACGCTACATCATATTAGCTCGATTAAGTGAAACAGCCAACTTGACCTGTCTGGCAGACGTGGCAACAGCTAGTGCATGGGAACATTTCATCAAGTAGCTTAAATTTCTTGTGGCTGAACCGACCGAGAAACGTGGTTTCGGTTCCGCGGAGCATGGCACACAGGTGCAAAGCGATGGGAAACAACTTGGCATAGCTGCAAGCTATACCCGAGCACCGAGAACTGGTTGGCCTATGCGACCCAACATAACCACTGTACTCAGTTTGTTTGTTAGGATGGGATGGCGTAACAGCAGAGGTTGACGGTGCGTATGGCCTCAAATCACGAGCTTCTGTAACAAAACATCAACAGTCTACATAAGATGAAACAGGGAATTCTTCCAATGCAAACAGCGGGCAGGCTCAAAGGGACACCGATCACTGGCCACATAACCCATTAAAATAATTGTTTCACCCCTAAAACCCATTCACAAATCCTTCGCGGTAGAGTCTACTAAGACAGCTGTTAAGCATGCGCAAGTACAGCACTCCCGGAAATAGTTAGCTGCGGTAAGAGAGAGATTAGTCTTTGGGTTGACTCTTCCAACACTGTTTTGACAAAATGTACGTGCCAGATATGAGGGAACACGGGATCTTTGCTCCTATTCACAAGGGATGTAGTCCTTCCGATTCAGCCAACTACCGTCCCATAATCTGACTACCGGTTCTTTTATAGGTCATGTAAGCTATTATTTCTGGTGCGGCAAAGTCCTACTTGGAAGAGTTTTACAACCTGACATCAGAACAACATAGCTTCCGACAAAATCAACCGTGCATTGCAAATCTACTGCAAGCACAATCCAGCTGGAGTGAAGCGGCAGACTCAAGCACATGAATTGATTTAGTCTTTCTTGGTTTCCCACAGGCGCTAGACCGGTTAGACCATAACATTCTGCTCTTCAAAATCCAGACGTTTGGTATCTGTGCTCCTCTCCTAGGATGGATCAGAAGCTTTCTTCTACACCGACACCTGGAAGTGGAATTGCGTGCGTCGCGGCTAGATTCCGTCCGAGTTGGATGAGGAGTACAACAAGGATACGTATGGGATCGCGATTAGTTTTGATGTATAGTAATGATATCACACGCCTAACAGACTCAAACTGTCTGCTTTATGCCAATATCCTCAAGGTGTGGATTGCGGTCAAGGTACCAGATGCTTTCAAAATGTGTCAAGGGGTTCTGGATAGAATATACGCGTGGTCAATCCAGAATCCACTTCTATACAATGTGAAGAAATGTAGAGTACTGCACCTACGGCACAAGTCGGTGTACTCCTACAAACTCGGCAACCCGGAGCTTCAAACTTATGGTGAGAAGAATCTGGGAGTTTTAGTCCAAGCCGACCTTAGATTTTCGATTCATGCTAAAACGGCGTAAAGGAGAGACATCCAGCAAGTGCGCTGACTGGAGCGTGCATTCGGACCCTTCGACCCTTCGATTTTTCCATCTTGTCTCGGCTCATACATGCAGGCACAAGTGGAGTGCGCAGTACAGGTTTGACAACTATGGCTGAGGATAGATTACATTGCACTGGAGATACCCCAATGCCGGGTAACCTAGAATGTTAAGTGCCTTTAAAATTTGCCGTATTAACGAAGGCTATCAGTACCCGGGGTGTTCAGCGGGGACCTCATCCTGACTTACTAGATTTTAAAGCGCTTCCAACCACAAGTGAATCTACTTCCTAAAGATCAGTCACAGCAGCAAATTAAGTGGCCAACATCACAAACTGACAGAGCAGCACCGTCGGTTGGAATTCTGTCGGATATCCTTTTTTGTACGCTTTTGCAGAACATGAAATGCCTTACCGTAATCTATCATATGTGCTCTCATGGTGCAAGTGTTCAAAGCCCGAGTTGATCGCGCACTGACTTCGCTGCACCATTTCACATGTCTCATTACCCATGTATAAACACAAGTGTCTGTATGAGAGGTCAATGACAGTCAAATCACAGCTTAGGTTCCTCATTTGCTCTCCTCTATGTGTACACCATGTGGAGAAACGATTATTGCCAACCTCCCATTTGCTGTCATTGTTTATATATTAACCTTGGATTAACAGCTGATACTACAAAGACCTCGGTGAGTTCACCGGTGTAAACCAAATTTTGATAACAATTACATTTATGTTTTGAAGTTTCACCATGATCATTCTAGGTACCTTTTATACATTAACGTTTTTACCCGTATGAATCCATTGCTTTACTGTTCCATTACATTATAAACGTGTTACTTGGCTGAGAAAGCTAGATGGAGGCAGTCAATGCTAGAATAGGAGTAGATGTTGTACATATAGGCGATACAAAAGCACTCGACTGCCTAGACCACCGCGTTCACCTTTATTCGCAAAACTAGAATAAGTGGCTCTATCTTGTAGTGAATAAGCAACATCCACTGCAACTGGAGCTGAAAATGAGAGTTCGAACCACCGTTTGTCCATAATAAAGTCCATTGTTGTGTACCACAAGGCTCTGAACTGGGGAGAGGTTTATTCCCATTCTTCGTTACCGACCTTGCATAGTGTTGTAGTCGGCCCTCTAATATTGGCGGATGATATCACAAGCTAGCTTAACATCCAGGCAGTGGACGATTATGCAGCAATGTAGAGAGATTTCTACAGGATTTACAGGTGGTCATCCGAGGATTGGCTCTAGTTCGATTTGGCGAAACGCGACCATTTGAGCACACACCATCAGCGTACTGATGAATAACGATTTTGGGACCAGTGGCTGTAACATCCGTTCCAGGACAGCGACCACAGAGCAATCGTGAAAGACCAGTTTGACTGCTCGAAACAGGCTATAAAGGTAGCGAAGAAAGGTTGTCAGAACTTGGACACTTATGAAGCGCTTTCAAGCAGTTCAAACGGTTTAACGTTTAAAAATGTTGAACGTCAGTATGAATACTACGTGTATTTCACGATCCAAGCCTGGAGTCACTGGAGCAACCACGATATCGATGTGACTGAAGCTGCTTAACGCAGAGCGGATGAATTCGTTTGGGATTTTTTCACCTGCCTAGCGAACGCATAATGCAACAGCTGGGATTGCACAGCGGTGAATATAGGCTTCAGCAAAGTGACCTCACCATGGTTGACTTAATACAAACGAACCCAGATCAGATCTGTCGCGATCTGTTAGAACTCAGCCGCGATACTATTCTGTGAGACTACCAACTCAAAGTACACAAGCAATACATTTGATTTGCTAGTCGCTGGAATATTTTCTCCATTCGGGTCTCCAGAACACGGATTGCGATTCTAACTCACCTCGTACGTTCCCCTACATAAACGCTTTTCAAAGGCGCCTTGACGATACACTATCTTACTTTCCTTACGCAATATATGTCTTTTCACATAAAATGGGATATAACTCCAAACACACTTTGCGCTCTCCAGCCGTCTCTACAACGTGGCAATGAGGAAACATGCATCAGCGTATTTGTGAATGGTTAGTGAGTCTGTTTTATGTTGGGTTTCGGGTACCACACGGTATCCATCACCTTCGGCAGTTATGGTCATAGTCATCGAATTGACCGAGGCGCGTTGCTATGGGAATCGCCGTCCGCACTGAGATTTGCGCACCACAATTCATGTACACAATGACTGCTTCAAATTGACCCACCAAACAGCAAATGAATCCCATAAAACTCGATACTTTCCTTTGTTCTTGCTATTTGTTACATTTGGTTTAATGATTCTTTCTCCGGTGATTACACGGGCTTATCTAGCAATCTATATTTCCCGTTATAAAACAAGTTTATTGTTCGTAAGAAAATTTGCCTCATTAAAATTATTCCTGTCCTAATTTTACCAAATGCGAGCACAGATGGGTTCAACGTCAAACATATCAATTTCTTGTAACAGAATTTTTGATGGTTTAAGATCCGCAGAATATAATTTCGAAAGGTTTTAAGGCATAATGGGATTTTAAAGGCTGGTACTGTGGAAAAATTTCATATTTGACTAAACTATTTCAATTCATAGAGATAGGTGGCCATAATATAAGCCTTCAGAAAAACGATATATGTTTGAAATTTTACTAAACTAATAACTTCCATTTATATATCCCGATATCCCGCAAAATATGGTTATCTAGATGGGTGAGATCTAATCCGGATTGACCACTACTGCTTTGAGCATGCCACACAGTATGGCTGCAATATATTTTAATGCTATTCGTTAATGTGGCTCAACATTTCTGTTGACCGATTCACCCACTATAGTCCCTTCGCTCATGTTGATTTCCTACAAAAAAGGGTGGTGTTTTAACTGACATTTGTTGCGTCCGCAAGGGAATTGGCGTCCTCAATGTTAATGTATCAGTTGCTATAAATACCGAAGATGAGGTATCACGCAACAGTTGACATCATAAGTGAAGAAATATGTTCCCTGAATCAAGCAAGTGCAGGAATAGCGCTTTGAATGGGCTGATCCCAGCAACCCAAGACATTACTGCGTCAAATGCTATTAACCTAACTACGATTTCTGCATCAAAGCCATTCGGGAATGCACTGACTGTTTAGGTGAGCAACCGATTTTTCTGTATCACTTTAGCCAGAAGTGAGTGGGCGTGTAATAATGGCAGGTAAGTTGCCGTAGTTAACTTACTGGAATGCGTGTGGTAAGACGTATTTCTCTAGCAAGAAGCTAGGCTGGGAGACGAAGGCCAATAAATATGGGTAACTGCATGCCACATTATCGGAGCAGGCTAGTATACGAATATATACAGTTGCGGTTGCCGACGATAAGGGTTTCGATCCAGGAGATGATAACTGTCGAGAGTGTGTACCGTCTAAAATCACTTTGACACGCTGTGCCAAATAGGTTATACACCCTTAATGGCTCACCGCCACTGTTCCCAACAAGTAACACATTCTGAAGTTATAATACGCTTTCGTGCATTACAATGGCCCACCCACAAACGATTATAGTATTTCCTTTACTTCATACTAACAGAACTCGTTGGAGATGCCATTTGCGCGTTTTAAGACTACTGTTCCATACATACTGGTTGGACGGAATGTGTTGACCTTTTTTTGTTCTGATTAAATCCGCGTCCGAAAACTGGTCGCTTTCTTCTGCAATGCATCATCATGCATTCGGAACAGAACCCGAAAACGTATGGCGTTAAGAGACGCAGAATGGCATGTGTACAGGGCGAACCCTAGGCCTAACAACTGGAGCAACTAATTAGTTCATCTGAATCACCGTAACACACTTCACGGTTAGAACATATTAGTACACCAGCGGATCTTAGCGAAAAAGGTATGTGCTAACAAGACGCTTCTGTGCAAACAGCTAAACAGCTTCCAGTAAGTGAATCCTGAATACCTCATTTACCTCAATAAATGTATGTGCTCAAACCACCGAGGATGCAGCCAAACTTTTACGGCTCCAATGTGCTCCAATATTCCGACGCGCTACCAGCATGCGCCACGTACTTGTGTTACTCCCACAGAGGTCAGTATTTACACCCATCACTATTAGTTTGGTGACCGTTTTGAGGACGCCGCTATCGTTTCGCATCCATATTTCGCCCGGTGATAACAACATTCCCCTAAACCATTCGAGTATAGTTAAGAAATTAACTCTTATTTTCCAATGAAGCCTGGAGGAAGAGCAGACACCCAACCATCGGAAGTAGGGTATAATTACTTCGATTATCAAGGGCAGCGGCCCTAGGGTTATATCGCGGTGAATATGACTGTCGGTGTGAAGACGTCATCAGGGAATGTATAATGCTGACAAGCCCATATTACCCGTGTCGTTATCTTTGCAACTTAGCCAAAAGAGTATTTAGTGAGGAAACTAACTCAAACTTGACCAGCACATCGTTAAGTTAATTGCATTCTTGAAACAACGGTTTATCAGAAGACTCGACGCCTGGATGAAGTTCGCCTCCACACAAATCTACTGAGCTCGGAATTGCAGACTATCCGAATACAGGCAGACCACGACAGGATTTACAACAAAGCTTCGGATGTTAATTCAACAGAAAAAAGGACCAAAAAAGAAAGACAAATCCGTAAGTTCTACAATTTGAGGTCCTTACGTATTCAAGCCACCGGTCCAATAGTAAGCCTGTATCTTGTAACAAAATTGTAACATAGTTAATAATTCAGATACAGTGTCGAGTGAGACAGAGGGTAGCTGTTGGAGAAGAGTTTGACGTTTACTATCATTAACTCCAAGAAAATGGCCGAAGAACTTATTCCTAATGCGGAGACTGCTTTAACACATTTACCCGCTTCAACGGTTGCACATTTTCTTACAGAGTTTGTAAACAATGTAAGAGTTCCGTAGCCGGGGGAGCCGAATCTTACACCAGAGGAACGTGTCGTCTTAACTGCCCTAAAAGAAGATCTGAAGATTGTTATCACAAAAGCCGATAAAGGCAAAACCACCGTGATAATGAGCAGGTCAGTTTATCTGGAAAAAATGGAGGCGTACCTAGTGACGGGACCATATAATTTTAACGAAAATACCTCCGTTATATCAGTAATGAATAAGGATAAGACAGAAGTTGGTAATTGCTTACACAACCTAAAGGAGCATCGAATCAGGGAAAATGGTACAACACATACCCGAAATCATCTCTTCTACCAAGAGTGTACGGATTACCGAAGGTACATAACCCGATATACACATTCGACCTATTGTAGATGGCATAGATTCAACGACGCATGAAGTAGTTAGGTATTTGGATAACATACTGAAACCCTTAACAAGGCAAACGAATACGTTTGCAAAGGACTCTTATGCCTTTGCGAGAAAGATGTCGCGTCTTGAGGTTTGGTCGAATGATCCGTTTCGAATGGTCCGAATGGTCCGTTTCCACGTCCGCTCGCTCTTGACCAACGTGTCAATATGTGACGCTTTGCGTATAGCGAAACGCCATCTAAATGAGGACAGTAATCTTGGAGAGAGGAAGAAGCTTACGGTAGATCAAATAACGGAAGGTATGGAATTGTGCCTTAATTTATCTTATATACCTTTCAATGTAGATTATACACTTAGGAACTGGGACTTGCCAAGGGATCGCCAATATCCGCTGTATTGGCAAATGTATACATTGAAGATTTTGAAACGAGGGCGCTGACTGTCTCTTGTAGCTCACCGTAACTTTGGTGGCGCTATGTGAATGCTACGTTTGTTATCATAAAACGATATAAGAAAGACGAGTTTCTAAACCCCTTGAAAACTCTTGCGGAGACCAGACGTTTCAGTATGGAATTGGAATCTGGCAGTGCAACATTGGCATTCCTTGACTGCTTAGTACACAGGATGGGGGTAGTACAAAAGCAACGATATATCGCTAACCGACGGACACAGACGGTGCACTAGACTGTAGTTCAGGTCATCCGAATTATGTGTATATTGAAATCGCCTCAACTAACTTTCACAGAGCTCAGACCCTGTGCTCAGATGAAAAAAATAGTAAGGCCGCCCAGAAAGAAGCAATGAACCTATTGCTTGGTAGTGGATTACAGAGGCAGTTAGTGAAACGCTAGTGACAGCTGATTTTTAATCCTCAACCAGGGCGTTCTAACGAGTGGATTGGGACTGTAGATATTGCTTATAAAGATTGAACTTCGGGGGCCATCTGGAATACTTTAAATAAAGAAAACTTAAGGGTAATTTTGCAGAAAGGCCAAACGCTCCGCTCTACACTAGTGCACTTGAAAGACCTACTTCCCGCTGATAGGACAAGCAATTGCGTCTACAAAATTGGTTGCAAAGACTGCGCACTCGTGTACATCGGCAAAACCGCGAAAGAGCTATGCACAAGGATAGCAGAATACAAGAGATGCATAACTCGGCCACGCAGAAATGAGCTTGAACATATGGCTCTACTAAGAATTTCGGCAGTAGCGATGCACGTGATAGTTACGGGGTATGAGATCGACTTGGATAACGCAAAACTCCGCAGAAAGGGGTTGCAATCAACTCCCCAGAAGCTGACTGCTGAGGCAGTTGAGATTAGTAAAGTGAACAGCTGCGTGAACAGAATGGACGGGGTAGAGCTTTCCAGCGTGTGGCGAGCTGTATTAAACCGACAAGTCTGAGGAGAACCGGCGGACGGATCTAGGGCAGATAATGAATATCACATCAGCCCCACACCCATCATTAACAGGGCTTACGTGTATGACCTTTTAACGCGGACCACTTGTGACCCTACCGGGCACTAGTTGAATTGAGGTATTGACCTCCAACGCTATTGATCTTCTGCCTACATCCCACTTGTCGCGATTATCATCCAAGTTCGCTGTAGGTGTTATACCAATCTCGATTGGTTCACTCGGCCTGAGGAAGCTTTTGTGCCAACATCGAAAATTTGCCCACAAAAAATACCAACCGGTTGTTTTCAAAACTTTCTGAAATCATGAGCTCTCAATGGGTTCCAAATATTTTCCAAGATGTTGAGCCAACATAAACGTCTGGGACATCTACGTAGTATACACTGTTTTAATTGCATCGCTAGATAACAATAGTGTAAGCTAAAAACTGAATGCAAGCATGCAGAACAACAAGGGGCGCAGTGGTATTTGACTTGAAGCGTGAACATGTTAACCATTATCTGCTCGCTCAATCATGTGCGGCCTTCTTGGGTTCATGTGACACTTAACTCCGGTAGACGGGCATTATTACTTTAATCCATAGTAGCGCAGAGTACATAACGATGTGCTGAGAGCTAATAGCAACATCAACTGGTCATTTCCACTTAGAACCATTGTGTCCAACACTGCTCGTGGAGTTCAATGGCTTAGTGATCCTAGCGATAGCCGCCAAGCTCAGCTATCTCTACCTGGTGAGCCTAAACAAAGACGAAACCGTCGGTAGTTGTGTGCAGGGATGGGAGCGAGCCACACCGAAACCCTCCACTTCGGTGACCGTCTAAGTGGCCATATTGGCATAGGCTGACTTCCAAGTCAACCGCCGCCACTAGTGAGATTGCGTGTCGCAATCCAAGACACATGGCGGGTGCTTCAAATAACCCGAAAATCTACTCCAACCGCTGTGTCAAACACTGCTCGCGGAACTCAATGGCCTAGTGATCATGGCGAGAGCTGCCAAGCACTATGACCAGAGTTCCAATCCTAGCTCAGCTATCTCAACCTGATGAGCCTAAACAAAGACGAACCCGTCGGTCGTGGAGTGCATGAATGGGAGAGAGCCATACCGATACCCTCCACTTCGGAGACGGTCCCAGTGACCGTATTGGCAGAGGCTGACATCAAAGTCAACCAAGCCTATGATTGAGATTGTGAGTCGCAATCCGAGACACATGACGGGTGCCCCAAAACTCGAAAATCTACTTCTAACTACTGTGTTCAACACCGCTCGTGGAGCTCAATGGCTTAGTGGTCCTGGCGATAGCCGTCAAGCACTATGCGCCAAATTCCACTCCCAATTCTGCTATCCCTACCTGATGAGTCTAAAGAAAGAGGAAACTGTCGCTAGTGGAGTGCAGGGATGGGACAGAGCTATACCGAAATCAACTGGTTATCATTGAATACAGCCAAGGTAAAAGAGGATGCAATTGAGTTCTGGAGAAATTTTAAACATCGGCAAACCCGAAGAGCAAAATAATTCCGTCGACACCCAAGCGGCTGTATAATACAATCATTTTCGGGCAGACACCTCTCAGCTTGGTGTTTTTGCCAATATTTAGCAAAGGCAGCGTGTGTGATTGGAGTCACACAATATTTTGTACACTAATTTGGGTTTACCATGCAACCTTTCGCAGCTTCCTGGATGATCACCCAGCAACTTCCTCCTTGCTGATAAGAGCATCTACGTAGAACCTTGACGATATTAGTCACAATGCGTACTGGTTAATCTAGAACATATGAATCGTTCTCCAAACAGTAACAAAGATTTGATGGCGCATACGACGTGAGAGAATGTAAGCTTTTTGCATCATTCCTTGGGCTAAATTCCCGCCTGAATTTCTCAACAAGCCGACGCACTGTTTGCCTCTCTTCGCAGCTACCTCAAACTGTTTTGGCGATTCGTGGTCAATCTGTATGACCACACCAAAACCCTGTTCCTGAGTACTGGTATAATGATAAAGTTGCCTTGGCTGATATTTTGTGGATGTCGACGATTGAGTATCCGCGAATGTTATCGGTAGCCACAAACAGAGTTGTAGATGCCTTGTAAGTGGTCTTGTAGTAGTAAGCTTAGGGTCAACGTGTAGTGCGGAGTATCCGTTATTGAACGTACTTTCACGGTTGTTAGCATAATTAAAAAAAGGCCTAGCCGTGCAGGTGAGTTTGAGCACGAGGAGTGCTTAAGAAGTCCAGGTTACATGAATCACGATCCATGGGAGCAGTTCCGTGAGAAGTCGCTTCCTAAAGTTGAACGATTCGAACGAATTTATGATGAACACGGTGGACGAAGTGGACGTATCAACTCCTGATGGCGAGGAACACTATAAATGTGCGACCGTATCGGTGTAGATAACTAATAGTGTGGCGGTGCTCATGACGATGGAACTTGGGATGGATCCACTTTCGCCTATCTCACCAACTTCAATCATTAACGCGAATGCAGTGGTAAAACAGCAGCCTGCTGCCTCTGCAGCTAGATGAAGCTGGTCCAACAAAGCTCCATGGACATCAATCACAAATGTGTAGATCGCTGAATATATTAATTAGGATGCAATACCTAGGGTCGGCTCCATTGCAAAGACTGCCAAAGCCAATAAATAGTTGAACAGCAGATAACCACTACTTAGTGGCAAACCAAGGTGAACGAACATCTGACCTTGTCACGCATGGCAAATTGGATACAACACTAGTACCAATCTTTTTCCTAGACGAAATAACCCTCTTCGCATTAGGGTGTAAATTCGTCCCTAGGCTTGCTTTCCCTTTAGGTGGCGTTGTTCCCAAGTTTATCCACTCAAAACGTTTTAATTCAGCTCCGTAAACTTCCTTATTTTCAATCTAGTGAACTCGGCTTCTGGGTTCTTACGTTCATCGAAGGTGATTAATCCAATACCGTGTAGCTGGTCGTCCGGTCTTTATGTGCGAGTCCTCAGGTACCAATGGGATCGGGTCAGCCACACCACAGACTTTAATAATTTAATCCAATCCGAACATCCGCGAACCTGAACAGACAGTAGCATCTAGTTTGTGGGCGTGTATACTTGAGCGGTCAAACGCTTAACCTCCAATCTTGCAGGTTCTGAAAGTGGGGCAAATCTGTTCACACTCGCATCGTCCAGCAAGAACTCCGGTACCCTAAAACAGCTCACCAAGCGCACCGAAGCGTAGGTGACTCTCGATAGCGGATCCGCAGGATAGCAATCAGAATTAACGCGTTTCTACTTCTCTCGTGTTGAAAACACGTGGACGGTGGACACTCGTTTAGCCACAACGTGCTGACATTCGTGGACGTGTTGTTTATGCAATTTACCACTATTTTGTAGTCGGTCCAGAACCAGGCTTTCTCTAAGTTCCGTTAAGCTATTTCACAAGCATTTACCAACAGTTTGGTAGCAAAGACTGCCGCTGTCAACCCTAATCGTAGTATAAAGCAAGTCTTCAAAGGCGCTACCCTAACCTTTGAATACAGCGAGGAGCAAAGCCTTAAGCTTCTAGTTCGAATCTTGACGAAAGCTACTGCGCTATATCCGATTTGTTTGACATCAAAAAGCATGTATTTGTAGCAATTCTGCAAAACCTAGGCAGCGGTAGATGCACATGAGCATTCTGGAAACTCGTATGGCTCTGACTCCAAGTAGCCTGGCCTCCCACGCTTCTTCGTTCTCACTAGTTATTGTATACTTCCAACGTAAGTTATCAGGACACAGGTTATTTAGCCATGAGTAGGCAGGCATACGAATTGGGAGGTCAGCCCAAAGGGATTATATAAAGCTGCAAATCCAGACAAGTTGCTTATTCTAGAAGGAGTTCTTTCTGGTAATATCATAGGAAAAATGCAATTGTCCGCATTGCCATCTCATCACAATCCTAGGGTCCATCGAACGAATCCAGGTCATTAAGCAATCAGCTCGACTGACTCAACGACTACTGCATGCGGGACGACTTTACAAACACTTGCGTGACTGCAAAACCATCTACACACTCTGAAACACAAGTTACCCAACACTTCACTGATTTGGGATACAAACCGGGGGCCTTCCCGTCCGGACGGTAAAGAGAACAAGATATCAACAAAGTAAAAGCTGTTACGAACCATCGCCAGCATATTTCTTTATTCGGATGTTCACACATGATGGCGATTTAACGCAAGGCTCCTTTGGTGCAGAATGTGGGTGAAGTTGAGCTGAAGGAAGGCGCCATCATCTGGGATTTTATTGCCTTGCAAATATCTCGTCTTTTATTTACCAGAGCAAAAGCCTCGCGTCCCTATCCATTTCAGATGCCGTCTCTTGCATTAACATATCTTCAATACCAGCTGATATGTCCACTGTTTCAATCCTAAAGCACAACAGTATACTGATAAGTTTCGAGGTGGTATCCGGTCCTTGCAGGACTTGGTCGTTGACGGAACCCTATATGTTTTGCAACACAGCCAAAGACCACTAGATTCTTTTCCGGTCTCTTCGGGTTTATAACACCATAATGCAGTAAATACCACCTTGGAGAATAATGGGTCTGTAATGTTAGGAAGGCACTAGAAAAGCGTAAACACTCGCAAGATTGACTTTCATTACTGCTACGTATCGACCTCGCAGAGACGGATTACTTAGCGATCGACTCGTTAAACACTGTAGTCTATACCAAACGAACTTATACATTTATGAGACACCACTGGTGTTTCCCCTTGGAACAGACACCACGAAATGCGCATCTAGAATTCGCACCGCAATTTTCTCCACCGACAATGCAGTGCTGTCTTCCTCGGAAAGTGCGCGGTTACTCGAATCGACATCTTCAACCCCACTATAATACAAATGCCTCAGCTGCTCCTCTATTGATAGCACACTCCCTTGCGCATAAGGTACCGACACACGAAGTTGGTTGCTTTCATCCACCAGCTCCAACATTTAACGGTCGAGCAATAGCTTCGCCGCAAATAATCGACACTGACCACACAATCGCTGTTCCGTTTCTCAACACTTATCGGTAACTTCATTACATAGTATTATTCCAACCAGAGAGTCATTCAGATACTGAAACCCAACGTCAGGCAGCTGTGGTCACTGAAATCCTAGTTGGATGAAATGCTCCCTCACTGGGTACAAGGGTAAAAGGCTTGGACAATAAGCGTTTTCCACGGTAATCGCATTACCGCCGTTCAAGCATATTAAACGAAAACCGGTGGTTATAGATTCAAGCGAGGTAAGCCCACTCAAATTGGCAATGTCAACGAAACAGCTTTTATATCCACACCAGTTTCTTGCAATGGGTCCCTTTGAACCAGTCTATGGTCAGACCCACTGTCCAGGAAGTTGTGCGTGACAAAAGAACAACAGCTAAACTTTGCTCTCATAACAGTATATTAAATATTTTTGGATCCCAAACGTGTATGCTGTCATCTAATTAAAAAGCTAAACACAATGCTCAAAGGTAAATGATTGAAACTGGAGGACCATGTAGACGACTAGAGATTCAACGGAGCTAATTTTCAATTCGGGGGAGCCAGTCTTGGAATGGCCTCCCAAAATCAATTGTATCCTTCCCTACATTGGTTATTTTCAGTCATCACGACTGAGTGTTGCTCTTAGCTCCAGGCACATTATTTTCTAAGCTGCGCTACAGTGGATTAAATAATTCATCCAGCTCTACCGGATTTTGTCACATGAATCCAAAAAGATCGCTCAAACGTAAGCCACTACATTTTACTTTTATCACGCTTAACTCAACAAGCCTTAATCACGAGTATTCCTGCATGCTTGTATTGGAATTTGTGTTACACCAACGTTAAATAGCAACGCAATGATCTCAGTAGATGCTCACTAGATGGGTCACGTACCATTTGATCTTGTAGTTTCCACCTCAACCATATTACGGGATTAGTAAAGCACTTGGATTTTTAAGCCATGATAAACCATTGCTAACTTTTCCAGATACCCGAGGGGCGAAAAATATTTGTCAAGAATCAAATCGACTGCAGCCCTTGGTAAGTTTGAGCTGGATGCCTCTCATAATGGTATTGTGACTTAGTTGCAACGTGATTTAGCTTCGTCAGTATTATATTAACCATGATGAGGTCATTTCGCTGACGCCTATATCCACCGGTGTGCAATTCCAGGTCTTGGAGTCTGCGTTCTTATGGAAGGTGAAATAAATCCCTGCCGAATTTGGTCGCTCTGCTTCGCGGGCGTTTAAGCGCAAAATTCCAGCGTTGGCTCCAGAGACGCCAGCCTTCGATCGCACACCCCACATAATGCCTCATATAAATATACAAAAGTTGCGAAGGTAGCTCGAACTTTCGGGAGGCCTTGCGTATGAGTTCGACGTGTTGACAGGCTCTTTTCGATGTCTTTTCAGCCAGTTTCGAGCAGTGAATGTCATCCTGCACAGTCACTTCGAGGTCGATTTTCTCCGAAGCACGTTACCACCAATTGTCCCAAAGTCGATGTCAATAGGTACGCTGATGGCGTATACTCAACACTGCATTTCGTCAAGTCGAATTCGAGGTAGATGACGAATAATCCTGTGTAGATCCTTTCGAGGGATTTCTACAGTGTCCCATGATCACCAAATTCCATGGTGTTATATTGGATCTTTAGATCATCTGCGAAGATTAGCATTTCGGCTGCAGCACTATGACAAGATCGTTAATGAGGGTTGGGAAGAAACGAGGTCTCAGTACCGATCCTTTTCTGAGTTTGCTTCACAGACCACTTTCACGTATTAGTTAAGTTGAGTGATGTAGGCACTTTAGTTCTACACGCTAGGACAAGAACATTAGCGCGTCAGGCTGTATCGCTGATGACCGAGCTTTTTCTAGTCCGGCTACACAGGATGGATTTTGTTTGCGTTAAGTGCCAAACTTTGGCCTCCGACATTTGTACCACTATCCCGGTGAAAATGATTAGCGATCCTTACCGGAAGACATCGGACAACTGCTCAGCTAGGGGGACAAAGTTGATTCCTTTAACGAGGTCAGACATTGCACAGTAATGGGTGGCGATGTGTTTGCTGATGTGCTCCGCTTAACTAATGCAGCGGAACAGCCGAATCGTATGATTGCTGAGGCCAATCGATGTAGCTGTGATAGGTGTATTGTTTCTTTTCCCTGGTTAGCAGACAGGAGGTATGTAACAAATTGTTAAGCACGCGTTCTGAATCACATGCATGCGAAAACATATTTATTTAATGGTACGTCGGCGACTACTATTTATGCGTAAGATTTGAATTGTTCTCTTAGCGAAATTGGGACATCAGTTATGTACAGATTGAATTCCTGTACCAGGGGGACTTATCTGCAAATCGGTGTCAGGACCCGCTTCACGGCTGAAGTGAGGCGGTGATACATTTCCAGGATGCACAGTAGTGAGCGGTAAACTGTCGTTAGTAAGCGCACATCTTTACATTTCAGTGCGAATGGCACCAACGGGAATCGTTAACCCGCTTTTCCGGATCATCAATTTTACCGATCTGCTGGCCTGATCGGTAATAAAGGACTACCCATTCCCATCTGCTATGTTCATATTTATGTAGGAGGATCATGCCGGCTAGACCAATCTCAGCATCCTCAATATCAGTATTCGGTCATGTTTCAATCATCTTGATGAAGTTGCGAGGCATTGAAACCTGACCAGTACGAACCTCGGTTTGCATACTGAGAAGATCAGGTGCGTTGGCATACAATCCGGTGAGGGCTTCAGAGTTGGAGGTGGAGCAGTTGTATAGCAGATTTTACTAAGTGGAATAGGCTTTCTCAGATTAAGATAACACTGATGGGCGATTTGGCTGGATTGAGATACCGTGAAGTGATTAATAAATTCTTTTCCAACTGGTGGCCGGGTTCTTGACACGTGCAATCGTTTCTCGATAAAGCAAGTGTGGTGTTCATGTGAGGCAAAATTTTGAAGGTTTTCCCGGTTTGGTAGATTCTCTACGACAAAGGAGTAGCCATGCCACAATCTGTCATGGGAAGGTACACGTCTACATAGAAGACAAACAACATGTGACACGGAACCGTTATATCTCTCAAAGTTGATTGTATTTATTTGTGGTAAGTTTATGTTTAGAGTACCACAAATTTGGTTCACAAGATAATGTAGCTTCGTTGGTATTGCAGATTTGACCAGGAACTTCCCGTCTGTTAGAGCATTTATTACAAGATTATGCTGGTGCATTTGTGCAGCACGGTAAGTTATTGAAATAATGGGCAATGATCTTAGTAGCTCAACTGCAATGCACAAGCAAAAGCAAGGAAAATAAATCTCAGGTATTTTTAATCTGATCTGTTCATCCAGTTTGCCTTCTACTCGGATGCATTTTACTTAATATTACTTGAATAATTGCAGGCCCATGTTTCCAAGCTTAAATTTTGCGATAACAATGTCCACTGTATGCTTATGTTGACCGATTATACTTTACGGTGCAACTAGAAATTCACCAAATTGCCGCAGTACGACAGAAGCGAATCAAACTATATCGAGAGATAGCAACCGCCATTCTTCTTCTTGTAGTATATTGCACGGTATTCTAATTGCAAGTTATATTTGAAATAAGATACTATATTGAGATATAGCATTACATAGCAAAATCATTCTTAACGTTTGGAGTAACACAGGGTTTTGTAAATTTCTTTCAGCAATCATTCACGTGCAAAAGCTACGTGAAACATTATCCATTTGCAAACATGTGGTACATTAGCGATTATACGCAATGGCTTGAGGTTTAGAAAGTACAAAAGCAGATATGATATCACCGGAAACCCATAGAATGTAACGAAGACTGTTCCAGCGACTACAATAAAATAAATTTTATCATCTATTATGGCCGTATAAGAAATAACTGCACAATGATAACTTCTTGTAAAGGAACCACCAAGTGCTCCTTCAACCCTAAAATTTCATCTGCGTTAATTGCATCCGGATTGCAACCTAAAACTGCGGAGTCCCTTGTGAATGCGATTAGGTCTCAGTAGATTTGGATTTAGATTGCAATGGAAGTATGTTCACTCATATTCGATATGCGAATCAAAAATCACTTTCTGGTACCCTATGGACAGTGTAGTCACCCACTACCATCTGCAACATGAGTAAGTCATTTACAATCGTTTTTTACAAGTGTGATCACTAACTAAGACACGGTGATTCTATTGTTACTCGGAGAATAACTTAAATGCTTCTCCAGATGAAAGAGAAAATGGTGCAAATTTAGTTGGATGTCAAAATTACAGCATCTTTGAATGTAACGGCCAGACTGTTGCTTATGATGCAGTAATATTATATGTACTGAAGCTGTATAACTGCACGCATTTAAGGGTCCAAAGGAAACCTACTGAGAAATTTCTTTTAGATACGTCTACCCAGGTAATTACAGGTATGAGTTCCGTACTGATTTTACGGTAGCTTTTACTAGCTTTGCGGTGATCTGTTCTGAATGCTGCCAACGTATGAACGGTGGCAGTCGATGTACCTTGGAACTCACTACCACTGACCACGATGCCTGAAGCAGCTGACCACGCTAAGACCTTGGTAGAATTAAAGTTTACACAAGTGCAAGCTGTTTATGCAGTTCCGGATTGAGTTGCGTGATATCAATCGCTTCTGATGTGGCCAGTAGACGCATTCTCAGTGCTTTTAGTCAACGCTTTGATGCAAACTACAGTATTTTGAAGACGTTGTTCTATTTTATAGCATGTCCGCTATATATTAGTGGTACTAGGATAGAGTTGTGGACATTTTTTTCAATACCACACTGTAATGAGGCAGAACATTGTTGCGCTATTTCTTTTGACAGAAGTCTGGCCATGTGTCCGGGGTAGCTGGCACCACCGGTGCAAGAAACCTGGTATAAGGCAATATTCAGGACTGGGCCTGTAATTCGATTTTTTAAGCGATTGGTGATGAACGTAAAGGTTTCGGCCTGAATGCGGACTCTGGTGGCCAGTTAGGATTGGTTCGGCGCGGAAGTCAATGTCCTACTTGAAAGCTCGAACTGTATGTCCGTTTCGACTACCTTTTATTCACGCATTTAGACAAAAACGTAAATTGACATTAAGGCATTACAGTGCTTTCATAGCACATGTTTTGGTTATTTTGCTGGAGTATCAGAACGTAGGATATCTTCTTCCATAAGTAACTGCTGTGCAGTACCCATGATAATAATTGGTGAAATGTGCTACCACTAACCCTGGAGGGCACTTACTTTCTCCAATTTTCGCTACATTTTGATCACAAGTTGGGACAACTTCTGACTGATTGCTTACTCGCTTATTCTATGCCTTGTATAAGACTTGGTTTTATCCATGTTGACTTATACATATGTACGCCATGCTCATGTATTAGTGTAAAACCTCCGCTCCACCATCTCCTACACAACATGTGGGATATAACAGAAAAGAAAACCTACTTATTTCATCTCCCCATCATGTCTCCAATCCTCTAGAGGAGCTTGAGTACTCCACTTCGCTGCAACTCTAAAGTGGGTGGAATTGGTTGGGGTATTTGTCCGTCGGTCGAGATCGCAGATCAGCGAAGCTCTGAAGTATAAGAAAAAAGGCTAATCAACCCGGTTATGTACACGGCGATTTTCCAGACGTATCTGCGGGTTTGAATCAAAACTGTTCTTTGACAGGTAACACTTTATTAGTGGTTCATCTACAAAAAGACGGTCGGCGGATCTGTGTAATTCGAGCAAGAAGGTAAAATACTAATATTAAAATTTCCTTGGCGAGCTGAGAGTTGGCCGTTTGCAATGCATTTGTAGTTGATAAATTTTTGATGCATATACACCAGAGATTGCCAACTCACCGGCTGAGCCACATTTAATCCTAGGCTAGAATGAAACGCTTAGTACAACCTCATCATGGAAAAATATTCCCCCCACACACAAACAAGCAAGGAATAGGAGCCACCTGCAATCAGAGACAAAGGTTATGTTGTCGTAAGTCTGGGCATTTCGCCATTAGATAAAGCACTTGCAGCCATAACAGAGGTCTTGTTCGGCAATGAACATAATGCATGTTAGACGGTGGTACAGTTATTTAGCACAGGCAAGCTATGACAACAGATATGAGTATGTGTTTTTCCTTTGAATTTCAGCATTCTCGACATCGACAGCTACTGGTACGACACCCCCTCCTGATCTAGAAAAGAGGGTGACGACCGCTTGGTCATATAAGAAGGGAAACACCTCAGTAGTGCACATTCGCCGATTCTACAAGAAACCGACGAAATGATGTATGGATGCCGGCAATCCATGTCACTAGGTCATGGGTAATGGAGGAAAACAAATTTGATAAATCAACCACGACAGAGTGTGGTTCATCATGCAAACCTTTGCAAATTACTAACTTTGCTGACTCTGACTGACTGAAAGCCGACTCCAATGCACGATACACACGTTCTGACAGCAATGCATAACAAACTCGCGCCAGTCACAACATCGCGTTTCTGTCTCGTAATCACTTGGATGCACTGTATCAGAGAGGCTTTTTCCAGTTTGCTCAACTAATCAATACATGGATATTTGTAATGAAGGAACCATCTAAACGTTCAGGGAAGTCCAACAAAAGGGAGTCGGAGCACATGATATGGCGTAGTTGTAAATCGATGAATTGCAAACCAGCGTCCTCAGCGTGGAGTTCTGCGGTTCAGTTTTGAAATCATGCAGTGTGAACATGACCACTTGTCCACTGACGCCGTACGACTCACCTTTCCTACAGTCAACAAAATCGGGTCCATTATTTGAGAATAATAGACCGGATCGTTTGTCTGTCAATCAACCTCAACCGAGCCCACAGCAAACGGCGGATTATGCATACCGGTATGTATGATAAAGTAGTTCAAATAGTTGTGTCTCAACAGTTTGGAGTATCGACTGACCAACAACATAATGAAACCCCGTTTGACGCCTTCGTCGTGGCAATTTTGTGTTTGTCGTAAAACCAAATCATAACAATATAAGATTGAGGCATTGTCCAGACCTGACATTAGTGAAACCGAGAGGATAAGTCGCAACGCATAAGACAAATTGAAGTACACAGACAAGCAAATAGTCTAATGTGGAATCCTTTATTATGCTCATGCTTAATGAAATTAAAACAGGGCCAAAGTAACCGGGGAGTTAGCGTTATCACTATCACAGCGAGATCCACATCACCGCCACATTGTAAATGTGGGCAAATTAAGCGTATTGTCGAGGAATGTTGGATCCAATCACGCTTACACTCTGATATTACCAGTATTGGGTTGCAGTTAAATGCTTCCACACTTCCCGGAGGAATATGATGGGAAACGCTACCGACCAGATGAGACGGGTAATAAGCTGCATCTTCCAGCTTATAAGTTAACAAATTGATTGCTATTATTCTCGGTGTAACTGAATACACATGAAGAGCAAACCACACACAACGGACCATCACTACTATCTTGTCTGTTAAATTTCTTGCTGTGTTTCGGCGAATCGTTTCACGTCAGTTGAATATTAACTTATCTGCATAAAAACGGTTACATGGGTTAGAATGTGGACCACTTATTTGTTGAAAGATATTTACTTACTGAAATTGTTGGTCTCAAACAATGCATCAAGCGGCTGACAAACCTAAGGGAGGTGCTTCGTCGTGTTGCAGATATATAATTTTAGTAAGAATGAAAGTGATTTTGGCTGGTCCACATTTAGTTTGCCAGACAAGAAACTATATTTTGAACTTACTTTTTATTAAGAGGAACAATTCTATGGTAACCATCGCAATACAGTCAACTGCGGGGTATTTCCACAGCGCATACTTCCGAATGGTACTATGTGATTAACAGGTATTGTTCAATCATCATGTTTAGGTATGCACCTAGAAACATCACTGAAGTTCGTAATCTCAAGCGTGCGTGTTATCGCATGTTGGGGATTGCTTGCATGCAGACCGAAATTAAGCAATGCTACCTCGCTTTGTAGATTCTTGTTGAAGTGCAACCTGACTCAGTAAATGCAACTGGTGAGTACTTATGCACCGCAAACTTCAATTCTGATTGCATTTGCAACCACATAGCCTTCTAGCCGCTGGCCAAGATAGCTACTTTCACACTCGAGGCATGTACGGTCGGAATATGCTGAGATATTACTCAGCTTGACCATCGGATAGCATGACTTAAAGTGTAGGTTGTAATTCTTACATGATTCATCGCAGACAGCCTGCAGCGAAAAGTCCCCACACATCCGGAATGCACAAGGCTGTCGGGTTGTTCTACTGGGATTCGTCAATATTGCTCATCACTCAACTGCATCAGCAACAGAACCAATAACCCCTTGTTTCCGGTGACTTGGACCATTAGGACACTGGAAACCGTGCAATACCGACATGATGAGTTGATTTTAGAATGGCGAAGCTCATCTTCTACTGTCATACAGTTTACGCTCAAATGGGGAAGACGATGTCGGCATCTAGAGCGAATAATATCTATTATGCGGATATTCATTAGATCTGGAGACACTTGGTACGGAGAGGTTAAGACATTAGCATGAAACTCATGTTGCGTGAATCAGAATGGAAAGGTCAGTTTGCTTTCAGACATCACCTTATACCAACCAGAAAGTCTAACCATATGTAGGTGTAGAGTAATCAAGCAGATTTTAGAAATTGGTACACAGACTTCACCCTCAAAATTTTGCTATTGAGCCATGACGTTTTGCCATCACCAGGAGCAAAAAGCAGCGTCACATTTGTCACAATAAGGAAGTCGGACATATTCAAACAAGCTACAGATTAATATTGACTTTTATTCAACAAAATAATATAATGGAATTTTATGAAAATGAAAATAGTTTGGCATATTTTACTGAGGAAAATGCTTCATATGCCTTCGAGGTGCGAGCGCTTGCTCGCGTGTTACAGCTTGAGTAACGCATTTTGGTAAATGTGTTCGAGTAATGCATAACGTCATTTGAACTACCGTAAATTCAATTGCTTCAATTGCTGCAAAGTTGTGAAGGCGAACACAGTGGTCCACGCAATAGAGCAATTTTGAGAATCATGCTTGTGGCGTCAAATAAATGAAACAATTGTTTTATACGAACTTAAAGCTTGAGCTCAACAGGTTTGTTGGGTGGACACTTACTATACATATGTTTTTTGGAAAAACGTTCGCAATGGCCGATTTGTTTCCTGCAGCTAACGCTGTTTATGATATTTGTTTACGCACATCCTTCCGCAAATTTTATCGGCTGCTTGCGTTCAACGTTTTTGCCCTCCTATCGCAATCCAACTTGGGTGCTAACACTCTTTTCGTTCGCTGCGTTTCTTTTATTAATGACGCGTGGCTGATCATTCACGCATTTCATCGCTTGATAATGACATATGGATCCATTTCTCTACAATTCTTCGCTCCATCTCTCCCCTAACGTTCTTTCTGATCTTACTTTCACGAACTGCGCTCCTCAGGCAAGTTGCTGGCGGCTGAACCTGCCAAACTGCGTTTTACCGCACCACCGTTTAATCGCGTTATTCCATGTTTGTTCGACCCACCCATTCTTGGTTTTCCCCCTTCGTTTTTGAGTTTACAATACTGGACATTCTCGCCATGCATATAAGGCGCCTAGGTCACTGTGTACGCCAAGTCAGGTTGACAAGCCATTTATAGCGCCCCGTTCCTAATTCAAGCTAGCAACTATGTTCGAACGCTGATGCAGATTGGTTCACAGGCAGTCCTTGTTTACCCTCCAAGAAACTGTGGCCATTGATGTCTGCTGTCTCAACTAGACCCGATTACGGGACTCTATCACGAAGCTGCAATTAGTTTCACCGTCTGTTATTTTCACTGGCATTTACATTTTGCGCCTATCTGGAGACTCAACCGCAAAAGCCGCTGGTTATGCTGGCGTGGGGTTCGCGTTGAACACACGTGCTGAGGCCGCGCTACTAGATTGGATCCTAGTCAACAGTCGACTTTGCGCGATCCGAATTGAAACCCCAGTGTTACTGCCCAGGCGTGAAGCCAGCGGATGCTGTCTTTTCATTGTCGAAGCGTACGCTCCACAGATTGCAGCCAGGAGTCCGTTAAGGACGAGTGATATGGTAAAGTTGCCGACCTTCTCCGTAACTAGTGTCGTACCGACATCGTTGTTTTCGCTGGGGAGTTGAAAGCACAGGTCGGTAGACTTGAATTTGACGAACCTGAAATTGGTGGTCAACACGGCCACGGCACTCGCAGAACAGTCAATAGTGATGGAGAAATTCAGCTTTGCACCGATCGCGGCCTCTTTCTGTCTAGCACTAAATTTTGGGCATCCTGGAGGCCCCGCTCACCTGTCCGGCTGTGGACACAAAGAGACCACATCGTCATTAGGTATCACTGGCGAGGCTGCATACAGGATTGCAAATCAATCGGGAGCAACTATCTCACTTCTAATCATGTGCTGGTGTGTGCCAAGGTCGAGCCACGCTTTGGTGGCTCCCAGCAACGTCACCGAAAACGGATTGACGTAATTAAGCTTGCTGCCCCGAAGGATCGCTCTGCATTTTAGGATGACGTGGTCTTAAGACTAAAGCCAGTTCCATGCACCGATATGGAAACACCCGGAACAAATATCCGCAACACCATGTACAACTGCAACCCTGGTCTTTGACTTGACTAGTAGTCCTGTCAACCATTGGATCTCTGCACGATTCCTCCAACTTCTCGAGGCCCATCGAGCAATTACTGTTAGCGCTAAATATCACTCACTAAGCAGGACTACTAACCTTGAGCTCAAACAGCTTCTCCGGGAACATCGCAAGATCTAGTGTACGCAGTGCGTCATTGAGATGGAACAAGCGGC
>OX104062.1:53519080-53536895 GCA_944474145.2 Dicrocoelium dendriticum
TTATTACGTTTGTCAGCAGCTTGATGTATTGTTTGAGACCAACACTTTCAGTGAGTAAATAATTTTCAACAAATAACTGGTCCACATTCTAACCCATGTAACTGTTTTTATGCGGATAAGTTAATTTTCAACCGACGTGAAACAATTCTCCGAAACGCATGATGAAATTTAGCAGACAAGATGGTAGTGATTGTCCGTTGTGCGTGCTTTCTCTTCATGTGCATTCAGTTACTCCGAGAAAAATAGCAATAAATTTGTTAACTTATAAGCTGGAAGAGGCAGCTTATTACCCGTCTCATCTGGTCAGTAGTGTTTCCCATCATAATCTTTCGGGAAGTGTGGAAGGATTTAACTGCAACCCAATACTGGTAATATCAGTGTGGAAGCGTGATTGGTCCCAACATTCCTCGACAAGACGCTTAATTTGCCCACATTTGCAATGTGGCGGTGATGTGGATCTCACCGTGATAGTGATCACGCTAACTCGCCGGTTACTTTGGCCCTGTTCTAATTTCATTAAGCATGAGCATAGTAAAGGGTTCCACATTAGACTATTTGCTTGTCTGTGTACTTCAATTTGTCTTTTGTGTTGCGACTTGTCCTCTCGGTTTCACTAATGTCAGGTCTGGACAATGCTTCAATGGTTATATTGTTTTGATTTGGTTTTACGACGGACACTAAATTGCCACGACGAAGGAGTCAAACGGGGTTTCATTATGTTGTTGGTCAGTCGATACTCCAAACTGTTGAGACACAACTATTTGAACTACTTTATCATACATAGCGGTATGCATAATCCGCCGTTTGCTGTGGGCTCGGTTGAGGTTGATTGACAGATAAACGATCCCGACTATTATTCTCAAATAATGGATCCGGTTTTGTTGACTGTAGGAATGGTGAGTCGTACGGCGTCAATGGACAAGTGGTCATGTTCACACTGCATGATTTCAAAACTGAACCGCAGAACTCCACGCTGAGGACGCTGGTTTGCAGTTCATCGATTTACAACTACGCCGTATCATGTGCTCCGACTCCCTTTTGTTGGACTTCCCTGAACGTTTAGATGGTTCCTTCATTCTAACTATCCATGTATTGATTAGTTGGGCAAACTGGAAAATGCCTCCTGATACTGTGCATCCAAGTGATTACGAGACAGAAACGCGATGTTGTGACGAGCTCGAGTTTGTTATGCATTGCTGTCAGAACGTGTGTATCGTGCATTGGAGTCGGCTTTCAGTCAGTCAGAGTCAGCAAAGTTAGTAATTTGCAAAGGTTTGCATGATGAACCACACTCTGTCGTGGTTGATTTATCAAATTTTTTTCTTCCATTACCCATGACTTAGTGACATGGATTGCCGGCATCCGTACATCATTTGGTCGGTTCCTTGTAGAATCGGCGGATGTGCACTACTGATGTGTTTCCCTTCTTATATGATCAAGCGGTCAGGAGGGGTGTAGTACGACTAGCTGTCGATGTCGAGAATGCTGAAATTCAAAGTGAAAACCCATACTCATATCTGTTGTCATAGCTTGCCTGTGCTAAATAACTGAACCATGGTCTAACATGCATTATGTTCATTGCCGAACAAGATCTCTGTTATGGCTGCAAGTGCTTTATCTGGTGGCGAAATGCCCAGACTTACGACAACATAACCTTTGTCTCTGATTGCAGGTGGCTCCTATTCCTTGCTTGTTTGTGTGTGGGGGGAATATTTTTCCATGATGTGGTTGTACTAAGCGTTTCATTCTAGCTTTGGATTAAATGTGGCCCAGCTGGTGTGTTGGCAATCTCTGGTGTAAATGCATCAAAAATTTATCAAATACAAGTGAATTGCAAACGGCCAACTCTCAGCTCGCCAATGAAATTTTAATATTAGTATTTTACCTTCTTGCTCGAATTACACAGATCCGCCGACCGTCTGTTTGTAGCTGAACCACTAATATAGTGTCACCTGCCGAAGAACAGTTTTGATTCAAACACGCAGATACGTTTGGAAAATCTCCGTGTGCATAACCGGGTTGATTAGCCATTTTTCTTATACTTCAGAGCTTCGCTGATCTGCAATTCCGACCGACGGACGAATACCCAAACCAATTCCACCCACTTTAGAGTTGCAACGAAGTGTAGTACCCAAGCTCCTCTAGAGGATTGGAGACATGATGGGGAGATGAAAGGTGTGGGTTTTCGGTTCTGTTATATCCCACACGTTGTGTAGGAGGTGGTAGAGCGGAGGTTTGCATTAATCCATGAGCATGGCGTATATATGTATAAGTCAACATGGATACCACTAAGTCTTATCCAAGGTATAGAATAAGCGAGTAAGCTATCAGTCAGAAGTTGTCCCAACTTGCGATCCAAATATAGCGAAAAATGGAGAAAGTAAGTGCCCTCCAGTGGTAGTGGTAGCACATTTCACTAATTATTATCATGGGTACTGCTCAGCATTTACTTATGGAAGACGATATCCTGCGTTCTTGAACTCCAGCAGAATAACCGAACATGTGCTATGGAAGCATTGTAATGCGTTAAAGTCAAGCTACTTTTTTGATTAACTGAGTGAATAAAAGGTAGTCGAAACGGACGTACAGTTTGGGCTTTTAATCAGGACATTGACTTCCGCGCTGAACCAATCCTACCTGGCCGCCAGAGTCTACATTCAGGCCAAAACCTTCCCGTTCATCACCAATCGCTTAAAAATCAAATTACAGGCCCAGTCCGAAATTTTGCCTTATAACAGGTTACTTGCACCGGTGGTGCGAGCTACCCCGGACACACGGCCGGATTTCTGTCAAAACAAACAGCGGAACAATGTTCTGCCTCATTACAGCGTGGTATTGCAAAGAATGTCCACAAATCTATCCTAGTACCACTAATATATAGCGGACACGCTATAAAAAAGAACAATGTCTTCAAAATAGTGTATGTTGCATCAAAGCGTTGCCCAAAAGCACACAGAATGCGTCTACTGGTCACATCAGAAGCGATTGAGATCACGCAACTCAAACCGGAACTGCATAAACAGCTTGAACTTGTGCAAACTTTAATCCTACCAAGGTCCTAGCTCAGTTAGCTGCTTCAGGCATCGTGGTCAGTGGTAGTGAGTTCAAAGGGACATCGACTGCCACCGTTCATACGGTGGCAGCATTCAGAACAGATCACCGCAAAGCTAGTAAAAGCTACCATAAAATGATTAGGAAACTCATACTTGTAATTGCCTGGGGGACGTATCGAAAAGAAATTTCTCAGTAGGTTTCCTTTGGACCTTTAAATGCGTGCAGTTATACAGCTTCAGCACATGTACTGGCCGTTACATTCAAAGATGCTGTAATTTTGACAACCAAGTAAATCTGCATTTTTTCTCTTAAATCTGGAGAGTCCTTTCAGTGATTCTCCGATTAAAAACAGAATCACCATGTCTTAGTTAGGGAACACACTTGTAAAAAACAATTGTAAATGACTTACTCATGTTGCAGATTTTAGTGAGGTAAGTACACTGTCCACAGGGTACCAGAAAGGGATTTGTGATTGGTATATCGAATATGAGTGTACATGATTCGATTGCAATCTAAATCCAAATCTACTGGGACATAATCGCATTCACAAAGACTCCGCAGTTTTAGGTTGCAATCCGGATGCAATTAACGCAGATGAAATTTTAAGGGTTGAAGGAGCACCTGGTGGTCCCTATAAAAGAAGTTACAATTGAGCAGTTAGTTCTTAGATGGCCATAATAGATGATACATTTTATTTTATTATAGTCGCTCGAACAGTTTTCGTTACATTCTGAGGGTTTCCGATGATATCATATCTGTATTTGTGCTTTGTTAACCACAAGCCATTGCGTATAATCGCTAATTTACCACATGTTTGCAAATGGATAATGTTTCACGTAGCTTTTGCACGTGTATGATTTCCGGAAGAAGTTTATAAAACCCTGTGTTACTCCAAACTTTAAGAATGATTTTGCTATGTAATGTTATATTTCAATATAGTACCTTATTTCAAATGTAAATTGCAATTAGAATACCGTGCAATGTACTACAAGAGGAAGAATGGCGATTGCTATCTCTCGATATAGTTTGATTCGCTTCTGTCGTACAGCGGCACTTTGGTGAATTCCTAGTTGCACTGTAAAGTATAATCGGTCAACATGAGCATACAGTGGACATTTTTATCGCAAAATTTAAGCTTGGAAACATGGGCCTGCAATTATTCAAGTAATATTAAGTAAAATGCATTCGAGTAGAAGGCAAACGGGATGAACAGATCAGATTACAAATACCTGAGATATATTTTCCTTGCTTTTTCTAGTGCGTTGCAGTTGAGCTACTAAGATCATTGCCAATTATTTCAATAATTTACCGTGCTGCACAAAAGCACCAGCATAACCTTGTAATAAATGCTCTGACAGACGGGAAGTTCTTGGTCAAATCTGCAATACCAACAAAGCTACATTATCTATTTAACTAAATTTGTGGTACTCTAAACAGAAACACACCACAAATAAATACAGTCAATTTTGAGAAATAAAACGATTCCGTGTCAAATGTTGTTTGTCTTCTATGTAGACGTGTACCTTCCCATGACAGATTGTGGCATGGCTGCTCCTTTGTCGTAGAGAATCTACTAAACTGGGAAAACCTTCAAAATTTTGCCTCACGTCAACACCAGGCTTGCTTCATCGAGAACCGTTTGAACTTGTCAAGAACCCGGCCACGAACGATTAATCACTTCACGGTACTCTCCAATCCAGCCAAGTCGCCCATCAGTGTTGTAATAATCTGAGAAAGTCTATTCCACTTAGTAAAATTTGCTATACAACTGCTCCACCTCCAACTCTGAAGCCCTCACCGGATTGTATGCCAACGCACCTGATCTTCTCAGTATGCCAACCGAGTTTCGTACTCGTCAGGTTTCAACGCCTAGCAACTTCATCAAGGTGACTGAAACATGATCGAATACTGATATTGAAGATGCTGAGATTGGCCTAGCTGGCATGATCCTCCTACATAAAGATGAACACAACAGATGAGGATGGGTAGTCCTTTATTACCGATCGGACCAGCAGATCGGTAAAACTGACGATCCGGAAACTCGGCTTAACGATTCCCGTTGGTGCCATTCGCACTGAAATGTAAAGCTGTGCGGTTACTAACGAGAGTTTACCGCCCACTACTGTCCATCCTGGAAATATGATCACCGCCTCACTTTTGCTGTGAAGCGGGTCCTGACACCGATTTGCAGATAAGTCCCCCTGGTACAGGAATTCAATCTGTACATAATTGATGACCCAATTTCGCTAAGAGAACAATTCAAAGCTTACCTATAAATAGTAGTCGCCGACGTACCATTAAATAAATATGTTTTCGCATGCATGTGATTCAGAACGCGTGTTTAACAATTTGTTACATACCTCCTGTCTGCTAACCAGGGAAAGGAAACAATACACCTATCACAGCTACATCGATTGGCCTCAGCAATCATACGATTCGGCTGTTCCGCTGCATCAGTTAAGCGGAGCACATCAGCAAACACATCGCCACCCATTACTGCTCAATATCTGACCTCATTAAACGAATCAACTTCGTCCTCTTAGCTGAGCAGTTGGCCGAGGTCACCCGGTAAGAATCGCTCATCCTTTTCACGGGGATGGTGGGGAAAATGTCGGAAGCCAATATCACTCACTCAATGCAATCAAAATCCATCCTGTGCAGCCGAACCCGAAAAAGCCTGGTCATCAGCGATACAGCCTGACGCGCCTATGGTCTTGTCCTAGCGTGCAGAACTAAAGTGCCTACATCACTCAACTAAAATAATACGTGAAAGTGGTCTGTGAAGCAAACCCAGAAAAGGATCGATACTGCGACCTCGTTTCTTCCTAACCGTCATTAACGATATTGTCGTAGTGCTGCAGCCGAAATGCTAGTCTTCGCAGATGATCTAAAGTTCCAATATAAAAACATGGTATTTGGTGATCATGGGGCACTGAAGAAATCCCTCGTAAGGATCTACACAGGATCATTCGTCATTTAGCTCGAATTCGAATTGACGGAATGCTGTGTAGAGTATGTACCATCAGCGTACCTATGGACATCGACTTTGGGACTAGTGGTTGTAACGTGCTTCGGAGGAAATCGACCTCGAGCTGTCTATGCAGGATGACATTTACTGCTCGAAACTGGCTGAAAAGACATCGAAAAGAGCCTATCAGCACGTCGAACTCATACGCATGGCTTCCCGAAAGTTCGAGCTACGTATCACTTCGCAATTTTGTATATTTTAGATGAGGCATTATGTGGGGTATGCGATCGAAGGCTGGCGTATCTGGAGCCAACGCTGGAATTTTGTGCTCAAACGCCCGCGAAACAGTGGGACGAAATTCGGTAGTGATTTTATTTCACCTTCCATAAGAACGCAGAATAAAGACCTGGAATTGCACACTGGTGAATATAGGCGTCAGCGAAAAGACTTCATCATGGTTTAACATAATATTGACGAACCCAGATCACGTATATCGCGAGCTGTTGCAACTAAGTCACACTACTAATATGAGAGGCATCCAGCTGAAACTTACCAAGGACTGCAATCGATTGATTCTTGACAAATATTTTTCGCCCCCTCGGGTATCTGGAAAAGTTAGCAATGGGTTATCATGACTTAAAAACCAAGTGCTTTACTAATCCCGTAAAAATGGTTGAGTGAAATCTACAAGATCAAATGTTACATGACCCATCTAGTGAGCGTCTACTGAGATCATTGCGTTGCTAAATAACGTTGGGTAACACAAGTTCCAATACATGCATGCAGGAATACTTGTGATTAGGGCTCGTTGAAGTTAAGGGTGATAAAAGTAAAATGTAGTGGCTTACGTTTGAGCGCTCTTTGTGGGGTTCATGTGACAAAAATCCGGGAGAGCTGAATTAATTATGCAATCCACTGCAGCGCAGCTTAGATAATGATGTGCTGGGAGCTAAGAGCAACACCCAATGGCCATGTTGGAAAAGAACCAATGTAGGCAAGGAGCACAATTGATTTTGAGAGGCATTTCCAAAGGTTGGCACTCCCGAAGAGAAAAGTAGCTTCGTTGACTCTCTAGTTGTCTACATTGTCCTCCAGTTGAAAAATTTTACCTCTGAGCTTTGTGTTTCGCTGTTTCCGTAGATGACAGCATGCACGTTTAGGATCCTACAATATTTAATATACTTTTATGAGAGCAAAGTTTAGCCGTTGTTCTATTGGCACGTACAACTTACTGGACAGTAAGTCTGACCATGGGCTTTTCAAGAGGACCCATTGCAAGAAACTGGTATACATATAAAAGCGGTTTCCTTGAGATTGCGAATTCGAGTGGGCGTACCTCTCTTGGATCTGGAACCACCGGTTTTCGTTTAACATGGTTGAACAGCGTTGATGCGATTGCCGTGGAAAGCGCTTATTGTCTAAGCCTTTTACCCTTGTACCCAGTGAGGGAGCATTTCATCCAACTAGGATTTCAGTGGCCACAGCTGCCTGACGTTGGGTTTCAGTATCTGAATGACTCCCTGGTTGGAATATTACTGTGTAATGAAGTTACGGATAAGTATTGAGAAACGGAACAGCGATTGTGTTGTCAGTTTCAGCTATTTGCGGCCAAGCCATTGCTCGACCGGTAAATGTTGGAGCTGGTGGATGGAAGCAGCCAACCTCGTGTGTCGGTACCTTATGCGCAAGGGAGTGTGCTATCAATAGAGGAGCAGCTGAGGCATTTGAATTACAGTGGGGTTGAAGATGTCGGTTCGAGTAACCGCGCACTTTCCGAGGAAGACAGCACTGCATTGTCGATGGAGAAAATTTCGGTGCGACTTCTAGATGCGCATTTCGAAGTGTCCGTTCCTAGGGGAAACAGCAGTGGTGTCTCATAAAATTATGAGTCCGTTCGGAACAGACTACAGAGTTTAACGGGGCGATCGCTAAGTAATCCGTCTCTGCGGGGTAGAAAGGTGGCAGTGATGGAAGTCGATCTCGCGAAGGTTTACGCCGTTCTATTGCATTCCTAACACTACAGACCCATTATTCTGCAAGGTGGTATTTGCCACATTATGCTGTTATAAACCCGAGGAAACCGGAAAAGCATCTAGTAGTCTTTGACTGTGTCGCAAAACATAGTAGGGTTCCGTGAACGACCAAGTACTGCAAGCTACGGGTACCAATTCGAACCTGATCAGTATACTGTTGTGCTTTAGGACTGAAACAGTGGACATATCAGCTGGTATTGAAGATATGTTAATGCAAGAGACGGCATCTGAAATGGATAGGGACACGAGGCGTTTTCTCTGGTAAATAAAGGACGAGATGTTTGCAAGGCAATAAAATCCCAGATGATGGCGCCTTCCTTCAGCTCAACTTCATCCACATTCTGCACCAAAGGAGCCTTGCGTTAAACCGCCATCATGTGGGAACATCAGAAGGGAGAAATATGCTGGCGATGGTTCGTAACGGCTTTTATTTTGTTGATCTCTTGTTCTCGTTACCGTCCGTATGGGAAGGCCCCCGGTTTGTATCCCAAATCAGTGAAATGTTGGGGAACTTGGGTTTCAGATTGTGTAGATGGTTTTGCAGTCACGCGGGTGTTTGTGAAGTCGTCCCGCATGCAGTAGTCGCTGAGTCAGTCGACCTGATTGCTTAATGACCTGGATTCGTTCGATGGACCCTAGGATTGTGATGAGATGGCGATGCGGACAATTGCAGTTTTCATTTGATATTAACAGAAAGAAATCCTTCTAGAATAAGCAACTTGTCTGGATTGGCAGCTTTATATAATCCCTTTGGGCTGATCTCCCACGTTGTTATGCCTGCCTACTCATTGCTACATAACCTGTGTCCAGATAACTTACGTTGGAAGTATACAATAACCAGTGAGAACGAAGAAGCGTGGGAGGCCAGGCTACTTGGAGTCAGAGCCATACGAGATTCAAGAATGCTCATATGCATCTACCGCTGCCTAGGTTTTGCAGAATTGCTACAATTGCATGCTATTTTGACGCCACACATGTCGGATATGGCGCAGTTGCTTTCATCAGGATTCGTACTGGAAGCTTAAGCCATTGCTCCTCGCTGTATTCAAAGGTTAGGGTAGCGCTGTTAAAGACTTTCTTTATCCTAAGACTAGGGTTGACAGCGGCAGCTTTGCTACCAAACAGTTGGTGAATGCTTGTGAAATATCTGAACAGAACTCAGAGAAAGTCTGGTTCTGGACAGGCTCTATAATAGTGGTGTATTGCATAAACAACACGTCCACGAAAATCAGCGCGTTGTGGCTATCCGAGTGTCAATCGTCCATGTGTTTTCAACACCAGAGAAGTAGAAACACGTTAATTCAGATTACTATCCTGCGGATCCGCTATCAAACGGCACCTACGCTTCGGTGAGCTTGCTGAGCTATTTTAGGGTACCGGAGTTCTTGCTGGACGATGCGAGTGTGAACAGATGTTGTCCCACTTTCAGAACATGCTAGATTGAAGGTTAAGCTTTCGACCGCTCAAGTATACACGCCCACAAACTAGATGCTACTGTCTGCTCAGGTTCGCGGATGTTCGGATTGGATTAAATTATTAAAGTCGGTGTTGTGTCTGACCCGATCCCAATGGTACCTAAGGACTCGCACATAAAGAACGGACGACCAGCTACACGGCATTGGATTAATCATCTTCGATGAACGTAAGAACCCAGAAGCCGAGTTCACTAGGTTGAAAATAAGGAAGTTTACGGAGCTGCATTAAAATGGTTTGAGTGGATAAATGTGGGAACAACGCCACCTAAAGGGAAAGCAAGCCTAGGTGCGAATTAACCTTTTAATGCGAGGAGGGTTAATTTGTCTAGGAAAAAGATTGGTAATAGTGTTGTATACAATTTGCAATGCGTGACTAGGTCAGATGTTCGTTCATCTAGGTTTGCCATTAAATAGTGACTATCTGCTGTTCAACCATCTATTGGCTTTGGCAGTCTTTGTAATGGAGTCTACCCTAGGTATTGCATCCTAATTAATGTATTCATCAATCTATACATTTGTGATTGATGACCATGGGGCCTTGTTTGACCAGCTTCACTCGAGCTGCAGAGGCAGCAAACTGCTGTTTTACCGCTGCATTCGCGTTGATGATTGAAGTTGGTGAGATAGGCGAAAGTGGATCCATCCCAAGTTCCATCGTCATGAGCACCGCTACACTATTAGTTATCTACACCGATACGGTCGCACATTTATGGTGTTCCTCGCCATCAGTATTTGGTACGTCCACTTCGTCCACCATGTTCATCATAAATTCGTTCGAATCGTTCAAATACAGGAAGCATCTTTTCACAGAACTGCTCCCCATGGATGGTGATCCATGTAACCTGGACTTCTTAAGCATGCCTCGTGCTCCAACTCACCTGCACGGCTATGTCGTTTTTTAATTATTCTAACATCCGTGAAAGTTCCTTCAATAACGGATACTCCGAACTATACGTTGACCCTAAGCTTACTCCTACGAGACCATTTACAAGACGTCTATAATTCTATTTGTGGCTACTGATCACATTCGCCCATCGCGGATACTCAATCGCCGACATTCACAAAATATAGGCCAAGGCAAGTTTATCATTATACCAGTATACATGAACAGGGTTTTGGAGTGGTCATACAGCTTGACGACGAATCTCCAAAACGGTTTGAGGTAGCTGCGAAAAGAGGCAACCAGTGTGTCTGTTTGTTGAGAAATTCATGCAAGAATTTAGCCCAAGGAATGATGCAGAAAACTTACATTCTCTCACGTCGTATGCGCCATCAATTCTTCGTAACTGTTTGGAGCGCGATTCATATGTTCTAAATTAACCAATACGCATTGCCACAAATATCGTTAAGGTTCTACGTAGATGCTCTTATCAGCAAGGAGGAAGTTGCTGAGTGATCATCCCGGAAGTTGCGAGAGGTTGCATGGTAAACCCAAATTAGTGTACAAAATATTGTATGACTCCAATCACATGCGCTGTCTTTTGCTAAATCTTGACAATAACACCAAGCTGAGAGGTGTCTGCCTGAAACTGATTGTACCATACAGCAACTTGGGTGTCGACGGAATTATTTTTCTCTTCGGTTTGGCTGATCCTTAAAATTTCTTCAGAACTCAACTGCATCCTCCTCTACCTTGGCTCTTTTCAAAGGTAAGCAGTTGATTTCGGTATGGCTCTCTCCCATCTCCGCACTCCAAGATTGACGGTTTCGTCTTTCTTTAGACTCATCTGGTAGAGATAGCGGAACTGAGAGCGGAATTTGGCGCATAGTGCTTGGCGGCTATTGCCTGGACCACTAAGCCATTGAGCTCCACGAGCAGTGTCGGACACAGCGTTTATAAGTAGAAATGACCAGTTGATATTGCTACTGGCTCTCAGCACATCGTTATGTACCCTACGCTAATACGGATTAAAGTAATAATGCCCTTCTACCGGAGTTATGTTCACATGAACCCAAGATGGCGGTACACGATTGAGCGAGCAGATAAGTGTTAATATGTTCACGCTTCAAGTTAAATACCACTGCGCCCCATGTTGTTCTGCATGCTTGCATTCAGCTTTTAGCTTACACTATTGTTATCTAGCGATGTAATTAACAAAGTATATGCTATATTGTTGTCCCAGAGGTTTATATTTGCTCATCATCTTGGAAAATACTTGGAACCGGTTAAGAGCTCATGGTTTCAATACAGTGAGATTCTAGTGTGCGTAGTGTAAACAGTCAGGGCACTATGTGTGTAGTGAAAGCGATACATGTAGGCTGGGAGTATCTTATTCTTGAACGTGTCAGGAAACTATTGAATTATGATTCTACTCGACTTGCCAGTATGTAGTTGTGGGCGGTGATTTTATTCAGTGGCGAGTCAAATCCGCCACGTCGCAGTGTTCTTAAACGGACATTTGTACATTTTTATAAAGAGAACGTTTTCCTGGCGAAAACCCACCACATCCTGGAACACTGTCAGAAATCTGTTCGTACACTGATGTACAACTGGCTGAGCATCATGCCGAATGATTTCACACTCGGTTGTTTACAGTCAAATGACTTCCAGTTTCCTCTGTTAGTTGGTCAGGTATCTTGGTCAGGGCCGCCATAACCGCTGAGGGCAGTCGTGGATGGGAGATTCACGAAGATGCACCTTTGTGAGCGTCCAGGTGAACAAAACATCAGTTTCTTGTGTCTAGATTTGTCAGGTCAGCTATTCTTTACAACAGTGTGAAGGCATCGTGTCCGGCTATCATTACTGGACAACGGTCGTGGTAGTGAGTGCAGCTGTATCCATTTGTTGTACAGCCATGTTCTTTGTAGGTCCTTGTGGGTTATTATGCCCTGTCCAGGGCGAAACATTTTCTCGGTCCAATCCCAGATCCCCAAAATTTCCGGACCACGGAGAAAAGGGAATGTGAGGGACAACCAAGGCCCCAAAGAACAGGCGTGGAAACAAACATTGTTAAAGTCCTACGTTATAACGTTAACAATGGAGACAAAATGAGGTACAATGTGTAATAATGATTGTGCTGAAAGTGTCGTTTGAACGTTCTATGAAACTCAATGGCCGTATAGGTAGATTGCTGCCATCTAAATGGAGTACAAAGCGTCCCGCTATTATGCAAACCACGCAGTATCAATTTACTCTGCTACAAATACTGCGTGGGAAGACAGAAAGCAGAATTCAGAGACCAGCGGCGTTCGAATGGTGGATGAACAGCTGTTAACCAGCCTACTTCGATAGAGAGCGCAGAATAAGTAGTTAAAGATATAAATGGCTTGCGACGAAAGAGAGTCAAAGGCCAATTGGTGGTAAAGCAGCGGAAAGATTGGATTTAAGCACGGAGTAAAATGTTCGGGGGATCGAGAGAGAAATACAGCACGAGGGTACTAAGAGAATAGTGCTATGGCCGACTGAGATGGGAGAAGCCTGTGAGAGAGCTAACCTCCTAACTTAGTAAGTGTTGAAACCCTTGCTACAAATACGGAAACAGAACACCTACAAAGGATTGGTTAAGAAGCGGATGTACTGACTAGGTGAGAATGATTAATCAGTAGAAGTGAAGTAATAGAGATCAGTCAAAGGAAAGCGAACTTGCGGAACAAATGTATACGCAGTGTCGCGCAGAGAAATGCGTTATTCTACGGTGCTAAGAAAATGGTACTAGGATATGCTGATCCAGGAAAAGCCAGTGCGTCTGTTGGATTCATGCATGAGTAATTGTCGCAAACCTAGCAGCGAGTAAATGATGACTGAACAACTATAAATGAGAAGCTAACGGACGTCTGTGTGCTGACCAGATGAGAGGAGTGATGAATTAAAAAGCTAAGAAAGGTTGCTTGAGAGAAGGGCAGCGAATATGCGAAATGCAAGCGTACGTTAAGGTTGCTGAGGATATCAGAACATGAGGCCTACCCGCAACAGCTAGGGTGCTATCATAATAGTACCAAACTGGATAGAGCCAGGGAATGCTAGCCCGAGATCTGGAGGATTACAGGTAAAAAAGTCTAAGACATTACAGCGAGTAAGGGATGAACGAACATCAGCGGCTTGCGCTGAAAACATGGATATGGTTGCACGACAAAAGAAAGCTAAGAGAGGTTTCATGATGAAAGGACAGCGAACGGGAGAAGCGCAAGCATACAATGTGATTGTTAAATAGTTCAGAGCATAAGTGGCTAAGACGCATCGACCCGCAGATAATCGAATCATGCTGGGGTGCAAATGAAATATAACTAAGGAAGCCTGAGCCAGGAGAAGCCAGTGAGAGAGCTGAACTACAAGTAATTAGGTGTCGCAGGCGACTAAGTGACAGCTGAGCGTCTAGCAAGGAGCAGCTATGCACTGACCGGATGAGATAAGAAAGGTCGCCAGAAGAGAGCTAAAAAGGTTGAATGAAGAAAGGACAGCAGACAGGAAGAATGCATGCATACATTAAGTTTACTGGGGGAGTCACATCATATAAAGCTAAAGCACTGCGGCGCGTAGATACACAATTCATGCTAGGGTGCTGGGATAATACTACTTTGGATAGAGCCAGGGAAAGCTAGTCCGACAGCTGGTCGCTTGCAGATAGGAAAGTCGAAGACGTTACAACGAGTAAGAGATATGAGGACGTCTAGGATAGAGAGGCTAAGGCGCGGCTGTGCGCTGACTTGATGAGTTAGAACGGTTGCTAGGAAAAAGCTAAAAAGATTACATGAAGGAAGAAGATTAAACAGGGAGAATGCAAGCATGCGTAATGTTTACTGAGGACGTCGCAGCAAATGAGTCAGAGGCGCGCAGATACTAAATCCTGTTAGGGTGTTAAGATATTGGTGCTAAGGTAGGCTGAGCCGGAAAATGCCAGTGAAAGATCTGGACTCCTACATGAGCAGGTGTCACAGACGTTGCAGCGAGCAACGGATAAATGAACGTTTAGAAGGGAGAGGCTTAGGAGCAGCTGTGCGCAGACTACCTGAGTTATGTTTGCCCAACAGAAGACAGCTAAGAAAGGTTTCTTGAATAAAGGACAGCGAACGGATAAAGCGCAAGCATACGATATGGTTGTTAGATAGTTCAGAGCAAAAAAGGCTAGGACGCGACGACGCGCATATAATGAAATCATGCTGTGGTGCTAATGGAATAAAATAGGGAAGTCTGAGCAAGGCGAAGCCAGTGAGAGGGCTGAACTACAGTTAATTAGCTGTCATCGTCGAATAAGTGACGGCTAAGCATCAAGCAAGGAGCGAGTAATGAATAAATGGTCTAGAAAAGAGTGGCTAAGAAACAGCTTTGTACTGACAACATGGTTTATATTTGCTCTGCAGAAGAGAGCTAAAATAGGTTTGATGACGGAAAGACAGCCACTGCTGTCTGCTCTAGAGTCATATGGAATTGGAAATCCGCTACTTAACTGGTTCGACTCATACCTAAACGGTCGAACTCAGGTCGTTAAAATCGGTCAGCAACATTCTACACCGAAGCCAATAACCAGCGGTGTCTTCCAAGGAAGTGTACTCGGACCACTACTTTTCTTAATCTATGTAAACAATATATGTGACCCGATCAAACATGGACATCCATTTCTGTTTGCAGATGATGTCAAACTGGTCTACTCATTTCATCCAGACCAACTACATATGTGTTTGGGAAACATCTGTGAAGACCTATCCGCACTAGATATAGCTAGTGAGCGTTTATTAATGAAGTTCTCCGCAGTGAATTCCCAAGTACTTGGGTACAGATGCCGCATCCCAGAAGGCTCCATTATACTTGCCGGAAACGTGATCCCAACGTCTGATTCAGTTCGGGACTTAGGAATTAGGTACTCCAACTCTTTCAATTTCTCCGAACATGTTCTTTACCAGGTTGCGAAAGCAAGGCAGCTATGCGGATATATCACCAGAACTTTCTCCTTACCTGAAGTACGACTTGAATCATTCAAGACAATCGTACGACCGACTCTGGAATATTGTACTATCCTTCAGAGCCAATTGAGAAAGAAAGACAGAACGGCTCTGGAAAATGTCCAACGATCATTTACCAAACTGCTCATGGGACGCTGCTCAAACCTGACTTATTATGATCGCTGTCGAAAATTCCAGCTGGATCCACTTTGTCTGAGACGCTTAAAGAACAACCTCGTTCTCTTCTCCAACATTATAAACCAACGAATTTACGCAGACAACACTGCACTTGAACTACGGAAGACTGCACTCTACCCCACACGTAATGGCGGCTACTTGATACGTACAAACCTTTCAACTCATAAAATTTGGTCGAATTACTTCTTAGTGAGATACACTTATTTGTGGAAAAACTACCCCTACAGATACGCATGTGTACAAGCCATGTCACCTTTCGAAATCTCCTTCAGACCTTCTTCACTATACCAAAAGCTCTGAAGATATTTCACAACAAACACTAGAAACATTGACAGAAGTTGGTATAAAAACATTTGATAATAGCTTACAGCTAGCTTACCCACTACATGTCATTACATACCATACCAAATCCTGTGTCTTTGCAGCCTAATAGTCCCTTCGTTTATTATCTGCTCCTGACGATACAAACATCCGTAAATTTTACATATGAGTTTCCGGGGTCTTGGACTCAAGGAAAAGTAATCATAATCCGAAATGCTATCAGTAAACTTTTATTTAATGTTATGAAACGTGTTCACTATACAAATGATCGCTCCCACTTATGGGGCCGTGTACCGTCCGTCGGTAAATATACAAATTTATTTTTTATTTTATTTATTTGTATATATTTATATAAATGGGATCACTTGCACCCGTGTAAGCCCGATGTACTAGGAGCAAGCCTGGTTTTGTCGAAATCAGTACTCCATTGAACGCATCATTTTCCCAGACATCAAAGGCCTTCGATTCCTTTGATCGCTGTATGCCTTTGGACAGCCTAACGGAGAAAATGGCACCCACAGTATGTAAAGATGATACGTGCCTTTTATGCACACCGAGAGCTTAGTACCCACAACAAAGGACAATCTCTTGCTAGACTTAAGAAACTTCGGAGCAACCGCACCGATCTACCCATTACCTCTCTCATACTTCCTGACAAAAGGATAATTACTGATGCAGTCCATCTATGCGATTACGTTAACAATCACTTCTGTGGCTCCTTCACCGCCACAGATTTGATAGTACCAGATAGCATACCTAAGTTCACTGACGATCTGCTGCACAATATCGACTTTAGTCTGTGCGAAATCACGCGAACACTTCGTTCGCTGAAGATGTCACATTAACCTGGTTCAGACGGTGGCTCCTCTACACTGCTGAAAGTTGGGGACCGAACATCCCAGTCCCCGTTCTTAATGTTTTCACCTTGTTTATGAAGAGCGGCTTCTATGCAAACATTTGGAAGCACGTGACAGTTATTCCATGACATAAAAGAGGTAATAGTCAAAAGGTTGACAACTACCATCCTATCAGCCATACACCTATCGCCTCTAGGGTTATGGAGAATATTTAAGAAGGAAATGCGTGCATTCCTACTGCATCGTAACCTCATTAACAGGTCACAGCACCGGTTTCTACCATCAAATTCCTGCCAAACTCCCCAATTTAAATTTCTGAACAAGGTAACCCACACCCTAGACATGAGGAAAGCACTGGTCATTGTCTTCTTTGACATGAAAAAGACATTTGACCTAGTCCCACACAAGGGACCATACACGTTTTCAGCCTACCTCAGCCAACCAACACAGTCAATGCAACTGGGTAACATCACTTCCAAGAGATCTTCTGTAACCAGCGGAGTGTTCCAAGGAAGCGTACTTGGTCCCTTGCTGTTTCTGCTCTACATACATGGCAATTTCTAGTTTTCAGTCAAGGCGCACCATACCTGACGATGTGAAAATGACGATGTGTGACGATGTGGGTGACGATGTGAAAGTGGTGTTTTCATCCGATGGAACGACAGTGATCCAGGATGTGGTGGGTTTTCGCTGGCAAGCGTTCTCCCTATAAAAGCCACAGAAGTCCGTTTATCAACACTGTGACCTGGTGGATGTGACTCGCCACTAAACAAAGTCACTGCACACTGTTACACACTGGAATATCGACTAGGCATTTTTCAATATTCTACTTACACGTGCAACAAAGTTACCCTGACTTTATATACAGTCGCCACTCTATCTACTGTGCTATTTTTATTTAATCTAAGGACATTTGAAACCATTTTATTGGTACTCCACTGATGACTTTGCTCCTCATGAGTGCTTCGACTGTTTCTGCAAATTGTACAACGTTGGCCACAACAATTACGTGCGTTGTAACCTATCTGCTAG
>OX104062.1:53536995-53787151 GCA_944474145.2 Dicrocoelium dendriticum
AGAAAGAACGATAGCGGAGAAGATCGAGCGAAGAGTTGTCGAGACATGGATCCGTAGGTCATTATCAAGCGATGAAATGCGTGGGATGATCAGGCACGCGTCATTAATAAAAGAAACGCAACGAACGAAAAGAGTGTTAGCACCCAAGTGGGATTGCGATAGGAGGGCAAAAACGTTGAACGCAAGCAGCCGATAAAATTTGCGGAAGGATGTGCGTAAACAAATATCACCAACAGCGTTAGCTGCAGGAAACAAATCGGCCATTGCGAACGTTTTTCCATAAAACATATGTATAGTAAGTGTCCACCTAAAAAACCTGTTGAGCTCAAGCTTTAAGTTCGTATAAAACAATTGTTTCATTTATTTGACCCCACAAGCATGATTCTCAAAATTGTTCTATTGCGTGGACCACTGTGTTCGCCTTCACAACTTTGCAGCAATTGAAGCAATCGAATTCACGGTAGTTCAAATGACTTTATGCATTACTCGAACAAATTTCCCATCCAAAATACGGTACTCAAGCAGTAACATTCGAGCAAGCACTCGCACCTCGAAGGCATATGAAACATTTTCCTCAGTAAAATATGCCGAACTATTTTCATTTACATAAAATACCATTATATTATTTTGTTGAATAAAAGTCAGTATTCATCTGTAGCTTGTTTCAATATGCCCAACTTCCTTATGGTGACAAATGTGACGCTGCTTTTTGCTCCTGGTGATCTCAAAACGCCATGCCTCAATAGTAAAATTTTGAGGGTGAATTCTGTATACCTCTTTCTAAAATCTCCTTGATTACTCTATACCTACATATGGTTAGACTTTCTGGTTGGTATAAGGTGATGTCTGAAAGTAAACTGCTCTTTCCATACTGATTCACACAACATGAGTTTTGTGCTGTCATAACCTCTCCGTGCCAAGTGTCTCCAGATCTAATGAATGTTGGCATAATATATATTATTGGCTCCAGAAACCGACATCGTCTTCCCCAGTTGAGCGTAAACTGTATGACAGTAGAAGATGAGCTTTGCCATTCTACAATCAGCTCATCATGTCGGTATTGCACATTTTCCAGTGTCCTAATGGTCCAAGTCACCGGAAACAAGGGGTTATCGGTTCTGTTTCTGATGCAGTTGAGTGATGAGCAATATTGACGAATCCCAGTAGAACAACCCGACAGCCTAGTGCAATCCGGATGTGTGGGGACTTTTCGCTGCAGGCTGTCTGCGATAAATCATGTAAGAATTACAACCTACTCTTTAAGTCATGCCATCCGATGGTCAAGCTGAGTAATATATCAGTATATTCCGACGGTACATGACTCGAGTGTGAAAGTAGCTATCTTGGCCGGCGGCTAGAAGGCTATGTGGTAGCAAATGCAATCAGAATTGAAGTTTGCGGTGCATAAGTACTCACCAGTTCCATTTACTGAGTCAGGTTGCACTTCAACAAGAATCTACAAAGGGAGGTAGCATTGCTTAATTTCGGTCTGCATGCAAGCAATCCCCAACATGCGATAACACGCACGCTTGAGATTACGAACTTCAGTGATGTTTCAAGGTGCATACCTAAACATGATGATTGAACAATACCTGTTAATCACATAGTACCATTCGGAAGTATGCGCTGTGGAAATACCCCGCAGTTGACTGTAATTGCGATGGTTATCATAGAATTGTTCCTCTTAGCAAAAAGAGAAGTTCAAAATATAGTTTTCTGTCTGGCAAACTAAAAGTGGACCAGTCAACATCACTTTCATTCTTACTAAAATTATATATCTGCAACACAACGAAGCACCTCCGTTACTTATTACGTTTGTCAGCAGCTTGATGCATTGTTTGAGACCAACACTTTCAGTGAGTAAATAATTTTCAACAAATAACTGGTCCACATTCTAACCCATGTAACTGTTTTTATGCGGATAAGTTAATTTTCAACCGATGTGAAACAATTCTCCGAAACGCAAGATGAAATTTAGCAGACAAGATAGTAGTGATGGTCCGTTGTGCGTGCTTTCTCTTCATGTGTATTCAGTTACTCCGAGAATAATAGCAATCAATTTGTTAACTTATAAGCTGGAAGAGGCAGCTTATTACCCGTCTCATCTGGTCAGTAGTGTTTCCCATCATAATCTTTCGGGAAGTGTGGAAGGATTTAACTGCAACCCAATACTGGTAATATCAGTGTGGAAGCGTGATTGGTCCCAACATTCCTCGACAAGACGCTTAATTTGCCCACATTTGCAATGTGGCGGTGATGTGGATCTCACCGTGATAGTGATCACGCTAACTCGCTGGTTACTTTGGCCCTGTTCTAATTTCATTAAGCATGAGCATAGTAAAGGGTTCCACATTAGACTATTTGCTTGTCTGTGTACTTCAATTTGTCTTTTGTGTTGCGACTTGTCCTCTCGGTTTCACTAATGTCAGGTCTGGACAATGCTTCAATGGTTATATTGTTTTGATTTGGTTTTACGACGGACACTAAATTGCCACGACGAAGGAGTCAAACGGGGTTTCATTATGTTGTTGGTCAGTCGATACTCCAAACTGTTGAGACACAACTATTTGAACTACTTTATCATACATAGCGGTATGCATAATCCGCCGTTTGCTGTGGGCTCGGTTGAGGTTGATTGACAGACAAACGATCCCGACTATTATTCTCAAATAATGGATCCGGTTTTGTTGACTGTAGGAATGGTGAGTCGTACGGCGTCAATGGGCAAGTGGTCATGTTCACACTGCATGATTTCAAAACTGAACCGCAGAACTCCACGCTGAGGACGCTGGTTTGCAGTTCATCGATTTACAACTACGCCGTATCATGTGCTCCGACTCCCTTTTGTTGGACTTCCCTGAACGTTTAGATGGTTCCTTCATTCTAAATATCCATGTATTGATTAGTTGGGCAAACTGGAAAATGCCTCTCTGATACTGTGCATCCAAGTGATTACGAGACAGAAACGCGATGTTGTGACGAGCTCGAGTTTGTTATGCATTGCTGTCAGAACGTGTGTATCGTGCATTGGAGTCGGCTTTCAGTCAGTCAGAGTCAGCAAAGTTAGTAATTTGCAAAGGTTTGCTTGATGAACCACACTCTGTCGTGGTTGATTTATCAAATTTTTTCTTCCATTACCCATGACTTAGTGACATGGATTGCCGGCATCCGTACATCATTTGGTCGGTTCCTTGTAGAATCGGCGGATGTGCACTACTGATGTGTTTCCCTTCTTATATGATCAAGCGGTCAGGCAGGGTGTCGTACCAGTAGCTGTCGATGTCGAGAATGCTGAAATTCAAAGTGAAAACCCATACTCGTATCTGTTGTCATAGCTTGCCTGTGCTAAATAACTGAACCATGGTCTAACATGCATTATGTTCATTGCCGAACATGATCTCTGTTATGGCTGCAAGTGCTTTATCTGGTGGCGAAATGCCCAGACTTACGACAACATAACCTTTGTCTCTGATTGCAGGTGGCTCCTATTCCTTCCTTGTTTGTGTGTGGGGGGAATATTTTTCCATGATGCGGTTGTACTAAGCGTTTCATTCTAGCTTTGGATTAAATGTGGCCCAGCTGGTGTGTTGGCAATCTCTGGTGTAAATGCATCAAAAATTTATCAAATACAAGTGAATTGCAAACGGCCAACTCTCAGCTCGCCAAGGAAATTTTAATATTAGTATTTTACCTTCTTGCTCCAATTACACAGATCCGCCGACCGTCTGTTTGTAGCTGAACCACTAATATAGTGTCACCTGCCGAAGAACAGTTTTGATTCAAACACGCAGATACGTTTGGAAAATCTCCGTGTGCATAACCGGGTTGATTAGCCATTTTTCTTATACTTCAGAGCTTCGCTGATCTGCAATTCCGACCGACGGACGAATACCAAAACCAATTCCACCCACTTTAGAGTTGCAACGAAGTGTAGTACCCAAGCTCCCCTAGAGGATTGGAGACATGATGGGGAGATGAAAGGTGTGGGTTTTCGGTTCTGTTATATCCCACACGTTGTGTAGGAGGTGGTATAGCTGAGGTTTGCATTAATCCATGAGCATGGCGTATATATGTATAAGTCAACATGGAGCCACTAAGTCTTATACAAGGTATAGAATAAGCGAGTAAGCAATCAGTCAGAAGTTGTCCCAACTTGCGATCCAAATATAGCGAAAAATGGAGAAAGTAAGTGCCCTCCAGTGGTAGTGGTAGCACATTTCACTAATTATTATCATGGGTACTGCTCAGCACTTACTTATGGAAGACGATATCCTGCGTTCTTGAACTCCAGCAGAATAACCGAACATGTGCTATGGAAGCATTGTAATGCGTTAAAGTCAAGCTACTTTTTTGATTAACTGAGTGAATAAAAGGTAGTCGAAACGGACATACAGTTCGAGCTTTCAAATAAGACATTGACTTCCGCGCTGAACCAATCCTACCTGGCCGCCAGAGTCTACATTCAGGCCATAACCTTCCCGTTCATCACCAATCGCTTAAAAATCAAATTACAGGCCCAGTCCGAAATTTTGCCTTATAACAGGTTACTTGCACCGGTGGTGCGAGCTAACCCGGACACGGCCGGATTTCTGTCAAAACAAACAGCGGAACAATGTTCTGCTCATTACAGCGTGGTATTGCAAAGAATGTCCACAAATCTATCCTAGTACCACTAATATATAGCGGACACGCTATAAAAAAGAACAATGTCTTCAAAATAGTGTATGTTGCATCAAAGCGTTGCCCAAAAGCACACAGAATGCGTCTACTGGTCACATCAGAAGCGATTGAGATCACGTAACTCAAACCGGAACTGCATAAACAGCTTGAACTTGTGCAAACTTTAATCCTACCAAGGTCCTAGCGCAGTTAGCTGCTTCAGGCATCGTGGTCAGGGGTAGTGAGTTCAAAGGCACATCGACTGCCACCGTTCATAAGTTGGCCGCATTCAGAACAGATCACCGCAAAGCTAGTAAAATCTACCATAAAATGATTAGGAAACTCATACTTGTAAATGCCTGGGGGACGTATCGAAAAGAAATTTCTCAGTAGGTTTCCTTTGGACCTATAAATGCGTGCAGTTATACAGCTTCAGCAAATGTACTGGCTGTTACATTCAAAGATGCTGTAATTTTGACATCCAGGTAAATCTGCACTTTTTTCTCTTACATCTGGAGAGGCATTTTAGTTATTCTTCGATTAAAAACAGAATCACCATGTCTTAGTTAGGGAACACACTTGTAAAAAACAATTGTAAATGACTTACTCATGTTGCAGATTTTAGTGAGGTAAGTACACTGTCCACAGGGTACCAGAAAGGGATTTGTGATTGGTATATCGAATATGAGTGTACATGATTCGATTGTAATCTAAATCCAAATCTACTGGGACATAATCGCATTCACAAAGACTCCGCAGTTTTAGGTTGCAATCCGGATGCAATTAACGCAGATGAAATTTTAAGGGTTGAACGAGCACCTGGTGGTCCCTATAAAAGAAGTTACAATTGAGCAGTTAGTTCTTAGATGGCCATAATAGATGATACATTTTATTTTATTATAGTCGCTCGAACAGTTTTCGTTACATTCTGAGGGTTTCCGATGATATCATATCTGTATTTGTGCTTTGTTAACCACAAGCCATTGCGTATAATCGCTAATTTACCACATGTTTGCAAATGGATAATGTTTCACGTAGGTTTTGCACGTGTATGATTTCCGGAAGAAGTTTATAAAACCCTGTGTTACTCCAAACTTGAAGAATGATTTTGCTATGTAATGTTATATTTCAATATAGTACCTTATTTCAAATGTAAATTGCAATTAGAATACCGTGCAATGTACTACAAGAGGAAGAATGGCGATTGCTATCTCTCGATATAGTTTGATTCGCTTCTGTCGTACAGCGGCACTTTGGTGAATTTCTAGTTGCACTGTAAAGTATAATCAGTCAACATGAGCATACAGTGGACATTGTTATCGCAAAATTTAAGCTTGGAAACATGGGCCCGCAATTATTCAAGTAATATTAAGTAAAATGCATTCGAGTAGAAGGCAAACGGGATGAACAGATCAGATTACAAATACCTGAGATATATTTTCCTTGCTTTTTCTAGTGCGTTGCAGTTGAGCTACTAAGATCATTGCCAATTATTTCAATAATTTACCGTGCTGCACAAAAGCACCAGCATAACCTTGTAATAAATGCTCTGACAGACGGGAAGTTCTTGGTCAAATCTGCAATACCAACAAAGCTACATTATCTATTTAACTAAATTTGTGGTACTCTAAACATAAACACACCACAAATAAATACAGTCAATTTTGAGAAATAAAACGATTCCGTGTCAAATATTGTTTGTCTTCTATGTAGACGTGTACCTTCCCATGACAGATTGTGGCATGGCTGCTCTTTTGTCGTAGAGAATCTACTAAACTGGGAAAACCTTCAAAATTTTGCCTCACGTCAACACCAGGCTTGCTTCATCGAGAAACGTTTGAACGTGTCAAGAACCCGGCCACCAGTGGGAAACGAATTTATTAATCACTCCACGGTATCTCAATCCAGCCAAGTCGCCCATCAGTGTTATAATAAGCTGAGAAAGTCTATTCCACTTAGTAAAATTTGCTATACAACTGCTCCACCTCCAACTCTGAAGCCCTCACCGGATTGTATGCCAACGCACCTGATCTTCTCAGTATGCCAACCGAGTTTCGTACTCGTCAGGTTTCAACGCCTCGCAACTTCATCAAGGTGACTGAAACATGATCGAATACTGATATTGAAGATGCTGAGATTGGCCTAGCCGGCATGATCCTCCTACATAAACATGAACACATCAGATGAGGATGGGTAGTCCTTTATTACCGATCGGCCCAGCAGATCGGTAAAACTGACGATCCGGAAACGCGGGTTAACGATTCCCGTTGGTGCCATTCGCACTGAAATGTAAAGATGTGCGGTTACTAACGACAGTTTACCGCCCACTACTGTCCATCCTGAAAATGGATCACCGCCTCACTTTTGCTGTGAAGCGGGTCTTGACACCGATTTGCAGATAAGTCCCCCTGGTACAGGAATTCAATCTGTACATAATTGATGTCCCAATTTCGCTAAGAGAACAATTCAAAGCTTACCTATAAATAGTAGTCGCCGACGTACCATTAAATAAATATGTTTTCGCATGCATGTGATTCAGAACGCGTGCTTAACAATTTGTTACATACCTCCTGTCTGCTAACCAGGGAAAAGAAACAATACACCTATCACAGCTACATCGATTGGCCTCAGCAATCATACGATTCGGCTGTTCCGCTGCATCAGTTAAGCGGAGCACATCAGCAAACACATCGCCACCCATTACTGCTCAATATCTGACCTCATTAAACGAATTAACTTCGTCCTCTTAGCTGAGCAGTTGTCCGAGGTCACCCGGTAAGAATCGCTCATCCTTTTCACGGGGATGGTGGGGAAAATGTCGGAAGCCAATGTCACTCAATGCAATCAAAATCCATCCTGTGCAGCCGAACCCGAAAAAGCCTAGTCATCAGCGATACAGCCTGACGCGCCTATGGTCTTGTCCTAGCGTGCAGAACTAAAGTGCCTACATCACTCAACTAAACTAATACGTGAAAGTGGTCTGCGAAGCAAACACAGAAAAGGATCGGTACCGCGACCTCGTTTCTTCCCAACCCTAATTAACGATATTGTCATAGTGCTGCAGCCGAAATGCTAGTCTTCGCAGATGATCTAAAGATCCAATATAAAAACATGGAATTTGGTGATCCTGGGGCACTGTAGAAATCCCTCGAAAGGATCTACACAGAATTATTCGTCATCTAGTTCGAATTCGACTTGACGAAATGCAGTGTTGAGTATACACCATCAGCGTACCTATGGACATCGACTTTGGGACTAGTGTTTGTAACGTGCTTCGGAGGAAATCGACCTCGAGTTGACTGTGCAGGATGACATTTACTGCTCGAAACTGGCTGAAAAGACATCGAAAAGAGCCTGTCAGCACGTCGAACTCATACGCATGGCTTCCCGAAAGTTCGAGCTACGTATCACTTCGCAACTTTTGTATTTTTTAAATGAGGCATTATGTGGGGTATGCGATCGAAGGCTGGCGTATCTGGAGCCAACGCTGGAATTTTGTGCTCCAACGCCCGCGAAGCAGAGCGACCGAATTCGGTAGGGATTTATTTCACCTTCCATAAGAACGCAGACTACAAGACCTGGAATTGCACACCGGTGAATAGAGACGTCAGCGAAAAGACCTCATCATGGTTAACATAATACTGACGAACCGAGATCACGTATGACGCGACCTGTTGCAACTAAGTCACAATACTAATATGAGAGGCATTCAGCTCAAACTTACTAAGGACTACAGTCGATTTGCTACTTGACAATTATTTTTCGCCCCCCGGTATCTGGAAAAGTTAGCAATGGTTTATCATGACTTAAAAACCAAGTGCTTTACTAATCCCGTAATATGATTGAGGTGGAATCTACAAGATCAACTTGTACGTGACTCATCTAGTGGGCATCTACTGAGATAACTGCGTTGCTAAATAACCTTGGTGGAACACAATTCCAATACAAGCATGCAGGAATACTCGTGATTAGGGATCGTTGACGTTAAGCGTGATAAAAGTAAAATGTAGTAGCTTACGTTTGAGCGATCTTCTTGGGTTCATGTGACAAAAATCCGGGAGAGCTGAATTAATTATGCAATCCACTGTAGCGCAGCTTAGATAATGATGTGCTGGGAGCTAAGAGCAACACCCAATGGTCATGTTTGAAAATAACCAACGTAGGGAAGGATACAATTGATTTTGAGAGGCAATTCCAAGGTTTGCAACTTCGAAGAGAAAAGTAGCTTCGTTGACTCTCTAGTTGTCTATATTGTCCTCCAGTTGCAAACATTTACCTCTGAGCATTGTGTTTAGCTGTTTCAGTAGATGACAGCATGCACGTTTGGGATCCTACAATATTTATACTGTTATGAGAACAAGGTTTAGCCGTTATTCTATTGGCGCGTACAACTTACTGGACAGTGGGTCTGACCATGGTCTTTTTCAAGAGGACCCATTGCAAGAAACTGGTGTAGATATAAAAACTGTTTCCTTGAGATTGCCAATTTGAGTGAACGTAACTCTCTTGAATCTGGAGCCACCGGTTTTCGTTTAACATGGTTGAGCGGCGTTGATGTGATTGCCGTGGAAAACGCTTATTTTCTAAGCCTATTACCCTTGTACCCAGTGACGGAGCATTTCATCCAACTAGGATTTCAGTGGCCACAGCTGCCTGACGTTGGGTTTCAGTATCTGAATGACTACCTGGTTGGAATATTACTGTGTAATGAAGTTACGGATAAATATTGAGAAACGGAGCAGTCATTGTGTGGTCAATTCAGCTATTTGCGGCGAAGCCATTGATCTGACCGTAAATGTTGGAGCTGGTGCATAGAAGCAGCCAACCTCGTGCGCCGGTACCTTATGCGCAAGGGAGTGTGCTATCAATAGAGGAGCAGTTGAGGCCTTTATATTACAGTGGGGTTGAAGATGTCGGTTTGAGTAACCGCACACTTTCCGAGGAAGACAGCACTGCATTGTCGATGGAGAAAATTTCGGTGCGACTTCTAGATGCGCATTTCGAGGTGTCCGTTCCTAGGCAAAACACCCGTGGTGTCTCATAAAATTATGAGTCCGTTCAGCACAGACTACAGTGTTTAACGATGCGATCGCTAAGTAATCCGTCTCTGCGAGGTCGATACGTGGCAGTGATGAAAGTCAATCTCGCGAATGTTTACGCCGTTCTAGTGCCTACCTTACAATTACAGACCCATTATTCTGCAAGGCGGTATTTGCCACATTATGCTATTATAACCTCGAAGAAACCGGAGAAGCATCTAGTGGTCTTTGGCTGTGTCGCAAAACATAGTAGGGTTCCGTGAACCACCAAGTACTGCAAGGACCGGATACCAACTCGGACCTGATCAGTATACTGTTGTGCTTTAGGACTGAAACAGTGGACATAACAACTGGTATGGAAGATATGTTAATGCAAGCGACAGCATCTGAAATGGATAGGGACGCGAGGCGTTTTCTCTGGTAAATAAAGGACGAGATATTTGCAAGGCAATAAAATCCCAGATGATGGCGCCTTCCTTCAGCTCAACTTCATCCACATTCTGCACCCAAGGAGCCTTGCGTTAAACCGCCATCATGTGGGAAAATCAGAAGGGAGAAATATGCTGGTGATGGTTCGTAACGGACGTTACGTTGTTGATCTCTTGTTCTCGTTACTGACCCTATGGGAAGGCCCCCGGTTTGTATCCCAAATCAGTGAAATGTTGGAGAACTTGGGTTACAGACTGTGTAGATGGTTTTGCATTCACGCGGGTGTTTGTGAAGCCGTCCCGCATGCAGTAGTCGCTGAGTCAGTCGACCTGACTGCTTAGTGACCTTGATTTGTTCGATGGACCCTAGGATTGTGATGAGATGGCGATGCGGACAATTGCATATTTCATTTGATATTACCAGAAAGAAATCCTTCTAGAATAAGCAACTTGTCTGGATTGGCAGCTTTGTATAATCCCTTTGGGCTGATCTCCCACGTTGTTATGCCTTCCTACTCATGGCTACATAACCTGTGTCCAGATAACTTACGTTGGAAGTATACAATAACTAGTGAGAACGAAGAAGAGTGGGAGGCCAGGCTACTTGGAGTCAGAGCCATACGAGTTTCAATAATGCTCATGTGCATCTACCGCTGCCTAGGTTTTGCAGAATTGCTACAAATGCATGCTATTTGTTGCCACACATATCGGGTATGGCGCAGTTGCTTTCATCAGGATTTGTACTAGAAGCTTAAGCCATTGCTCCTCGCTGTATTCAAAGGTTAGGGTAGCGCTGTTGAAGACTTTCTTTATCCTAAGACTAGGGTTGACAGCGGCAGCCTTGCTACCAAACAGTTGATGAATGCTTGTGAAATAGCTTAACGGAACTCTGAGAAAGTCTGGTTCTGGACAGACTCCATAATGGTGGTGTATTGCATAAACAACACGTCCACGAAAATCAGCGCGCTGTGACTAACCGAGTGTCCACCGTCCACGTGTTTTCAACACCAGAGAAGTAGAAACACGTTAATTCAGATTGCTATCCTGCGGATCCGCTATCAAACAGCACCTACGCTTCGGTGAGCTTGATGAGCTGTTTTAGGGTACCGGAGTTCTTGCTGGACGATGCAAGTGTGAACAGATTTTCCCCACTTTCAGAACCTGAAAGATTGGAGGTTAAGCATTCGACCGCTCAAGTATACACGCCCACAAACTAGATGCTACTGTCTGTTCAGGTTCGCGGATGTTCGGATTGGATTAAATTACTAAAGTCGGTGTTGTAGCTGACCCGATCCCAATGGTACCTAAGGACTCGCACATAAAGAACGGACGACCAGCTACACGGTATTGGATTATTCACCTTCGATAAACGTAAGAACCCAGAGGCCGAGTTCACTAGGATGAAAATAAGGAAGTTTACGGAGCTGAATTAAAAAGGTTTAAGTGGATAAATGTGGGAACAATGCCACCTAGAGTGAAAGCAAGCCTAGGTGCGAATTTACCCCCTAATGCGAGGAAGGTTATTTTGTCTGGGAAAAAGATTGGTAATAGTGTTGTATCCACTTTTCCATGCGTGACAAGGTCAGATGTTCGTTCATCTTGGTTTGCCATTAAGTAGTGATTATCTGCTGTTCAACTATCTATTGGCTTTGGCAGTCTTTGCAATGGAGCCGACCCTAGGTATGGCATCCTAATTAATGTATTCAGCGATCTATACATTTGTGATTGATGTCCATGGGGCCTTGTTTGACCAGCTTCACTCGAGCTGCAGAGGTAGCAGGCTGCGGTTTTACCACTGCATTCGCGTTAATGATTGAAGTTGGTGAGATAGGCGAAAGTGGATCCATCCCAAGTTCCATCGTCATGAGCACCGCCACACTATTAGTTATCTACACCGATACGGTCGCACATTTATGGTGTTCCTCGCCATCAGGATTTGGTCGTCCACTTCGTCCACCGTGTCCTTCATAAATTCGTTCGAGTCGTTCAACTTCAGGAAGCATCTTTTCACAGAACTGCTCCCCATGGATCGTGATTCATGTAACCTGGACATCTTAAGCACGCCTCGTGCTCAAACTCACCTGCACGGCTATGTCGTTTTTTAATTGTTCTAACATCCGTGAAAGTACGTTAAATAACGGACACTCGACACTGTACGTTGATCCCAAGCTTACTCCTACAAGACCATTTACAAGGCATCTATATCTCTATTTGTGGCCACCGATCACATTCGCCCATCGCGGATACTCAATCGCCGACATCCACAAAATATAGGCCAAGGCAAGTTTATCATTATATCAGTACTCAGGAACAGGGTTTTGGCGTGGTCATACAGCTTGAACACGAATCTCCAAAACAGTTTAAGGTAGCTGCGAAAAGAGGCAACCAGTGCGTCGGCTTGTTGAGAAATCCATGCAAGAATTTAGCCCAAGGAATGATGCAGAAAACTTACATTCTCTCACGTCGTATGCGCCATCAAATCTTCGTTACTGTTTGGAGCGCGATTCATATGTTCTAGATTAACCATTACGCATTGCGACAAATATCGTCAAGGTTCTACGTAGATGCTCTTATCAGCAAGGAGGAAGTTGCTGGGTGATCGTCCAGGAAGCTGCGAAAGGTTGCATGGTAAACCCAAATTAGTGTACAAAATATTGTATGACTCCAATCACATACGCTGCCTTTTGCTAAATCTTGGCAAAAACACCAAGCTGAGAGGTGTCTGCCTGAAACTGATTGTACCATACAGCCGCTTGGGTGTCGACGGAATTATTTTTCTCTTCGGGTTTGCCGATCCTTAAAATTTCTTCAGAACTCAACTGCATCCTCCTCTACCTTGGCTATTTTCAAAGATAAGCAGTGGATTTCGGGGTGGCTATCTTCCATCCCTGCGTTCCACGATCGACGGTTTCCTCTTTCTTTAGACTCATCAGGTAGAGATAGCGGAACTGGGAGTGGAAGTTGGCGCATATTGCTTGGCGGCTATCGTCAGGACCACTAAGCCATTGAGCTCCACGAGCGGTGTTGGACACAGTGGTTAGAAGTAGATTTTCGAGTTTTGGAGCACCCGCCATGTGTCTTGGATTGCGACTCGCATTCTCAATCGTTAGCTTGGTTGACTTTGATGTCAGCCTCTGCCAATGCGGTCACTCGGACCGTCACCGAAGTGGAGGGTTTCGGTATGGCTCTCTCCCATCCCTGCACTCCACTACCGACGGTTTCGTCTTTGTTTAGGCTCACCAGGTAGAGATGGCTGAGCTTGGCGGCTAACGCCAGGATTACTAAGCCATTGAACTCCACGAGCAGTGTTGGACGCAGTGGTTATAAGTAGAAATGACCAGTTGATGTTGCTACTGGCTCTCAGCATATCGTTATGTACTCTACGCTATTATGGAGTAAAGTAATAATGATCTACTACCGGAGTTAAGTGTCACATGAACCCAAGAAGGCGGCATATGATTGAGCGAGCAGAAAAGTGTTAGTATGTTCACGCTTCAAATCAAATAACACTGCGCTCCATGTTGTTCTGCATGCTTGCTTTCAGTTTTTAGATTACACTATTGTTATCTAACGATGTAATTAACACAGTATATGCTATATTGTTGTCCCAGACGTTTGTATTGGCTCATCATCTTGGAAAATACTTGGAACCGATTGAGAGCTCATGATTTCAGAAAGGTTTGAAAACAACCGATTGGTATAGTTTGTGGTCAACGTTCCGATCTTGGCACAAAAGCTTCCTCAGGCCGAGTGAACCAGTCGAGGATTGGTATAGCACTTATGGCAAACTTGGATGATAATCGCGACAAGTGGGATGTAGGCAGAAGATCAATCGCGTTGGAGGTCAATGCATCACTTCAACTAGTGCCCGGTACGGTCACAAGTGGTCCGCGTTACAAGGTCATACACGTAAGCCCTGCTAATGATGGGTGTGGGGCTGGTGTGATATACATTATCTGCCCTAGCTCCGTCCGCCGGCTCTCCTCAGACTGGTCGAGATAATACAGCTCGCCACACGCTGGAAAGCTCTACCCCGTCCATTCTGTTCACGCAGCTGTTCACTTTACTGATCTCAACTGCCTCAGCAGTCAGCTTCTGGGGAGATGATTGCAACCCCTTTCTGCCGAGTTTTACGTTATCCAAGTCCATCTCCTACCCTGTAACTATCACGTGCAGCGCTACTGCCGAAGTTCTTAGTAGAGCCATACCTTCAAGCTCGTTTCTGGATGGCCGTGTTATGCGTCTCTTGTATTCTGCTATCCTTGTGCGTAGCTCTCTCGCGGCTTGGCCGATGTGCACGTGTGCGCAGTCTTTGCAACCAATTTTTAGACGCAATTGGTTGTCCTATCTGCGGGAAGTGGTGTACTAATATGTTCTAACGGTGAAGTGTGTTACGGTGATTCCGATGAATTAAGTAGTTGCTCCAGTTGTCAGGCCTAGGGTTCGCCCTGTACACATGCCATGCTGCGTCTCTTAACGCCATACGTTTTCGGGTTCTGTTCCGAATGTTTGATGATGCATTGCAGTAGAAAGCGACCAGTTTTGGACGTGGATTTAAATAGAACAAGAAAAGGTCAATAAATTCCGTCCAATCAGTATGAATGGAACAGTAGTCTTAAAACGCACAAATGGCATTTCCAATGTGTTTTATTAGTATGAAGTAAAGGAAAGACGATAATTGTTTGTGATACTATACCCTTGCGAATGCGTACACACTGTGAAATATCGTCAGATCATTTTTTCCCGTGCTGTCAAAAATCATGGATTTCATCATCATCGAGGGCTTATGTGTCTCCTGAATTGTAGCAAGCTTATTGTACTGGAATAGCACGAAAATGAGTGACGACGTGGAACTTTAAGAAACCAAAGCGTCTTAGTCACATTGTTGAGTCAATTTGATGGCAGTTGACTTAGGCGATTGCACTTTAAGTTGGAACGCAATGGGGCAGTTAGAGGGAGTCAGTTATATTCTGACAACATGTGCACATTTTGATGCAGCACATTTACTGTTAAGTGGAGCGATGTTTAGTGATGTCTGTTGACTTAACCGGACAACGCACCTGCCCAGTCACGTGAGGTCTAGGATGAGTGATTAGCGAGATTTTTGCCACTGTAATGCTTTAAGTTCGCTAGCCCTGATTAAGCTGCTGATGTTCTGTATACGTTTGTGATTCGATTATAATAACTCTATTTTGCCAAATTTCTGAGCGGCGAACATTTTTGGCAGGTGATTTTTCATATGATCGTTTAGCCGATTTTATTTGCTGCATAATTTACAGTGCACAAATCACGACTTGGTTTGCGGCATGTTCGCTTCAAGCACATACACGTTGGCAGCATTATTGAAGCTTACTGCTGGGAATGTTATCTTTGGACAACCTGCTGCTGTTGTGGTGTGTGAATGTGGTTACTTTAAGAATGTGGCGTTCTTAGGCATGAAATTCATTTCATTATTTTAGGAGTTGGAACTAGGTGGGAATAACTGCAGCGCGCCATCAAAAGGGAATAATGTCTTTGGAACAATAAATCAATGTTCTGATGGACTTGGCATTCACTGTTGCGCAATTTTCTTCAGTTATATTATTCGCGCGTGGCATGCAACTGATACACTCACACGTTCGACGTTTGGTTGTTTTATCGATCGACACCAGATCGTGTGGTGTTTAGCCTTTTCACTTGGCCTCTAGTGGGTTCATATGCACGATGGTCCGCGAAAATAGCGCAGATCGCTAGGTTCGACAGTCCGGCCGATCGTTGGGATGCGATGAGCCATTTCCAGGCTTTGGCTAGGAGCGGATCCATTCGTGTTTTCGGTCCAACTCGGCAGCTTTTCTGGTCGGAGATTGCCAGATTTAGACGACGCGTCAAGACAGCATTTATTAGGGGATCAGTTCCTGGACGGTCTACCTCCGATGACGAATTGTCGATTGCGGAGTGTGAACGTCACTCAGAAAACGGGCGTGTTGGAACTTGCTCTAGTGGCAAGTGTGTTGGTACAGGACCGAGCGGCGGCAATGAGAAACTATAGACCGAAAAGACAGAGAACGATTGAGCAGACTGGAAGGGAATTTGGAGTAGCTTACGCAAGACATCGGTGCAAGTCGAATTACCCATCAGAGGACGCGGCAAATTGAGCGATGCGTTTATTGTGGAAAACTAGAACATTGGAAGCCGCAATGCCCATCAAAACACCCTACACGCTTCGTACAAAATAAACGTTGCGAACGATATCATTCTCGTGTTGCAGAGTACCTACTTGCGACCCTGAACAAAGGTGTGATTGAAGCGATTGCAGTGGTGAGTGGAGAAATACGGAGGTGTTTACGTGGCACAGGATCCACAGTCTCCCTTTTTAAACACCGATAAGGAGTGAAAATCTAATCGAGGTCCATGATGGGGAAGGCGGTCGTGGTTGCGGTATACGCGGGACGTGAAACAGACCATTCCGGGGAACAGACTATTTAGAAACCAGTTAGGACATCGTCGACCAGAAACGAGGTAAGTTCATGACGAAATGAGTGTCTATACCCCCGCTCATAGAGAAGCATACATACTGGCGTGCCCGGTCATCCACGTTTTGCACACTTGTCCGGTCCTGCAATCGCCGGTCAACAAATACAACCTTCACTTTACGGACGATAACGGCCTCTACGGGTTTGTAGTTGGCTCGAACACACAATGCCGGTTTCGCTGCAGCCGCATTGGCCGCGTAGACCTAAAAGAATACCAAGCTTGTTAGATGCCAAGGTCAAAATGAAGATTCAGAACTTAAATGCATAGATAAACGAGAAAACTTTCAGCTCGTATAACTCTACAATAATCTTGATAAAGAAGGTCAATAGAAAACACCGCTTTTGCGTGGACTTCCGAAGGCTGAACGAGATTTCGGTGAGTCGCTTTGTCCCGGTGCCATCAGTCTCAGACATCGGTAAACTGCAGATTTGAGATCTGGTTACTGGCAGCTGGCAATCAATCAGAAGAACCGGAAGACCGCATTTACAGTTGACGAAGAGCAGTTTCAATCTAACAGGATGCCGATCGGACTAACTGGTGTCACGTTCACTTAGTCAATCGACCTGATTGGGTCGTTTCCGTTAATTACACATGGCAATCAATGTCTAATCGTGATGACCGAGCACTTCATCCGCTGGTTTGAATCCGCAGCAATTCTAGTTCTTCGGGATAGTACACTTACACATGCGGTGACGACACATGTGATAGCGGGCCATGGAATTACTGAGGTCATACTGACGGAGTAGAAACTATGGTTTGAAAATGAGGAGTTCTGGACATTTCTAGGGAAACTGAGCATCAAGAATATACGAACCACACCCTACCATCAGCAAAACACGGGTTAACGGTGGTGAATAACAGAAGGATAGAAGCATAGCTGGAGGGCAAAGGGGGAATTTGGGAAAATGTTTTACCACTATTCATGGTAGCTCATTACGAGCTTAAGGAAGCAAGCATGAGGAACACTCCATTTTAGTTAATGTACGATCGTCGCCTCCGAATTCCAGTGCATCTAGAAGTAGGAATGTGGCAAACCTGCCAGTTACCGCTGAGGAAAGCACGGCAAAACAAGAAGGTAAGGAACCGAAACCGGAAGGCAGCTCAAGCGCACATTATCTGAAAATCCCGGCTCAACATGAGAAATATTTCCGGAGATTTTCCAGTTTGTTCGAAGTATAGTACAGAGTTCAACAAGACGCAAACGTAGGTGTCCTAGGTGGAAGGCAACTCCTCCTGAAGTGGAAGGGACCATCTGGCGTAATGGATCGACGAGGACCGTATACACCATCACCGGACAGGGAGCTACGCGGCGGGTTTACGCTAGCAAATTGAGGAAGTGTTACGACCGGGGATAAGAAACAACGCCATACCTAGAGCAATCCTGATGGTCGGAGAGACTGCGAGCTAGGTCGAGGACCGCGGAAACATTAGAGGCGAGAGCTGTAATGCACTACTAATGAGTAGCAAATGTGAAAAGAAAAGGCGAGACAAACTCAGTAATTAATGGATCATCGCAGATGACGGGTTTGCAGTGCACAATTCCATCGGATCTGGAAACGAATGATAATGGAATTGTTGACCTATACCGCCGGGCACGGTAAACTGAGTCGATAGTATTCAGAGGAGCTTAGAATCATATGGCACCAAGAATGAAGTGCACAAATGAGTCCGACATTTCTATGCTCGAAATGTTATTCCATGTATACATTATTTCACAACACGGTCGTACGGTGCCGTTTCCTCCACATTATTATGGCTACGTTTCGTCTTGGGAGAGACTTAGTAGTACGAAATACTTTACAGAACTTATTCTTTTACGAAAACATTTGAGATTTTATTTTAAGGATTTTAAATTATCCACTAACGCGTATGTAGTGTAGCTACAATGGCCAAACGTAAATCCCACGTGCGTTCAACATTGGCGCACCTGGAACAAGAACACACAGAGAAGGGTAACTCGCCACATAGATAGGAAGCATGATTTCTAACGGGTAAAAACCCAATGCTTGACAAGCCCGTATATTGTCCGGACTGACGATCATAAAACCAAAGGTAACAAATAACATGAGAAAGGGGGATATCCGGCTTTTAGATGACCCACTAGTTGATTTGAAGCCGTCGTTGTGTGATTGGATTGTGACCCACAGTTTCAAGGAGGGCAGGAATTAGCATTGCAGTGCACCTTGGTCAATTCGACCACTATGACCGTAATTGTCGATGCAGTCAGGTTATGGGTGTTTCCAAGCGCCCAAAATCCAAGTGGCTCACCGAACATTTAATATAACCACTGACGCAGTTTTCCACTCCAAAGCGTTACACAGACTGCTGGAGAGCGCAAAGTTTGGTCGAAGTTATATCCTCTCCAGAGTGAAAGGGATCATATCCCTTAATTCAAGTGAGGTGTGAAGTGAAGGCTCATTTTAAGAAGTGGTGATATGTGGGGACAAGGAAGAAGTGAGTTGGAAGTGTGTTCCATGTGTAGGTGTTCAAAAGTTAAAGAAACATTTCATCAGCAATCAAATCGAATGTAGTGCTTCACAATTTTGAGGTGTGTTCTCACAGTATAGTATTGTGACTGTTGCAACAGATCGTGATAGGCATGATTTGGGTTCGTCAGTAATAAGTAAACTATGATGCGGTGTTTTCGCTGATATCTATATTCACCGCTGTGCAATCCCAGGTATTTGAGTCTGCGTTCACTTGGAAGTGGAACAGTTCCCTAAGGAGTGTGGTTGCCCTACGTTGTAGAGCTACAAGCGTATCAATCTCGAGTTTGCGCTAGGAACTCCTGAGTTATTTGGCGTACGAAGAAAGTAGAAGCCACGATTAAAATTCAGGCACAATAATATGCCTCGACGGGGAGTCGAACCCCGGTCCACGAATTTCCGGTCCGCTGCTCCACGTAGGCGCTCATGTAGGCGTTCAACATTTGTAATCAGATAAACAGCTCGAAATTTCTGAAAGCGATCGTTAAGAGTCTAGGTTATTGACAAACTAGTTTCGATCCATTTTAAGCCACTTCTGCGCAAACATGTTCATCCTGCACGACTGTTCCAACGTCTATTGTCTAGGAAGTACGTTGCAGCTGGTAGACCCCAAGTGGATCTTCATAGGTATGCTGATGGCGTATGTTCAACTTGTGCCTTTAGCTTCGCTGTACTGCAACCGGATCTCAGATAGACAGTACGGGACGTGTCAAAATCTCTCTGCAATGCCGCATGGTCGTCCAGTGCGATTATCTCTTACTGGATACTGACAACTCCTACAATTACTAGAAATTCGACTGTAGCACGATGGTCAGGTAGCTAATGAAGTGTAAAAACAAATACCTTCCCAGTTATAAGAATTTTAGAGCACCACGATAAAAGTTCTTTGGGTGGAAAGGTACTGTGGACTCTCATATTCACATGAGTTTGAACGAGGAAGCTGTTTACCCATCACAGGATAGCGTTATTGATTCCATTGCTCCAAAGTTGTGAAGTCGAACACAGTGGTCTACGCAGTCGAGCACTTTTGAGAAGCCCATGTGTGCGGCGCCAAATAAACGGAACTATTGTTTTATACGAATATAAAAAATTGAGCTTAACAGGTTTGTTGGGTGGACACTTGTTAGACATAGACTTTTTGGAAAAGCCTTCGTTGTGATCGATTTGTTTATTTCAGCTAACGTTGTTAGTGAGTTCTCTTTGAACACATCATTCCGCTAATTTTATCGGCTGCTTACTTTCAATGATTTTGCCCGCCGATCGCAATCCCATCTGGCTGCTAACACTCTCACTTTTCTTTCGTGGCGTCAAATGCAACGGCCGAATAAGGAACCGTGAACTTGAAGGAATAGCATATGTCCTTAAAAATAACATCATGGGACTCCTAGCGTAAAGCAAACATCTATTTACAGTGACGGGCACTGACCAATCATAATAACGAAATATAGCGCTTAAACAAATGTCGCGAAACAAACGAGAATAAGAAATTTAGACCCAAAAATTAAAACTAGCACAATAATTGTGTGATAACTAAATATTCCTTTAACATAACCAAGTAGAAAAAGGGATGCAGAGAAAAACCCATGGAATGTGTTCTTGCAAACGGCACTGCTGAAGAGGACACGGAGATGAGCATGAATTAACAATGACGTGTGTGTACCAATCGGGCTAACATAGTGGTGCGTTTAAACAACCGTCAATAAGTAGAAAATAGGAAGAATAAAGAATAGCTAGTAAGATCGTTCACACAAAAAATGAATGTCTGATAGCTGTTCTCCTAATAACCGGAAATGGCTAGACGTCGCTAAGCTTTTGGCCCGAACGTTCCCTGCGCATTTCAGGATGCCTTGGCCTTATGTCTAGAGACGGCCTTATGCACAGGCATTAAAATACACTGGACAAATATCCGCGCTGCCATTTACAACTCTGCAACCATAGTCTGTGGCATCACCAGTAGTCCAGGCAAACACTGCATCTCCGCACGTTCCCTCCAAATTCTCGAGGCCCGTCGACCAATTCTGCTGGCGATAAATACCACTCACTAAGCATGACTATTAACGCTAAGTTCAAACAGCTTCTCCAGGAAGATCGTGAAGACTGGTGGACGCGGGGGTTCATTCAGATAGAGCGAGCGGTCACGTCGCGCAATTTATGTAAGCTCATCCGCTTGATCCGATCTACTGTCGGCAAAAGGCCGACTGCAAACGAAACATTATGTGAAAAGATTGCCGAGTCAGTCCAAAGGAAAAAGGCTGACTAGAGCGTTCGAACGAGCCTCTCGAGGAACAGATTAATTTGAAACAATTAGATTTCTTTCGTTATGTGAATAAAGCTGTAAAAAGAAGAATATTGGCAGATGTCAACGTTTCATAGTACCTCCTCAGTGCCAACACAATAACATGAAAATATATAAGACGACAGGTAAGGTGAGACCGGAACAAGTTGGAACATGGTAGGGGGCAGGCGTGACACCCTTGCGCCCAGCGCAGCCGTAGGCTTACGAACAACTGTTTCTGCACACCGGTTGCAGGTTTGATACGGCTGATCGCGACTGCCTCTGTGAAACGTAGGAAACAGGCGTTAGCATGTCTTAACACGATGGTAAACATTTTGGCCGGATCAAACTGATGACAGGTGGTTACTAAATGCTTACCTATGAATGAAGCAGGTGGCTTAGGTGAACAGTTGGTGTGAGCGACTGACGACTGGGTAATTTGGCGCTGCAACCATTTAGGTACATTTCCCTTATTCTAGAGTTCAATAGTCTATTGGTACGACCGATGTAGTGTATACCAAAAGTGCAAGTAAATTGGTAAATACAATGTGAGTTGGCGCCAATAGGTTGTCTTTCCGTCATTGGGGTAACATGTATTCGCTTAGTTCTGTTGATAAGAACAGTTTCGGCAGCATAATAAGTCCTCTGGACTGCGGAAGTTATGCGTTTCGTTATCTTCATATCAGCAAAATTTGCCTTCAAAGATAGCTTGAAGTAGATCTTCTTTTTAGACACTGTCGAAGCCTTCTGTCCCGGCACCCTCGCCTGACTATGTTTGTCGATGAATCTACTTGGATAGCCATTTTTCAACAGCGTAACTTTGAGAGAGTTTATCTCATCATCTAAACTGTCAGTAGTGCATATTTTTCTTTCACGGTTGAATAGCGTCTTGATGAAGGTCCGCTTGTACCGCATTGGGGAGAATCTGGTAAAGTGCAGATACTGCCCTGACTAAGTCGGTTTTCGGTAAGCCTCTCTTTTGATGGACCCATCTGCTCTTCGGCAAAACAACAAGTCCAGATATGGGAGGCATTTGCTTTTCTCTGTTTCGCTGGTTACTTTCAGATTCGTATTCATGTTATTCAGAAGATCGACCATACGCGAGATGTGCTCCTCTGATGAGATAAACACTAAAATATCATCCACATATCACTTATAGTAGGAAAGAAATGAGATTACTGCACTCAACTTCGTTTCAGTCATCGATATGAAACAATCTGCTAGCACTTGGCCCAACAGACTACCCATTGCCACCCAATCTATCTGGCGATAGATAATGTCATGGAATCGGAAACAGATGTTCTCAGTGCATAGTAGTAAGCTGTCCGTTAATAATTCGACAAGCATTGGAAGAGTAAAATCGGAGCACTTTGCCATTTCACACACGTAATCTGATGTTTCATCTAGCGGAACACTGGTGAAAAGCGACTGTACATCCAATGTGGACATGACTGTTTTGGTTAGATTAAACTCATATAAAACGTCTATAAGCTCGAAGAGTTCTTCTTACGGTGTGAGATAGTCTGCTGCTTTAACGGCGCAAGAACTTCCACCAGCCAACGAGCCAACTTACGTTGTGCATAGTTTGCCATTGACAAGGTTGGTCTAAGCGGTATACCACGTTTATGGGTCTTCGGCAAACCGTATAGCTGAGGTATGTTGGACCCTCCCGGTTTTAGGTTGTTATATACCTCAGTATCAATTACACGGTGTAAGAGGAGCACCTTTGGGTGATCCGTGATGCGTCTTTCCAATTCATTAACATCTTCTGTTCTTGTAAAGAGTTTGAATTTGCTAGCATCACTTAGTACATCTTGCATTTTCTGTGTTTATTCTTGCTTGCACATAATGACGGCTCGTGAGCCTTTGTCTGGCTCAAGTACAATCACCCCTTTCGTCCTCAGCTCTCGTAGTGCACGGTGACGGCTTGTTAGCAAACACTTCTCACGCACTGGCGTCATTGTGACCTCATGGGCAATATCAGTTAGTTTGTTTCTAAACTAGTTTGACAAATCTGCACTAGACGCCTGTAATCCTGCTAACTGGTCATAAACGTTTGCAGACTGTCTCTATGAAGAAGCGGTTTAGCTTAGCAAGTGGGACTTTGTAATACATTAGGAGACATAATGCTTCCAGTTGTAACGCATCAAGGGGAACATTTGACAGGTTTAAAGCGTACGTATTTGGGTCCCGATAAACATGCTCCTCCCGGTTGTCACCTAGTGAATTCTGCCAACGGACTTTTCATTTCTCCTCTGTACGATCATGAGCAAATTTGCCGTACTTAGTAAGCCCAATATGGCCAAAATGTTTACGATCGTGTTAAGACATGCTAACGCCTGTTTCCTACGTTTCACAGAGGCAGTCGCGATCAGCCGTATCAAACCTGCAACCGGTGTGCAGAAACAGTTGTTCGTAAGCCTACGGCTGCGCTGGGCGCAAGGGTGTCACGCCTGCCCCCTACCATGTTCTAACTTGTTCCGGTCTCACCTTACCTGTCGTGGATAACTCGACGTGCTCCGATGTCTTGCGTAATCTGCTCCAAATTCTATTATAGTCTGTCCAGTCGCACCCTGTGTTTTTGGTCTCGGGTTCTCAATGCTGCCATTGGCTTTTGTACCAACGCACTTGCCAATAGAGCAAACTCCACCACGCCCAAGTGGCATTTGGTGTACTCGATGTGCGGTTGGATTGCGACTCGTAATCTCTATACAGACCTCAGTCCTCGAGGTCCACCCCAGCTCAGACTATCTCCATCTGATTAGTCAAAAGGAGGACGAAACCGGTTATGGGCTGTCAGAGTTGAGAAGAGCAACACCGAACCACCGATTGCACCATGACCGTTTTCTGGGCTACTTTCAAAATCCGCAATTGAGCTGTAAGCATTGGAGATGGACTGTCCAAGAACTGCTCCACTAACAGAGGCTGCCTTGACGCGTCGTCAAAATCTGGCAACGCCGGATCGAAACAAGCCGCCGAGTCGGACCGAAGACACGAATGCATCCTCTCTTAACCCATGCCTGGAATAGGCTCATCGCATCACGATGATCGGCCGGACTCTCAAACCTAGCGATCTGCGCTTTCATCGCGGACCATCTCCTTAATGAACCCATTAGAGGCCAACTGCAAAGGCTTAATACTACACGATCTGGCGTCGATCGATAAAACAACCGAACGTCGAATGCCTGAATGAATCATTTGCATGACATGCGCGAATATGATAACCACAGTAAAGTGCGCAGCTGTGAATGTCAAGGCAAGAAAAATGTTGATTTATTGCCCCCAAGTTATTGTCCCTTTTTGATGGCGCGCTGTCGCTATTAGCACCTAGTTCCAACTCATAAACTAATAATTCGATTTCATGCCTAAGAACGCCGCATTCTGAAAGTATCCACATACGTTCACCACCACTGCGGTAAATTGTCCAAAGATAACATTTCCAGCAGTAAGCTATAAAAATGCTTCACATATTGCATGTATTCGTCTGAAACCAAAATGCCACAAAGAAAGTCGCGATTTGTGCACCTGAAATATGCAGCATATAAAACCGGCTAATCAGTCATATAAAGGGTCAACTGTCAAAAATGTTTTTTGCTCAGATATTGGACGAATTAGTTTTATAATTGAATCGCAATACCGATACAGACCGCGTTCAGCTTAATCAGGATTCGAATACTTCCGACTTTACAGTTGTTGCGTCGGTGCCCCGCGACTGATTCCACCCACTAACGTTAGTGAGAACGAACGACCGGCTAGAAAACAAGGTTCACTCCGCAAGCCAAATGGCCCACCAAGCGTCTGATTGTCCACATCAGTCAAGTGATTTAAACTAGGGCTTATGCACATACTACTCAGAAAAGCTGCTATTCGATAAATCAAAGCTAATCATTCCATAGTTGAAGAATCGATACGGTGTCTAACAAACGAGCGAAATGTGCAGAGTAAGGGAAAGCCCTTAAGCACAAGATTCAGTGTAAATACAAGCTGCTCACAAATGTGGGGCAAAAGTGGACGTATGCGCGTAACCGTAAAAGAGGACGGTATGAATAAGTGAATGGGGCAAACTCACAGAACGACGGGGTGTAATGAGATTTTCTTACCAACGCTATAACTACAGTGCAAACTATCTCGCAACTCACTCATCTCAGACCTCATTAGGCGAGATAGGTACAGCGTGCTGTTTGGAAAATAGACTCCACCGAACATAGCTGTAATTAGCCGTAAACATGGTGCAGCAAAATGTGTTCGAGTGGTCATAACATAACTAACTCATTCTAACTGCGCCACTGCGTTCCACTTTAAGTTCGCCGACGTAAGTCGACCAGAACCAAAGAGGCTCGACAATTTGTCTAAGGCGCTCTGGTTTCTCAACATTACACGTGTTCAGTCATATTGTCAATTCCACGGTTTTACTCATGTAAACGTGTGAAAACCTAATTGAAACAGTTGCGTACATTGTAACCTCCATGGCTTTGTCATGGTCACCGGAGAAATACCATTCTTTTCCAAAATAACCGACTCCGAACTTCATCTCTAGATCAAATATCAATGTCAGTCTTGCTAACGGCCCCATGATATCTACGTCAATTACGCAGGCGAAACCATACAGCTAATCGAGCAAGTCACATTCGACGTGACTGCTTTTACACCATTCACAGACGGTACATCTAAAGGTTCGATTAGGGCACCGGTGGATACGAGCTGGATATATTTCAGCAGAGAGAAATACCAGATAACCTATGCACCGATAGCCACGTTAAGTAAAACAGAAGAGACAAGCACAGGTTCACCAATACATTTCAGATTTCATCATCATTTCCAGTGGCGCCACCGAAACAATCCAACCTGATGGCTACTACATTGAAACCGACATTCTCCATACAGCAAAACATTGCGCTAACTCGTGCGTGCACTAAAGCGTGCATAAGAACGTGTAACTTGCTATAAATTCCTAACCGATAATATTCACTTGTTCTTAGGGTGGAAAATCCCAAAGGAAATCTAATTCATTCGACTATTTAGACTGATCTATATTTTAAACATTTTTGGCATTAACTTTTGAGTTAGGACTCTTGGATCGAGTTCACCAATTATTGGTATGTGTATTTGGGATCAATCAACCTTTGGCACACAAATATTAGAAACTCTGAAGCCTTTCGTGGACTCCGTTGAACGCTCCCAGCAACTTCAACCTTCGCATGTAAAGGCGATGGCGGGGACCCTTTACATGCTTTGTTGCCCTGCTTTGTGATAACTCATGTGCACTTTGGTCGCATTTTAACCAAGCTTGCCAAACTTGGATAACCTTCTCAGGGTAAAGGCAAACTTAAGTGCTTGCCGCATGTAGAGGCATATCATGTCAACCAACCCAATGCCCTAAAAAAGAAGCCAAGGTGCTCGTTGTCTCCTGTTGCAGCGGCCTTAGGCCTTTAGAGCAGTTAAAGTCACGCCCAATGAGCACAATTTGGCGTTCCCGCTATTTTGTACGCAATCTGTGCACCGATCCTTGTATTCATGTCTGTGGATTAATTGAGCAACGTGATATTGGTCTACATTGCATCGTAGAGTATTCTGAGCTGACCAGTTTAAAATCGTGCCCAGGTTGCACTGGAGCTATTTGTGGAAATCCGGTTCCCTGAACGCTCGCGGCATCTTGATATCTCCCGCGACGAACAATAAATCGCATTAAATGACCTAAATCGCTTCTATTATTATTATTAATAATAATAGGTGAGAACATGATACCGAGCTTTGTGGTACACATTACTCTACATCTGTTACCACAGTCAGAGATCCCTGGACTATCACCTTCAACCGGAATTTGTGTAAAAAATTTCCTTATCCAATACAGGATTGGGTCGGAAACGCTGTATTCCTGAGGTTTGTATGTGAGAATTCAATGGTTTAAGCGAGCAATCGATTTCGAAATCTCCAGGAAGAGGATATCGACTCCTCCTACAAGAACAAATGCTACAGTTTAGCAAGTACATGAATATGCGGACTGCTTACGTGGTGAAATGTGTAGGAGTAGTGGAATCGTAAGGGATCCACCGCTATCTTTACTGCTTGCGTGTACCCGACTGTTGTAACCAGAGCTGGGATTCGTGGATGCACCTTACGAAGGCGTTTAACGTGTTTGTATAGCAGCTTGCGGCTCGTGCGAATTTGGCTCAGTATTTCCTGGTGATGCGTCACCTGGTCAACGCAGGTCGGTTATACACGAAGTTACGCTATCCCACGTATGCAGTCCAGGTTTCAGTATTTGGACAGTCATTTTGGGCTCACTATGCAAAATGTCTCAACAACATGCGTCTACTTGCTCTGCTGCCCATAAATGAATTGTATTTGCCTTTCCAGTGGAAACATTGTTGTTGCGGTATCTGCGCTACCATTTCGCGAAAAGTATTTGTGACTTTCCTGGAAGACTTCTGGGGTGTATATATGTAAAACTTTCAAGAATTCTCCTTAAGAAGTGTGGATAACTCGCGTTGCAATCGAAAGTTTATCGTCCAATTTTACAATATATTCTGTATATCTAGTCAAACAGTAGATTAGGATGTTTATTTAGAACTAATGGTGTGCTTGTAACTATTCCGTCGACCAATGGTTCTTCGTTGGTGTGCGCAAGATCAGGTATCGACGGAATGTTTCTGGTTCAGAAGCTGATTAAGGAAGTTACGTAGTTTTAGTGGGGGTAGCTATAAATCAGCTTTTTGCTCTGCGGATTTACTTTTGCGCCATCGGTTTCTTGTTACCCGTGCGAAGTCGACCACACTACCCTTCGTCAATTTCCCCTTTTGACATTCTTAGCTAGCAACAGAGAACACGTCCATACTATCTACGGAACAGCAGACTTTAGTCGACGAATTTTCCTTGTAACGCATACTTATACGTGCCTTCTATTTTCCTGCTGGGGTGAACGTCATATGAGTAAACCTGTCCCCCTCGACCATCCCTTCGGTCTTCGAAAATCCCGGGCGTAAACCATGTCACCAACGTTGAAGCTTTGGAGTCTGACTTTGCGACCTTCCTCCAAGTAACTACTTTCGTGCTTTTCTATTCTCCTAGTTAAAAGGTTATCAAACAACATCCAAATTTTTCTTCCAAAGTGTACTTCTGTGGGAGATTTCCTAACATGGGCTTTCGGGTTCGGAGCCTTCCCATAGATGCACAAGGAAGATTGAAGTGCATCTTGTGAAGCTTTTATTTGCCCTGCTTTGCAGAGTGCATGTTTAAAGGTAACTACCAGTCTTTCCGCCTGTCCGTTTAAGTGCGCTTGATATGGTGGTGACGATATCTGCTGAATTCTCTTTTCTTTGCACCACTCGCGGAATAAGTTGAAGTGAACTGTGTTCCATTGTCTGTCACTAACATTTCTGGCAGACTGAGATATCGGAACAGCTTCTCCAGCACGTTGGCAACGTGCTGGACAATCGGATTGTTTACCGGAACGACATCAGGCCACTTGATGAAAGAGTCGACCAAAACCAGATAGAAATGGCCATTGATTTGTCCTGCATAGTTTAAGGGTATTCGCTGGCATGATTTCTCTGCTTTAGGTAATAGTTACTACTGGCAGTTGGGAGGGGCCTTCGCTGCAAGTTGATAAGAATCCCACGTGATAAGAAGCAAACTTTTCAATTTCCGAATCCATTTATTGCCAGTAAACGAAGCTGCCTACCAAGTCTTTCATGGGTCTGGTACCATTGTGCCCCGTGTGGAACAGCTGCAATATTTGCCTCCGCAATTTCCATGACACCACAACCCGATCTCCAAACACCAGATAAGTGCTCACGAGTGACAGGGATCCACATCGATTGTATAACGGCCGCAACTCCATAGGTATGCCTCCATGCGACCCACATGTTCATACACACTGCACGGGTTTCTCTAAGCATCTGTCCAGTGATGTCCCCATACGAATGGTGTTGACTGTTACTGGTTGTCTCCTCACATTATCAGCTAGGATTTATTGGACATCTGATTTGAAGCTCATAACTTCAGCCACATAATCATCTTTCTCCTTTGAGTGTGAATTGATGAAACATGGCATCCACTTGGCCTATTACTTGCGTGGGTTTACACTGTATACTGAACTCGTACGCCAGTAGTTAGGTCGCTCGTCGTTACATTCGGCTTGCCGTAGAAAACTAGAATTCAATTCTTTCACCCGAATATTTACAAAAAATTGGTGGTCAGTCAGGAGTGTCAAATTTCTGCCACACACGATCTCATGGAACCGTCTCATTGCCAATACGATCGCGAGCGCTTCATTCTCTATGTGACTATAATTCTTTTCAGCTGCCGTTAGTGACAATGCTGCGTGCGCTACAGCCTTCTTTCCTGCATGCCGAACAATAAATTGGAAGCGTCCATAGCAACGACAATCTTAAAATTCGGATTGAAGAGAGTCAAGAGAAGCTCAAAAATGAGGGCCACATTGACTGCATCAAAGGACTGCTGGCACTCCTTCGTCGATTTCCAACCATTGTCTTTTGGCAGTAGCTGGTCCGGCGGACCTCTGGTTTGGTGAAGACTTGGTAGGAAAGCGCTATATTGGATAACAAGTCAAAAGGACGAGCGGAGCTCTGAAATGTTTTCTGTGGGCTTCAAACTTTTGGTGGCTGCAGTATTGGCGGGATTCGGGCGCCAGCCATGTTTGTCAATGATAAACCCAAGAAATTTGATACCTTCTATTAGGAACTCAGATATTTCAGCCAGTAATCGGAATCCAGCTTCTTCGGGACGTGAAAGCACTCTCTCCAATGTCTATATCAAGTCTTGCAAATCTGAACCCATAATCAATGCATCATCCAGGAATACCGCGGTATTTGAAATATCGCTCAGCAGGGTATTCATTATTGGTAAAAATGGCCGGGGCGGTTTTCGCTCAGAGTGGCAGCCGATTGTACTGAGAAATTCCGAAGTGTGTATTTGCTAACAGTAATGTTCCACACTGATTGGCGACTGGGATCTGCAGATGCACATCAGCTAGGGCACGTTTGTTGAAACATTTCCTCCCATTAAGTTGATTGAACAAATTTTTTGGTACCGCAGGGGATACTCATGACCTTCCAACAGAGAATTCAAACCTGTCAAGAAATCAGAACAAATACGAACGTTACCGTTTCCTTTCTTTACCACACCGATAGGTGCTGTCCATCCTAATTAGGGAACTCTTTCGAGTATCCATTCAGATTGTAGTCGGTTCAACTCCGCTTCCACTAATGACTGGGTTGCGTAAACACCGGGCGTCTTGGTCTGAATACCGGCTTGGCGTCTGGTTTTAGGTTCAACGCCACAGTAGCTATGTTGCAGCATTCTGGACCAGGCTAGAACAATGCATCGTGACTTTGTTTTATCTCGGTACTTTGACATTGAAACACCGGGCTTGATGTCGACGGTTGCGACGGCAGACTGACTTGCGGTGGCTTACATATACAGTTCACTGATTGATCAAGTCGTTTCAATTCATCCATCCAGTCGAGCCCCAACAAATGTAACCCCGGCTAGTCTGTCACGAAACATGTCATCTGGATTTGCTTATCGCGGAAGTTTACCTGAAAATGCAGTTCACCAAGCAACTTTAACCAACCTCCTGAAGCATTCCGTGCAGTGTGGCCCGTTTTTATGAGTGTCGGTCTCCGCAACATGCAACAAGTGTCCAGAGATATCAGGGTGATATCTGAAGCCGCATGGATTTGTAATTTGGCTGGGAATCCGTTGATTTTCACAATTGGATATTTACAATCGCTGGCCCCGTCAACCTTGAAAGTTGCGATGATAGATCTGGCCAACTAGAGGACGCCGGAACAATCTGGTGTTGTTGCGTCTCTTCTAGGTCAAAATTGGACTACTCGCCAGGCCATATGACACGCTCTTTCCTGCCGCAACGGTTGCAAGTGTGAGTATTTGATGGGTACTCGCGGGCAAAATGTCACTCCCTACAAAACCAACATGCGGTGGGAGGTTTAGAATGCTGTGAACTCACGTGTGAAGCGTCTTTGTGGGGAGTACGGCTGACTGCACAGACAAACTCTCACTCGTTTGTTTGGACAACTGCTGTATCATTGCGGTATCGTGTTTCAAATCCGTCATAGGTTGGCACTCACCGGTCACTTGCTGCAATGTGACATCCGGATTCTGCTCAATTTTACACGGGATTCTTGTTTAAATGTCGGCATCTTTGGATGCATGTATGCTACAAACTTATATGAGACCTTTAAACTGATCATTTGTCATCTTGTGTAGTTGTGACCGTTCGCACTCGCGATTCACAAGGCTGGACTAACCGACCCAGTCTTCGTCTTCTATTTTTTATTGACAGGCACTTGCACCGGATTTTAAACACAGATTGCTGCTCTCCGAATATTTGTCACAGGACTGCGACCACTTCATCCAACGAGAAATCCGTACCCGTTTTAGGTAAGCTAAAATTGGTGAACCTCTCGTGTTTGGTAGCACCCAGCTTCTGCAGCATTAGTCGAATCTTCTTTTCCGCTACAAGGTGGACGAAATCAACTCGGAACATGTCTTCATAATTGTGGAACCAAAACACAAATGTTCTGCCAGCATCAGCATCATAATGGAACTCACGGATCTGCTGAGTCAGGGTTTCTGGCAAAAGAGCAGTTTCACTTGCCCCTACCCCTGTGCTTGAGTGTATTGTGGGCTTCTGCTTTAGTCTCGTGATCACCTTAACCTGTGAAGCTTCATACTGCAACTGTTGTTGCTGCAACGGCATCGGCAATCGTAAAAAGCTGACTTCCATTTCTGGGTTCGGTTGAAATCGCTTCGTTAATGTTATAACGCTGTACCCGTAATCGGCCGGTTGATTCACATCTGCTGGTAAATCTGTGCGCTTATGATTGCTCTGCTTGACGCCTTTGCCACTTTGACAGGAAGAGAAACAAAAAAAGACTCGGCCAACCGGAATTGTATTAGAACCGAGAACGTTCATATTTTTAGGTCAGTCTCACCAATCCTCTAAACACCGCCTGGCATAGTTGACTACCTCTCTTCCTACTACGCCCAAACTCCACACTTGGCTGTCGGCTCCGGCTGGCCAGTTCACTGTTCACTCAGGCATGCTAGTCTTCATGCTCCTACCGTGGGGCATGACAAAGTACAGAATGTCTGACACGCGATTTTATCACCTTCCGGTCAGATCTGGGTAACACGCATGATGTCGGATGCAGGATTTCAACAACCTTCGGTTGGGTATTGGCAACACGCTTGGGCGGTCTGTCCCAAGCACGTTTGGTGGTGAACAAGTGCGTGTTGGTAACCAGTTTCCTCGCTCACCTGTCACCTCCCTTACAGAATTGATTCAGCTTTCAAACACTCGGAACTTGATTTTGTTCGTAGCTTTTCGCCCGGGGATCGATTTGCAACCATTGTAGTCTTCTCCGCTTCCGAGCCGATCTGCTTTGCGCATCTGAAGTTTGAAGCATTTGTTGTGTCTCACCGGGTTGCTGACCCTCAACGTCCTGCGCGAACATGTCTAGTACGAAGTCCTAATCCAAACCTGATGATTCGTCGGAACCTTGGGTTTTGTCATATTTCAGTCTCAACGCATTGATGTGTCTAATCCACCTCTCATGTCCAAACATCACCATGTAGATTACCCTTCCTGCCGATAACAGTTCTGCTCGGCCACTTCTTCGGTCTTCGAAAATCCCGGACGTAAAGCTTGGCACCAATATTCAAGTTACGGATCCTGACTTTGGAATCTTCTTCCAGCTGACTATTGCCGTCCTTTTCTATCCTCCTTAGTAAAAGATTCTCGAACAAAGTCCGAATGTTTCTTCCAAATTGTATTTTGTAGGGGATTTCCCATTCGGAGCCGTGTCAACACGCTGCCGCGGCCAGTCCCAAGCACGACTTGCGACGAATGCGCGCGTGTTTGCAATCAGCTTCCTCGCCCATCTGTCAGCCCGGCACATATTTGGCCTTCGACCTGAATATTTGGAGGATTATTGACACTACCGGCGACTGTGACCACCTTCAACTGGTCATCCTCCGCCTATGCTAGTGGTCTGCATCAGTTAGCCTACCGGTCAACCTGGCCAATTCCTAGTTTCTGATCATGAGGAGGGATGGTAATGGTCATGAGTAAAACGTGGCCGGCTGTTTCTAACCAATTACATATGGGACCTAGGTGTATCTAACGCTGTGGTTTACAGTCTTTCGGCAACACGAGCAGACTGTACGGAAACGGATTACGCCTGTATTGTGCACTTAGATGCAGCTTCTACACTTGTTCTGAAGAGATTGCCACCTGCCTATTCTATCTAACAACAACACCGGTGCTTGAGTACGGCGCACCCGCATCTTTTCCGATCACTACAATTGAGGCGCTATTAGTCCGGTTAAGTGGATAGTATACTCCTTCCAGGTGATATCGTTTGGGCTGTTCGGCAAGGAAGGACCAATAATTACCCAATGCATATCAGACAAAATGCCATAATTATGGCGAGTTGGGCTTTCTTGTTATGTCAGCTGACCTATTCCACTTAAAAGATGTAGCGGAAGTACATTGTCACATGAACACTACGGGCAAGCGGTGCATCTATATTTACGGTATCGAGCATTTGTTCCTCGCTGGAGAACACAAGGTCAAAAAATGGCTTATCTCCCGTTGTGAATTGCGTGGAAGAGATGATACAAGTTTGTACAGGTACACCGGCGATTGTTTCTTGCTTGTCCGTTTTGAATAGTTCACTGAGGTAAACTGGGACTTCGATTGCGTGCAGGTTGTTTTCCGCTACCTAAAGAAACGTGGCTGATCTACCGTGCCAGAAGTTATTTCACAACAGAAGCTAGGCGAGGATTCCTTTCCAGGGTGGACATTGGAGTTTGATAACCTGTTGCTAGTAAACACACATAACCACCTCTCAAGACAGATAAATAATAAATAAATGGTTAATTCTCGAGAGTGTGTGGCACATGAATGAAGTTAAACTCAAATGGTGCTGCTGATTCATTTAAAAAAATACGAACAGAAATTTTCGCAGGTTTTACACATGGAAAGCTGTCGGATAACCACGGCATCGAAGTAAGAGGTGGCGCTGATGTGCGGAAAAATCAATTTCCTATAGTGGTAGAGAACGCCAGTGTGCAGTAAGGTTTCGCTATGTTAACATTTTGCACATTTTTGCACATGGCTACATAGGGAATGGTCAACTATCATTTCCGCATTTTCAGTTTTATCGACGTGTAGGTCAGATAGGTAATAGAAGATTACCCATCCTCATCTGCCAGGTTGGTATTTGCGTAGGTGGTTCATTTAGAGCCGAGCTATCTCAGCATCATTGCTCTAATTATTCAGTCATGCTTCGGTTATTATGTCAGTGTCACAAGGCATTGAAACCTAATGAGTACTGGGAAAGCCTTATGAGTTGGTATACAAGCAGGTGAGGGCCTCATAGATGGAGGCGCGGCAGTTGCACAGCGAAATAACTTTGCGGAATAAGAGTTGTCACGTTAACCTAAAGCTGAGGGGAGACGGCTGCATTATCATAATGTGTAACTATTATTTTAAACCCGGACCCAACCGGTAGCCGTGTTCTCGACACTTGCAGCAATTTTCCGATAGATGGTCGCCTGATGTTGACCGGATACAACATTCTGCATGTCCTCCCCGTTTGATGTACTCTGTTTAAAAGACGAACAGTTACGAAATAATCGTTATCATCACTTTATATTCCTTCTTTGATATTTTCAACTTTTACAATCAGTTCGAACGGAACGGCCGGATCGTTGATGAGCATACCATTAGACATATGGAGCAATGTAACAATGGTATATTACAGGAAAAGATGGATGGTTAGCAAATCCCGTACGGTGAACAAAAAGAGAACCACAACATGGAAAACGGAAAACAAAGTGATAAACTGAATTCATTTTTGTGGAGTCACCATAGTGTTAACACCGACGCACACAGAAAGGGCCAACCTCAGTTGTGTAGATAAATCTGGTTGTGCAGTTTTCGTCACATTATATCGTCTGTCGAGACACACAGGCTGTAAATCGTAGTGTCTGTGGGTTAGAGCAAAGTCAAGGTATTTTTTAAACGCAGGTTAATTGGATGCGCAAACAACGTAATTTTGGTTGTCTTTCCATGACTGACATACACGAAACTCCGTTGGTATTCCAGCCGACTGTTCAGTTTTCGCTTAAGTGCTTCATGATCTGCCGGGGCGGCGACCGTACGCCACATCTCAACATCATCAGCACACAAGAAGAAGCCTGGGTCAATCAAACGCGGATGCTCGTTAGTAAATACGAGTAATGGACGCAGCCCCAGAATTGATCATTGTGAAACTCCACATTCGACAAAATCGGATTGGGCACTGCATTTAGAACTGCGACCTGCAGTTGCCAGTCCCTCACGCAATTTCGGATCCACCTAAGCACAGGATCCCCAATTCCATAGTTTTCGAGCCTGTGAAGCAAAATGCCGTAGTCCAGTCGGTCGGATGCTTTTAAGATGTCAAGAAGAATGTCCATTGAAGACAGTAGGTAGGTGTAATAAAGATAAGGATGGAACTGTCCACGCAAATGAGTATAATGCTGGACCAGGAATGGACCAGTTAATTGCCACCTTCTGCTGGGGAATCTAGATGGAAGGTTGGCAGCGATGAACGCGGAGTCTACTACAATAGCAAAAGCAGCGTAACGAAACTACCAAATTTCGTTGGGTCACCGCCTTTGCAATTATGTCTGCCAAAATGTAAAGATTATTTCTTGCCATGCACACATTGCTAGACTTAATTAACACGAAGTTTAGGCTTTTCAAATGATACTTTCAGGTAAAATGATTGAGCGGGCTCTTCGGTGCTCTTCTATACATACTAAAAGATTCTATTAGAGTATAAAATTAAATATAACACGAAAATTGCTAGAAATACTGGCGTTATTGTCTCCCAACTCCAGCAATGACGCTTGTCTTTACAATTTCTTGAGTAGTTCTGTGATATTTATCCCTCAGTGTAGAATATGCACCATGTGAGAACATATGCCCCGGGATGGCAAACCACAACAACATTTGACACGGAATCGCTTTAACTCACAAATTTAACTTGTATTTACTGTTAATTTGTTGATTTCAGATTGCCATAAAGTTGGTTCACCGGATCAAGCTGTCATTTTGCTGCAATTACAGATTTGACCAGCTAATTCCTTGACACTTTCCGTTTCTGAGGGCGTTTAGTGCAGCCGTTACACTGGTGCTGAGCGGTATGGAAACTTACTGGAATAGCACACAGTAGTTTGATTACCTCGAATGCAACTCACAAACCAGCCGACAAAAAATGAAAATAGATCCCAATTTTGGACATCAGATTTATTCGCATCACCTGTTCTCGCATCGTCAGCATTTTATTTAACAAATGAAGAATGACAGTGAGCACAACTCTGTCTTCAATATAACTAATATCAACTTTGGCAGGAGATTCACGAAAGTGGCTTTGTATAACGCACCCAGGAACCCGAAATCCACGCCAACAGGTATGGTAGACGCGAGTCAAGGTGCTTCGACTGATAGCAATCGCCAGACTTCTCATTATGGTGCATTGCGCGGCACTCTAACTTCATTTTGCACCTGAAATAAGGTACCATGGCAGTATATAGAAAACTAATGCATTAAATTTATGACATCTTAAGACCTTGTTACACTCATGCAGTCGTCGCACATCATGCAAAGGCTAAGTAGAGAATACTTTGTGATAACATACAGTGACTGGTAGTTGACGTACTTGATCTGCAAACAAGGTGTCACCGGAAACCATCAGAAGGAAACGAAATCGGACCAGTCATTTGCAATAAAAACAACTTGTATCATCTATTATGGCTGTCTGTGAAGTAGCGGCCGATTTGCAGTTTCTAATTAATGAACCACTAGATGCTGCTTCAACGCCAACAACTACAGCTACCTTAAGTACGTGGGGCTTGCAACCTAAAACTGCGACGTCACTGGTGAATACGATTCCGTCTCAGCAGCTTTACATCCTCCAGTAATAACTTCTGAGTAGTACCCAATAGAACCAAGAAATGAGATTTCACTATGTTTAATCACTATACCACATTTTACCTTGACTACTAATTTGATGCAACATCCTATGCGTACCATGTTTGCTCAGGCATAACCCAGGAGAAAACAGCTATATTTCTCAATGTTTTCTATATATAATGGTATCCAGGATGGCTTATACGAACATGCGTTTAAGGTTTCGTGTGAAGATCCGCGCTGTGCCACTACTTACACAAAGGTACTAATGCGAAGAACCGCGACGTACTCTTGTTATTTTTCAAGTACGTCCCCGATCATCTGGAGAAGTTGGGTGTTTTAACCTTCCGCTTGTCTCCGTACGCTACCTTGAGTAGAGCGAACTAGACAATACGTTCACCGATTGAGAAGGAACATGTGCAAAGCAGAGAGGTACCTTAGAAAAACCTCCTACTAATTGACCCACGAACGCCGTTATGCATGATGCGAGCTTCCAAGCTTACCTACAGGTTTAAACATAAATTGCTCAGTGATGGGTATCACTTTGTTATTGACTCATCTAACTAGTACTGAAGGGCGGAGCAAAACAATCTTGCCAGCAAGATAAAATGTTAGTATGACAGAGTACATTGACATTCCACGTTCACTAAATTATATGCTTATATTGCTAGTTCAGAGTTCCGCTAATTTACATCCTTCGTTTATGCCAAATGAGAAAAAATGTTAGCGAACCAACTGGTTTTCTGTGGTTCTTCATCAGGCTAATACACCACAAATGAATGACATGAACGTAAACATCAGATAAGAGTAGAGGTTCAAAACCCAGATGGTCTGAGTGACAAAGCGAGGCGATTTGCACCACGGCGATCAACAGTTCGTGTGTATGTGTGTGTGGCGTTGTCCACACTACGAGTCCGTGTTACAGGGGACCAGGGTAGAGTTAGTTCCTGGACAAATTTCTTGTGTTCACATAGGTCAGGTTCATGAAGCCTGATAACTATCGCCTCGGCCGCTGCCAATAGACGAAATCTAACCGCTTTTGTGTGGCATCTGGGTAGGCGGTAGATGGGCTGGAAAGCCTCTTGCGCTCTGACTTGACGGCTCGAATCGATCAGGTGTGTTGACACTGCGCTTGCCACTGATCTAGTCACGCCGCTAAACAGCCAAGCTGGACAGTGTTCCCTAGCTCTCTCGATCAGTCTCCTGGTAGTTCTTTCGATATATCTTGATTTACACGAGCAAGAGAAAGAGTATCCACAGAATGAAGTACTTGAGCTTGAAATACTGTCCTTACGTTGTTGATTCAATGTCGACACTGAGGAGAAGCTTAGCCGTATGCTTGCTGTATAGTACGTTTGGGCGATTGCGGCAGAAAGCCTTCTAGACTTTGATTCATCTATCCAGTCCCCCTTGAACGGTAACGATAAGTAGATCAGTTTCTTTCCTAATGAATCCACTTTTGCCTTCGCTTCTCGTACCTTCATGTTTCTCTGAACGAAACTCTAAGTATAGCCATTTCTATCAAATATGCTTCGTAAAATGTTTAGCTCGTCCGAAAGCGTGTCCTCGCTACATATCCATCTTGCTCACTCGGTTAGGCACAAAACAAGTTTCCGTTTCTGGCTGAGCTGGACGAAGCTGTCAAAGTGAGTATATTGCCGATTCCACGTTGTCTTTCTATGGACACTGCGCTGGACCAACCCGTCAAACCTCTGGCTAATCTGAACGTCTAAGTACAACATTGAGTTGTTGCACTCAGATTCAATGGTGAATTTTATGTTTGCGTCGGCAGAGTTACATTGCCTCACTGATTCATCCGTGCATAAATGACTATCTGAGATGCAGAATATATCGTCCAAATACCGTCCATATTAGACTAAATTGTCGATAACTCCGTTTAGATAGTTGTTCTCTAACTTACTCATAAATATGTCTGCTAACAATGGTCCTAACCGAGAGCCTCTTGTGACTGTGTCCTTCTGTCTGTAGATCTTCCCGTCGAACGGGAATTGTACGTTCCTGGTACACATCAGAAGCAACTTTAAGTCGCTCGTCCGAGAGGCCGACATCCATATGGTGCAATCGAACAGCGTTGCAAAGGTAGTCTATCGTCTCCTCCTGCGGAATATTAGTGAAGAGCGACACCACATCTAGAGAAAACATTTTCCTTCCGGTTAACTGCATATGGCTTATGGAGTCTACGAAGCTGAATGTATCACTGAGGCTGTGGTTGGCTAGGACTTTTCTGATCGGTTTTATAAGCTTAGCGAGCCATTTCGCTGTTGAGTGATATGGAGAATCACACATGTCTAATATTGGCCTCAATAAAATTCCTTCTTTGTGCACTTTCGGTAAGCCATAAAGATTAGGAATCACCGTCCCGGAGGAACGCGTGTACTCGAAAACCACTGAGTAAATCACATTCTCTTGCTTCAGTCGACGTTGTAGCTTTGGGTTTGTCTTCGTTATCGAGGTCGTTTGGTCTTTCTCTTTCTCCATCATCCGGAATTTTGAATGATCGTTAAGGATGGCATTCATGTAAGCGATATACACAGATTTATCCATAAGGACAATCCCTGCTCTTTTATCCGGCCTAGACAACAGCACATTTCCGTTTGAGCGCTTTGAGGGCATCTAACTGCGCGTTCGTCAGTAAATACCTGACTTAGGTTTGTGCTTTAGGTACTGGTAGCATGTATTGATCATAGTGAATTTAAAGTGCTCAACAGCTAATACTGACGAGGGTGTAAGCATAGCTATTTGGGAATGTGCGTTTTCAAATTGCACTTCTAGTTCTAGTTGACTGATATTATTCCGAGGACAACAAAATTTCGGACCGAGTGAAAGTGCCTCAAGTAGTGTGTTATCCAGATGTAAAGAGACGCCAGACAATAGCGGTTAGATGTCGTCTACTGGCACCGGCCGAGGCGATAGCCATCAGGCTTCATGACCCTGACCTATGTGCACAAAGAAATTTGTCCAGGCACTAACTCTACCCTGGACCCTGTAACAATGACACATAGTGTGGACAACGCCACAGACACACACAAACAAACTGTTGACCGCCGTGGGGCAAATCGCCTAGCTTGGTCACTCAGACCATCTGGGTTCTGAACCCCAACTCTTATCTGATGTTTACGTTCATGTCATTCGTTTGTGGTGTATTAGCCTGATGAGAAACCACAGAAAACGAGCTTGTTCGCTTACATTTGTCACGGTGTTTACTCCTGGGATATTTTATATACCAAATGTCGGAGATATAGGTGTCAGATATTGCCAAACACTGACTGAATCACAGATAATCCTAGATTAGAAGGGCATGCATAGTGCGCCACCAGCACGAAGGCATTATAACTAATGTACACGAACCATGATTTCGTGTTACCTGCCATAAGTGCCATGATTACGAAATCAAACGAACTGACACATTAACATCACATCTGTAGTGACAGGGATCTTGATCAGCGTGAAACGTAATGTATATGACAATATGGTTTTAGTTATTTAGGCAGAGGCAAGCTGTGACAACTGTTGTGCGTATGGGCTATGCTAGAATTGCAGATAACTTGTTGAAGTCAGTTCTTATCAAAAAAGCCCACCGATACATTTGTAAAATTACTAGACAACAATTCTGCTCTAAGCTTAGGGAAACAAACTAGTGGTGCACATCCCCGACTCCACCGGGAACCGAACAAAAGCCTTCTAGATGCCAGTCGTTTATGGGCAACGGTGTAAGATCAATTATGACGAAACAACTGCGACAGAGCGCGGGTCATGTTACACAAACATGCAGGATGCCATGCAGGAAGATCTCGCCGGCTGTGAGTCGACTGCAATGGACGACAGACAAATTACTACAGTAATATATAAGAAATCTCAAGCCAGTCACTGCATAGCGGTTCTTTCTCCCACTGATCTGCATACACACAGTATCAGAGTGGTCGTTTTCTATTTGTCATAACACCCAGTGGACTGCAAATTCAGAATGAACAAACCATCCACTACATCTGGCCAGCTCATCCGAAAATCAGTTGTGGCAGATGAAGTGATATATTTACAAGTCAATGTGCTGCAAACTAGCGTCCTCAGTGCAAATTCTTACAGTTCAGTTTTGAAACGTTGCGGAATTAAAATGACCACAGTCCGTCGCCATCGTGCAGTTCTCCTCTTATCCAATCAATTGACCCCGTTACTCAGTAGTGAAAGGATCGTTAGTCTGCCACCCAACGTCGGACGAGCCCACATCAGACAGCAGATTATGCATACCGGTATGTATGGCAGAGTAGTCCCCGAAGTGTGGTCTCAGCCATGTGCAATATTGACCGACCAGAAACATATTGAAACCTAGTTTGACTCTATCGTTAGGGCAACTTTTATGTCCGTGCAATACCCAATCTAATCGCTGCGAAGACAGCGATGATCGGATTTGACGAGCCTCTTACTATCTAGTGACTTGATGGGTCCGGTTTCCTAACCATATAGGTGAGCTGAGCGGACGGCTGCGTGTTAAGCTCCGTCCTTCAGGACAAGAGTAATGTCGCGTCTGCGTCAAAAGTGGCAGAGGTTGGCAAAAGCGCCTCGGACTTTTGCTGTACGGTTCTTAACCTCATTTTCGATCCCACGGGCGATAAAATAGCTGCCCAGGTACTTGAATTCCAGTAACGCATGTGATCAAGTCAAGTAAAGTTTCTGCTTCCTCAAGTCAAGTTTCTGATTCGGACAACGTAGGAGTATGTATGATAAAAGGCGGGGAAAACTCCACAGTTGGGACACAAGAGATGAGTAGAAGTTCCGGCGGCATTTCATGTGGCTATACGATTATGCCAAATTCGAATGGTGGCCCCTCAGTAAGGTGTTATGGCAGAGTTCCAATGAGATTCGGTATGGTTGACTAGGGTTCTCGAGGATCTGATCCCCGAATACGCTGACTGATTAAAGTGTGGGAGTAGCCACGTAGACTGGATGATAGTTAGCTAATTGGTATTGGATGCAAGCATTATTGAAGTTCGTAGTGCCTAAGTATTCCAGTTTCAATTTGGTGAATCAGGATGTCCATTAACAAGCTTTGGAGAGGGGGTACAGTTGCTTAATTGATTTCAGCGCACCAAAAATCCATCATGTGTGACAGATTGTATGAAGGGGCTTACGGATGCCTGTGATGCCTCAAGATGCACATTTAATTAGAAGATGCTTTAACAATACCTTTAATCGCATAGTGCCATCTGATTGTTTTCGCTGTGGAAATACCATCAACTTGGTTGTGAATGCAGTGGTCATTATAGGATTTTTCTTCATAACAAAAAGGAAATTCAAAACATGTTGGCGATTAGACATACCACATGAGGAATTTCCTGCTGCTAGTAAAGACTGGTGAATAAGAGACCAGTGCGCTACATCTTCATCCCGTGAGCGTTTACTCAACTCGCATGACAGCGTACTTTGATAGGCATTCAGAACAGCTGGTTTCGCCAGTTGGTTGGCATCAATGCGCTCACAAGGTCGTCTTGGGCGTCCACCAAAACGCGTCCGCAGGTCAACACATACAAGTGTATGGTCAGTGTCCACACATGTGCTCCAAATCGAGCGACAGTTCTGGACGCTGCCTCTTCATCGGTAACTTAATGTAATGTGATCGATTTTCGTCCAAGGCTGGTTAGAGGCTGGTGGGCTCCAAGTCACCTTCCGGCGGTTGCTGTCTCGGAAATCGGTGCTCGAAAGAAATGAGGTAGCATCTCCACACAAATGAAGTAACCGCTTACCGTTATCATTACGGGAGCCTACACCGTGCTGACCGCCCAGATGCAGTTCATCAATGGATAATTTTCCAACTTAGCGTTCTGATCCCTAGCCAGCAAAACAGTGTCCGAGCTTCTTCTGTGGGGAAGGAGCTAGTTCAATTGGCGATAGTTGTCGTCTTTTACCGAGTCATCGCTGCAGTTTGTGGGTGCATAGGCAGCGATGATGAATGGACACCTGTTAGTCCCGCGCGAATTCGAAGCTTTGGACGAGCCAGCCAATCGGACCGCACACATCCGGCTACTGGTTGGAATCCAATCAACCAGGGCAGTTTCAGCCCGGGGACTCTGGGCGATACCAGCATCGACTTGGCCTGTGGTCGAAGCTGCATCGTCACCGGATAGGTGCAGTGGGAAAGTGCTGCTGGTGTCACCTGAAGGGTATCGCAAATTAAACACAGAGCTGGAGCCTTGCAGGCGGGTCTCCGACAAACAGCACATATCGATCGAGGGGGCTCTAATATTCGGGCAAGTGCTGCCTGTTGACTGATCTGGAGCAGTGTGCGTACCTTGAGGCACGCCAATCTGAAGGAGGATCGAGGGCTCCAAAAGGAAGTCGATGAACTGGGCTTGGCCGATTGGTTGGACATGGGCTTGTCGACAGAACAGGAATGACGCTCCGCGTTCACAAGTGAGTTGAAAGTATAAAGCCTAGCTAAACATGTTGGAAGAGGGCCAAGAATCGGTGGGTTGAAAATAGGTGGGATATATGTGAAGCTGGAACGGGACGGTAATAGAGAAAAAGCGTAAGAAGGAAGATACGAAGGTGGGAATGCTTGCACATTAGCATCCGAACCCCTATCTACCCTGCCCGATGCAGCAGATAGGGCACCGTTGATTATCCTATGCGTTGGCCAGAGCATCATGAAACTGTTTAAAGAGAATTTCATTGTATTGCGTGGGCAGGAGACTGTCAGGTTGCCCAGGCCAAGACAGAAGAACAATTAGCGTTCTCAACCAAAGCCTTTGGTTCAAAAACCTAGCCGCAAGGCAGCGGGTTTGGCGTTGGACTACAAATAGTCCGTTTTAAGGAATAAGGAGCTACCTCATTCCAACGCCAAGCTGGAGGACCAGGAGGCTGCGTTTGTCTAGCCTCTAACCATTGACCAATCTGGTATGAGTGGCTCTGAAGGTGCACAAAAACCACCCAGCATATCTCAATGGATCGCTGAGGCACACCAATTATCGTACCACGGTAAAGTCCAGCCTCATTGGGATGGTCAAATAATGACCGCCCGTTAGTTGTAAGAAACTGAGAGCAGGTTTAACATGGTTAGCTATTGCAAGCAGGCTTTAAACTACGCATCATCAATTACTCTTTTTCCTACGCCTTCTGTGCTGATGATTACGTGACTCTCTGACTTGTTCAACGCACGCCTCCAAATATGATTTAGTTAATGGTCCATTTCCGAAGTAGAGTTTGGTGTACACTAAATTGCAGTCATTGTAAGGTTTCCTCGCTCCGCACCCATACCCGGGATTCCTTAATGATAAATGTATTCACATGGATGGTTTGATTGCAACAAACTACCACCCCACTCAGTTATATCGCTCCGAAGCATTAACATAATTGTTACATCAGTATTAGAAATGTGTGTCTCATAGTTTGGGCAGGTATTTCAACACATGAAAGGGTAGAGTGTAGGTAAGATTTGACGACTTCTATTTCGACGAACTAACTAAAACGGTCCTAGGTGTAAAGGTACAAACAATCTAGAGATTTAGGTGCAAACAACGTTTGGAAGTATGTCAAATTATGGTTTGTTTTTAAATCGAGCGTTAAATTGTGGACGGATAATAGTTTTACTTTTGGTCTTGCGTTTATGGATTTCAGCAAGACTACGTAAGCATACATGGTGTTCTGCGTCTTGTGGTTTGCCGTGGGTGCTCTTGTTCTCTTCTTTCCGCGGTACTATTTGGATGAAGAATACACCGATTTTGCCACTTCCAACGAGTTGCTGACCATTCGTGCCATGCGGCTATGGCCTTTAGCCGAATCTCGTTCGGCAAGTTGGAGCGAAACTTCAAGGATTTATCCAATACGACTTGCGTCATTCTTTCGGTGTGTAGCGGCACTTCCATTTACCTTGGATCACAGGTCCCGTAGTTAACTGATGAAGGAGTACTTATCATCGATTTGGTGATAATATGGTTTCAAGTAAATTTTCGCGGATGTAGCACCACAGCTCACGGTCATGTGTTTGCGCCTCAAATTCAGGAGAATTTGGTTGCTGGGGAACACCATGAATATATGAGGTTTTATTTCTGTCGCTATGTGGAGGGCCACCAAAGTCATCTACTTCATTTGGGCAAGTTGTTCATTCAGTGACAACGGCAGGCAGGCCAAGGTTGTGTATGCTATGTTGGATACTTTGGTGTGTCCACAGTTGCCTGTTTCACATTCGTGTGCCTTCTTCATTTTAACTCGTGCAACTCATTCTATCCATCCCACGGGACAAGTCAAATCTTGGTAATATTCTCTATATTATACCATTATTCCATTGTAAGACCGTTTAACATGCGTCATTCGCTCGGTGAGATTAGAATATGAACTTCTGTGAATGATACAAACTGTCTCATCTGGAGAGTTTAGAGTTACTCGAAGAAGTCGTGGTTCACCATGATACCCTTATGTCGGGTAACGTGTAACAAGTCTCAGCAAGTGGGCTTAAGATGAATGGCAATCGCGTCACATGTGAAATTGCACTGGTTGCAATCTTCTCGCAACTTGCCTTGCATCATTCTAAATTTCGATTGCGAAGCGTCAAGGAACACGAGAGTGAACTCTCTATGTTTCTGTCCAGCTACTGCCAGTCTGAGTGCTGTTGTTGTTATTGTTGTTGCTGCTGATTTCGTTTGTTAACTAGTCGCCACTGGAGTTGACGGTGAAAGCTGCGACGAATTTCGTCGAATGGGGGAACTGTAATGCGATACACTTTCAGTGATTCCTGCAATAAACCCTTCGGCCGCCACAGGAAGCGCATATAGTTTAGCTTTTGATATCACCATACCCCGCTGAAACATGGTCCCCATATCTACAACTAGCTTCCCGGTGTCCATTCTAAATTTTAGAAAAACGCTGACGAGGCCCTTCACAAGGTGCAGCTCTTCCAGCAATGCCCTGCTTTGGCAGGCGTTGGCATAGTTGCAAACGACGCGGAGTTTCCCCGGTTTGTTTGGGTACGTCATTGCATGATGTGGAGTATAACATGCGTCATTGTTGTAACCAGGTTTGTACTTGTTCCGATGGTAGTATGACCGGGAAGCATCAGTTTAAATTACTGGTTCCCTGAAGTTGATTGTCCGGATAAAACCGATGACTTTCTTATAGGTCGAACTCACTCGCTACCAGTGGAAAACTTCACTTAGGTTTGTTAGTCCTGTGGAGTGAGATAGAGATGAATTTCGGACAGTTGCACAAATTTGGATGAAGCGCGCGCCCGACTCTCAGCTACCTACGTTTGTGCAATTTGGGCCGAATTTAAGCCATCTTACCATCCGAATGAGCCGTTGATAGAATTTACCCCACAAGGCTTGTTCTCAAGAACCAATACCAGAGTTTTATTGGTTGATTGGACTAAAGCGGATTCCAGATATGAAAATTGTGTGCTGCCCGCCGGATGATAAACAATTTCCATCTGTTTCGGCTACATTGTCAGTGAACGCATTGATCAAGGTTAACCTCAATTTGAGTCGCGGTCTACATTCCGATTGCATGTCGCAATCCATTAGCATAACGAATACTTCAAGGTGATCATTCTGTCAATAATTTCAGGTATGCATATCTCACTGCTCACTCGACGCTCGGTTAGAGATTTTGAATGAATTTACATATGTCCTTTCCTGGATGGGTTATTGCGATTCCGTAGTTAGTCATGAAGGCGGTGAAAGCCGTCTAACAAGACTTTTGATAAAAGCCGTCCACGTTTGATGTGGATATTCATCCATTCGTCCAAAATATGATCACAGATCTAGGTGGTTTTCGTGCCGCTGACCCTGATTCCCTGCCACTTATACTAATTATGCATGGAAATGTGGCCCTCCGCAAAGCGTTGACCTCCCTGTTTGTACATGTATGGAAGAAGGAGACCGTCCCGACTAATTGCAGTGAGTCGACTTTAGTGGCAGTAAAGTGGAAGGGCATTCGCTGCAGCTGTGCTAACCACAGGCGTATTAACCTATCGCTCTTAGTGAGAATATGTGTGACCTCAATTCCAATTTCCCGCCTCAATGCGAAACGGGAGCAGGGTTCTGCTAAGGGGGATGTGTGGATCACATATTTACATTGAGGCAGGTGCTAGAGTGGCATCACGGATATTGCAGACCGACACTAGCTGCGTTCCTCGATTTCCAGGATATGTTCTATTCAGTCGATCGATGCATTATGTTGGCAATACATGTGCGGAAATGTGTACCCATGAAATATGTGATCATTTTACATGCCCTGTGTTTGAACATGAGTGGCCACGTCAGGGTCTACAGTGACCAGTCGGATAGCTTTCAGACAACTGGTGGCGTTGCACAGCATCGTCCAACTTCCCTATTTTTGTTTAGGTTCCTCATGAAATCCGTCATAGAGTCTCGAGATGAATGCGTTGAGGTGCTGCCTGGTGAAAAACTAGTTGATCTTGATAATGCGGACTATATCTTCTTACTGTTTAGTGATACTATGGCGGCGCAATCAACCCTGAAAATCCTGTTTACATTGGTTCCGTTATTTGGTATGCGCTTCGCCGCTTCAACGTGCAGTGTTTCTGCGGGACCACCAGCAACTTGATGAAGCTTGACCCTAAATGTCGAGGAACTAGAGGTAGTTACTCGTTTCACTTACCTTGGCAACGGTATCAGCATCGATGAGTGTATAGCTAGTGAGGTCAGTTCACGTTTTGCAAAAGCCAGTATTGCCTTTTTGAATCTGTGAAACTTCTGGCCATATGAAGGTGTTTGGATGTTTTTGTTTACAAGACGAGGGCTGTCCTACTCTGTGGAATTGCGGCTTGGCCCCTTCGGTCTGAAGATCTGAGACGCCTTCAAGTTATGGGTCTTCGTTGTCTGCGTAACATTGCTGCTGTCGGATGGCACCAGTTTGTCCGCCGCGATGATATCAGTAGGCGAGTGCTAGACACTGATACCAAAGCTAGTTCCTTATAACAACAAACAGCACTGAATCACTTGCGTTAGCTTGGGCACGTAGTATGTTTGCCTGGTCACTGCTTACCGAGGTAGGCCTTGTGGAGTCTGCCAGGTGTAGGATGGCGCAAGAACCTAGGTGGACAAAAGTTAACTTGGCAGCGGGAAATGAAGTCACTGACGACCAAACTGGATGCGCTCAGTCTGTCTTGCTTCTCCAGTATGGAGTCGCCGTGACGCACCATGTGGTTGCCTAGAGGCATTACAGGACATGGCTAGCAGTCGACACTGGTAACGTGTCTGCTGCCACCTCCTATTCGCATTACCTGTTTAACGTGTGTTTGGTACTGATGCATCTGCGGTGCAATGGCTGATTATGACGCGAGACCATGCAAGCTGCAAGGAAGCTGTCTCGCCGATTCCGCCTATTTCACACGCTAGCACGCTGTCTGGGATGATAGTTTGCTGACAACGTGTAGGCGCCTTGACCCTGAATGCTTAATTAATGCTTAATTTTGAGCATATGACAGCAGCGTACCTATGAGTACCAAATTGGGGACCAGCAGCTGTAACGTGCTTCCCAACAAAGCGACCCCGGCGTATTCGTGATTGATGTCCTTGGCTGTCGAAAACAAGCTGAAAAGGTATCGAAAGGAGAATGTCAGCATCTTGCACACTTACGGAGGGTAATCGGAAATTTCAGGTCGATTATCTTTTCTCCTATTTTGAACGCCTGCACGAAGGACTACATTGAGCATGGGAACCAAGCCAAGTGTCATCAGAGCAAACACGATATTGATGCATTTAAAGCGGTAGAATGTGGACCAACCAAATTCGTTAGGGACTTGTTTCACCTTACGTATGAACGCAAACTGCAAGCCGTGGGATTGCCCACCGGTGAACATCTGCGTAATGGAGGAGACCTCATAATGGTTTACTTAATACTGACGAAATCAAATCAGGCCTGTCGCAATCTGTTGCAACTCGGTGGCAAAAGTATTCCATGAGGCCATTAACTCAAAGTTTCAAAGCACTACAGTCGATATAATTACTGCCAAAATGTTTCCCCTTCAGGAGACCCATGTAGGTCGTTATGGTTGTAAGGCAGCGAAGCATCAAGTTAAATGACTGACGTACTGCCGTTGTTGATTGATTGTTTGATTGATTTCAGACCCAAATGATGACCGTTGTCGTGTACCACAAGGATTTAAGTGGAAAGACGTATATATTTATTCTTCAATAACGATATTTTCTTTGTGCTCCAGGCGGATTTCTAATATTTGCAGACGATATCCAGATCTAGCATAAACTAATGGCAGTAGACGATCAAGAGTCACTACAGAGCCTATACACTTTCATCGAAGAGCCGGCTCACTTTCAGTGTGGTGAAAGGCAAATTTTGAGCATATGACAGCAGCGTACCTATGAGTACCAAATTGGGGACCAGCAGCTGTAACGTGCTTCCCAACAAAGCGACCCCGGCGTAATCGTGATTGATGTCCTTGGCTGTCGAAAACAAGCTGAAAAGGTATCGAAAGGAGAATTTCAGCATCTTGCACACTTACGGAGGGTAATCGGAAATTTCAGGTCGATTATCTTTTCTCCTATTTTGAACGCCTGCACGAAGGACTACATTGAGCATGGGAACCAAGCCAAGTGTCATCAGAGCAAACACGATATTGATGCATTTAAAGTTCCAGGATGTGGACCAACCAAATTCGTTAGGGACTTGTTTCACCTTACGTATGAACTCAAACTGCAAGCCGTGGGATTGCCCACCGGTGAACATCTGCGTAATGGAGGAGACCTCATAATGGTTTACTTAATACTGACGAAATCAAATCAGGCCTGTCGCAATCTGTTGCAACTCGGTGGCAAAAATATTCCATGAGGCCATTAACTCAAAGTTTCAAAGCACTACAGTCGATATAATTACTGCCAAAATGTTTCCCCTTCAGGAGACCCACGTAGGTCGTTATGGTTGTAAGGCAGCGAAGCATCAAGTTAAATGACTGACGTACTGCCGTTGTTGATTGATTGTTTGATTGATTTCAGACCCAAATGATGACCGTTGTCGTGTACCACAAGGATTTAAGTGGGAAGAGGTATATATTTATTCTTCAATAACGATATTGTCTTAGTGCTCCAGGCGGATTTCTAATATGTGCAGACAATATCCAGATCTAGTATAACATCATGGCAGTGGACGATCAAGAATCACTAGAGGGCCTATAAATTTTCATCTAATAGCCGGCTCACATTCAGTGCGGTGAAAGGCAAATTTTGAGCATATGACAGCAGCGTACCTATGAGTTCCGAATTAGGAACCAGTAGGTGCAACTTGCTTCCCAAAAAAGCGACCCCGGCGTAATCGTGAATGATCACCTTGGCTGACAAAAACAATCTAAAAGGGCATAGAATAGAGAATGTCAGCATCTTGCACACTTACGGAAAGCAATCAGAATGTTCAGGTGGATCCTATTTTCTCCTATTTTGAACTCCTGCATGAAGCACTACGTTGAGTACGGGAACCAAGCCAAGTGTCATCAGAGCAAACACGATATTGATGCATTTAAAGCTCCAGGATGTGGACAAACCAAATTCGTTAGGGACTTGTTTCACCTCACGTATGAACTCAAACTGCCCACCGGGGAATATCGGCTTCATCGAGGAGACCTCATCATGGTTTACTTGATACTGACGAAACCAAATCAGGCCTGTCGCAATCTGTTGCAACTCGGTGGCAAAAATATTCCATGAGGCCATTAACTCAAAGTTCCAAAGCACTACAGTCGATATAATTACTGACAAAATGTTTCCCGTTCTGGAGAAGCATACATGGAACGCTCTTTCAACCCACGTTATCATTGCCCCTATATTAATGCTTTTCTAAAACGAATTAACGACACATTATCTTACTTGCATTACGTGATATGATCCGTTTCAGTCGGGAGAGGATTTAACTCCAACCACATATTGCATTCCCCAGCTCTTTCTATAACGTGGCGATGTGAAAACCTACATCAGTGCTTCTGTCATTGGCTGGTAAGTTAGGTAGCAATTTGGTATTGGGCAATACCCGGTATCCGCATCTATCGACAGTTACCATCACAGTCATCTAATTGACCAAGGTGCACTTCAATTGGAATCGCCGTCCACATTGCGTGTCGCAATCAATTCACACAACGGCTGCTTCAAAACGACATTCTAGTCAGGTAGTGAGTCACCTAAGACCCGGATTCCCTTTTTCATCCTATTCGGTACCTTTGGTTTTATAATCCACACTCCGGTAATTATACGGGATTGTCAAGCAACTGCTATTTTCCCGTTATAAAGCAACTTTATTATCCATGTGGGGATTTGGCACCAAGCAGGAATTCCTGTTCTGTGTGCCAAATGCGAACACCATGGAATCCACCGTTAATCTTACACAACTGACGTTTTAGTCAATAGTTTAAGCTCAGTTGAATAGAATTTCGAAGGTTTTGTATTACGAGAGCTAACTACCCAGCACCAGCCTGACAGGGTCGATGCCTGCATTATAAATCTAGTATTGAGTCAGAGGTAACGCATTCTTTCGAAAGATCGTAACAGGTGATGAAACATGGGGTTATTATTATCAGCCTGGATCAAAGAAGCAGAGAGTAGAATGGCGCTCCTCTAACTTATTGTAACCTTAAAAGTTCAATTCGCAAAAGTCAGCTGGAAAAATCATGGCGATAAACTTATGGGATGCTGAAGGTATTATCCTGGTGAATATTTTAAGGTAACATAGTAAACACTTAAGTCCACACTGATAACTTGAGGAGTCGCAGAGCAATAATCCGACGAGTGAGACTTAATTTCCAATCGAGAAGGCCTTCTACTACACGACAAGGTTCTACCACACACAAGCATGAAGAATGACGGCTCGCGACTCGAACATTGCACAATTCTATGGACTACCTAAAGTACACAAGGATGGAGCACCCTTACGACTAACGGTATCATTTCCAGGCATGCCCAACTACTATCTGGCAAAGGAACTATGGAGGAGCCTCAAGCACCTAATCAGTAAATCGCAACACTCCATAAACATTGCCCAACAATTTCTGACGAAATTCAAAGACCTACGAATAGAACATGATGAAACCATGGTTTCCTTCGATGAAACCGCTCTATTCACTTCCGTGAACTTAAAGCAGGCCAAAGAAGTTATCGCAGAAGTCTGGACAACCGCGGAGGGAAGATTGGGAACATGACGACCAGAAGCGTATGCGAACTTCTCAGCTTATGTCACTCAACTTACTTTGCGTGCAACACAACACACCACGACAAATTCAACGACTGTAAAACTTTCCAAATTGACTAACGTCAACGGAATCTCTGAAACAGCAGCGATATGTCTGTTCCACTTGGAAGTCAAAATTGTCCACCAACTAAAAGAAACAACTCGAAACAAACCATTCAAAGTGAAAAATAAACTGAGCCAGTAGGAGACATCTGGTGTAATCTACAAGATCTGCTGCCGAGACTGTGATAAATACTACATAGGACAAATAGGAAGGAAGATTGGTAAACGACTTCATAAGGAATGAATGATCGGCTTGTCTTTGTGTAATTGCCTAATTACTGAAAATAACCTCCTTTCAAATTGGTGTATACTTCAAGACTATTTAATACTTCGTCTGCTGGAAAATTATCAGGGTTGTTAAACGCTATGAGTGTGCTCTGAGGTGCCTATATCTTTATATTGGTCGAGTTAGTGGAAGTGGTTTTGTTGGTGCTGTTAATGCTGCCAGGTGTTCCAACAGAGTTACGAATTTTTTTGCTATTCATTAGCTTCCAGGGTGTATCCTGTGTGGAGCTGATGCTGATCATGTTGTCTAGGCTTGCGCTAATACTGGCACGTGCAGGCTGGAAACCTGTGGGGCTGCTTTGTCGATCTGGGGAACATTATCGGAGTTACCACTAATTCCTTCGGGGTAGTAATATTACTGATATTATTAGCTTTCTTGATGGAAGAGATATTGCTACTGAGGACCGGTTGTGTTAGTTGGCAGTCATCCGCAATCGCGGAGTCATCTAGGACACTTGCACTGCGAACATTCATGTGGATCTCATTATCAACAAATCCAAAGGTCGGTTTGCGAGAGGTCAGGTGCGTTACCTTTTTTCACTACAACAGACGTAGGCATAGGCTCAAGTGGTGTCATATCTGACCTTATAAAAACATTCTAAAGTTTGGTTAGCGCTTTTATAACTGACATATTCCGTATTAACAATGTATCACTCTGTGTTTTTTTTAAATTTCATTAGCACAAGGCACATTGCTTTAAGATCTTCTTTAGATGTTTCTGAAGGCGCTCTTCATTTTGAAGCCCGAAGGGGTGTATTAGTAAGTGTTTCAGCTTCTTCAACAATACAGCTCGCAGATTAAATGAAGATGATCTACATAATTGACAAACCTCAGGATCGTTTTGTTGTGCGGTTGCAGTGACTGCTAGGTAGATAGCAGTGCATTCGTCCGCGGAGAACACTTGCGCAAGGCGGCGTTGCACACAACTGAGACGTCGAATATCGGTCGAAATAGTTTAGCTGTCGAGATTCTCGATGGTAGTGTCGGTCGGTTGTTGAACCGAACACATATTTAATTGGTTTATGGTTAGTGAAGACAGCGAACTTGCGACCATCTACTATACATTAAAAGTGACGTAGCGCTGGTTAATGGCCATCAGTACATTACAGAACGTGCTGTAGCAAGCTTCGGCAAGTTGTAGGAGTTTAGAGAGAAACGCTAAGGGCTGCGAAGTGTCACCTACTCGTTTCTGCAAAACAGCGCCGACTGCTACGTGCGAGGCGTCGGTACTGAGGGAGAGTAGGGGCTGTCATGTCGTAATGTAAATAGCAATTTGGTTGATGTGAACCTCCTTCAGCTACTAAGAAGCATCGCGTTCTGCGGTAGGTACTTCGAATTTCTTGAGTTACCTTTGGAAAGGGTCCGTGAGGATTGCATCCACGACATGCAGTTTGGTATGAGCCGTCGATAACTGTTAACAAGGCCATCAAAACGCCAAAGATGTGCGAATGAATGAGGCTTGTGGTAGTTTATGATGGCTTGGGTTTTATCCTGCGTTGACACGATGACTGCAGAAGTTGTACGATGACCGACGAAATTGTGTGAGTCCACACTAAATGAACATTTCTAAATTGATCGTCACTCATTATGACGTAGGCAATCAAGAAATATCCAAACGTAACTTACTTGCTCTTCTCGTGAAAAGAGCTCGTGACTAAGATGTCGTCGAGCAAAGCGTGAACGAAGTCTAAGTTGCGATAAACTTGGGCGATGAAGCGCTGAAGGGTTCACGTGTCGTTATATAGACCAAATCGCATGCGCAGGAATTCAAGCAAACCAAGTGTGGTTGACATGCCTGTTTAAGCGATGTCTGCCTCTGTTACCATAATTTGGTTCTGTGTGCAAACTAATTTGATTTTTCGGAATATGGACTTGCCTGCTAGACTGACAGTCAGATTCATGATGTGTTGGAACGGATAACGATCCGGTGTTATAATGTTATTTATGGCTGGTTAGTCGCCGAAAAGGCGCAAGTCTGCCATGACCTACTTCGGGACCATGTAGAGAAGTGACACCCATGGACTGTTGGACAGTCTGACATTACGGAGCTGAAACATGGTGTCGAATTCAGTTCCTGAAACAATTAGCTTGTTCAGAGCAAGCCGTCGTAGTCTTGCGCTAGCTGGTTGACCGCGCAAGACTATGTGCTGTGCAATCTTTTTCGTGGCAGGTGGAAGATCTGCAACCGGTCGGACCAGTCGCGGGTATTCAGAAAGATAGCCCATGTAGTCGGACGGTGCGTCTACGATGCGAAAAACAGGGCTGATTATCTGAGCATCTGAAAGGGTGACAGCAACCTCCAATTTCTATGGTCATCTAAAAGTCTATGGAGATCAATATCAATAAACAATACAAAATGGGGGAGGAAATCGATACCGATAATTCGGAAGCGTAGAGTCGCACCCATGAAAACCCAGTGAAAATCTCGGGGAGATTTATCGGCTTATCATGCCGTGACCAAATGAAGCTAACGGAGAACCGTTGGCCACACACAGATTGTACGTGGGATTTGAGTGTTTGTCATTCGCGTTCTTAGGGATGACGCTCATCTTCGCTTCTGTGTCGATGAGGAACGTGATGTGAGAACATAGATACTTGGCGTATAAAGGGCGACGTGTTTTGTTAGTAACGGATGTGTTAGTCTTGCTAGCTTGCTATCTATTCGGTTTCCCTGAGTCGGTCGTTTCGTGCTTCGTGCAGCGTGTCCTGCGACGTCTAGATTCCCCTCCATATTGACGTTGACACCAGCACAATGTTTGAGGTCAATATGACCTGTTCTGGCCAGGAAGGGATCAGTGGGCTTATAGTTCCGCAGTACTCCGGTTAGTGCACGTTGATCCAGGTTGGTAAATGACCGTTGGCTATTCAGATTTGTTGCATCAAATTCCACCCATCTTAGATAGCTTCATTCCAGACGTACGCGTCTTCAAGATGCACATAAAAATTACCAGAGCTAATTAAATTCTTTCTATTTGTGCATAGTGAATTCCCTACTCTGAAGGTGCCTCATGAGTTCTTCGGTGGGAGTGAAATTCATGATGTTGTATACCGCCGAAAAAGGGGAAATTTGACTGAATTTCACCGTCTGTACGTGTGCGCATGTGTATGGTGTTAGGTGACATAAACCTTGCCGGTAATAATGGATGCAGCTGTCTTAGAATTTATTTTGCTCCAAGTAGTAGTATATTTGTTGTAACTTTATTGATGCTTCCATTCCAATCCTTCACAAGCTGCATAGCATAGCCTAATCCGGAAAAGCACCAGACGCGTTTCGCCCTATTGGGGCTCATCAGTGATGCACATTCCCTCTGTCCTTGCACCCGTCGAATCCATGACCGCTAGAAACAGATGCTAACTAGCCAGCAGCTTAAGCCACTGAGACATTGAGGACGTCGGTTGGGCTACATAATTTGCAATATAACAAGCATATTGCACAACCTATCTCCTACTGTCACTGACAGTGGATAGCCGGCGATTTGATTACATCCGTTCACTAGACAATATATCCATAGCATTTTGAAACCAAAGTGGCTTTTTATTTTTTATTACTTGTAAGTCTAGTACATTCGTATTATCCTGTGTACTGCGTAACGCTTCCCAGCAGCCAAATGTGAATGCCGGCGTCAATAAGCACAAATATTGGTTAACTTTGAGGATCAAAGCTAAAGCACTAAATATATTTTATTTTCATCTTTTTGCATAGGCATGCTGCTTCACCAGCGGTAACGAGCTTATCGCGTAATCTTGCGGCGCGGGATAGATTTCGCTTAGAGGTGGGCGTCTTCGCGGTATACACAGCCCGCGTGCGACTGGTACGGATCGTACAGCAGCGAAGCGCCGTTACAGCGTACAGCTGACACGTTGTTGTTTATTATTATTCTTAATTCTTGAAAGTTTAACTGTCGGCCACTGAAGGACAAACAAAAGCTATCGCATAAGTGTGATTAGTGCAACGACCTGGTGTAGTGCTAGTAATTCAAAGTAGTTTAAAAAGCTAATGCGTTAAGTGAACATATTTGCCAAACCAAATACCAAACATATGCACTGAGACGCGGTCTATCTCTCGTACCCTAAAGACAAATGAGACTTCATCCTCTTTAACAATTCAGTACCGGAAAGCACCATGATCGTCTTTGGGCGAATAAATAATTTGTCGGAGCAGAATGCTTGTCTAAATGTGTTTATTTTTCATATGGTGTTGACGTTGGAGCTGTTTCACTGTTCTTTGTGACTCGCTAAAAGGCAATACCGGTACAGCGAAATCATTTGTGGGTTGAGTTCCCTTGCACATTTCAAAACTCAATCTGCCTTCAGTAAATCTAAATTTTGTTATTCCTCTTGGATGAGTTAAACCGAGGTCGGAAAATAAATGGCTGATTCCATACGGCTTGAAGCAATGTGAGTAGTTTGCTAACACTGGAAAATCTGTGCCAAATGCCGTTAATATTTGGAGGACTAGTATATACCAGTAAGTGCGTACGAATACGGACATCCGAAAACCGGAATTTCGGACACAGGGGATTGCATTTTAGGTAGGCTACAAACGAACGAAAACGAAAGAGGCGACGAAGTGAAGGTCAGTGACTCACCAAAGGAACAAGTGACAAGCCGGTGAATGGTAAAATTGGCCACAGGGAAGCGTTGAAACAAAACCAATTTGGTACAAATGAGAAACAATAAATGTGTGCATAAAAGCGGATAATATCTTTTAGGTTGCTAAAGGTTGAAGGAATTTTACGTTTGACAGATTTTAGTGCATTACTGTCTACAGAGAACGACATCGTTCTCCTAATTTGGGTGCAAGCTGTGTGGCGGCGGATGACGAGCCTAGCCAATTTGCAATCAGCTCATCATGTCAGCATTCCACAGTCGCCAGTTGCCAATAGCCAGGATCACCGGTGATGAAGACTTATGCCTTTGGTTTCTGATGTAGTTGATGGATTGGCATTATGGACGAATTGCACTCGAACCAAATGACAGCATTTCCAGAAGTGTGGAAGCTTTCCGTTTGGGGCCGTCTGCGATGACACGTCCTAAGGATTGCAACTGGCTTTCTAAATCCTGCTACGCAATAAACAAGGAGAGCAATAAACCAGTATATGTACCAAAAGAGCAATGAAGTTATTACGGACCTAGAGGCAACGGATTAACAATTTTCCGTAGTAGCAGAGGAGACCAAAATTGGACGTGTGAAAACAAAGTAGGCGGAGTGGTACAGTTGCCACAATTTTCATGTGTACACCTTGTTTGGTTACTTTGTCCATTGTCTCAGTACCTTTGGTAAAATCCTGGAAAGCAACTGACGTAATCCACTATCAAGTCAAGTGTCAGATTCGGAAGATGTAGGAGCAAATATGACAAAATGCTGGAGAAAATTTCACAGCTTGGACACACCAAAAGAGTAGAAGATCCGGCGTCATTCCAACCGGCTATGCTTTGTCATCAAATTCAAATTGTGGCCTCTCAGTGAGTTGTTGTGACAGAGTTTCAATGTGGTCTGTATAGGTGATTAGTTTCCTTAAGGATCTGATGCACAAATATGCCTCGAGTGTGAGAGGAGCTATGTTGGTTGGGTGATAGATAACAATGCGATACCGGGTATAATCATAATTGAAGTTCGCAGTACCTAAGTACTGTCAAGTTTCAATGAATAAATAAGGGTGTACTTCAACAAGTTTATATAGATACAGGTAATATGGCTTCGATTCAGATTGCATACCAATAATCCATCAAGTGTGATAGAACGCACGCTTGAGGTTACGGAATTCTGTAATCTCTTCAGTTGCATTTTTAATTACGTGATACTTTAACAATACCGTGAATCGCGTAATACTATATGAAATATGCGCTCTTGAAAAGCCCTATTTAGGCTTTTAATGCATTGGTCATTGTACATTTGGCCTCATTGCAAAACGAAAGAAGCAAAAAATGCAGAAATTTTTCTGCCAACATAAAAACGAACCTGTCAACAACACATTCATTCGCAATGGAATTATTCATCTGTGGTACAAAGAAACCTTTCCAGTAGTTGTTAGATTTGTCAGCAGTTCGTTGCACGATGTGAGACCAATAATTTCAGCAACTGAATCTTTTTCAAACATAATGTGGTCCGCATAAAATCCTATGTAACAATACGTATTCTGTAGAAAGTAGAAGTCACGATTAAAATTTACGCACAATAATCTGAGCTACCGGTAGCTCAGTGGTAGAGCAGCGAACCGGAAATTCATGGACAGGGATTCGATTCCCTGTCGAGGCACATTATTGTGCGTGAATTTTAATCGTGACTTCTACTTTGCACAAAATTTACACTACTCACGAACATCCAAAAATCAATACGTATTCTGATAAGTCCATTTTGCTATTGGGGTCAAAAAGTTCTCCATTACGCCAAATTAAATTTACCATGCGAGAAATTGGCGAACGTCCTTTGCGCGTGTTTTTCTCTGCATGTATACTTAGTTAACCAGATAACAATTAAATATCAATACTATATCTTGTATGCAGAAAAAACATATTGTTACCGGTCCTATTTGGCCAGTAGCGATTCATGTCTCATTTCATAGGGAAGAATGGAGGGGTTGAACTGAAACTCACTATTGGTTGTATCAGAGAGGAAGCGTGATTGGTCCCCACATTCCTCGTCAATACTCCAAATGTGCCCACCATTCAAATGGGGCGGTAATGTGGATCTCACCGTGATATTGGTCATGCTAACTCGCCGGTTACTTTGGAGTTGTACTAATTTCATTAAACATGAGCATAGTGGAGGATTGTACATTAGGCTGTTTGCTTGTCTGTGTACTGCAAATAGTCCTATGTGTGGCGACCTGTCCTCCCGGTTTCACTGATGTCGGGTCTGAACAATGCTTTATCGCCTATCCCGGTAAGATTGGGTATTGCGACGAACAAAGAAATTGCCAAGACGAAGGACTCAAAGTGGGTCTCAATATGTTTCTGGTCGGTCAATATTCCACATTGCTGAGACCACACTTCGGAAACTACTCTGCCATACATACCGGTTTGCATAATCTGCTGTTTGATGTGAAGTCATCCGAGATTGGTAGACAGACTACGATCCCGACTATCACTATTTGGTAACGGGGTTAATTGTTTGGATGAGAGGCGAACCGCACGGTGGCGAAGGACAAGTTGTCGTGTTCACTCCTCAAAGTTTCAAAACTGAACCGCAAGATATTGCACTGAGTACGCTAGTTTGCAGCATATCGACTTATAAATATGCCGCGTCATCTGCCCAAACTGATTTTCGGATGAACTGGCCTTACGTGGGTGGGGCGTTTGTTCATTCCGAAGATTCAGTCCACTGGATGTTTTGACAAACTTAAAACGGCCACTTTGCTACCGTGTGCATGCAGGTAAGTGGGAGACAGAATCGCGATGCTGTGACTGACTTGTGATCTGCTATATATTACGGTTGTAATTCGTCTGTCGTCCATTGCAGTCGGCTCCCAGCCGGCCAGACCTTCCAATATTTGTGTCCTGCATAGTGGTGAAGGATGACCTGCGCTCTGTCGCAGTTGTTTCGTCATACTTGATGTTTCACCGTTACCCATGAACGACTGGCGTCTAGAAGCCATTTGTTCGGTTCCCGTTGGAGTCAGGGATGTGCACTACTGTTGTTTTTCCCTCCTCTTAGAGCAGAATTGTTGTCTAGTACTTTTACATATGTAATGGTGGGCTGTTTTGATAACAACTGACTGCACCAAGTTTTCTGTAATCCTATCATAGCCCATACTCACAACAGCTGTCACAGCTTGCCTTTGCCTAATTAACTAATACCATAAATGAGAATATGCGTAGCTCGGGGGGTGGATGCGGATTTTGAGCGGTTCTCCGAGCTGAATGATTATTGTGCAGACGTTTCGTTGCCTGACTAGGCAACATTATCAGTGCGGTTTCAGTGGCCTGGTTAACAGTGCCTTGTAAGCGACTTCAATGTTCAAGTGCTTATTGATCGAGTTCTGCTTTGAATGCCAGGCTTCAATAAACTCACGTGCTTGCCGGCTTTTAGCCCTTCCGAGGATACTGGTATGCTCAATTTGACATAGAGCATACCAGTATCCTCTGAAGGGCTAAAAGCCGGCAAGCACGTGAGTTCATTGAAGCCTGGCATTCAAAGCGGAACTCGATCAATAAGCACTTGAACATTGAAGTCGCTTACAAGGCACTGTTAACCAGGCCACTGAAACCGCATTGATGATGTTGCCTAGTCAGGCAAAAAAAACGTCTGCACAATAATCACTCAGCTCGGAGAACCGCTCAAAATCCCCAACTAATACCATGTTAACACATCTATTACCTTTCACCCTGATCAAGATCCCTGTCACCACAGATGTGCTGCCGATGTGTCGATTCGTTTGATCTCGTAACCACGGCACTGATGGCAGGTAAAACGAAATCATTGTTCGTGTACATCAGTTAAATGGTCTTCGCCATGGTGGAACACTAGGCATGCCCTTCTAGTCTAGGATTAGCTGTGGCGCGCTCAGTGTTTGGTAATATCTGACACATATAACTCTGACATTTGGCACATACGCGGGATGTAAATTAGCGAAACTCTGAACTAGCAATATAAACATATCATTCAGTAAACGTGGAATGTCAATGTACCCTGTTATACTAGCATTTGATCTCGTTGGTTAGATTCCTTATCTCCGCTCTTCACTAATAGTTAGATGAACCAATAACAAAGTGAAAACCCTCACTGAGCAATTTAGATTTAAACCTGTAGCTAAGCTTGGAGGCTCGCAATCTGCAGAACGGCGTTCGTTGGTTAGGAAGAATGATGTATTTTAGAGTAACCCAATGCTTTGCATACGTACCTTCGCGATCTGTGGGAGTATTCCCTAGTGCGCTTTACTCAAGTTAGCGTACGGAGACCCGCGGAAGATTGAAGCACCCAACTTCCCCACATGATAGGAGAAGTGCTGGGAAAATAAGAGGAATACAGTGCGGTTCTTCACATTACTACCTTTGTGTAGGTAATGGCGGAGCGGAGGTATTCACAAGCAACCGCAAAGAAATGACATGTTTGTATAAGCCATCCTGAATACCAGTATACATTGGCAAACTTGAGAGATATAGCTGTTCTCTCCTGGGCTATGCCTGAGCCAACATGGTAAGCATATCACATCGCACTGCATTAGTAGGCAAAATAAAATAGGGGATGGTAATTAAACGTACTGGAATCTCCCTTCTTTGTTCTCTTTTGGGTATTACTCCGAAGTTAATGATGGAGGATGTAAACCTACTGAGACGGAATCGTATTCACTAGTGACGCCACATATTTAGGTTGCAATCCCCACGTACTTAACGCAGCTGTAGTTGGTGGCTTTGAAGCAACATCTAGTGGTTCATTAATTTGAAATTACAAATAAGCAGCTACCTCTCAGACATCGCCTTCTATTCGCCTTCCATTTTGTGCCACATTTTCGGAATTACACTCAATCGTCTCGGATTGTCGAGACCTATCCAACGGATTCAGTCTTTCTGCAGTACTACTAACGACACACTGGCAAACCCTGAACACCGTCTTTGACAGATCATTCGGTAAGACCTGCTTGTGAAACTGCGTTGTTTTTTATTTTTCCCACTACATTGGGATACCATTCGACGGAGCTTTTTTAAGGCTACTAGACAACACCTTACTTATTGTAGTGCACCTCTAGATACCACAAATAGAGGTTAATTTGTGATCACGCAATTACCGCTGTAACTCCCTTAGCGCGTTTTGCCACGCAAAGCCTCTGTGATATTCCAATGTCCACTGTTCCTCGCGTGCACATGATGGGCCGACGCAGTCTCAAAGCTACGCCAATGAACAACCAATCCAAGGTCAATAGTGGTCCAGACACGTCGGTCACCAAATGCTCGCTTTGTTCCAATTCCTTCGATGGGGCTACAACACACTGTATGTCGATCGACGGCTTGTGTGTGTGTGACGCATGTTCAGCCAAACCGTTGGCTAAGGTCATTCAAGTGCTTGTGGCGAAATGTGAAAGTTTAGCCCTAACAGTCACAGAACTAAAGGAATTGACTACTAGCTTGGTAAAAAAAACCACTGAACTTGAGTCGCAGATTAGTGTATTAAGTAGCCCGAATCCCAGACCAGTCAAAAGGCGAGAGCCATTTAGTAAGGAAGCCACACAGTACGGTAAAAATAGCACACCATTGTTGATGGACGCCAGCGAAGACAGGCCTGTCGAACGACCTCCCAAGTTTTGTGAAGTGTCTCAAGGCTTAAACAGCTATGCACAAACTGCACGCTCAACCCTGTCACGGGTTGGACAGCAACATTTGACCCCCACAAACAGCACAACAAACGGCGTTCCGCGTATGCAGCCATGTAGCAGCGCAGGCTCTCCCTGCACAAGGGACAAGATGAGTAGTCAACCTAGACAAATGTCCACCAGTAACAACTCTCAGGATAAGCAGTTAGTGTACAACAAAAACGCTCTGACAATTATGTGTTCAAATGTACTAGAGCCCACGAGCGAGTCGCTAAAAGGTAGGCAAGTGGAAGAACAAAACCGCTGGGCAGAGATATGCTGTGCTCTCGAAATTAACGTTCCTGCAACTAGTCTTACGCGCATTTCCCGAAATCCATCCTCGCCGCATTTAAGACAACCTCGGTTATTACGAGTAACATTTGGTAACACACGCGACCTGGAGGATGTGCTCCTGACAGGCCACAAGCTAACAAATGCCTCTCTCAGCGCCCGCATTTTCCCAGATAAACCATGGATAGAAAGGCAAAAATGGAAATCCGACCCAGTCGCGTCACGACATGATGCGACGAAGAAAGTAGTGCTGGTCCACGGTGTCCCAGAACTTAACCATGGCGATATAAATGAACATCAGAAGCACGATATAGAAGAGTGGAGGTACATAACGGAGCTCTACAACATACAAAATATCGTGACTTTCGATGTCACCCGTCTAGCGGCCTCCTTAAACTATCAGGGTAACGGGCCAAACATTTTGAAAGTCACCGTGGCTACACCTGAGATGGTATCAACGGCCGTCCAAGTGTGGCACGACAACAGAAAACGTGGGCCTTCTGAAATACGTCTAAGACCGTTCCTAAACAAAGTACGGGCTACAGATACAGACGAACCGGACTCGGTTGTTCCTAAATCAAGTCAGACAAATGTGCAAACGCCTGTGACAAAAAACGTACGCAGACAGGCACAAGCTGTGCCTGTCAACCACAACGAACCGAGCTCCTAATGTGTCAACAGATACAGTGCTGCTACACAAACGCTCAGGGGCTCAACTCTAAACTACCTGAATTGCGCCATCGACATAACACAATCAATTGGGATATCATAGCTGTAACTGAAACCTGGCTCTCCAATGACATGCTCGACACGGAAATCGAAATCAGTGATATGTCAGTTATTCGCAATGATCGTCCATCTCGCGGTGGCGGCGTTGCTCTGTACTATCGGAATTGTCTGAGATGTGAGGCTATTAACGAACGTCACCTTGCTGTCTCCGACGCTTTGTTTTGCCGAATGCAGCTAAATGGCCGAGGTGGTGAACCTTCGAAGAAGACGTGGGATGCTTGTCTGTTGGCAGTTGTCTACAGGCCACCGAACTCCACCGCAGACCGAGATGACATCCTGTTAAACGCGCTTCATTATGCAGTTTCTCAAAACTACTCACATTGTCTAATCATGGGCGATTTTAACGTACCCTCAATTGTCTCAGCGACTTCTAGCGGTCCTTACTTCAAATCAAAGATTCTCGAGTTTATGGATACAGCAGCTCTGTACAACCACGTGCACCGCCCAACTAGACACCGCGGTTCAAATAAGCCATCGCTTCTAGATTTAATCCTAACCAACGAAGAGTTGATGGTTGAGACAATTTCATACGATCCACCATTAGGCAACAGTGACCACTCAGTGTTGAATTTTGCCTATGTGTGTTACGCCAATACTACTGAAATCAGACATGAAAACCGACGAACTATAACCAACTATTCCGTGCTGCACAGCCTAGCGACAACCGTCAACTGGGACCTCAATCTACAGAGCACGGCAGACGACGCGTGGAACGAACTTAAAGACAAAATTAGCGGTGTCACGCAAGCAGCGTCAAAAGTCATACCATTACGAGTGCCGCGCCGGACCAACACCTGGATCCGAAGCAGAACGCGTAAATGGATTAGCACCAGAGACGAGATCTGGAGACAATACGCGCTGAACCATTGCGACGCCACCTGGGAGAATTACAAAATAGTGAGGAACTATTGCACATCACTGATTAGAGCCGATAAGTACGAATGGCAAAAAACATGGTACTTAAATTCACGAACAATACAAAACTGCTGTACAGGTACGTGAACAGCAGAAGAAAAGTTAAAACAGGAATACCACCACTCAAGACAGATGGTGGCCTAACGACTACTGCTGTGGATGCTGCGAACGCATTACTTCTGCAGTTTGGCACAGTGACTGCAAAAGCCATAGAACCTTTGCCAAACCAGCATTCACCCAACGTGGTCGGCATATCAACTGTCACTTTTACCTCAGCAGCTGTCGCTAGCAAACTACGGTCTCTAAGAGAAAATAGCGCTCCGGGAGTGGACAAGATCAGACCCAAAGTTCTTAAAACTCTTGCTCCCACCATAGCAGCACACCTCGCAAGCTTTTTCCAAAGTCTACTCAATTCCCAAACACTTCCGTCTGAGTGGAAAAGCGGGATAGTCACTCCGATAAACAAAGGAGGTAAGCGATCGGATTCTGCCAACTACCGACCCATTACTCTCCTCCCTGTGTTATCAAAAGTAATGGAATCGTTAGTTGCAGATGAAATTACACGATATTTTGAGAGTCTGAAGCTAATTTCTCACCTCCAACACGGCTTTAGGCGCAAACGATCTTGCCTCACAAATCTGCTTCTTGCTCGGGATTCATGGACCAAAGCACTTGATGAAGGATCCTCCCTTGATGTGATTTACCTAGACTTTTCGAAGGCATTCGACAGAGTAATTTACTTAGCTCTGCTTCATAAGCTTCGTGCCTACGGTATCCATGGTTCCCTACTCACCTGGCTAGCAGCATATTTGCATGACAGAGCGATCAAGGTCAGAGTCGCCGATGCCCTCTCGGAAACCCTCTGCATCTCCAGCGGTGTTCCTCAAGGATCCGTCCTTGGTCCCCTCCTTTTTCTGGTCTACATTAACGACCTCCCGGATAATATTCAATCCTCGATGCAAATTTTTGCAGATGACGCAAAAATCTGGAGAGTTATTCGCTCAACATCAGACTGTGCCCTCCTCCAGAATGATTTGGATAGAATCAACAAATGGGCAGATATAAATCACCTCCCCCTGAATGCTGCCAAGTGTCACCTACTGTCATTGCGCAGCAATCTTGCCAACACGTACCTCTTGGGGCAGTACGTTTTACGGCGGGTGACCACAGAAAAAGACTTAGGTATCATTGTGCAAGAAAGTCTGGGGAATTCGCTCCAATGTTCCAAAGCAGCGAACGTGGCGAACATGAACCTGAGACTTTTGAGGCGAGCTTTTGGTGTTTTTGAACGACGGCTGGTACCCATGCTTGTCAACTCCTATATCCGTCCCCACGTCGAATATGCCGTCCAGGCTTGGTGCCCATGGTTAAAACGATACATTCATCTCTTAGAGCAGCCCCAACGAAGAGCTACCAAGGCAACACGCGGATTATCTGGTCTCAATTATGAAGTGCGTCTCAGTTTAATCGGAAGGTTTTCCTCCGAATACCGACGACTACGCGGAGATCTCATTCTCGCATACCGGATATTAACGGAAAGCGATCACCCGTGCAAATCGCTGCTCACCCTAGCCTCATATAAGCGATCGAGAGGTCATAACCTCAAGTTGATAATCCAACACTCCCGATTAGACTGTAGAAAATATTTTTACTCTCTTAGAATCTGTTCACAATGGAATGACTTGCCAACGCATGTGGTAAACGCTCCGAACATTACAGCCTTCAAACAACTGTTAGACATTCATCTGAGTGACAAGCAACACATTGTGGTGTGATGTACCAGGTTTAGACTATTGGCATTTCAGTTTCATGTCGGAATCTAATGATTTTTATCTATTTGCATTTACCATCCTATGGGTCTTGTAAAGCCAATGCTTTTTATCCCATCATACACTATTGAACTATCAATCATAGAGGATACAAGTCGTTTTTATTGCAGCGGTGCGATCAGTTTTTTTCCTTCTGTGGGTTTCCGGTGACACCATGTCTGCCGTTCCAATACTTGAACTATCAGTCAATGTATGTTATCACAAAGTACTCTCCCTCTGCAGACAGATAATGCTCCACATAATTTTTGCATGATGTGGAGGACTGGATGATTGTCATAAGGTACTGAGGTGTCATAAATTTTACGCACGACGTTTCTATGTACTGCCACGGTATCTTCTTTCAGGTGCAAAATGAAGTTAGAGTGCCGCGCAATATACTACAATGAGAAGTCTGGCGATTGCTATCACTCGATGTACCTTGACTCGCGTCTACAATACATGGTGACGTGGATTTTGGGTTCCTGGATAGGTTATGCAAAACCAATTATATAGATCGCCTGTAAACGTATTATTAGTCATTTTGAAGACAGAGTTGTGCTCACTGTCATTCTTTAGTTGCTAAATAAAATGCATACGATTCGAAAACGGACGATGCAAATAAATCTGATGTCAAAGTTTGGGATCTACTTTCATTGTTTGTCGGCTGGTTCGTGAGTTACATTTGAGCTAATTAAACTAATGTGTGTTATTCCAGCAAGCTTCCGTACTGCCCAGCACCTATGTAGCTGCTGCAATAAATGTCCAGAGAAACGGAAAGTGTCAAGATATTAGCTGGTCAAATCTGTAATTCCTGCAATATGACAGCATGATCCGGTAAACCAAATTTATTTTAATCTGAGATTAACAAATTCACAATAAATATAAGTTAAATTCGTGAGTTACATCGATTCCGTGGTAAATGTTGCTGTTTGCCTGCTAAGTAAGTGTATGCCATCCCGAGGCATGGATACTCACATGGTGCATATTCTACTCTAAGGAAGAAATATCACAGAACTACTCAAATACTTGTAAAGGTAAGCGACATTGCTGGCGTTAGGAGACAATATCGCCACCGTCTCAAGCAATCTTCGTGTCACGTTTAATGTTATACCATAATAGAACACTTGTAGTATGCATATTAACGCACCGAAGAGTCCGCTCAATGATTTCACCTGAAATTATAAATTGAAAAGCCTGAAATTCGTGTTGATTAAGTTTAGCAACGTGTTTAGGGCAAGAAAGAATCTTTGTATTTTTGTTGGAAACATTTGCAAATGCGGTGAATTAACGAATTTCGGCCAGTTCGTTACGTTGCTTTTGCTATTGTAATTGGCTTCGCTTTCATCACTGTCCACAATAGACCCAGATTCCCCAGCAGAACGTGTCAATTGACAGGTCAATTGTGGTACGGCATTATACATATTTGCCTTGACAATCCCACCCTTATCCATATAATACCTACCTCCATCTCCATTGGATATTTCTCTTGACATATTAAAAACCTTCGACCGACTGGACGCACAGCATTCTGCTTCCCATGTTCGAAAACTATGAACTTGAAGATCCGCTGCTTAGGTGGGTCCGGAAGTGTATGCTGGATTGACAACCGTAGGTCGCATTTATAAGTGGGCTTTCCAATCCGATTTATGTCGAATATGAAGTTCCACAATATCTGTTCAGAGGCCGCGTCTGTTCTCGTGTTCATTTACGAGCTTCTGCTTCTGATTGCCTCAGGCAACTTGCTGTTATCTAATGATGTTAAAATGTGGCGTAGGATCGCCGACCCAGCGGATCACGATGCACTATAGCGAAACCTGGACAGTCGGCTAGAATGTCGACGGATCTTCGTGTATGTCAGTCATGCAGCGCCCACTTAAATTACGTTGTTTCAGTCCCAGTTTAACCTGTGTTTAATAAATGCCCTGACTTTGCCCTAACCCACTGACACTACGCTAGATAGCCTGTGTGTCTCGACAGACGAAATCATGCGACGAAAAATGCACAACTAGGATTACCTACACAACTGTGGTTTGCCCTTTCTGCGTACGTCTGTTAACACAGTGATGAGTCTACAAAAGTGACTTTCATTTTATTGATTTGTTTTTTAATCACCGTGTTGTGGTTCCCTTTTTGTTCGTCATACGGACTTGCTACTCACCCATTATTTGCCGGTAATATATGATTGTTCCATATGTCGAATTGTATGCTCATCAACGCTCCGGCCGTTACGTTTGAGCTTGTTGTAAAAGTTGATAATATCCAAGAAGGAATATAAAGTGATGATAATTATTATTTCGTTCCTGCCCGGCTTGTGGACAGAATTCACCAAACGGACATGCTGATTATTGTATCCGGTCAACATCAAGTGACGCTGTATGGGAAAACCGCTGCAAGTGTCTGCTACACGGCTACTAATTGGGTAGAGTTTGAAATAACCGATGCACACTATGATAATTCAGCCAAGACTTCCCTCCAATTTACGTTGATATGACAAGCCGTATCCTGCGAAGTTTTTACGCTATGCGACTGCCGCAGCCCCATCTCGGAGGCCATCAACTGCTTGTATGCCAACTCATAAGATTGTCTCAGTACTCGTCAGGCTTTAATACCTTGTGCCACTGAGATGCTAACCGGAACATGACTGAATACCTTGATCAATGATGCTGAGGTAGCTCTTTTTGACACGAACCACCTAGGCAAAGACCAACCTGGTAGATAAGGATGGGTAATCTTGTATTACCTATCTGACCTGCATATCGATACAAATGAGAAGACAGAAATGCAAGTTGAACATTCCTTTGGGGCTCTTTGCAAAAATGTCAACATAGTGAAACCACACCGGATATTTTCATTCGCTACCACATTTACCAGACGACTTTTCCGCGCATCAAAGCCATCTCTTGCTTCGACGCCGTGATTTCCCGGCAGTTTCTCATGTGTAAAACCTGTTTTGGTCGACTCCTACACCAAGTGACCTGATGTGATTCCGGAAAACAATCCAACTGCCCAGCACATTGTCAACGAGCTGGAGAAGCTGTGTCGATAATTCGGCCTGCCAGAGATGTTAGTGAAGGAAAATGGAACACAATACACCTCAAACGTTTTCCACGAGTGGTGAAAAGAAAAGGGAATGCAGCAGATGTACTCACCACCATGTCATCCGCATTCAAACGGACAGGCGGAAAGGTTCGTGCATAAGTTCAAACGTGCACTCTGTAAATCAGGGCAAAGAAAGGCTTCACAGGATGCACTTCAATCTTCCTTACGTATGTATCGGAATGCTCTGAACCCTAACGCCCCTGATGGGACATCCCCCACAGAAGTACTCTATGGAATAAAAATTCGGACGTTGTTCCTTAGTCCTTTACCAAGGAGAACACAAAAGTCATGGCAGTAGTCACCTGAGGGAAGATCGCAAATTCAGGCTCCGTAACATCAATGTTGCTGACATGCTTTAACTAATGGATATTCGAAGGCCGAAGGGGTGGTCGAAGGGGCAAGTTTATGCATACGACATTCACCGTAGCCGGAAAATAGAATACACATTTAAGAATGTGAGTTACAGGGAAATCCGTTGACTAAAGTCTGTCTTCCGTAGATAGTATGGACGTGTTTTCTGTTGCTGGCTAGGATTGTCGGAAGGGGAAAATGGACGAAGATTAGTGTGATCGACTGCGCACGATTAGCCATTCTCTTAGAATTCTGGTGTTGGGGTTGGTGTATTATCGGTTTGAGTTGTTAAGTAGGCATCTGTTGACTCCTGGGTATCAGATATTAAAGCGGGAAGGTCGCCTCGAGCGACCACCCAACTGATGGCAACTTTTGTTTCGCTACCATCAGGTAGTCGTACACGAGCGTAATGAGACTTGCAGCTGAAGTGTCTAACTTCCTCCATCAGAAGCTTCTATTTTGAATATCTGTCCGTCCGTTAAATTAAGACCGGACCAGGGACTATCTTCCAGGATGGAATGGCATTTCCGATAGTTGACCGTCGAGCAAAAGAAAAGAGCCGTTCATGAGGAGTAGTGTTTGCAGCAGTACAAGGCAAAGAACTGATGGAATACAACGCGTCATAAGGGGCAAGCTACCACTACGAAGTTGGCAGGTTTCTGGCTTGTACAGCGGGTGAAATGGCATTCCAGTGGGTTCCTTTACGACGTTCCACTTGGCTATTAGCCTGTGGGCTGAAGGATGTAGTGTGAATAGTTTCCACTGCTTAGTCCAGTAGGAACTTGGTAAGATATTCAGACGTGAATGAGTAACCTCGGTCAGAGTGTATGTACGCCAGTATATCAAAGGCTGTTGATTCTCGCTTACCTCAGACAATAGAAGATTAGAATCGGCTCTGGTTTTACCTTACGACACGGATAGCCTGCAGTGGACATAATCACATCATTTCCCTGCTAAGTTGAAAAGTTGCTTACGCCATCTCCGTCATTCATTTTGGTGTCATCCTTATTCTATATACCGCATGAAAGTCGGGCTTGGGTGTAGTTTCATTCTAGAATTATTAACCACCGACTTGGTACAATGTGGTATCATTATTGCACCTGCATACAATGGGTAAGCCACAGGTAACATAACTTTTTTAGGCTTATTTAACTCGATTGTATTTCGCGATGACTTCACATGTTGCCCATTACGATATTGTACTCATCATGATCTATGCTATGCTATTCTTGCTACCTCCGCAAGCAGCGTCTAGTATGGTTACATACCGAGAGTGAGCTATGACCACTTCATTTTCGTATTATTATTCGGCCGCGATTCATATCACTATGTCAGCTCCATGGTATTGCTCACCAGAACTGTAGCTTGACTAGCTGCTCAATGCTAACTTGCCTGATGCTTAGAGATCCGGTGCATCGCAAAATAATGGTTCAGTCCATCCATGAGCTCATTCGTATTTGATGTGAGTGCGGTATTTCCGAGCGATTTGTGTGCTTGCTACGGATCAATGCTAGGGTGGCAAATTATTGTGTATGTTTCCAGTTCGATGGATACGTTTGAATCGAAAGATTATCATCGCTTGACCGTTTACAGTACGCATAAAATGTCAAATTTGACATTTGTAACACAATGCTCAACGATTGTCCTTCGTGTGACCACTTTGGATTATGCATTCGAAGAGAAATTTCCCTGGGAAATCTGTGTCAAGTGAACAATCCCGACAATTAACCGACTAGCGATTATCAAGATATTGCCATTCCATGTTCCACTCCGCAGGCTAGTGAAGAGAGTGAGTATATTTATAGTTCCAGTTATCGCTCAGCCATACTGAATTTGCCGGGGGCCTATGAAAACACACGTATTAACCGGATGGAAGGCAGACGTGCGGAGACGCCTACCAGAAGTTGCATTGCACATGGCCAATCTTTTGAATGGATTAAGTAAAAGGTTGCATCTAACGTGAATGGTACGTCAGTGTGTCATTATATAACATCGGAAATGAATCGGCGCATAGCGTATTGGCCGGATACGTATCTGGGCGATAAGGAATAGTTAAACATTCAAGTCTGCCAAGGCGGGGAACTCAAGTCAAGTCAATAAAATGCTTAATACACCAACAACGCTTGAATATTCAGCCGTAAACAGACTGGCTTAATCAAATAAATGCATCGTACGCGCTGGATTCTTCCATCACCTTTCTTTCTAAAATGGGTGATTAGATTTGACCTAAACGCTTCTTTATCTACTTTAGGATTCGTTTACCATACCAATAATGTAAAATTCCTTCTCGTGCTCTTTGCGAAACTGATTTTTGATTTAATTCTCCAAGCTGATGGAATAAATGAGATTTGATAAAATCTGTTCAAAAGGCACTGCACTCAGCTTTCCTTTTTATTTCTGTATTCTGCTGGAATTAACTCCTTAGGCGGCCGCGCACTTGCAAATAGATCCGATGAGCCTCCAGTAGCTGGTAGACATTGTTCCGGACTCATTTATGCAGAAGTAGCATCTCATATTTTCACCACCTAATTGTTACGAATTCTTATTTTGCTAAGGTGGTTTATGTGAAGGTAACATTCAGTCTACAACAGCGTTGTCACTAACCCTTTTATCATTTGCTGGGATAACATTAAGCAACTGTCGAAGCGCCATCAACATTTGAACACGGTAGCCAGTGCATTATGCACTGCTGTCGAGATGTTGCAAACCACCAGCCAAAAACGTCGGCATCGACCCAATCTGAGCTGGCCTTTGTCGAAATCGACGAGGGTCATTAACATATTTCAAGGACACATGCACCGCAATGCGTCCTCACGTCGTATTCACACCCCCAGACATGCGTGGATGAGTAAATACAGTAGACGTACATGCCATTGGTGGGTCGGCAAATTAGTGCGTTCCAATCTACCCCTGACCAGCGCGGCGACTGAGCAAAAACGAAAGACTCTTCTCAAATGCACTGTATAAGACGACAGGTAAGGTGAGACCGGAACAGGTTGGAACATGGTAGGGGGCAGGCGTGACACCCTTGCGCCCAGCGCAGCCGTAGGCTTACGAACAACTGTTTCTGCACACCGGTTGCAGGTTTGATACGGCTGATCGCGACTGCCTCTGTGAAACGTAGGAAACAGGCGTTAGCATGTCTTAACACGATCGTAAACATTTTGGCCATATTGTGCTTACTACGTACGGCAAATTTGCTCATGATCGTACAGAGGAGAAATGAAAAGTCCGTTGGCAGAATTCACTAGGTGACAACCGGGAGGAGCATGTTTATCGTGACCCAAATACGTACGTTTTAAACCTGTCAGATGTTCCCCTTGATGCGTTACAACTTGAAGCATTATCGCTCCGAATGTATTACAAATTCCCACTTGGTAAGCTAAACCGATTCTTCATAGAGACAGTCTGCAAACTTTTATGACCAGTTAGCAGGATCACAGGCGTCTAGTACAGATTTGTCAAACTAGTTTAGGAACAAACTAACTGATATTGCTCATGAGGTCACAATGACGCCAGTGCGTGAGAATTGTTTGCTACCAAGCCGTCACCTTGCACTACGAGAGCTGAGGACGAAGGGGGTGATTGTACTTAAGCCAGACAAAGGTTCACGAGCCGTCATTATGTGCAAGCAAGAATACACACAGAAAATGCGAGATGTACTGAGTGATGCTAGCAAATTCAAACTCTTTACAAGAACAGAGGATGTTAATGAATTGGAAAGACGCATCACGGATCACCTAAAGGTGCTCCTCTTACACCGTGTAATTGATACTGAGGTATCTAACAGCCTAAAACCAGGATGGTTCAACATACCTCGGCTATACGGTTTGCCGAAGACCCATAAACGTAGTATACCGCTTAGACCAATCTTGTCAATGGCAAACTATGCATAACGTAAGTTGGCTCGTTGGCTGGTGGAAGTTCGTGCGCCGTTAAAGCAGCAGACTATCTCACACCGTCCGAAGAACTCTTTCGAGACTATAGACGCTTTTTATGAGTTTAATCTATCCAAAACAGTCATGTCCACATTGGATGTACAGTCGCTTTTCACCAGTGTTCCGCTAGATGAAACAGTAGATTACGTGTGTGAAATGGCAGAGTGCTCCGATTTTACTCTTCCAATGCCCGTCGAATTATTTATGGACAGCTTACTACTATGCACTGAGAACATCTGTTTCCAATTCCATGACATTATCTATCGCCAGATAGATTGGGTGGCAATGGGTAGTCTGTTGGGCCAAGTGCTAGCAGATTGTTTCATATCGATGACTGAAACGAAGTTGAGTGCAGTAATCTCATTTCTTTCCTACTATAAGTGATATGTGGATGATATTTTAGTGTTTATCTCATCAGAGGAGCACATCTCGCGTTGGGTCCATCGTCTGAATAACATGCATATGAATCTGAAAGTAACCAGCGAAACAGAGAACAGCAACTGCCTCCCATATCTGGACTTGTTGATTTGCCGAAGAGCAGATGGGTCCATCAAAAGAGAGGCTTAACGAAAACCGACTTAGTCAGGGCAGTATCTGCACTTTACTAGATTCTCCCCAATGCGGTACAAGCGGACCTTCGTCAAGACGCTATTCAACCGTGAAAGAAAAATATGCACTACTGACAGTTTAGATGATGAGATAAACTCTCTCAAGGGTAAGCTGTTGAAAAATGGCTATCCAAGTAGATTCATCGACAAACATAGTCAGGCGAGGGTGCCGGGACGGAAGGCTTCAACAGTGTCTAAAAAGAAGATCTACTTCAAGCTATCATTGAAGGCAAATTTTGCTAATATGAGGATAACGAAGCGCACAACTTCCGCAGTCCAGAGGACTTATTATGCTGCCGAAACTGTTCTTATCAACAGAACTAAGCGAATACATGTTACCCCAATGACGGAAAGACAACCTATTGGCGCCAACTCACATTGTATTTACCAATTTACTTGCACTTTTGGTATACACTATATCGGTCGTACCAATAGACTGTTGAACTCTAGAATATGGGAAATGTACCTAAATTGTTGCCGCGCCAAATCACCCAGTCGTCAGTCGCTCACACCAACTGTTCACGTAAGCCACCTGCTTCATTCATAGGTAAGCATTTAGTAACCACCTGTCATCAGTTTGATCCGGCCAAAATGTTTACCATTGTGTTAATACATGCGAACGCCTGTTTCCTACGTTTCGCAGAGGCAGTCGCGATCAGCCGTTTCAAACCCGCAACCAGTGTGCAGAAACAGTTGTTCGTAAGCCTACAGCTGCCCTGGGCGTAGGGGTGTCACACCTGCCCCCTACCATGTTCTAACTTGTTCCGGTCTCACCTTACCTATCGTTTTATATATTTTCATGTTATTGTGTTGGCACTGAGGAGGTAATACGAAACGTTGACATCTGCCAATATTCTTCTTTTTACAGCTTTATTCGCATAACTAAGGCGATCTAATTGTTTCAAATTAATCTGTTCCTCGAAAGGCTCGTTCGAAAGCTCTAGTCAGCCTTTTTCCTATGGACTGACTCGGCAATCTTTTCGCATAATATTTCGTTTGCAGTCGGCTTTTTGCCGACAGTAGATCGGATCAAGCGGATGAGCTTACAGAAATTGCGCGAGGTGACCGCTCGTTCTATCTGAATGAACCCCCGCGTCCACCAGTCTTCACGATCTTCCTGGAGAAGCTGTTTGAACTTAGCGTTAATAGTCATGCTTAGTGAGTGATATTTATCGCCAGCAGAATTGGTCGACGGGCCTCGAGAATTTGGAGGGATCGTGCGGAGATGCAGTGTTTGCCAGGACTACTGGTAAAGCCAAAGACTATTGTTGCAGAGTTGTAAATGGCAGCGCTGATATTTGTCCAGTGTATTTCAATGTCTGTGCATAAGGCAGTCTCTAGACTTAAGGCCAAGGCATCCTGAAATGCGCAGGGAACGTTCGGGCCAGAAGCTTAGCGACGTCTAACCATTTCTGGTTATTAGGAGAACAGTTATCAGACATTCATTTTTTGTGTGAACGATCTTACTAGCTATTCTTTATTCTTCCTATTTTCTACTTATTGACGGTTGTTTAAACGCTCCACTATGTTAGCCCGATTGGTACACACACGTCATTTTTAATGGATGCTCAACTCCGTGTCCTCTTCAGCAGTGCCGTTTGCAAGAACACATTTCATGGGTTTTTCTCTGCATCCCTTTTTCTACTTGGTTACGTTAAAGGAATATTTAGTTATCACACAATTATTGTGCTAGTTTTTAATTTTTGGGTCTGAATTTATTATTCCCGTTTGTTTCGCGACATTTGTTTAAACGCTACATTTCGTTATTATGATTGATCAGTGCCCGTCACTGTAAATGGATGTTTGCTTTACGCTTGGAGTCCCATGATGTTATTTTTAAGGACATATGCTATTCCTTCAAGTACACGGTTCCTTATTCGGCCGTTGCATTTGACGCCACGAACGAAAAGTGAGTGTTAGCAGACAGCTGGGATTGTGATCGGCGGGCAAGATCATTGAAAGTAAGCAGCCGATAAAATTAGCGGAATGGTGTTCAAACAAATATCACTAACAACGTTAGCTGAAGGAAACAAATCGATCACAACGAAGATTTTTCCAAAAAATCTATGTCTAACAAGTGTCCACCCAACAAACCTGTTAAGCTCAATTTTTTATATTCGTATAAAACAATTGTTCCGTTTATTTGGCGCCACACACATGGGCTTCTCCAAAGTGTTCGACTGTGTAGACCACTGTGTTCGCCTTTACAACTTTGGAGCAATGGAATCAATAACGCTATCCTGTGATGGGTAAACAGCTTCCTCGTTAAAACTCATGTGAATATGAGAGTTCACAGTACCCTTTCCACCCAAAGAACTTTTATCGTGGTACTCTAAACTTCTTATAACTGGGAAGGTATTTGTTTTTACACTTCATTAGCTACCTGACCATCGTGCTACAGTCGAATTTCTAGTAATTGTAGGAGTTGTCAGTATCCAGTATGAGATAATCGCAATGGACGACTATGCGGCATTGCAGAGAGATTTTGACACGTCCCGTATTGTCTATCTGAGATCCGGTTGCAGTCCAGCGAAGCTAAAGGCAAAAGTTGAACATACGCCATCAGCGTACCTATGAAGATCCACTTAGGGTCTACCAGCTGCAACGTACTTCCTAGACAATAGACGTTGGAACAGTCATGCAGGATGAATATGTTTGCGCAGAACTGGCTTAAAATGGATCGAAAATAGTTTGTCAATAACCTGGACTCTTAACGATCGCTTTCAGAAATTTCGAGCTGTTTATCTGATTACAAATGTTGAACGCCTACATGAGCGCCTACGTGGAGTACGCCAAATAACTCAGGAGTTCCTAGCGCAAACTCGAGATTGATACGCTTGTAGCTCCACAACGTAGAGCAACCACACTCCTTAGGGAACTGTGCCACTTCCAAGTAAACGCAGACTCGAATACCTGGGATTGCACAGCAGTGAATATAGATATCAGCGAAAACACCGCATCATAGTTTACTTATTACTGACGAACCCAAATCACGCCTGTCGCGATCTGTTGCAACAGTCACAATACTATACTGTGAGAACACACCTCAAAGTTGCCAAGCATTATATTCGATTTGATTGCTGATGAAATGTTTTTTAAACTTTTGGACACATACGCATGGAACACACTTTCAACTCACTTCTTCCTTGTCCCCACGTATAACCACTTCTTAAAATGAGCCTTCACTTCACACCTCACTTGAATTAAGGGATATGATCCTTTTCACTCCGGAGAGGATATAACTTCGACCAAACGTTGCGCTCTCCAGCAGTCTGTGTAACGCGTTGGAGTGGAAAACTGCGTCAGTGGTTATATTAAATGTTCGGTGAGCCACTTGGATTTTGGGCGCTTGGAAACACCCATAACCTGACTGCATCGACAAGTACGGTCACAGTGGTTGAATTGACCAAGGTGCATTGCAATGCTAATTCCTGCCCTCCTTGAGACTGTGCGTCACAATCCAATCACACAACGACTGCTTCAAATCGACCCGTCAATCAACTAGTGGGTCATCTAAAAGCCGGATGTCCCCCTTTCTCATTTTATTTGTTACCTTTGGTTTTATGATCGTCAGTCCGGACAATATACGGGCTTGTCAAGCATTGGGTTTTTACCCGTTAGAAATCATGCTTCGTATCTATGTGGCGAGTTACCCATGTCTGTGTGTTCTTGTTCCAGGTGTGCCAATGTTGAACGCACGTGGGATTTACGTTTGACCATTGTAGCTACACTACATACGCGTTAGTGGATAATTTAAAATCCTTAAAATAAAATCTCAAATGTTTTCGTAAAAGAATAAGTTCTGTAAAGTATTTCGTACTACTAAGTCTCTCCCAAGACGAAACGTAGCCATAATAATGTGGAGGAAACGGCACCGTACGACCGTGTTGTGAAATAATGTATACATGGAATAACATTTCGAACATAGAAATGTCGGACTCATTTGTGCACTTCATTCTTGGTGCCATATGATTCTACGCTCCTCTGAATACCATCGACTCAGTTTACCGTGCCCGGCGGTATAGGTCAACAATTCCATTATCATTCGTTTCCAGATCCGATGGAATTGTGCACTGCAAACCCGTCATCTGCGATGATCCATTAATCACTGAGTTTGTTTCGCTTTTTCTTTTTAATTTGCTACTCATTAGTAGTGCATTACAGCTCTCACCTCTAATGTTTCCGCGGCCCTCGCAGTCTCTCCGGCCATCAGGATTGCTCTATGTATGGCGCAGTTGCTTATCCCCGATCGTAACACTTCCTCAACTTGCTAGCGTAAACTCGCCGCGTAGCTCCCTTTCCGGTGATGGTGTATAGGGGCCTCGTCGATCCATTACGTCAGATGGTCCCTTCCACTTCAGGAGGAGTTGCCTTCCACCTAGGACACCTACGTTTGCGCGTTGTTGAACTCTGTACTATACTACGAACAAACTGGAAAATCTCCGGAAATATTTCTCATGTTGAGCCGGGATTTTGATAATGTGCGCTTGAGCTGCCTTCCGGTTTCGGTTCCCTGCCTTCTTGTTTTGCCGTGCTTTCCTCAGCGGTAACTGGCAGGTTTGCCACATTCCTACTTCTAGATGCACTGGAATTCGGAGGCGACGACCGTACATTAACTGAAATGGAGATTTTCTCATGCTTGCTTCCTTAAACTCGTAATGAGCTACCATGAATAGTGATAAAACATTTTCCCAAATTCCCCCTTTGCCCTCCAGCTATGCTTCTATCCTTCTGTTATTCACCAACGTTAACTCGTGTTTTGCGGATGGTAGGGTGTGGTTCGTATATTCTTGATGCTCAGTTTACCTAGAAATGTCCAGAACTCCTCATTTTCAAACCATAGTTTCTAATCCGTCAGTATGACCTCAGGAATTCCATGGCCGGCTCTCACATGGATCCTCACCGCATGTGTTAGTGTACTAGCCCGAAGAACTAGAATTGCTGCGGATACAAACCAGCGGATGAAGTGATCGGTCATCACGATTAGACATTGATTGCCATGTGTAATTAACGGAAACGACCCAATCAGGTCGATTGACTAAGTGAACGTGACACCAGTTAGTCCGATCGGCATCTTTTTAGATTGAAACTGCTCTTCGTCAACTGTATATGCGGTCTTCCGGTTCTCCTGATTGATTGCCAGCTGCCAGTAGCCCGAGATCTCAAATCTGCAGTTTGCCCATGCATGAGACTGATGGTACTGGGACAAAGCGACTCAACGAAATCTCACTCAGCCTTCGGAAGTCCACGAAAAAGCGGTATTTTCTATTGACCTTCTTTATCAAGATTATTGTAGAGTTATACGAGCTGAGAGCTTCCTCATTTATCTAAGCATTTAAGTTCTGAACCTTCATTTTGACCTTGGTATCTAACAAGCTTGGTATTCTTTTAGGTCTATTCGGCCAATGCGGCTGCCGCGCAACCAGCATTGTGTGTTCGAGCCAACTACAAACCTGTAGCGGCTGTTATCGTCCGTAAAGTGAAGGTTGTATTTGTTGACGAGCGATTGCAGGACCGGACAAGTGTGCAAAACGTGGATGACCGGGCACGCCAGTGTGTATGCTTCTCTATGAGTGGGGGTATAGACACTCATTTCGTCATGAACTTTCCTCGTTTCGGGTCGACGATGTCCTAACTGGTTTGGAAATAGTCTGTCCCCAGAATGGTCTGTTTCACGTCCTGCGTATACCGCAACCACGACCGCCTTCCCCATCATGGACCTCGATTAGATTTTCACTCCATATCGGTGTTTGAAAAGGGAAACTGTGGATTCTGTACCACGTAAATACCTCCGTATTTCTCCACTCACCTCTGCAATCGCTTCAATCACACCTTTGTTCAGGGTCGCAAGTAGGCACTCTGCAACACGAGAATGATATCGTTTGCAACGTTTATTTTGTACGAAGCGTGTAGGGTGTTTTGATGGGCATTGCGGCTTCTAATGTTCCAGTTTTCCACAACAAACGCATCGCTCAATTTGCCGCGTCCACTGATGGGTAATTCGACTTGCACCGATGTCTTGCGTAAGCTACTCCAAATTCCCTTCCAGTCTGTTCAAACGTTCTCTGTCTTTTCGGTCTCTAGGTTCTCATTGCCGCCGCTGGGTCCTGTACCAACACACTTGCCCCTAGAGCAAGTTCCATCACGCCCGTTTTCTGAGTGACGTTCACACTCCGCAATCGACAATTCGTCATCGGAGGTAGACCGTCCAGGAACTGATCCCCTAATAAATGCTGTCTGGACGCGTCGTCCAAATCTGGCAATCTCCGACCAAAAAAGCCGCCGAGTTGGACCGAAAACACGAATGGATCCGCTCCTAGCTAAAGCCTGGAATTGGCTCATCGCATCCCAACGATCGGCCGGACTGTCGAACCTAGCTATCTGCGCTATCTTCGCGGACCATCGTGCATATGAACCCACTAGAGGCCAAGTGAAAAGGCTAAACACCACACCATCTGGTGTCGATCGATAGAACAACCAAACGTCGAACGTGTGAGTGTATCAGTTGTATGCCACGCGCGAATAATATAACTGAAGAAAAGTGTGCACCAGTGAATGCCAAGTCCATCAGAACGTTGATTTATTGTTCCAAAGACATTATTCCCTTTTGATGACGCGCTGCAGTTATTCCCACCTAGTTCTAACTCCTAAAATAATGAAATGAATTTCATGCCTAAGAACGCCACATTCTTAAATTAACCACATTCACACACCACAACAGCAGCAGGTTGTCCAAAGATAACATTCCCAGCAGTAAGCTTCAATAATGCTGCCAACGTGTATGTGCTTGAAGCGAACATGCCGCAAACCAAGTCGCGATTTGTGCACTGTAACTTATGCAGCAAATAAAATCGGCTAAACGATCATGTGAAAAATTACCTGCCAAAAATGTTCGCCGCTCAGAAATTTGGCAAAATAGAGTTATTGCAATCGAATCACAAACGTATACAGAACATCAGCAGCTTAATCAGGGTTAGCGAACTTTAAACATTACAGTGGCAAAAATCTCGCTAATCACTCATCTTAGACCTCACGCGACTGGGCAGGTGCGTTGTCCGGTTAAGTCAACAGACATCACTAAACATCGCTACACTTAACAGTAAATGTGCTGCATCAAAATGTGCACATGTTGTCAGAATATAACTGACTCGCTCTAACTGCCCCATTGCGTTCCAACTTAAAGTGCAATCGCCTACCAATCGCCTGCCATCAAATTGACTCAACAATGTGACTAAGACGCTTGGGTTTCTTAAAGTTCCACGTCGTCAATCATTTTCGTGTTATACCAGTACAATAAGCTTGCTACAATCCAGGAGACACATAAGCCCTCGATGATGATGAAATCCATGATTTTTGACAGCACGGGAAAAAATGATCTGACGATATTTCACAGTGTGTACGCATTCGCAAGGGTATAATATCGGGTTACCATACTTTGCCGGTAGTTAGGCATGTATCTGTCCTGCAATGGTCCATTATATTCGTGTTGTTCTGTCCACTGCGTAAAATTTCGCACCAGAGAAGTTGGATTGCTGGTGTCCCAAGTCATAAATGTTGCTTTAAAGTTCGCACTACAGATAAATCCATGCACAATTCTACTATCGATTTTTGCAAAGGCATTCTGCTTCACCAGTGGTTAATTTGCAGAAAGATCTAAGGTCGGTCACCGAAGAATACATAAAAATTGAGAAAATAATCCCTGAGATGGCATCAGAATCAAAAGAGTGTTAGCCGAACAAGCTTGTTTTCGGTGGTTCGCATCAGGCCAACACACCACAGATGATAGGAATAACTCAAACGCAGTGTATTTAAATACGATGAAACAATGAATGAATTAACAGGTTAATGCGATCAAGTGACCACACTGGCTTCGGCATCATTAGTGGAAGGGTCAAGCGCGGTGTCGTAACGTGGGGAAGCTTGAGGTATTGACAGTTGTAGAGCCTGTACAAACTTATTTTGGACACATAATTCGGGATTATGGAGCCGAATAGCCATTGCTTCCGCTGTCGCCAATAGGCGATATCGGAGGACTCGCGAGTGGCGTCCAGATATTTTGTAGATAGGTCAGAAGGCCTCTCGGTGATTTGTGTCGGCCAAATGCCCCAGCACCGCGCTGACTACTGTCTTTCTGACATCAGTGTAGAGCCACGCCGGGCAATGTTCTCGTACTCTCTCAGATAGTCTCCTGGTCGTCCTTCCAATATAATTTGCTCGACATGAGCAAGAAAATGATACACACAGAAGGAAATATTCGACCTCGGCAATCTGTACCTGAGTTGCTGGCTCACGACTGGCGTAGGTGAAGCTGACGCGGAGATCAGCTGCAAAGTAGGTTCTCGCTGTTGCATTGCAGAGCCTTCGCGTAGTTCGTTCTGCGCTCACATCACCTTTGAAAAGCAGTGATAAGTAGATTAAGCGCTTTTCAGCGGTGATTGGTTGGACTTTAGGTGCTCGTGGCTACATGTGCCTCCGGATGAATTTGTCCGGATATCCATTTTGTTTGAGAACGCTTGGAATAAAACTCAGTTCATCTGACAGCGTATCTTCCGTGCATATTTTCCTCACTCTTTCCCTTAGGCAACGGATAAGGTTGCGTTTTTGACTCGTTGGAACAAAACTGGCGAAATGGGTATACTGGCCTGTCCAAGTTGTCTTTCTATGTACTCACCTTTGTACTGTCCGTCTGATGTTCTGGTGATGTGGACATCTACGAATGACAACGAGTTGTTACTTTCAGGTTCTATGGTGAACACTATGTTGTTATGTGCAGCGTTGAAGTGGGCTAACAGATCTTCGATGCATACTCGACCATCAGCAACACAAAACATGTCATCCACGTACCGACCGTAGTAAACCAAGTTGTTGATACATTCGTTTAGCTGAGTATTCTCCAACTTACTCATGAAGACAACGGCGAGTAGCGGTCCGAATGGTGAACCCATAGCTACCCCGTCTATTTGTCTGTAAAACGTCACATTGAACTGAGACTGAATGTCCTTAGTGCACGCCAATATAAGCTGCCTTAAACAGTCATTTGGAATACCGATGTTGATGTTGTGCAACTGGATAAACTCGCAGAGATAGTCAATGGTCTGTTCTAACGGGACGTTGGTGAAAAGTGACGTCACATCTAGTGTGAACATATTCCGTCCAGCTAGATTGAGTTGTTACATCGAGTCAAGAAATTCGTAAGTGTCCCGGAGGCTGTACCTAGATATGGCTTTCCTGACAGGCTCGAGGCATTTAACAAGCCACTTAGCAGTCAGATGATAGGGAGAGTTGTACATGTCCAGTATCGGTCTCAACGGTGCACCTTGCTTGTGGATCTTAGGTAAGCAGTAAAGCCTCGGAATCACGGTTCCACTAATTCTGGCGCATTCCAAAGTATCAGAGTCTATGATGCTATTTTGTTTCAAACGCCGCAAAAGTCTTATCATGGACTTCTCAATTGCTGGCGTCCTGTCTTTCTCGTATTGCACTTTTCGAAATTTCGATGCGTCTCTTAGGATGGTGTTCATCTTATCAATATAATCTGATTTGTTCATCAATAAAATCCCGGCTCATTTGTCCGGTCTAGGTAACAAAACATCCTCTTTTTTCTTGAGTTCCTACAGAGCATCCAAACGCCTGTTCTTTAGAAGATATTTAATGGTCGGTTTGTATCTCAGGTACTGGTAGCATGTGTTTACCAATATGGATGTATACTGTTCGGCTGCTAATGCTGATGATGGTGTTAGGGTAGAAACTTGAGAATAGATATTTTCAAATTGGACTTCTAAGTCTAACTGTTGTACATTACCTCGGGGGTAACAGAATTTCGGGCCTAGAGAGAGAACCTCCATTTGTGTTCTATCTAATTGCAAAGAGGATACATTATGCACGTACTTCTCAAGGTCAGGTGGAAACGAGATACGGTGCGTTATTAAAGCGATCTGTCGCCGTAATGAGGCTATTCGCATTTCTACTTGTGGAGCCGTAATTCGCTAAAGGAATGAATCGAACTGTTTGCATTCCTCATCGTCTAATTCACTCAGTGCGTCGGAGTAGCTACACCGCTTGCGGTGATGTAATAGCAGAACGAACTACTCGAAGGCTCTGCAATGCAACAGCGAGAACCTACTTTGCAGCTGATCTCCGCGTCAGCTTCACCTACGCCAGTCGTGAGCCAGCAACTCAGGTACAGATTGCCGAGGTCGAATATTTCCTTCTGTGTGTATCATTTTCTTGCTCATGTCGAGCAAATTATATTGGAAGGACGACCAGGAGACTATCTGAGAGAGTACGAGAACATTGCCCGGCGTGGCTCTACACTGGTGTCAGAAAGACAGTAGTCTTAGACTGATGCCTGATATCTGTAGCTGATGGCAATATTGTCAATTTGGGTCCAGGTCACTGAGGAATTCCATAGGCACCAGGTGACGAGCTGTGAATGTTTGTGGTGGAAAGCAGTACCGTTAAGGCAAAAATTGTAGTCGAAGCACAGTTGCAGGAATCGAATACCATTGTGTGTTTGGCATGCATCTATTCGGAAGCGGCTTCCCAGCAGGTGTTCAGAGTCTAAAGACGGTCCAGCTGGACTTTCGTTTCATCAGTTACAATCACAACATCAATATTTTCGGCATCCTACAAAAGTCGAGAACTGCAGATATAAAGCATTTTGAGACTCATACAAATGCATTCATTAAGGGCATATAATGAGAAGAGGAGAAGGCACCTCGTCTTCAATCGCCGCTCCTTGTTTCCAATTGGTGTTCGAAGTCGAACCACACACCTACAGATGTTCATCGGCATCCAGTCGAACAGATTGTCTTCAGCATATTTGCTGAAGATGTTATCAACGCAGCAAATATCTTGAGCCACTTACTCACTATCACCAAGGCAGTGATGAGTGTAGCTTTCGTCATCAGATTCAGAACCAGCGAGTCGATAATTTGTCACGATGCTGTTATCTCGGATGCGTGTTTCGGAGCCACATCATTCATCCTTATCAACTGGGTGAAGAGTGATAATCAGTGCTGCTAGCAGCCTGAGCTGACCTAGATTGTGGACGCGAAAAATGCAATGTGTATTGTAACCCTGGACTTCATGCTTCGATGGCAGCAGTTGCAAGGTTACTTGCAGTCGCTTACTCAATAGACGGGGATGAAGTGGGGAGAGAGAAAGCAGTATTTTTGACATAGTCAAGAGGGCTGATGGTACTGTCTGGCTGTCCATTCCGACACGCATTCGCTCAAGGGGCCCCGCCGCTGGCGTCTGACAACAGTCTGACTCAGGAGGCAGTGGGGTGTATAGAAATTCTATTAAAGCCTTACCCGGCGCCGTTGGCTAAATAGCCTGACGAACAAGACAGTGGGCACCAAGTCCAGCTCGTGGTAGGATTGCAGTCATCAGCATCATCATCATCTACAGCTGTACAACAACCATTTGAACTGATGCTTCGCTGCCATAAAACCATGAGGACCTATCAAATAAAGAATAAGCAGAACGAGAGAAGGAGGACTTACCTGCAAAATATAATGCCCTAAGCAAACATTCAGGGTCAAGTCGCCTACACCTTGTGTAGACAACATACTGTCACAAACAGCTGACTATCATGCAAAGATAAGGCGGCATCGGCGAGACAGCTTCCTTGCAGCTTTCACTGCCGCGCGTCATAATCAGCCATTACACCGCAGAAAACTCAGCACCAAACAAACTTTAAACAGAGAAGCCGATTAGGAGACTGCAGCAGAACCGCAACTGGTGTTTACTGAGAGCCAGGTCCTGTAAAGTCTCGAGCCAAGCACAAGGCGGGTCACGTGAACTCCAGTCCGGAAGACGAGACGGACCAACGGCATCCAGTTTGGTCGTCAGTGACTTCCTTTCCCCTTTGCCAAGTCAACTTCTGTCCACCTCAAGCCTTGCGCCAACCTACACTTGGCAGGCTAAAAAAGGCTCCTCTAGCTAAGCGGTGACCAGGCATACGTAGCACGTGCCCAAGCCAACGCAACTTATTCGGTGCTACCTATTGTTCTAGGGAGCTAGCATGATTATCACCACCTAGTACTCGCCTACACACATCATCGTTGCGGACACGCAGGTGCCATCCGACTCCAGCAACGCTTCGCAGAAAACGGTGAGCAAGGACTTGAAGACGACTTAGATTTTCAGAACAAAAGGGGCCAAGTCTCACTACCATATAGTAGTACGGCCTTCACTGTGGCCTTGTATACACGGTTTTTCAGACGGTGGAAAACTTCCTTCTGTCGCCAAAGATGACGCAGGTTCAAGAAGGTAGCTCTGGCTTTTGCAATGCATAAGCTCACGTCAGTTTCTATGTGTCCATCATTGCTGATGCAGATGCCAAGATAACTGAAATGATCAACCACCTCGAGTTCCTCGTTAGAAGGCGTCAAGGGGTCACCAAGTGGCTGGTGGTCCTGCAGCGACACTTTGCACTTTGAAGGTGCAAAGCGCATACCAAATAAGAGGACCATTCTAAACAGGCTATTCAGGGTTGATTGGGCCGCCCCAACGTCGTCGAAAAGCAAGAAGATATCGTCCGCATAATCAGGGTCAACTAAAGTTTTACCAGACAGCACTTCAACACCTACATCGTGAGATCCCCAAGGGAACAATTCATGATAGAATTCATGAGGAAATTGAACAATAACGGGGAAATCGGACTACCCTGACGAACGCCACTTACGGTCGGAAAGCCATCCGATGGGCCACGATGGACCCTTACGCGGCCTGTAGTTTCGAGTATAGAGCACGAAGGATGTTCACCTTTATCGTGGAAAAACCTTTCCGCGCAAGGATTTCGAACAGAATCGATCGATCGACTGAATCGAACTGACTCTTGAAATCGAGAAACACAGCTATCGTCGGTCTGCGGTATGCATGGCGCTGCTCTAACACCTGCCGCAAAGTGAATATATGGTCCATACAGCCAAGTCCTGGGCGGAAACCGGACTGCTCTTCTCAAACCCGGGATTCCCGTTCCGCAGTGAGGCGATGAACGATAACCGAGGCAAACACTTTTGTCACAACCGGCGCTAGGCGAATATCTCTGTGGTTCGCACCGTCTGTGCGACTTCCCTTCTTGTATCTTGTTACTATAATTGATTCGCTCAAATTAGCCGACACACTCTCTTCCTTCCAGATACGTTCGCATAGGGTGGTCAGTGTTTTGCAAAGAACCACACCTACATCCTTAACTAGTGCAGGTTGGGGGCATCCGGGCCAGCGGCAAGAAAACGAGCAAGGGCTGTGAAGGCTTTTCGGAGCTCGGCCTCCGACAGTGGCAGCAAACGAACCGTCCATGGCTCGTTCTGCATCACCTTAGTAGGAAGAAGTCCGGGAGCAGGGGGCCAGCTGAACGGATCTTGGGAGTGTTCCGCCCATGTAGCCATACGGCGCTCCTTATCGTGTGTCAGCGTACCCACTCTGGCTCTGATTGTCTCACTGACGCCTGGTTTTTGTGACCGGCGGTGCGGATTAGCTGGAAGAGTTTGCGGTAATTGCCTACTGCTCCTGCCTCCACCTTTTATTGAGCCCGACTGGTCCACCAGGCTTCCTATCAGCACGGAGGCTCTGCTTTAGTTCACGTCTAATACCCCGTCAGTCACAATGTGTTCAGAGCCAGCCGGGAGTTGTCTCCTTGATTCCAACAGGTTCACCGACCGCTCGGATATCCAGTGACTGGTGCAGTGTGTGCATGGCGGCCGATATCCTATTCCACTGAAGCTCAATGTCACTGGGAGGGGACAGCGGAAGTTTGGTATTCAGTGCGTCTTGATAGGCTTGCCTGACCAAGGGCTGAGACAATTTCTCCGTTGCCAATCGTTGGGGTCGCTTGGTGCGCTTCCCGGTAAAGTTCATGGATATACGACAGCGTACCAAGGCATGATCAGAGTCGATACAGGTACTCAAGAATGAGCGGCAAGCCAGGATGGAACCACGCCACCTGTAACTTATGGCTATGTGGTCAATTTGGGTCCATCGCTCGCCAGCTACAGTGACTTAATGAGAACGGCTTGAGGCCTATCACACATATCATCTGAGGATTTAGAACAGTGCACACGTATTTTACAACCGTGTTACCCACCTGCGAGTGCGAATAGCTGTAGGTGGTATTTGGCTGGTTTGCAACAATTTGTCCACGGGCTGGCTGGCTTGAGGCGGGTGGCAGCAAACTATGGAGTTCTTCGTAGTGCTCTTCCATCGTCAAAGATAATGTGTGGCGCTTGTGCTCTACGCCAATCTAGCTGTGAGATTATGACAGCACACCTGATATTTTCTTTGGCTAGCTTATGAAGAAAGCGGGCTATTGAGCCCTTCATAACGTCCGAAGAGGCGTGAATAGTGAAACAGAGTAAATCAGACCCTTGAATATTGACCTGTCTGGTATGAGTTTCTCTGAAGGCATTTGGAAATACCACCCAACTGGCTCAATGGGTCACGAGGATGGCAAAACATCGTACCACCTCGCAGAAGTCCGATCTCGCTGTGGTGGTAAAATCCGCTTCAGCGTCCAGATTATGCTAAATACATGTGTCCGAAATCAATTTCATCTCATATGTTTAAGCAACATAAGGTTTGTGTGTAAGACAACTAGTCGAATAGCTATCGTTTGCGGTAATATACTTTTGTATGTCTCCAAATCACGCTTGACTACCAATGTTTTACTCTCTTAATTAGATTCTTAACCCAGTTTTTGGTTATAGCATTGACTATAGGCATGATTTGCACGAGTGTACAAACTCCGCATTAAACACTCGGCCATGTGAGCGACTCGTGATTTATAACCAGTACGGATTTCATTCAATGGTGCCTGAACGGTGGCTTATACTTCAAAAATTTATGTCGCACAAACCTAATGTTACTAGGGAGTATGTTGCTTATAGTAAACCCGTATAATGCTTTAAATCGTAAAAGCACTTTTACGTAACAATTACCTGGTTTTGATGCAACCAGTGCTGATTGAACTGTGTTAATAGACCAACCGGTTTCGTTGCTGCTGCCCCCAGTACTTCTGAATCAGTGGTGTCAATAGTATTGAAACTGTGGCTGCGCAGAGACGTCAGGTTTAGCAAGACAATTTCCGCGGTTGATGTGAGATATTTGAGACACGAAGAGGAGCAATGAGGGCATTATTATCGCTTGATGGAAAGGCCCTCAAAAATATGGAGGCGTTTTGGTTCTGCGCTTGTTCTTACTAGGTCACCAGTCGCCCGGAAAGGAAGGAAACCTTGCCTCACCCATCCAGGAAGACTAACAGGCTTCTACAAGAGCTTTTGCTTGCTATTCAATGTTTTGCCACGTTCTGCTGACGTGCGGTATGGTGTTCTCTAAGCAGTTAAGTGCATCCGTTTCGTTGAGTTACATATTTACCATAGACATTTGACGATGGATATACTCTATGCGCTTATTCTACTGTTGCTTACCATCCAATTTTCCGTTCTTCTCCTTAAGATTGAAACGGTTTTGTCCGATGGTAAACTGTCGTCCCTGAAGCATCCGCAAGCAGTCGAATGCATTTGATGGCAAATACGAAGCAGGCAACTTCTGCTTGCTCTTCGGCAATTAACTGTAAGGTTGTGGCACTGATATTTTGGGCTGATTAGTCGTTGAGTGTGATGGTGCACACCATCACAGAATTCTTATTCCGATATTCCGCACGACAGTAAAAGTTGAAACGAATGACTGCATGATCGCTGCAATCTAACAGAGAGTGGACAACCTTCCTCGCTGGTAAGCATAACATCAAGCACAATTCTCTTGTTTCTCTTTTGAGCGAAGTGGGCCAAATTACCTTATTGTAAGGAGAAACAATAATGGCGAGTAATTACAGACCGGCTTTGAATAGTCCTTTGATCACAGAAGAGTAGTATGGAGAGTTGAATGTTACAGGTAGAAAGTCATCACATCAATGCTCACTCAGACAGTCGTCATGCGCCCGGAAAAGCACCGTACGCGCGTTTCATCCTTTCGGTGGTCTCTGCCGTTTTCTGTAGCTGAGGCGCCTTAGCCACGGACTGGCCACAGTCGGGTTGCGGGTTCGAGCGATACCAGGTTCCGATGGAATGCGCACCGCGGACGATTCCCAAAAGGATGAAACGCGCGTACAGTGCTTTTCCGGGTGTGTGGTGGCTGTCTGAGTAAATCTAGATGTGAGGCATTGCTACCTGTAACATTCAACTCCCCTACTACTCTTCTGTAATCAGTACGCAGACCAAACTGCTTATAATGCCATAAGTAAATTGGCGGCTTAAGTTTGGTAAGCTCGTCGCCTGGTGAGGGGGCTACCCTGTCCTCTGCACTGCAGTAACATGTAAGTCAGTGGATAGTGAGCGGCGCTATATCACATCTTGTAACTTCTTCACGATGGTCGTATCCGTCCCCCGTAGCTTAATGGTCTCAACCACGGAATGGCAACAGTCGAGTTGCGGGTTCAAGCCCTACCACAGGTCCAATGGAATGCGCACTGCTGATGATTCCCAAAAGGATGAAAAGCGCGTACAGTGCTTTTCTGGGCATGTGGCGGCTGTCTGAGTGAGTCTAGATGTGACGAATTTCTACCTATATTATTCAACGCTCCCTACTACTCTTCTGTACACCTATTTACTCGGGATAAATGAATTACAAAACAGCTACTAGTAACGGGACCTTGGCGTGATGGTGCAGAGGGACCTCAACTGTTTAAAACAGGCTGAGGTAGCTGCCAAAAGGGGCAGCCAACACCTCAGCATGCTGCAAAGCGCATTCGGGAAATTTGACCCATCAATCTTCCCATTGATGCACAATTCCTACGTGCGCCCGCATGTGGAATACGCTATCCAAGCTTGGCAATCTGGGTTGAAGCGTGACCTAGAAGCGTTAGAGGCACCACAACGAACAGCAACAAAGTATGTAAAGAGCCTGCGCTATCACTCTTACCACCGTAGGCTGAAGTTGCTAGGAATGTTCAGCGGAAGCTATCGTAGGCTGCGCGGGGATCTCATATCAGCGTACCAGAAACTGAGTGACGCCAATCACGTATGTCACCATTTGCAAAAACTTAGCCACAACACGCAGCTCAGGGGTAACTGTTAAATTGGTAGGGACAATATAGCCATCTAGAGTGTCGACGGAATTAGTTTTCTCTTCGGGTTTGCCAACCCTGGAATGCACTCCCAGACTCAGTTATAACCTCTCCTACCTTGGAAGTTTTCAAAACAATTATATGTTGCTCTTAGCTCCCAGCATTTTTTACCTAAACTCCTATACTGTGGATTACGTCAAGCATGTTTTTTAACAGAATTTATGCATCAAATGGACCTAAGTGAGCGACCACATTATACATTTCTCACTCTTTACATCAACCATCACTGCACCCCAGTGTCTTACTGAAAATTTACGCTCCATAATTCTTTTTTACTTTTACACTTAGGTTAATTATCACACTATTCATCTCCACAGACGTTTGCTAGATGACATAGATATATGACATAAATATATTTTGATTTGATCATATTCACCACAACCATTCTACGGGACGTGTCAAACACTTGCTTTTATCCCGTGATAAATCATAGTTCATTGTTCATTGTCCAGTTACCGTTCATCAAATCTCCTCCATTTGCTATCAATAATTATGGAGGCGATTGTCGCGAGCCACTCGTGGAATAGCTGGGCATTAAGTACACAATAAACTATCAGCGCAGTAGTAATGCTACCGATATCGGCCCTGCAGTACGAACGTGCTGGTAACCCAAGCTAGCTGGACGGGATAGGTCGATACCAGAATAGGAGTCGACGTCGTACAACTAAGCTTGTTATAAGCGCTCGACCGCCAGGACCAGTTCGTTCGTCCTCATATATTTCGCAACAATGGAATCAGTGATGCTGTCTTGATTGTAGGCTAACCAAACATCTCTCTATCATTTTCAGCTGAATGTGAGAGTGCGCAGTTTATTTTTGACCTTAAATGAAGTGAAGTGATGTGCAACAAGGATCGGTACAGCGACGTCGTTTCTTCCTAGCCCTCATTAACGATCTTGCCATATTGCTTCAGCCAGAATTCTAATAGTTGCAGAGGTTCCGGAAATCCAGTATAACACCATGTATTTTGGCAAACACAAAGCAGAGCAGAAATGTCTCCACATGATCTGTACTTGAGCATCCGAGATGGGATTCAATTCGTGTTGGCGAAATGCAAATTGTTCAGTATACGCGATCAGCGTACATATGGACATGGACTTTGAGGCTAGTGTTTGCAACATGCTTTCCAGGAAAGCGACCCCGAGAAGACCGTGCAATAAGAAGTTGGATGCTCGTAACGGGCTGAAAAAAGCAACGAAATGAGCCTGTCAGCAAGCCGTACTCCCACACAGGGCTTGCAGAAAGTTTGAGCGATCTATCACTTCGCACATGTTGAACGTCTAGATGAGGCACTATGTAGGGTGTGCGATGGAAGCTTGGCCTCTCTGGATCCAAAGCTGGAATTTTGCGCTTAAACGCCCGCGAAGCAGAGTGACCAAATTCGGTGTGGATTTGTTTCACCTCCTATAGGAACGCAGACTGGAAGCCCTGAAATTTCACAGCCGTGAATATAGGCGTCAGCGAAAAGACCTCATCATGTTTTACATAATACTGACAAAATTAGATCACGTCTGTCGCGACCTGTTACAACTCAGTCACAATACTAAAATCAAAGGCCTCCAGCTCAAATTTACCAAGGACTGCAGTCAATTTGATTGATGATAAATATTTTTCCCCTCGGGTGTCTCGAGTATTTAACAATGGTTTATCGCGGCTTAAAAACCAAGCGCATGACTAATACCGTAATATACTTGAGGTGTAAACTACAAGCTCAAATGGTACGTGGATCATTTAGTTAGCCTATGCTGAGATAATTGCGTTGCTAAATAATGTTAAAGATGAATAAAATTCGAATGCAAAGATACAGAAATACTCGGGTACAGTGACCGCTGACGTAAAGCGTGATAAAACTGAAATAAATTGGCTCACTTCTACGCTGACTCCTTGGGTTCATGTGACACAAATCCGGTAGTGCTGTATGATTGTTTTAATCCACTCTAAAGCAGATTAGCTAACGATGTGCTGGAAGCTAAGAGGAAGACGTAATTTTTATTTTTGAACATAGCCAATGTCGGAGAGGAGACAGTACAGTTTGGGAGAGAGTTCTAATTTTGGGAAACCCGAAGAGATAAGTAGTTCCGTCGAAACTAAGCGGCTGTATTTACCATCAGTTTCGTGCAGTTACCCCTGAGCTTTGTGTTATAGTATTTTCAGTAGTTGGCGACATACGTGTTTGGGGTCAAACAATACTTGCTAAACTAATATGAGATCAGCGTGTAGCCGTTTATCTGTTGAAACCGACGCCTTACTGGAAAATGGTTCAGACTGTACGTTTGTTAAGTTGGATCTACTGCAAGAGGCTGGTGTAGAAATAAATCCCATTTCGTTTAATATGCAAATTAAGAGCACTCTTACCTCGAACCGTTGGTTATCGTTTAACATATTTGGACGGCAATGAAACGATTACAGTGAAATGCAGCTATTGTCCAACCGGTTAACCGTTCCGCCTAGTATGGAAGCCTATCAGTCAAGTAGCAGTTCAGTGGCCACAGCTGCCTGACGTTGGGTTTCAGAATCTGAACAGTTACCGGGTTGGAGTATTCATGTTTGCGTCTGTTCACGAGGCAGACTCGCAGATCGAAGAGCAGTTGTGTGGTTGGTGTCTGCTATTTGCGGCGAAGACATTGCTCGAACGGATAATGATGAGGAGGTGAATGTAAGCAGTCAACTTCATTAGTCTGCACATTATGCGCAAGAAAGTGTGCTGTAAACAGAAGAGCAGGTGATGCCTTTAGATTACAGTGGGTTTGAAGATATCGGTTCTAGTAGCCGCGCAGTTTCCGTGGATGACAGCATTGACTGATTGACTGAGAAATCAAGACGGAACCAGTCGATGCTGGAATAGGAGTCAATGTCGTACACCTAGACGATCCAAAAGTGCTCGAGTGCATAGAACACTGCGCTCACCTTAATACTCTTTGCAAAAGTAGAATCAGTGGTGCTATCTTGTGGTGGATAAGCAACATTCACTTTACTTGTAGCTGAATATAAGAGTCATAAACACAGTCGCATCCATTATAATGTCCATTTATTTATACAATAAGGCTCCGAAATGGGGTGACGTATATTGCTATTCTTCATAACCCATCTTGCATATTATTCCAATCGAACATCTAATATTTGTGGGCGATATCAGAATTTAGGATAACATACAGGCAGTGGATGATGATGCGGAAATTCAGAGATTTATATAGGAGTTTTAAGTGTTAATCCAAAAAAGCGGCTCTAGTTTTACACGGCGAAACGTGACGTTTGTGCACCCATCACAAGCATACCGGTAGTTGTAATATGCTTCCCTGGAAAACAACAGCGCAATCGTGAAGGACGAAGTTGGCTGTGCAATACAAGCTGGTATGGCTTGGAAGTGTGCCCGCCAGCCCTTGGTACTCTTAACGAGAGCTTTTGGAATGTCCAAGTGGATTATCTTTCCTCATAATTTGAAAGCCTACATGAGGGCCTTCGTGAAGTACGCCAACCAAGCCAGGCCTCTCTGGCACAAACACGATATTGAGACTATTGAAGCTCCACGATGCAGAGCGAGCAAATTTGTTTGGGATTGGTTCAACCTCCCAAATGAACACAAACTGCAATATCTGGAATTGCCTAATGGTGAATATAGTCCTTAAAGAAAGGATATAATGATTTACTTAATACAGCGAACCCAAATCTGGCCTTTGGCCATCTGTTGCAACTCAGCCACAATAATATCCGGTGAGGCCACCACGTCAAAGATGCCAATCACTACTTTCGAATAGATTGCTGGAAGAGGTTTTCTTTCTTCAGGAGACACACATGGAACGCCCTCCTAACTGAAGTCATCTGTGCGCTTACGTTGACGCTTCTCAAGAAGCGACTTGACGAAACACTATCTCAGTAGTATTACATACTGTGATCCGCTTCACTTGGGAGACGATATAACTTCTACCAAATTTGCGCTCTCCATCCCTCTCTGTCACGTGATGTTGAAGAAGCATGTATCAGTGTTTGTATGAATAGCTGATGAATCAGTTAGGTTGTTGGTGTATACAAACACCCGGTATCCATCTGCTTCGAAGTTACCAATACAGTGATCTAATTGAGCAAGATGCACTGCAATGAGAATCACCGTCCATATTGCGATTGCGCGTTGGAATCCATTCAGACGAAAACCGCTTTAAATCGAACAACGAATTCGTTGGTGTCACCTAAAACCCAAATTTACCCCCTTTTATATTGTTTGTTATTTTTGGTTGAATGATGTTCACTCCGGTGGTTGTAGGGGCTTGTCAAGCAATCGAATTTTACCCGTAATAAAACCAGTTTATTGTTCATTAGAGGATTTGCCTCATGCAAATTGTTCCTGTTCTAATTGTGCCAATTGCGAGTACACATGGCGTCACCGTCAGCCTTTGTAATCCACATAAGTGACGTCTTAGTTGATAATTTAAAATCCGTAGAATATAATTTTGCAAAGTTTTAAAATATAAATGGGTTTTGTAAAGGCTTGTACTATGGCGAACTTTCACCCTTGACAAAAGTACTTTAGGCCATTGAGAGACGCAGCCATAATATAAGCCTTTACGGAACCGATTTATGCTTGAAATCTTCCTGAACTAATAACTTCCAAGTATTTTGCCTGATATCCCGCAAAGTATGTTATCTAGAGGTGAGAGATTTAATCCGGTTTTGCCACTATTGCTTTGAGCATGCCACGCATTATGACTGGAATAAATTTTAATGATATCCGATGGCGTGGCGACACGGTTCAGTTGGCCAATGCCCTCAATGAAGTCACTTAGCTCATCTTGGCTTCATATAACAAAGGGTGATGTTTTAACTGAAACCTGTTGAGTTCGCAAGTGAATGGACGTCGTTAGTAATACTGTATCAGTTGCTTTAATTCCCATAGGTGTATCTCTTGTATCAACTAACATAGTAGGTGAAGAAATAAATTACTTGAATCAGTGAGAGTGTGGGACAGTGATGTACATGCCAATTAAGAGGAGGAATAGCGCTTTGGATGGACTGTGTCCAGAAACTCAAGACATTACTGCGTCAAATGCTATCAAGCTAACTACGATGTCTGCATAAGAGTCAATCGGAAATGAACTGGCTCTTTACATGAGCAACCCATTTTTCTGTATCACTCTAGTCAGAAGTGATGGGCGTGTATTAATGGCAGGTATGTTGCCGTAGTTAACTTACCAGATACCTAAGAATGCATGTATTAAGGCCTATTTGTTTACAGCAGGTAGCTATATTTGGAGACGAAAGCCAACTAATATAGGTAACTAAGTGCAACTGCTATCAGAGCAGGCTAGTGTACGAATATATACAGAAGGGACGCAGTTGATAAAGGCTTCGATCCAGGAGACGATTACCGTTGGGGGTGTGTACCGCCTAAAATCAACTTGACACCTTGTGCCACATAGGTTATACACTCTTAATGGTTCACCGCCACCATTCCAATCAAGTACCAAGTTCTCAAGTTATAATACGTTTTTGATGCTTTATAATGGCACGTCCACAAGTGACAATCGTGTTTCATTCACCTTAAACTTACGGAACCCGTTGAAGATTCCATTTGCGAGGTTTTGGACAATTGTTCCCTTCATACTGCTTAGAAGGAATGTACTGACAGTATCACTGGTCCGATTAACTTCGCGTCCGAATATTGGCCGCTTTCATCTGCAATGTACCATCGTTCATTTGGAACAGGACTCGAAGACGTATGTCATTAAGGGACGCAGCGTGGCACGTGTAGGAAGTGAACCCGATCCCTGACAACTGCAGCGACTATTTAGTGAATAGGAATCACCATGCCACACTTGTCCGTGAGGACATGTCAGCACACCAGCAAGCACCAGCGGAAAAGCTTAGTGCTAACAACAGGATTCTGTGCACACATGTGAACAGCTTCCAGAAAGTAATTCACGGTGTTCACTACTTTATTTAATTGGTAGATATGCTCAAACCACGGAACATGCAGCCGATTACCTACGGCGCCAATATGCTTCAATATTCCCACGCGCTACCAGCATATACCACATAGCTGTATTGTTCCAAATTCGGCCAGTATTTACACACATCACTATTAGTTTGTGACCGTTTTGAGAAAGCTGCTATCGTTGCGCATCAATAGTTATCCCAATGCTGACAACATTCTCACGGAACCAATGTGGCTGTCAGCAAGACGGTGATGTTGTTCCGGTGTGAGGTAGTTACATACTCCCAAGCAGGGCTTTGGCGCATCATAAATAATAGCTTCCATGACTTTTAAAAGAACCGGTAGTAAGATTATGGGACATTAGTCGGCTAGATTGGAACGACTACATCCCTTGTGAATAGGAGCAAACATCTCATGTTTCCAAATGTTGGGCGCGCACATTTCGTCGAAACAAGGTTGGAACAATCTAGCCAAAGGCTCAGCCAAACACTCCTACCGCAGCTAGCCATTTCCAAGAGAGCTGTGTTTGTGTTGTGTGTTTGTGTTTGAATAATTCATCACCCCACACCGTGTGTCGCTTCGGTAATACAGAATTACCCATCCTCCATTTGCAGTCCGTCCATTCGGATGAGTGACTTGCACGGCAGTGAGACTTCAGCATCTGTCATACTGGCGAACAGCCATGTCCCAATAACACCGATGATATCGCACGGCTTATAAACTTAGCGATTTTTTTCAGTTTGGTCAGCTTATTACAAAGGCCTTGAGCATCGGTATGGAAGCAGGCCGGTCTATCTGTCTCCATGAATGCACGGAGTGCTATATAAGACAAGTGTAGGAAAATGTCGACCGACGTGAGTTTGACCGACAGTTTATTTTCTACCATAATGACACCTCGTCTGTAACTTGATTTGGACAAGGTAGACCCTAATTTACGCATAAAAGTACATCACAATCGAGGAAATAAGCTGTCAAATGAAGCTTCTATGCAATGGCTGGAAAAATCGGAGAACATTTTGCACAAAAAGGTAGGGGTGCCGTTGTTGCACCCCATTTTTTGAGCTGTACTTCCTGATTTTCTACCAAGTGGCGATTATCAGACCTTCGTCTATATGTTCACCTTCGCCGTTTCTAACAGAGTAGACCGTAAGGGTGACATCTCGTTGAATATGTGCTTGATCTTCCAGAAGCTTTAGGCTCGACCACAGATCAGTGAGCTGCATATGCGGAATGCTGGTTTTTAAATGCCCCACCCTTTTTACTGATAGAAATTGTTGCGGAAATGTGTTCGAAACCACGCTTTCTTTTCATGAGTACTGTTTGACTACCAGTTACTCACACTGAAACTGTCGCACAGTTATTGGCACCTCTTCAGGATTTGATAAGTTCAAATTTCACCCATTGTCGTCAACAAAAATGGAAGCCATCGATATATCTCTTGATTTGTATAACCCGGGCTGTTTAAGCACGCCACTTACTCCAAACCACTTGTATGTCTTTGTTTTTTAACTAATATCTGCAAATTTATGTTTGATGACAGATCCTCCTCACTATCCGGTGATCCCAAATTACTCCTACATGACCATTCGTAAGTAAGCTACAACACCATGTGTGACTCAATTACATTCGCACATCGCTGAAATCCACCCTATAGATAGTAAGTTAAAGAGACCAGTTCCACCCAAACCAGTGGCCATCGATATAGCAACCAAACCGCATGCACTCAAGCGTCGTTTGCGCAGCATGGCTGCTTACGATAACCGAAGACATCTACTCGACTGTGCCTAAATTAAAAAGAGCGTTAATTAGTTGCACCAAATAGATTATACTCACTTGATTGATAGCTCAGTGCCGCTATTCCATTCTAGTTCCTGCTTTCCTATTAGTACGCCGGTGGCAATGTACGCTATCGCGTTCTCAAACGTATACCGTTATTCATACAACTCATTCACATGCAATGGTGCTCAAGATCACACTTTCTACAGTCCGCTGTGGAAATTTCTGTTACGGGTATCTGTTTCTGCCCGTTGCCCTCACGTTTCAAGACTAGTCGCGGGTTCTCTCTTGAATTTTATTCTACCAGCCAAAACCACGCTTACAGTATTATAGAACAAAATCTGTCAAACCTCTTTACGCAAAGACCGTGGGGTTTATATTCAATGGATTCGTGGTAATTAGTTTTAGCGCACTTCCGTCACCGCGTAACAGTAATAGTGCAACAATGCCTAGAAAAAATGATTCTGATTTTCCATTTCAACGTTGCGATGCAATTATTTCCACTATTAAAACATGGAATGCTTAAGAAAAAATATAAACTCATAGGAACGTAGTTTAATATCGTGAATATAGAGATTGAATTGTGTACTCTTGCCACTTTTATGATACGAAATCTGAATTTTTACCCAGTAAATAAGCCCCGTTTGATTCAGATGGAGCAGTTAGTCTCCAAACAGTTGTTGTTCTAAAAACGATGTCTTAAATGTTATTGATTGACGGTCTAAGCGTTTCTTTCTTTCTTCAATGTGTTCCGCCTTCGACACCTTTAGGGGCTGCCGTTCGAAGCTTAGCGGAAGACACCTGTGTCAGTGAATCTATTAGGTGTCATCAAACCCATATAAACCAGCTGCAGGCCAACCAATTTGTTTTGCCATCTTAGACGCAATCTGATAACGTTTGGTGGGGATTAATCTCACTACAGGAAATTTACAGGCTTTTTTCTAACAAAAGCCATCAAATTGACTTGTGTTCCGATAGTCAGAACATCTTACATCAAACATCTTAAGCTTAGTGATGATCAAACACCCAGCTCCTAATTTTTACTAGACTTGCTATTCCAAGCTTTCGCAATTTCCCCTAGTGTAATAAAAGTTAACATCGTCCAGAATAACAAAATAGCTGGTGGCTGCTGCAATACACAAGTCTTACGTTATGCTGTAATAATCCGGATTGCGGCGGCTATAAAGCTTTCCACGACAACTCATGACCGCCTATAGTATTGTGCAAGTTTACATTTTTACACTTCGTTGGACAATTCCGAAACCATGTGCCATCATCTAGGTCGTTTTTCCTATTATGAATGCGTCGCACGGAAATGTTGTCAGTTACATATTAGACACCTTTCGATCATGTAGTTAGCGCCCGATTCCGTTGCTATTCAAATGTTCGTTTCTTTCCGAAATAATCTTCACACGTAGTAAGGATTTCAGCATGATTCCGCATGTTTAGATGTCCCAAAACAACCACTAGGAAAGTGACAAGAACTTGATAAAGTTTATTATATTCCTTATAAAATGATGTCAATGTTGTTGGATTATTCTTTATCAAATATTTACGCTTTATTTATTTTTACTGATACTCATTTTATAGCCATTTCTTACTAACAGATACTATTGTTTATTTCATTTGCCCCTAAGTCCACTACGAACTGGGACTTCTGAACTTGTTTTTATTGTTCGATGGAGTTAGGTTGTGCGTCAGAGGGAGTTTGAAAGAATGGCTCTGTAGCCGGTCCGCCAGCGTCCCAGTAACCAGGTATTCGGTAAGAGGCCGATCGGGTTTTCTTTATGTTATCCTTACCCTCCTATTTTTCGACGGCACGATTTCTTCCCTCTTCCGTGCTTCCTTAACTGCTTTCCCTTCGTCGACCTCTTAATAATCGGTTGAGCTTCAAGCCGTCTACGATGCACTTAGTTTGCACTGCAGCTTGTCGCACAACTTGGACACGGAAGAGCTTGGAATGCCAGACTGGAGGAATATTACAGCACATCCACGAAAGTCTCATTTCCGTATTCCGGTCTGACTGCGCTGGTTTACAACGGCCGGACAACAGTTAACGGAGAATATAACACTAGCATACGCTTTTGCACATCACCCTGGACAAGCTGCATGTATGAAACTGACATGGACATAATTCATACCTCCATGTACTATGTAGAGGTGAATAAATGAAAAAATCTATAACTATTTTGCTCTTTCCCTATGTGGGAATAATCTCTCACGTGGTCGGGAAATAAAAGATTTTTTCACTTAAATATCGTTTAACCTAGGTTTACCAGCTTAAACGTCTCTCTGATAATGAAAACTGTATCCTAATTTGGCTAATAATACCAGACAGTGCAAATGGAGATGAACCGAATTGGCCTTGCATAAGGCGATAGACGCGAATCCAGGTACTTCGAGAGATACTAATTACCAGTCTTCTCATTCTAGTACACTAGTACACGGCATCCTCACTTCCGCTTTCATTGGAAAGAATATATCATGTTAAATATGATTTTACATATAAATCAAATATGCCAATAATGGGTATATTTCTCTTTTTGTGAGAAGCTGCGTTCATGTTTGGAACAGAGCAAATATGCACAGATAATACCATGCTCTTGAATGGGCAATATAAAATTATGGTAAATAAAAAACAAGCGTAAATTCCTCCTCGATGCGAGATGCAACCATACTGTTTATTATGAGTTTCGGTGTACCGTAGAATTGCTTGGAGCAGGCATTATGTTTTTTGAGTTTTCCATAATATTCATTGAGCCATTTGGCGGACATGACGGATTGGTCGGGTTACATCTTATTGGATGGTCGTGAAATTTGTGACAAATAATAAGTGTAGATAATGAAAATGTTTATTTGAGGACCTGATTCTATGAGAGTTATTCTCTCAATGGATTTCACCCGCAATATCATGCTCCATCTCGCCTTGTGCCGGTAGGTGTTTTAAATCTAATAACTTATCACTTATGTAACTCATTTTCAGGGCTGTTTTTCTCTGTATATAATGTGGAAAGTCAAGCCACCTAGCCCCTACCATTAATGGGAATTTTTGAATAAAACACATTTATACCGTCATGGAATCAATGGCAATGGGTGCTGTATTGGTATAATTATTAGTGTTGGAAGTTTAAAAACATTACCTTAAGAGATGGATTCAGCCATAGTTAACAGTGTAGGATTTTGAAATATTCTTCCAATAATTATAATATTCAACAGCTACCTGAGGCATAATCCGTTTGCAAACAGGTGTTACTTTGACGATAACACACAATGGCATGCGTTTGACAAGTTTGACCAGCAGAATTGATGTCAACAGCAACCCTTAGAAGGTATTGGAATATAATCAATTAATTACGATTGAATGTATTTGTTTCTGTATTTACTTGGTATATTCTCAACTTGGTGACATACGGCCCGGCTATGCGGGTCCGATCATAAAGTACAAAGAAAATGCAGCTTGGTTTTACAGAACTGCTGTACTAAAGCTCTTGTGGCTCCAATTTCATTGATGTTTGCAGCATTGAGTTTGTTCCGGAATTCGTTGGCATCCACGACCATCGCAAAACATTCAGGCACGTTTAGGCGGGTAGTTGGAAAAAGAAAGCAAAATAATAAACTTTTAAGAGGGTAATGACAATATTTTCACTGAAAATTTAAGTTAACTTTCATAACATTGGTATAAAGCAATAATGTATAAATAGTGAACGCGTGCGAGCAGACATGATAATACGGCAAACAAACTGGGAACTGCTTTCATCATGAAACACATAGCTATTGTAAATAATGGCATACCTCAAACAAGTGGTAAGCTGTGATAACACAGGACAATTTGGAATTGTGTATATAAATATACTGGGTAAATGCAGAAATTCAGAATCCGCCTTCTCATTAGGTCCGTATCTCGCAGGCATTTTTGCTTTTATCCTAGTTGCATGCGGGATAGGGAGCACTATGTGAAGACAAACGAAAATACTTGCTTATCCAAACCACCAATGTGCGCATGTTTTTCAAAGGCTTTCAGGGGTCTGTAAGCTACGTAATAGCATAGTAAGAAGAGTTTTGATATAGAAGAAATCAAGATAAATCCTGTCTATCAAATTCATCAATGTGCTCAAGTTTTCCTAGGTCGTCAGCGGGCCATCAATCTGAGTAACTCGAGTAATTTAACAGAATAAACTAATATAAAATCGGAGATTGACCTACTTTATCCAAGGTATCGATGTACCAATACCTTGCTAGGCCATCGGTGGGTTATCAAATTGCGTAATACCGCAGGATGTGACATAAGAGAAGGAGGGATGGCGAAACAAATCTGTATATAGCAAGCAAACTCATGACAATGGAATACTGTATTTCACCCTATGTTGACAAGACATTCTCACCAGATTTATCTGTATTTTATATTGCGGATTCCGCAAGTACTTGGATGTTGTCAGCCACGTTCTCGTGCACTCATTTTTATGCGCAACCGACACGAGCCAGTTCTGTAACTTTATTAAGATTTCAGTAAACTATTAGTTACACCTTAACTGTTCGAAGCTAAGATGTACTTCTGTTAGTGTGAGGCAATCTATTCCATAACGTGAGGTCTTTGTGTGTAAATTTTTGTACCGCAGACGTGTGAGACACCGAAATATTTTTATCACATAGTCTTTGTTTCTTAGGTTATACGGTGCAAGTTTTTGAAACACCGGCTAATAATAACTGGTGTACATCAGCCGATGGAACAAGTTACGTAATATACATAAATCCAATCTTAATCTGCGAAGCGATAGCGGTTCAATGTTTAACAAATAACATCTATCTTCATAAGTAATCTTCCCGATGAAGCCCATGGTTCTTGTTGTAATCTACCGTTGTGTGGCTTCGATTGCACCGACGTCACATTTTCTATGGTTACTAAAAGTGGTGGCACATTATGCTAATAATGATCTGGCGTACCGTTTGAATGATATGCGCTTAACATCACTTGTTATAAACAAACGACCGAAGAGTAAAATAGTCTGTCGTGTTTAAGCCACCGGATACTCAACTTATTCTTTGAAATTTAATGAACCAGTGTTACGGAGTGGGATTCCATAAAAACATTTATTTGGTACCAAGCATCCATAGCACATACTGCTGCGTTTAGATATTATACATTGCCCGGACAATCCGGTACACCAGCTTTCCAATGAAACTAGGTCAGTTTGCATCTTATATATAAAGCATTACATAATCTGCCATCAAATAAGGTCACCTAGGAAGTAGCTGCTGATTAGTAAGTTCCAAACAAAAAACCACCAGCTGATCCTGCAACCCTCACAAGTTCATCTGCCTTAAATACATCGGGATTGCAACTTGAAAATGCGGCATTACTTTTGAATGCCAATATGGTTCAGTTGATTTTGATCTACTATTTATTCGATTCACGCTCACTTATATATGAAATAGGATGCTCGCTGCCACCTTTCCTCTTCAACTTCTCTGTTAACGAAGTCATGGAAATCGCGTTCACGGGACACGAATTAGAAGGTGTATATCTGCTCCCAGGATTATGACTTCTTGACTTACAATATGTGGATGATATTGCCCTAATCTGTGACAGCTCCCAGACGTGTCAAGCGGCACTGGACAGATTAGCACTGGCTGTCCGTCACTTCAGGCTTTGCTTCGCACCATCGAAGTGCAAAGCTTTCCTCTAAGTCTGGACGGTCTCATTCGCTGACCCTTGGTGGGGATCAGCTAAAATTCGTTTAAAAATTTAACGACCTAGAAAGTTGCATCAGCGCCCGTGGTATTGAGGATGAGATCACGAGCCGTATAGCTAAAGCTCGAGGCGCTTTTGCTAACCTTCGCCACTTATGGCGCCGGTGAGATCACTCTTGCCCTGAAGGGTTGAGTGTACAATGCAACGGTACGTTCCAGCCTACTGTACGGTTGTGAAACCTGGTCCGTTAAAGCAACGGACCTGAAGAGGTTAATTACGTTCGAACACCGGTGCATTCAGAATTTAGCTCACCTCTGGTGGGAGCACCGCGTGAGCAACGAGCGTGTTCGGCGCCTTGTTTACGGCACAGGAAAAGGAACTGAACTGCTCAGCACCGATATTTCAGGTACCAGGCTCCGATGGCTCGTCCATGTGTTACGCATACCAGCCCACCGACTCCCGCGACGTGTGTTGTTTGCACGCCGGGGGTGTGGATGGAAGAAGAGAAGGGGGGGACCAAGAGATGACTTGGCCGAGAAGAATGAAGGCCCTCACTTCTGAGCTAGCCTTGGTTGGAGCGTCTTAGCATCCTGGTTGGGGTCCGAAAACGATGAACACCCTTAGTTGGATAAGCTTGCTGGTATGGCTAGCAGCCGATCTCAGTAGCGTTCGTGCCGTGTGTTTCTTTGCCCCACTCATACATCATAGCCTCCCCCTCCAACTACATTCTCACTATTTAGCCTTTAATAATTTTGCATAATACTTTTTTTGATGCAGAGTATCCGGCTGGTATCTTCCCGGAACTATGCCCCTCCGTTACCGGTAGCTCAGCCGGATTGCACCAGTTGCTTTTTACTCCTTTTTTCTATGTATTGCGGCACAGTAGCTAAGATGTTTCCCACCTCTAGCTAACGTGTATGATGATGCTATACGATCGCATATTCACAATGATTTTCCGATGCTCTATCGATTTAGTGGTCAAATTACGGACGTTCTCGCCACCAATAGGTCATTTACAATTTTATCTTCTTGAATGTGTCCAATATCTAAGAAAAAGTACTCATCTTGTTATTCGGAGAAGAACATAAATGCCTCTACATATGGAAGCGGATGAAGTGTAATCTTAATTGGATATCAGAATTACAGAATCTTTAAGTGCAATTATCAGACTGTAGCTCAGGTAGCAGTAATGTTGCATCTATTGAAGTTGTTTAACTGCCCTTATTTAAATGTCAAAAGGCAACTTGCGAAGAAATCTCTTATCGATAAATCTTACATGCCACTATAATTATGTGCTTTATATGTATTGGTATATAAGATATTAATAGTGATGCGGCGATCTGTCGTAAATACTGCGACCGGAGGGATAGTGGCAAGCTATAGCCATTTGAACACACCAAAATTGACCACTCTGCCTGAATTCAGCTGAAAAGGTTAGGACCACGGTGGGGTTAAACTTTGCACAAGTACACGCTGGTTTTACAGTTTCGGCCTGAGTTACTTAGTCCCAGCCGCTTCTGTTGTGGCCAGTATGGGCGTTGTAATTCATTATGGACTACATTTTGATGTTAATACACTAGCTGAGCGGCACTATTTGTCTAGCTTGCATGTCCGTTCTCCATTAGGTGTTCTATATGGGGTAGTGGAATTTCCTGTAAGTACCATGTTGTAATGAATGAGGACAGTACTACCCTATCCGCTTTGACAGACGTCTGGTCGTGTGTCCGATGTAACTCCCACCACAGCTGTAATTGAACTGGTATAGGACAACGGATATGTATTGGGCCGAAATCCTGTCTTTTAGGCTGTTGGGGATAAGTGGAACGGTTTCGGCCTGAATGCGAACTGTGGCGGCCGGCTACGTTTGGTTTAGCGCAGTACTCATTTTCCTACTTAAGAGCTAGAACAGTATGTCCTCTACTACAAACTTTAATTCACTCATTTAGTCGAAAAGGTAGATTGTACTAAACGGATTGGTTTCGGTCATTATTACAGTGTGTGAGAATGCAGGGGTGAAACTTCAAATAGTAACTTCTGAGCGGTATCCATACGAACGAGCAAAAGATATCCCAGAGTTTTTATGCTCAATCCCACATTTTAACTTGTCAAATGCATTAGGGAAATATTCTACTATTACCACGCGAGTGGGCGCTTACTTTCTCCAATTTTCGGTACTATTTGGTCTGCAACTTGAGACCATTGTAATTATTGATTACTGGCTAACTCTGTGACTTGGACTAGACTTGATGGTGTCCAGGTTGGCTTATGCACATTTACGCGTTTCTCATTAATTAGTGCAGAACCTACGCTCCACCACTACCCACGCGATGCGTTTGAAACAAAAGAACCGTAACCTATAATATTCATCGCCCCATCACGTCTGCGATCGTCTGGAGGTATTTGGGTACTACAATTTACTGCAAATCTTATTTGAGTGGGGCTTGTTGATGTGTACGTCCGCCGGTCGAGATAGGAGATCTGCGAACTTCTGAAGTACCATAAAATGACCAGTCAACCCCTTTACGCACATGAGGGGTCTCCAGACGCAGGTACTAATTTGAATTAAAACTGTCCAGTGAAATATGACAAATTGTTATTGGTTCAGCCACCAACTGACGGTCAGCGGATCTGTGCAATCCGACCATCAAGGTGAAATACTACTATTAGAACTACATTGGCATTCGACGTTCATTTTATGATGTATTTATACTGCGCGTTGAGAGTTTACCTTCTGCAATTCTCTAGAATATGATAAAGTTTTGATGCAGATACACCGGATTTGCCAGATTATCGGCTGAGCCACAGGTAATCCTGGCTAGAAGGAAGCGCTTAGTACAGCAGCAGCGGGGAGACGATATAACCCCAACACACAAATAATGATTAGGAATTACCCACAATCAGTGACAGAGCTTATGATATCAGACGCAACCGCATTTCGTCACCATACAAATCCAGAAAGGATATAACAGAGCACTTGATCCTCATCGAAATTAAGGCAACTGAGATTCGCAGTTTAATTATTTAGGCAAAGGCAAGCTATGATAACTGCTATGAGTATGAGGGTTTGGTTTTACTTGCAGCTGTTTCGATACAGACAGTCACCAGTAAGACATCCCCTTCATATCAAGCTAAGAGCCAGATGATCGCTTCTTCATATGGAAAGGAAAACACATTAGTAGTGCAATCCTCCGATTCCACCAGGAACCTGCGAACGGATATCCAGCTACCTGAAAATCTATGTCATTAGACCATGGGCAATTGGAGCTGAGCGATACTATTTGCCAACCGCGACAAATTGCGGTTAATAATGCAAACGCTTGCAAATTGCTAACACTGCCGTGTTTGACTGTCTGGAAACGGACTCTAATGTGTGATACACAAATTCCGACAACAACGCTTTACAAAACCATGTCAGACTTGCCATCGCGATCCTGTCTCGCACTTACCTGGATGCACACATTATCGTAGTGGCTTTTTCGTTTGTCAAAACAATCAGTGGACTGGAAATTGGGAATGAACAAACGATCCAGCTGCTCTGGCAAGTCCAACAAAAAGCTGTTGGGCAGGTGCCTCGTCAAATTTGTAATTTTATACACTGTGAACCTGCGTCCTCAGCGGGGAGACTTGCGGTTCAGTTTTGAAACTTTGCGGAGTGAACACGACCACTCGTCCGTCGACGCCGTAAGTTTAACCTTATATCTAGCCAATAAAACCGGATCCATTACTTGCGAATAATAGTCGGGGTCGTTTGTCTGTCAACCAATCTTGGACGAGCCTACAGCAAATAGCGTATTCTTATGCCGATATTTATGACACCGAAATTCACGAAGTGTGGTTACAGCAGTTGGGTATCAACTGACCATAACCATAATGTACTCCGTTTGACTGCTTCGTCCTGCCACTTTTTATGTCCACCGCAAAACGAAATGTTTCCCGGACAGGCAATGAAATATTGCACAGACACCACATCAGTGAAACCAGGATGATAGGCCTCCACACATATAACAAACAGAATTGCACAGACTTGCAAATAGTCTTATGTGAATTTCTCCAACCTGCTCATGTTTAATTGCATTGGAAGAGTCTAAGAAGACGGCGAGTGAGCATGGCCAATATCACGGTGAGATTCACAGCACTGTTTTGTAAAACAAAGTGGGATTATCTGGCGTATTGACGAAAATGCTTAAGACCAATCACGCTTCGCCGCTAGTGAGTTGCAGTTTAACCGCTCTACTCTTCCCGAAGGAATGTGATCTGAGATGTTACAGACAAAATTGAACATGTACTTATCTGCTTATTCCGCTTAAAAGTTACAAAAATGGATTCCTGATAGTCTCGGAATAACTGAATATACATAAAGAGAAAAGCAAGCGAAACCGACTATCGTTACTATCTTCTCTGACACTTTTCATTTGGAGTTTTGGAGAATTGTTTCAGATCAATAGATAAATTCATTTATCCGCATAGGAACTGTTTCGTGGGTTATTATGCCGAGCAATTATTGGTTGAAAAATATTTGCTTTCTGAAATGCTTGTTCTCATACAGTGCAACAAGCTGTTTCGTCGTACTGCAGATGTACACTTTTAGTGGGAATGAAAGTGATGTTGACAGGTCCACGCTTATTTTGCCAGGAAAGTAATTATTTTTGGAATCTTTCTTTTTTAAGAGAAGCAAACTTATGATATCCACCGAATTCACAGCCAAATGCAGGGTATATCCACGACGCTTACTTCCGTATGGTACTAAGTGATTAACAGGTATCATTAGCTCATCTCGTTTAAGTACGCACCTTGAGACATCACAGAAGTCAGTAAGTTCAGGCGTGCTCTTTATCGCATCTCGGAGATTGCTTCATGCAGATCGAAATGAAGCAATCCTACCTCCCATTTGTATAATCTTCTTGAAGTGCAACCTGATTCAATAAGTGAAAGCTATGAGTACGTATGTAGTGCGAACTTTAATTATGAATGCTTCCGCCACAACATTGCCATCTGTCAGCCGGTTTAGATAGCAACTCTCACACTCGACGCATGTACTGTCAAAATGTAATGATATATTACTGCTTGACCATCCGGTAGTACGATTTAAACAGCCGATTGTAATTCTTAGATGATTCCAAGCAGACAATCTTTAGCGGAAAGTCCTCACACATCCGGAATGCACTAGGCTTTCGTTTTGTTCCATTGGATTTCGTCAATAATTCATATCCCTTAGCTACATTAGAAAAAGAACCAATAACACTTCGTTTCCGGTGACTTAGCACACTAAGTCACTGGCAACTCTAAAATGCCGACATGATGAGCTGATTGCAGAGTGGCAAATCTCCTAATCCACTGTTATACAGTTTACTGTTATAGAGTTTACGATGTCAGCCTCTAGAGCCAGTAGTTCAGCTATTTTCACCGTGCGAATATTACTTATTCTGGGGACACTATTCACGGAGAGATTCAGAAATTGGCAGGTTGCGCTTGTTGACTGAATCAGTGCAGAGAGAGCCATATAATTTCAAACATTAGCTTAGACCAACAAAGAAGTCAAAAAAAGTGTAGAAATGGGGAACTCAAGCTGGGTTTACAATGGGACATACAGTCACCACCCTCAAATGGTTTGCTGTAGAGTCATGGCCTTTCGGAATTAACACGAAGAAAGAAACAGCATCAAATTTCTCACAATAAGAAAGTAAGGCATTAAATCAAGATTCACACTAATATCGTTTTATCTTCAAGAATATAACACGGTCCTTTCCGATAATGAAAATAGCTCCGCAATTGTTACTGAGGAAATGGCCTTATTTACCTTCAGAATGCGAGCGATTATGCGTATATTGTTGCTTGAGTTTCGCGTTCTGGATGGTAGATTTTTTCATTTAACGCACAAGATCATTTAGACTTCCGCAAGTTACTTACACAAAAAATTTCCTCGTACTAATATAGATGTACGCAACCATTTATTGCGTATTCTTTAGTGACCAAGCGTCGACATTTTTACAAATACACCACCGGTGAAGTATAATGCCTTCGCGATAAATCACCAGTAAAATGTAGGTGTTGATTTATGCCAACTTTGAGATATCCTTACGGGCTCTGGACCTTATCAGTAACATTTGGCTGATGCGAAAGTGTACTCGGTGAACAAAGAACACAAATATACCGGACAAATGCACGACAGGTGTATATCTAACTATCGGCAATGTATTTCGCTTTACATTTTATCCTTGCGCATGTGTACAGACTGAAATGTACCATCAGATTTCGCGCTATTCAATGCTGTTGCTATTCAATGCTGCTCTTTAACGAGAAACTCATGTAATGCCTTGATAGTAGCTATTTTATTGCACAGAAATAGCATGAATTTGTTGGATATGGTAATTCACCATTCACTTACTGATTGCTCGTTCCTGCTGGAGTGAAGCTCTTAATGCTGAGGTTGAACTTGAGTAAAAGAATCTTCACTACCAAAAAGCATTTAACCAACTGGACCTATATATTGCTATTGGTATGCTTCGGAAGTAACTTGTACTGAATCCCCTCTGACTATGTAAGACAAAATATATCTCCAACCTTACTTAAGCCTTTGGTTTCGTAACCCTTTCTCCGACCTGATCAAAAATCGGAGCCCCGAAGGTAATTGCTCGGTACACGCCGATTCATCGTCCTCAAAACGGATGACGCGTGCGTGTAGTCGCGTGAATAAATAGATTGCAAATTCACAATGCACTTCAAATTGACTCCGATTGAAAAACTACTGGGTCTATTCCTCGAATGTGCGAAAACAGGGCAAAGTAGTTGTTGCGCACAGTTATGATTGTAACTGATGGCAAAATATTTATGTTTTCTATAAGACTACAGAAAATGCACATTACCTGATAGAAAACATGAAACCGGTCAAGTAGGGTGCCTTGACGCTATCAAACAAACCCAGGATTCTACATTCAGAAAAACATAAATGGTGGAAACAAATTTCTTTGGGATTTTCGATGGCAGGCCTATCGCTGAGAATCATTAGTATCTACGAACCGCATGACACTTATTGTGCCTAGCCTAGCGTGAGCCAATGTGATGGGTAGGGCAAGCAGACTGCATATGCGACTAAGTCATAATGATAGCAAATCCGCCCCAGGAAAGAGAGTAACCGCTCGACTGTGCAAAAGACATGGAGCATCAATCCTACGAGACCTCACGTGAGCGGTCAGGTGCGTGGCCTGGAAAAGACAACATAGGTCACTGAATAAAGCTTCCCTTAGCGCTTAATATGTTGCGTCAAAATGTGCTCGTGTTGTCATAAGATAACTGGCACACTCTAACCGCGCCATGGCGTTCCACGTTGAATGCGCAGGCGTAAGCTAAGTAGAGTCAAAGTGGCTCAACCATGTGACTGATGCGCTTTTGTTTCTGCCGGTACTCTGAGCATTCATACGGTCGATTATATGTTTGTGCAAATGTAAACTTGTAAAAAGCTGATTAATACAATTGAGTAGATGGTCACTCCATGACACGGCCACTGTACTCGGTGAAATCGGATCCTTTTCCAAAGTGACTAACCTGAGCTACTTCCATAGGCCCAATAATAACGTTAGCATTGCCATCGACCCCAAGGTAACTCTGCCACTTACTCTGGCGAATCCTAAATACTAATCGGACCAATAACGTTCAACATTACTGCTTTTACACCACTCGCGGAAGCTACACCTGGAGATTCGATTAGGGCACCGGTGGCTAAAAGCCGGTGGCAATCCAATACAGAGAAATATCAGGTAACCTATGTATCAGTAGCCACGCTAACTAAGATGGAAGCGACACCTTCAGGTCCATCGGTGTATTTCAGATTTTACCATTGCCTTCAGGGGCACAATTTAAACATTCCAAACTTCTAGATACAACAGTAAAACAGTCAATCTGTAAACAGCAACACACTGCGTTACTACTACCAGTGCAATTCCATGTGCTACGCCATTACTATTCAGGCTGCGCATACTATGTTGAAACGCATAGCGTATCATCTTACTTTACAGCACTAAGGTAAACCATGAATTCTCAATTTATGATACAGAGGTCGTTTTGCTCTTAGCATTTTGACTTCGCAAGTCTCTGAGCGTCGTGCGGAAATTAGCAGCTAATCTACGTAATTATCCCACGAAGAAATAAAACAACCAAGGCCGTTTTGCCAGTCTCGATAGCAAAACATTCCTTTAGCGTGTTATCGAGCCTCCGGATTCTCCTGATTATAAGTGCAAACACAAGAACGAGAACAGTGTTGCTACATTCACGAAACACGCTATACGCGAGAATATCACCAACTCGTAAACCAGAATTCTTCATCACCTAACTTCAATGGCTGTTATACTACAAAGGCCTGACACCACTCATATTGGGTAAATAGTTGAAGTGTCGCGCAAGGTTGCTAACCGATATGCAGTAACGTTAGTAGAAGCACGGCCGGAGGTGTTCCTCAGCACAGTTTTGGTCACTATAGCCATGTGAATAGACCGAAACAACTGCAACAGCGGCACCCCATAGAACAGAGTGAACCAGGACAGAACATCTTGATCTGAAACAATACGTGGGGTCATGTAACCCGAATGAAATTCATAACGTACAACCAACCAAAAAATGATTATAATCAGTCGAACAAGTTGTGTTCGATAAAAATCGAACAATAATTTTCTATCCATCAACCTACTCCTAACATCCAAAACACTATCCTGGTTGTGCACTAATAGCAAAGTCGTCTAAGCAAGTTAGTTGAACACAAAGAGTGCGACGACTCACAACCGCGGGACCACATAATACTTACAGAGACAGATAAACCTAAGTATAACTAACACAGATCAGTGTACCGCGCATGTCGCTAGCACAGAGCCATCTATTAACAGGGTTAATATCCCTCACTCCTTCTGCTGCCGGTGTGTTTTGGTATTATCTCCGTTCTGAGCTACAGGGTGAAACAGTTGATACACAGTTCGGAGCCGGTTTGCAAGAGTCAACTTGCAGCTACGCTCACTACAACTACATGACCTTATCCATCAGCTTATGAACCATTAACAGACCTTCTATATTGTTATTGTGCTCAGCAAAGCAGAACTCCTTGTTGAAGGAACAGTTACAAGCAGACCATTGGATCGCATTGACTATCTCACTCTACTGTTTGACTACATATGCGGAATATCGTGTAAAAGATGCCGATGACGTTTATATTGCAAAGCACTTTAGCGCGTTATGCACGATTGTTAAAGGAGGGGTTTTGGAAGTTGTCGACTGAATATACCCCGGAGGTCGCTTAGGAAACTTGCGGAAAAGGCTTTAAGAATTTGCAGCGAACGCCTCGGTAACGAAATATTTTCATCATAAAGGCAAATCTCATTCAGTTCTGACCAGCAGAACACGTAACCGTATGTCGTTAAGGGCTTTGGCATACTGAGCTCATAAGACTCCAAAATACCGAAACCTAGACTGCATAAATGGCATGGCGTACACTGCTTGTGAAACCGATCCTTTAGGACTAAGGGAAGCATCAGGAGGAAGTAAAGGTTCGATTCCGCAAGGACAGCACTGGTTACGACTGACGGGTACATGCGAACAGCGAAGGAAGCAGTAGCTCTCTCACAGTTTTAATATTCGCTCAGGTTTTACCAGGTACGCAGTTCTACTTTGCCTCAGTGAGCCCATGAAAGTGACCACCTACTTAACTGCTTTAATGAGTTTTACACAAGTTTACATTTGCACAAACATAGAATTGACAATATGAATGATCCGTCTACCAGAAGAAATCAAAGAGCTCAGTCAAATTTCTGTGTTACTTTGATTCTAGTTGGCGTACGCTAGCGCACAGTAGCTGAGGTGTTCCCCACCTCTGGCTAACGTGTATGATGATGATGATGACGAAGGCTCACTTAAGGTGGTACGCAATGGCGTCCTTAGGGTGCGCCAGTTATCTTCCGACCACCCGAGCACATTTTGGTGCAACACATTTACCGCTAAGGGAGCCAAGTTTAGTGAAGTTTGTTGTCTTAACCCGGCAACACTCTTGACCTGTCACATACGGCTTAAGTTGACATAGGTTGTACATACAGGTGCCGCGGAATTGTGAGATACCGTATTCTGGATTCGACTTTTGATTCATGATCACAGTTTTATGCGTGTTTTCTTTTTGCATTTGCGCCTATATTCTTGCATTGGCGTGCTTTGCAATCTGCGCTTACTTTGCTATATTCGCTGGCTATTTTCAACGATCACGGTGATTGGCCCAAAGGCTGTCTGAGTCCGCCATCTTCGATTCGTCTGTGGCATCGGCAACTAGTGCAACTGCAAACCTCTGCGACCGAAACGCAGCCAAATCAACTCCATCGATCGTTCAGTTGAACTTTACAACTTCAACCTTCACTTGACCGATTCATACTGCACGGAATACGGAAAAGTAATCAGGCATCCTAAGACAACACTCTGAGTGGCTAACATTGAGTAAGTGCACAACCAAGTGGGCCCTAATCTAAGGGTGTTTGGATGTCAAGAGCAGTTAATCGGTTAGTCACTTTAAGCTTAGATTGCTGCCTTGTTTAAAGTGTACCATCCGAAGTTTGTTAGCTTATCTCTACGCAAGTGCGTGAGATTAATGGCACTCAAGATGTCCTCTGATTCTGTACTACTTGTTCGACTGTCCCATTTGTTAATTGTATTCATGTCTGAGTCCAGAAATACAACCGGTTTCTAGTAGAAACGGAGCAGCTAATGAACACCAAGATCATCTCATTGGACAAAAATCTAAACCATGTAACCTAGAGGCATTTAACCAAAGGAATGGTACACAGGTTGTTGCTTCTGAACGACGATCAGCCAGGTCCCGCTCGCCATCGTCTTCCCCATATTTGGTGGAACACCAGGGGCAAAGTGACCGTAACTCAGGATGGCAACTGGTGCCAGTGACAACTACATTAGGCACCGACTGAAAAGTCTGAATACTGAAATCGCACTAGCCTTGATGACACCTGCATGTAAAATCCACAAAGTAGCCGGACAGCAACTCTCATGATCTGCAGCTCAGGGGCTTTTGTCGAGCCGAGGTACCCTAGAACATCAGTCGCATATGCGGCGATCGATGAGAACTTTCCCCGAGATGCCATCCTTTCAGTCGCCTCTGTTACAAACACTGTTAACGTGAATAGAAAGGCAACTAATAAGCGGTCATCACATAGTTGCAAGTCAGTACAAACGATCCTCAGCCTTACCGCTCAACGGAAACGGGATCTAATGAGAGTGTCCGGACTGTTGTGTGCTCGAGTGTACCCGAATCAGCAGCTATCACATTGCAAGATAAATTGTCTGACTACCTAAGCCAATGGGAATCACAACACCCTGAGAAAAGTAGAAACCAAACCCACAAACATAGTGGAAGTACTCGTCATCCGAACTCTGCACAATTTGATGAGCCCAGACCCAACACTAGAATCCACAACTGATGTGGAAATCGTTCTGCTCTCCGCAAATGCTTACACAAGGATCGTATGGGATACGAATCTATCCTGATGTTTCGTTGAGCATGCGACAGTAAAAAGAAATTCCGATGTAGGACACAGGCATTCATGGTGTCAGAGCTTCCTTCACACTATAGTGAAGAGGCCAGACATCATTACTTATAACAATGGAGAATCATCTGCTAAGCCATTTCCATGGATAATGTTTTGACGCGATCGCTCAAAAGATTACCCCTTATCATATTACAGAAGATGCGGCCCAAGAATCCCAAACCTCGTGGTTCAATTCGAGCAGGCAGCGCCGGATGTGTTACATACTTGGCGCGAAAATCGAAAATCTTTCCATCGCAGGTTTTCTTAATGACAGCAAATGCTTGGCAACGTCCAGTTACGAAAACATCTGAAAGAATAACAAACGTACCGGCAATGATCTCTCTTTCACCCGATACTGACCTCGATCTAGAAGAGGCTTTGGAGGCACCTTGGCCAGAGTAAGTTACGGTAGTAGTGTCGGCATCTCATCCAAAATGCGAATAACGGCCGATCTCACATCGATCTGCACTCCCACACGCCTGAGTGCCTTGACTCCCTGTGGTCTGTTAGATACCGATAAACTAGCCTGCTTGTATACAAATGGTCAGAACTGCTACAATAAGCTGGCCGAACTGTAAGATTGCCGTGTTTCCCAGAAATATGATTTTATCCGCATCACGGAGACCGTGTTACCCACTGAAATGACGGACACTGTATTTTCGCTGGCTGGCATGTAACTCATTTGGAACGACAGGCTGACAAAAGGAGGAGACGTAACTCTGTATCTTCGAATCGACTTAGAGTGCGAGGTTATGGATGCTTCAGATCCACTAATTCCTGATTCAATTTGGTGCCGTCTGCAATTAAGAGGAGGAGTCACTTTTCTTATAGCCTTGCTGTACCGTCTTCTCAACACTACATTTGAAACGAACAACCAAATTGCACCAGCCCTAGAGCGGACGCTAAAAGGATGATTCACACACGTCTTGAGTGTAGATGGTTTCAAAGTGAATTGTTTAGACACTCTTATCTCAAGCGAAGAACATTTTAACGCCAATCTGCTGGAGCTTGTAACCCGTGTTCTGCTTTATATTCATGTCGCTTTGCCCACTCGGTTTGGCACAGACAATAGGTAAGCTGTGCTTAATTTTGTGCTTGCTAGCAAAGAACAAAATACTGATGCGTTGGTTGCAGCCTGGCGGTTAGTTAGAAGTGCTCATGCAAAATAAGGAGATGCGGACAATAAGAAGACTCGAACCATCGCATGCGCCGATGGATTATCCCAACTCGTTGGTGCAACAACATGGTCGTTGCTAGCTGTAGATACCTCGGATGTCGCGTGTCTCGAGCTCGTAAACAAATTCAAGCCACTGATTACGGATACTTCAGTGCTAATGTTTGTAAACCGACTGAAACAGTTACTTGCGTAAGGACCAGAACTCGAAAATTACTGGCAGTACCCAACGCAACGTGGCGACAGTACAGATTATCCCCAACACCAGAAAGCTGCGATAACTACGTAGCCCAACGGAATCACTGCACTTAACTGTACAGAGAGGATAAAGCCGCGCATCAGCAGAACATGACAAAAACCTACAGCACTAATCACAAACTTCTGTACAGGCATTCCAATTGTCTACGGAAGCTGAGGCAAGCAGTTCCGTCACTCACGACGGCTAGTGGTCCAACAAGAACGGCTACGGAACCACCAAAAGCGCTGCGGATGCAATATGCTACCACCTTCCGGAGGGTATTGCTATCAGGAGATCCTACAGCTTTATCCCTCTGCCACTGGGACTCACTCAAGTCTCTGTTACCGCCGAAGCTGTCTTGCTGTAGTTGGCCACTCTACAAAAGCACCAATCTCCGTGTGTCGATACTATACGATCCGAGGCACTAGAAGCAGCAGCAAGTCAACTGGCAGAGCCACTGGCTCGGTTCTCCCAGCGTTGTTTCGACCAGAACCAAGTTCCTGTCATGTGGTAGGTTGGAATGATAACCCCCATTCACAAAGGTGGAAGCCGAACCGAGGCTGTAAACTACAGCCCAGTTCCCCTTCTTCCTACACTGTTCAAGCTGGTAAAATCCATCATGGCCGATGCGCTGGTGGGCTATTTGAAAAACTCTAACACTCTTATTTCTGAGAAGCCTAGCTTACGTCGAAATCGATTGCGCACGTCGGATTTAGTTAATAACGCGGTGCAACTGGACCCAGTCACCTGACGCCGGAGAGGATGTTGATGTGATCTACCTGGATTTCCCAAAAGCATTCGGTCGTCTAGATTATCGGATAAACCTTTCTAAGCTACAGTGTTACGGGATCGGTGACTCTGTTATAAGCTGGAGCGCCAACTATCTCCTTCAGCGGCAATTGGTGGTTAGAGTTCGGAGCTTCATCCTGATGTATTGGAGCAGTCCCAACGCCGAGCATCAAAGTACGCTATTGAAATACACCATCTACCATATGAGGAGTGTCAGGAACGATTGAGGTTATCAGTGGACTTTACGGCCGCGTACAAGGTGACTTGATAATGGTGTAGTTAATTTCGCAAGTTTCATATCATTAGTGCCGCTTTTTATTTCAACTCAGCACTACTTCCAAATTAAGAAGTGAAAATATATCCCAGACGTGGACATCAGAACAAGTTAGCGAACAAGCTCTTTTTCGGTGGCTCTAGTCAGGCTAAAACACCACAACTGGCAGGAATAAGATTAACATAAAATATCAAATAATGGGAAAGTTCAAAGTTCATGGTCATTGGAATGAAAATGCTAACTAACCGGATTAGAAGTGTTCGAGAACTTATTGGCTGCATGTCACTCAACATGAGTAGTCGCTATAGCGGGCCAGAAAAAACACAGAACCTGAATGAACCGTTTTTGAGCACACATCTATGTTCTGGTGACGGATAGCAATTGCTTTAGCTGCTGTTAGTAAGCGACATTATACCGCTCGTGAATGGCGTCCATGTACACAGTAAATGGGTTGGAATGATTGGCAGGTGTCGATTTGCGGATTAGAATCAGGCAAGTATGTCAACACGACGCTCATCACAGTTTCGCACCCACCATTGCGCAGGTTAGTCGGACAGTGCTCAAGTGTTCTCTCAGAGATTCTCCTAGTAGCTTTTTCGACGTATCTTTCTCGACATGAACTAGTGAAGGAATATACACCGTAAGCAGCATATGACCCAGAAAGTTTGTCGCTGTGTTGAGACCTCACGATTGGTGTCGTAGTGAACCTTAGCCGCAAGCTCGCTGCGTAGTAAGTATGGCTCATAGCATCGGATAACCTGCTAGACGTTGCCTGCTATATTCCACTCCCCTCGAACGGCACCGACAGACAAAACGGTTTCTTTTCTACGGAACCTGGTTTAGCTCTTATTTCTCTGCACACCATATATTTCCGAACAAATTTTTCTGGAAATCCATTTCTCTCGAAAACGCCACTTAAGAAACTGAGCTCGTCAGCAAGTGTGTTCTCAGTGTAGATCCTTCTGGCCCTTTGGGTTAGACATTTAATCAACTTACGTTTCTGATTTATTGGGACAAAACTGGCAACATGTATATATTGCTCGTTCCACGTTGCTTTTCTAGGCACCCTTCCATCCATCTTTTGTTCTTTTCAGTTCGCTTGTGTCACCCGTGGATTGCTCTTCCAAAACCGGTCATTGCTGAGCCATACCTACACATAGTTAATAGACTGTCGGATGATTAGCTTACTCAACTACATTGTGTTACCTAGTACTATATCTCCATCCCACTCCTGGAATACACCTTGGATTTATTTCCGGTTTCATTTTTGTGCTGTTAAAGTACCCTGAATACAGGACTAAGGCGAAAAAACCATAAGTCTCACTTTTACACTTAAAAACCCACTGTATTTATTTTTCGATAATCCTGCAACGCCACCCAACGGGACATGTAAATCATCGCTTCTCAACACAACTGGTTTCATTGTTCAATGTTTATTGAGTAATTAGCGCGATCGTTGTCACCGTAATGGCAGAAATATTCTAACCTTGATAGGGTCAAACGAAGTATTTATCCCTATTGCTTAATCTGTTATAAAACCGTAAATAAGTGCACTGGCTGGTAAGAAAACATTTTTAGAAATTGATTTATCGTATGACCATTAAGCTACTTTATACGCTGTGTAGTTTAAACGTCATAACACACGACTTGGCTTGCAGCGTGCTCGTTTCAGACGGAAACAGTTGATCTCGGCTGCATTGTTAGTAGTGTTCTGAGGAGAATATGACATTGGGGCAAGTTAGCTGCCGTTGATTTAAGCGAATAGCGTGACTCTTTTAGAAAGTGTCATTCTTAGGAATGAAATCACTGATAATAATTCAGGAGGGGGATCTAAGTGGGAAAAGCGACAGCGAGCCACCAAAATGGAAGTATGCAGTTGGCGCAGGAAATCGAAATTATTTTGAGCTTGATACTCACAGTTTCGCACTTTTCTTCGGTTATCACAGACTCGCGTGTCATACGAATGATATACACGCACACAACGTTCGATGGTTATATCGACCGACTACGTTTTGTGTGGTGTTAGGTATTTTCACTGGCCTCTAGTGCGATGATGTAGGTGATCATCAGCAATGGGCGAATATAATCAAGTTGCACGACTTGAGTCCTAAGTTGCGTAGAATTTGTCCAATATGGGATCGCCAGATAGTGCGGGAAATCCGTTACTGAACGCAAGTCCATAACTGTGAGCGTTGTTAAAACTGTATGCTTAAGTTTGAGCACAAGAAGTGCTAAAAAGCATTGGTTCCACAAATCGCAATCCATAAGTTGCAGTTCCTGGAACAATTGCCTACATTATAAGGGTTGCCAATCCGTTCGGTGTGGGTGTACAATCACTACGCAATGTGAATTGTGAACATGTCAAATCCAGAGACTCGCGATGGTTGCGGCGTGAGCAACGTGAGTTCACGCCTCAATCGAGACAATAAAACGTGAGGTGGAACAAGTTCTGCCGTTTTTACCAACTTATCATTAACATGATTGGGTAGCCAAATGCTAACATTTTTCATCTGCAGCTACGAGGTCTCTGAGTAAGCCGAAATCTCCCGGGACATTAATCACATGTGCAAGAAACTTGACGTATGTCGACGGGAATGATACAATTTGGACCTACTCAGTTACAAACACTGCTGCAGCGAATAGGTAAACAACCACCAGCAAATCATTACTTGGTAGAAATCTAAGACACACAAACACCCGAAATCGCGGCTCAAAGGGGAAAAGGTGCAAAAATGGAGCATTGAATGTTGTTGTAATTTGTGCGTCGACCAAGACTAACGCAAAACATCTTGCAATATGATAAAAACAAAAGCCAGATCTTAACCCAGCCTCGACCCTCTATGTCTAACTGCGCATTAATAGAGCAGGTCTTGAATTCACTACTAATGTAGAAAACATTTTACTCTCTCCGAGTTCGCTACAACACCGATCATGTTGAATCGACATATGTCCAGATGTCTCTTGGAGCTCGCTGCATTCGAAAAGAGACGCCACAGAAGACCGGAGCAGGCCAAATTGTCTAAGCAGAACTTTCATCCTTGTGGTGCCATTGCATCGTTCCTAAGTTAGTAAAGAGAGCATAAAGCAAGTGTTGGAACAGTGGCATTTCATTCCATATACACTTAAAGTAGATTGATTTGTCGCCTCAGTGATCCATTGAGCTACACCGGGTGGTGCATTTTTGCACCTTCAGATCCACTCATACCAGATTGACCAACGGTTAGAAGCCAGACAAACTCAGCCACCTGGGCTTCCAGGTTGAGGGTTGGGATGAGGGTAGCTCCTTATTCCTTAAAACGAACGCCTTGTAGCCCAGTACCAAACCCGCTGCCTTAAGAACAGGTTTTTGAAACAAAAGGCTTTGGTTGAGAACCCTAATCGTTCTCCTTTCTAGGCCTGGACAACCTGACAGTATCCTGCCTACGCAATACTATGAATCCTTCGTCAAACAATTGCACGATCAAATACCTCTAGTTCCTAAACAGTTAAAGTCAAGATTTCATCAAGCGGCTGGTGATCCTGCAGCAACACTTCGGAAGCTGAAGGTGCGAAGCGCATACCAAATAACGGAACCACTTTACACAGGATTTTCAGGGTTGATTGCGCCGCCATCGCATTGCTAAACAACCAGAAGATATGAGCTGGACAATCAAGAACAACTAGCTTTTCACCAGGCAGCACCTCAACACCTTCAGCTTGAGACTCTATGATGGATTTCACGACGAACCTAAACAAAAATGGTGAAATTGGAGGACACTGAGGAGCGCCACAAGTTGTCGAAAAGCCATCAGACGGGTCACCGTAGACTCTGACACGGCTTGTCGTGTTCAAGCATAGGGTATTTAAAATGATAACGTATTTCATGGGTACACTTTTGCGCGTTTCGAATAACTGTATGGAACACACTCTGGAGATCGAGGAACACAGCTAGTGTCTGTCTGAAATATGTGTGGCGATGTTCTAGCACCCACCGCAAAGTGAACATGGGGTCTACATGGTCCCCTGGGCAGAATTCTGTTACCGTTCTGCAGTAATGCGAGAAAATAGAATTGAGGCAAGAAATATTTTCATTAAGTGCTTTAGGTAATTACCCCTGTGGTTAGCCCAGATATATCGAACCCCTTTCTTCTTTACGGGCAATATAATCGATTCACCGCAGTTAGCCGGGACGGTCTCTTCTTCCATACATGTAAAAACAGTGAGGTCAACGTTTTGCAGAGGACGTCATTTATACATTTATACATACATATATATATATAATATATATATAATATATATATATATAATAGGTGTAGATGGCAGGGAATCAGGGCCAGCGGCACGAAAAGCAGTTAGGGCTGTCATCGCATTTCGGACGGACGGATGAATTTCCTCATCAAATGTGGACGGCTTTTATCCGCTTCTTGCTAGGTGGCTTTCACAGCCTTCACGACTAATTACGGAATCGCAATAACCCGTCCAATAAAAGTCACACGTATATTCTTTCAAAATCTCAAACCGAGTATCCAGTGAACAGTGGGATATGCACACCTGAAATTATTAACAGAAGGGTCACCTTGAAGTATTCCTTATGTGAGTGGATTGCGACGTGCAATCGGAATGTAGACCGTGTCTCACATTGAGGTGAAACTGGATCAATGCGATCGCTGACAATGTCGCCGATACAGATGGGAACTGTTTATCATCCGGGCAAGTAACACACATTTTTCATATCTGAAATCCGCTTTAGTCCAATCAACCACCAAAACTCCGGTACAGCTTCTTGAGAAAAAGACTTGTGGTGGAAAATCCATAGTACCATGGCTTAAATTCGGCCCGGATAGTACAGGTGTAGGTAGCTGGAAATCAGGCACGCAATTTAACACAATTTGTGCAACTGTTCGTAATTCTAATCTCTCCACAGGATCAAGAAACCTAAGTGAAGTTTTCCAATGATAGCGAGAGAGTTCGACCAATAAGAAAGTCATCAGTTTTATCAGGATAATCAACTTCAGGGAACCAGTAATTTAAACTAATGCTCCTCGGTCGTACTAACATCGGCACAAGTACAAAACATAAATGACCTAAGCAGACATTCCCGGTCGAGTAGCCAATAATACGTAAACAGCACATCCGAACAAACAGGTGACTCCCATGCAAAAAATAAGGTTGCACTGGTAAGAAAAGTTTATTAGCTAACGTCAATATCAGCCATTGACCCATACAGATAACTTCCGATATATATCACACAGTCTCTCCGCTCAGAAGATGAGGTGCCCCAGAGGCCGCATGAAAACCATGTCTGGTGAAGTATCGGGCAAGGCGCAATATGGCTGCATTGAATCCATTTGGAAAGGCGAGGCTAAAAAGAGCACTCAGCTGAGAGGTGAACAACATCAGTTCACGAATACTGGATAGTGAATACTGCAAATAGAGAGTTAGAACCATACAGCGCTTTTTGATAAAATGATCGCATACGTTTCGCCACCAAGCGAGTTAAAACAATCACTGTGGCAAAGAAATTACAGTCGCTCAGGGAAAATAGTGCGCCGGGAATCGACAAGATCTGTCCGAAAGTACTTAAAACCCTTGCACCCACCATGGCAGTCCACCTTGCAACCTTTTTCCAGTTTCTATTTGATTCTCATACACTTCCGCCTGAGTGAAAACGTGGACTTATCACTCCGATATACAAGGGAGGTAAGCGGTCAGACCCTGCCAACTACCGACCTATTACTCTCCTTCCTGTCCTATCAAAAGTGATGGAGTCTATAATCGCTGATGAAATGGTGAGATATTTTGAAAGTCTACAAATCATCTCCAACCTCCAACATGGATTCAGACGCGGACGATCTTGCCTCACCAATCTACTACTTGCTCGGGACTCATGGACCAGGGCTGCTGACGAGGGAGTTCCCGTAGATGTGATTTACTTAGACTTTTCTAAGGCATTCGACAGAGTCAATCACCCAGCACTTCTCCGAAAGCTTGCGGCTTATGGTATCCACGGATCCTTGCTCACATGGTTGGAAAGTTACTTATACGACAGAAGAATCGAGGTAAGGATCGCCAACACCCATTCCGATAGCCCTTGCGTCACTAGCGGCGTACCGCAAGGATCAGTTCTCGGCCCGTTACTCTTTTTAGTCTATATCAACGACCTCCCTGCCAACATTCAATCACCTATGCAAATATTCGCCGACGATGCTAAGATGTGGCGAGCTATTCAGTCAACTTCTGACCCTGTCTATCTGCAGGATGACCTGAACCGGATTCACGAATGGGCAGTAAACAACCAACTACCCCTGAACCCCGAAAAGTGTCACTGTTGTCGCTGCGCAGTAAGTGCAGCAACACATATCACCTGGGGTAGCGCGTTATAAAACAGGTGAGCAAAGAAAAAGAATTAGGGGTCATCGTGCAAGAAGGTCTGGGTAATTCGCACGCAATTCGTGGCTCCCAGCAGCGTCACCCAAACCGGATTGACGTAGTTAAGCATTCTAACCTGTAGGATCGCTCCGCATTTCAGGATGGTTAAAGCCAGGATGGCTAAAGCGAGTTCCATGCACAGGCATTAAAACACACTGGACACGTGTCCACAACGCCATGTGCAACTGCAACCCTGGTCTATGGCTTCATCAGTAGGCCTGTCAACCACTGGATCTCCGCACGATTCCTCCAAATTCTCGAGGCCCATCGAGCAATTCCTGTTATTGCTATATATCACTCACTAAGCGTGACTACTAAGGCTGAGCTCAAACAGATTCTCCGGGAAGAGCGCGAGAACTGGTGGACGCAGTAGATTATTAAGATGGAGCAAGTTGTCACCTAGGGGAATTTTCGTAAGCTATTCCTCATGATCCGATCTACTGGCCGCAAAAGTCCGAGTGTAAAAGAAGTTTTATGTGAATCCAATGGTGAGCCAATCAATTGTCAAAACCTCCGACTCGAGCGTTGAGTGGAGCATTTCGAGCAACGGTTTAATTGGCCAACAGCATCAATGAGTTCCAATTCTGTAGTCCAGAGTGCTCCGTGGTGTGTAGAAGCTTCACCATAGTCTGAGGCTTAGATTGCCCATTAACTTTGCCTCTTAAAGCGCCACAAATTCTTTTCCTAAATGAACTTTCTCCGTCTCTCTTCAAAGGCGGCGGACCAGCCCCAGTTCAGGAGATAACTTTCTCTTCAAGAGATCTGGGACACTGAAGTTATATCATCTGATTGGAGCCTAGCGGATATCGTGCCGGTCTTCACTGAGGGTACCAGAACTGACTGTGCCAACCACAGAGAGATTAGTCTCATCTGTGTTGCTTCCAAGGTGCTAGCAACTCCTCTTTTACGTTGGCACAGCCTGGTACGCGAACAGAACATATATGAAGCCCAAGTTGGGTTCTACTCAGGTTGGACTTCAATCGATCACCACTTTACACTCTGCCAATTACTCAAGCGTCGTCAAAAAGTTAGCCAGTCAACGATCATTGTCTTCTTAGACATACGACCTGCGTTTGACTCTGTCAACTGAGCTGCTCCCGCAAGCTGTCAACTGAGAATGGGAGGGCTCGAGAATTATGTCACCTTACTTCAAGCCACCTGCTCTCAAACCTCGGACGGAGTGCGGGTGTACGGCGGACTTTCGCTAGCCTTTAGTATCACCAGTGGCGTAAGACACGGTTGCCCAGCATCCCTCTTTCTGTTCAATTTTGCTTTGGAGGAAATTCTGGAAAGTACTCTGGATAACTGCGAGCCTAGCGTCGTCGAGTTGCTTCCGGGGGATCAACTTTGAGATTTGGAGTAGGCAGAAGACATCGCCATACTCTGTGATTCTTCACAGGCTGCGCAAAATGTCCTGTGTGGGTTAGAAGTATCTGTCTCCCAGTATGGAGTGACCTTCGCAACATCGAGTTGCAAGGTATACTGCATGACTGGCCAGGCGCAACCCCGACCATTTTGGGTCATTCATTGGAATTGGTAGACATGTTCGTTTAACTCGGAAGTTGCCTAACTGCTAATGGTTTAACGGACGTTGTTTCTTTGCGCGTCGCTAAGGCTCGGGTTGTTTTAGCCAATCTCCTCAATCTCTCGCTTCTAGGCCATCTGAGCCGAGATTAAAATGCCACAGTGAGAGCGGTTCTTCTTTATGGCTGCATAACTTAGCCTGTTCTCGCAAAAGATGTTGAGTGGCTGGCTGTTTTTGAGCACCGCTCTCTTCGAATCATTGCTGGTGTACGAAGGCAACATCACACGAGTAATGAAGCTGTTTGATGGAGCATTTGCAGAACAAACAGTCTTTGTCGGTCACCGAGAAGCATAACTTCTCTGCGCACATTTCATTTTCTTGGACGTGTTGAATGTCTACTCTTCGTTCACCTCGCCGTAGCCTCTTCACGCGCGCAAAAGTCGGCTGGAAGCGAAAGCAAGTTGGCCCACTATGACTTTTGCCAGATGCATGAAGGAGCTAACCTCAAATTTAGCCATGGTCGGACGCTGTCGGCTTCTTGGCTGGGGTGTGAAGCATCCGGAACAAGCATGGCGGGAAACACTCTGGGATATGGCAAGAAACCGTATGTAACTGCGAAATTGTTGTGACTCTCTATTCCCATAAACACCGTTTTTGCTCTCTTCCTCCATTTGTTTATTGTATCTTCCATCAGTTGTGGCATTGTTATAATGGTACTATCGTCGGTGTACATGATATATATACATATATGTAATGAAACTATATTTCAATCCTTAGCTAGGAAGCACGATTAAACACCATCCGTTTCATAATCTTCCCACATAAACGGAAACCAACAAAGCTTTATAAATGGCCACAAAAGTTAAGGAATCAGCAGCAGCGCCTGCGACTACCAAATGGACACATTCAGTGGTTTTACCTCACGAAACGTCTAGTTGCCGCTATAACGCTTATCAACAGTCATTGGTGAATAGCATTCCTGCAAGAAGACCATGTAATTCCAAGTTTTACGGAGTATTGGACCAGTGTGTTTCTCAGCCGCCAGTAGTCGTCGAAAGATTCCTTCGAACCAATCTCCATCCTAATATGGATCTGACATAGCCAATCATAAAAGCCGAAATGCAGGTAGTGCTCCGAAACATTCAAGGCAGCGCACCGGGAGTTGAACATATTACGCCAAAGGACGTAGCGAAACTGAATCCAATCTTCGTAACTGCTATCATTAATTGTCTGCTCGCTTCCTCTCGTTTTCCTTAACATATGATCGTTGCCAGAATTGCGTTTGTAACCAACATCTTAGGACTGACCACTGCGAAAGACTATTGCCGTATCTCCGTCAAGTCAGTGTTAATGCGCCTATGGCGCCGGATAATGTTTGACCGTTAGATACTTTTATTTTCATCCCATCGAAAAAAATTCGGCTTTTAACGGATTCCGCTATTTTACTCGCTGTTCTCTGCCTTCATCTGCATTCTTGTTATACTCCCATCTCTTTTTCCGCGGTGGCTATCTCGAAGTCATTTGATTCAGTTTTTTATCACTCATTACTACTAGCCGCAAAAACTATTGGCGCACTTCAATCTCTCTTAGAATGTTTGTGGTAATAATATTCATCTGCTATTTCAAAACTTAACGGAATACCTCTTCATCCCGAACAGTGGGTCCTCCAGGGCGACATACTTACCCCCTTCTTTTTATCATGAAACTAGGTAAAGCGCTCCACGGTGAAGTAGACAATTCTTAGTTAAACCTCAGAAGTCCTTAGATTATATGGCTTATGACGTTGGCCTCATCATGTTTGCAGAAAACAGAACAGCCTTGAACAACCACATACGCCTTCACGAACGTCTACAGCTACTCGCTCTCTCTTTTAATCAACTAAAAGCTGTTGTAGCGAATATTGCGGTAGATGGAAAGAGAAAGTTAACTGTACTTGACACGTTATCACTTAACTGTGGATATTTGTAATCCCATAGATACAACCGGATGCACAGTTTGAATAGCTTTGTCTTCCTTTTAACTGGAATGGAAAATTGACTCCTTCTTCGTTGGATGAACTCCGCAGACAACTGGAGGAGGCCACTTAAGCGCCTCTGAAAGCGTATCAAGGATTTTATCTTTAACGGGTATTTTCCATTCTTTGCCATATGCATACCTTTTGTATCTCTGCGATACACAGGAAACTCTTGAAACAAGTGGATAGACTGGTGAAAGTCTGTGTCCACAAATGGCTGCGCTTACCAGCGGATATGTGAGTAGCGTGTTTGCATGCCTCTAGCAGAGATTTTAGGCTTGGAATTTCATCCGTGAATGCTAACAAACCGTTATCGCGGAAAAAGTGGTTAGTGAGACAAGTTTTAAATTCTTATACTAATACTGTTTCGACAATTAGACGATGGAAGGCCGCCACTATCAATCGAATTGCAAACTCACCAGTATATATATGCAATCCCGCCGTCATGGATAAAACTTCAGTGGCGGCAGCTTGGAAAGTAGCTCCCTGAGCACAACATTGGGTGTACATTACAGGGAACGCAGAAAACCAAACTCCTTAACATTGACTGCAGAAACCGGCGAAGATATTTCAACGACATTCTTTCTGTAGAAATCAACTACGTGGGTGTCTTTCATCCACTAAGCTTCGTAGAGCTGATGCTCGCCCTCCTCCAGCTACCACTTCTCTTAATTCTCGCAGAAATTGCGAGCAAAAGGAAATAAGATCCCACGTACTGCACTCTGGGGAATAACTCAAGACACCCTCTGTAAAGACCAGCAGGTTATAGCCAAACAGATTGGCAAAGTCATGCGGAACATACGTGCCTCGCTATCCCAGAACCCCGGCTTACAACCTCCAAGTCTTTTGTCAAGCCGGACATCCTAGTTCTTAAGGATTCCATTGTAAATCTTCTGGAGAAAGCAATCTGCGAAATCAATCGTTTGGATCCTACATACCAGGTTAAAATGGATAAATACGGCGCGGGTGCAAATGCTTCTGCTTTATCGCAATCTATTCAAGGTCAATTTCCAGAAGCCCGCGGGATCGTTCACCGGCGGATTATTATTAGCAATAAAGGTTTAATGCACCCGGCGTCTGCGAAAATCCTTGCTTCATAAGGACCAACGTTGATGTGTCCGATATCTGTGTTTCGGAAATTCGACAATACCCGAGTCTTTACGATGAGTATCTGCAAGGGGCTTACCTACTTTACTTAAACACAATCATTGACTTACTACTGTGACAAAGAAAACGGTTTCGCTCCGAGCACCTCTATATGTATTTTGACAACCGTTTCCTATTCCACCGGGACTTTCGTCTCATCTAGGAGTATTGCGGTAATGCCCGGCTCTTGAGCCGTGCATGCCCTCGCCAAAAGCAAATGTTCATGGCTGGATGGGCACGACTATGGCCCTCGTGAATAGGAATGATCATCCCCTATTTCCACATGTCAGGCACGTACATTTCTTCAAAACAGGGTTGGAACATCCAAACCAAGTGATCAGCTAAACTCTCTCCTAACACTCCAGCGACTTCATGTGCTTTACTTGCGCATAGTTAACAGCATTTTTAGTGCAGTTTCTGCCGTGAAAAAGATGTGAGTGAGTTTTGGGGGTTAAATAAACTTTGACATAGGGTTATGTGGTTAGTGTTCGCACCTAAATGTTGCAGCATATTGTAGCCGCAGGGCATTTGCCACTTCCTTCGTTGTCCGTGTGGGTACGTCCGCTGTTTGAAAGCGAGGAACTCCCAGTTTCAACTTACTTAGACTGTTTACGTGTTTCTGCAGCAGATGATGGTTTGAGCCCATCATCTTTGCTAACTTCTGCTGGTGCTCCATTCTATCCTCGCGAACAAGCTGAGTACAATAATTCTGTTGGGTCGCATGGGTCATGTAGGTCTCTGTGCTTGGAGAGAGTTTGTATATATGCCAAATTCAGATTCGCACCACCATACACTTGCTTCGCAGAAACGAGATCACGTTTCTCTGGCGGAAGTATTTAGTCGCTGGTGCTTCGGCCACCAGGGATTTAAACTGGCTAAAGAAAGGTACCACGCACGAACTGGTGCCTCGTCTGCCAGAAAGATGCTGTTGTCCGTTTCAACTAGTGGAACTAATATGCTGTAGCGTATAAATGATTTTGTTGCGTCGACAACTTCCATGGGTTATGCTGCATAACAAATGTATGCAAAGATTGGTACTACGTTCTCGCTGCGTCCCATAGAGAGGTCGGCGACCACTCTCTCAACCATCAATTCTTCCTTAGTGAACATCCAATCCAGCATTGACGGCTTATCTTGTTATTGAAATAGAGTGCAAGTGTTGATGTGAATATACAGCGGGTAACTGGAGCCAGACGCTTGTAGATCGACCTTTACCTTTTCGCTGGGAGACGCTTGCCTTTCCAGAGCTTGGATGTTAAATTCACTAGTAACGAGAATGTGACTGCAAGTTGTGCTTTCACCCTCATTCTTGCCCATGCCAGATAGGAGTCTTGCTGGGGAGTGGAGGAAGGAGAGCATACGACCACCAACAAGCAGTTTTCGTCGCCTTTCAAACGTACGCATCAAATCGAATCCTGTACGGTGCTGAGCAGATGCTCACTGGACACCTTAGAGGTTGTTGCGAATTACAGTATCAGCTTTCCAACTTAGCTTGTTCGGTGGTGCTGAACAAAGGACATGCCTAGCAGTGCAATCTCCATGTCACTTATGTCAGGGTGTAACCACGTCTTCGTTATAGCGATGAGGTCGCAGGCCTTTGATCACTGACGCATCCGTATTTCAGACAGTTAAATCAGTAAGCTTTGAGAATTGGTGAACAAACAGAAGCACATCTCAGATATCAAAGCTGTTGACTAGGAGCACATAAATTATGTAGGTATGTGCCGACCGATGAGAGGCATCCACCTAACCGTTTTTTGGACGAAAGGCCAAATCTCCATAGGAATGCAATTAGTTTTTGGTCTCACCTGCACCTGCGATATGTTGTCTCTTGAAGGTCTTCTCGATAGCCACGGGTCTTAGCGTACTAGATTCTAAACCGCTGTTATGGTTATATTGATTCGCTAGTGGTGTCGTTTCTGCAAATACGAGGAGTGGCTGTGGCTCTCTTAATAATGTCTTCAGTTGTAGTTCCGAAGGAAGTGTGTTGCCTAGTATCTGCCATAAACGAATTAAGTGCACGCCCATCCGTTCTGACCGCACCGTTATTTTCACTATCCTCGGGCCACTGCCTCAGCAGTCTGACAACACGGGTAACCATGCAATCGACTGAAGTGTGACCACGCCCGTACAGAGAGCTGCACGCATGTGGCGCCATTCTTCCAGGTTATGAGCGTAGGCTTTTACTTGCTGGATGTCAGTGGTTCTGGCACAACATGAACGAAAACAATTATGTTGCTACTCCCCGTGTGGTGGTCGTTTAAATTATGTTTGTTCCGATTGCACTCGCTCCACGGAACATCCAGAAATATGCGTATTTCACTGGTTTCACTCCGCATGCGGTTTGCCGACAAAACCACTGTCTTCACATCAGCTGTCGAACCCAATGTTACTACGATTAACCGGGACTCCCAGTAATGTATCTAGGTTGGAGGTTTATTAATGCGCAGCATTTAAGTAGGGCTGTCTACAACTCTGATTTTCTCACAAAAAGTTCCATTGCTTTAAACCATACATCTGTTTACCACTTAATGAGGTTGCCCTGGACTCCGGAACGCTGGTACATATACATGTCAAGATCCCGTAGCTCCGCCTTGTCTTCGGTGATATAGGAGGCACGGTTATCGCGGGGTTTCGGTGATGGCATTGCAGGTTGCACCTGGTCCTTGACCCGTTTTGAGGCTGTATTGGGTGACGCTACTGCGACCGCAACGTTAGCATTGGCAGATCTGCCATTAGCGCTTTTTGGATTTCTTTGGACAATCGGATGGGTGGATGTCAGCAATATTGCATGAGCCGAAACATTAGATAACAGGATGTATGCCGTAGGGCTAAGCATACTTCTATCGGTCGCCACATTTAGTTTGTGGGTTGTCCCCAATGTTTCTCGTGTGGCCTGGCTGTGCGAACGCCAGGCCAAGTTCCTTGGTTTTGGGGTAACAATTAGGGGTGACGCAGGGGTGAAAAGTGTGCTAGCGTCGCTTAGAGCGAAGCGAATTATGCATTTAAGCTATGTCTAGTTTTGACGACTAGACTCTCCTACTTCTGTCTTAATGCTAGTACGCATTTTACTAATGCAACCGTCGTACAATTCGGACAGAACCAAAGTGAACCCAGCGTATCATATTTTTTCAGGCTGTTCTACCGACCTTGTTGCACTTCAAGTGGGACAATGTAATTTGTACTAATCAACCCTACTTTTACTACCATAGCACAGGTTTACGCAGCGCAAAATATTTCTTTTCGGGTTGCTAGTGTTGTGGTCATAATGACCGAATAGCCGCTGCTTACTTTGCGGTTAATCGTTGCGTTGCCGTCGGCTAGCATTTGGTTGCCGATCGTCAAGTAATGATTAAATGACTGGCTCATCGTTCATATCGTGTGTCTTCCGTGAGTCATGCGATCCTTGCGTTTATGCACAGGCTTATCGTGCTCGGCAGGTTGGTTGATGGCAGCGGCTAAAATCAAGAGCAGCGAAAGTTGGCGGCTGCTTCACTGAGAGGGTTTCACCTTTGGAACATACTTTGCTATGTAGCATTAACACACGGCGATGCGATGACACGAGTAAAAGCAGGAAAACTCCTCAACAGAAAAATATCGAAATCCTTGGCGAGTGAGTATAACTTCGCAAAATCGCACGACTGAAGAAGGATGAAAAGTTACCCGTATATGTAAATTCATGGGAAACAATATATGCTGTAAATATTTCAGAGAAAATGCTTACAGTAGTTAGAGCTCATCAAACAAAAACAGAAAAGTGTAAATCCGACTACATGCAACAAAGTGTCCTGCAGCAAATGCGAAATTACGTGGAGCACGATTTGGGGCATAAACTGATGTCATTACGTTTGCTATCAACTTATTCGTACTACTGTGGTTTGATTGCCCACAGGATTACACATAAGCGCCTCAGTGATAATAAATTCCATGAATCTGGGTAGCAACTGGATAAGAGTTAATGGACGGTTATTGGAGGGCCCTACACGATTGCAATCAATCAGCCTTAGTTCACCGGAATAATACCTAGCCGGAAATCAAGTTTAGTTTTGCGCACTCACAGAACGGAAACGATGCGACTGGTGATTGCAAATCAAAAGATGGAAGGACTGGAATCTGCCAACCAGCAAATAAAACAGAGAAAGGGTCAAATAAGTGCATTGCGACGTGTAGCCAGACTAGGATTCAATCTTTCAAACAGGATCGCGTTCGTCAGCTTCATAAATACTTCGTTCTCATCAGAATGAACCAGGTTAGCTGAGGACGGTTGAACTTCCACAATGATAACCATCAGATCAGTGGCAGAACGATTTCGTGCTCAGCAATTGCGCGAGTATACTCGCCTTGCATTCGGATACAATGCACCTGATTGTTACGCTTTGAGTCGACATGTTGTTATCGGCATTATGACTGAAGTATGTCTGGATAGCAAGGCGCTGAACTTTAATGGAAAAACAAAGGAATGTGTTGCGCCTCCAGAAAATCAGACTATATAAAATTAGAGAACCGCCAGAGTCATCAAAATCCTTTCTAGGTGGAGAGACCGCGATCTTCCCGCTTTACTATCTGAAACAGAGGTGTCAGCAGATACTCAGTTAACAACTCAAACCGACCATACAACAACCTCAACACCAGAATTCTAAGAGAATGGTTCCCTGTGCGGAGTCGGCCACACTACCCTCTGTGCAATTGCCCCTACCACTATTCCAAGACACCAACAGAGAACATATCGATACTAGGTACGGAAGAGCAAACTTTGTTCTTCGGATTTTCCTTGTAACTCAATTTTATAAATCTGTCCTCTATTTTCCGGCTGCGGTGAATATATGCTTAAATTGACCCCTCGTCCACCCTCTTCGGCCTTTGAAGATCCCGGGCGTAAACCATGTCACCAACATTGAATTTACGGAGCCTGACTTTGCGATATTCCGCCAGTTGACTACTGCTGTGCTTTCTATTCTCGTCGGTAAAAGATTATCGGAAAACATCCTAATTTGTCTTCCAAATAGTACTTCTGGGAGGCATCTCATCAGGAGTCGTGCCAGCACGCTCGCGCGATCTGTCCCAAGCACTCCTTGTGACGAAAGTAACCGCGTTAGCAATCAGTTTTCTCGCCCATCTCTCAGCCCTGCACGATTTTTGCCTTTGACTTGAAGAGTTGGAGGATTATTAACTGTTACGGCGACTGTGACTTCCTTCAACTGATCCTCGACCGCCTTTACCGTTCTTTTGCATCAGTAGACCTACCGGTCAACCGGGCAAATTCCTCGTTTATGATCATGGAGAGAGGTGGCAATGGTCTTAGGTAAACCGTGGCCGGCTACCTCTCACCAGTTGCTTAAAGGGTTTAGACATACTCACGCTGTGATCTAAAGTCTGTCGACAACACGAACAGATTGTACGCAGACCAATTACTCTTGCTTTGTACACTTAGATGCAGCTTCTACACTTGTTCTGAAGAGATTGCAACCCGTCTGATTTCTCTCAGGATACACCGGTGCTTAGGTACGACGCACCCGCCTAGTGTCCCATCACTATAAATGAGGTGCTACTAGTACCGTGAAGTGGGTAGCACACTCCTTGCAGGTGGCATCATTTGGGCTGCTCGGCGACGAAGGACCAATATTCCCCTAATGCAGCTAAGACAAACTGCCATAGTTTTGGCGACGTGGGCATTCTCGGTATGTCAGCTGACCTATTTCCATTAACAGACGTAGCGGAAGAGCAACGTCGCATGATCGCTACGGCCAAGCGGTGCATCTATATTTACGGTATCGAGCAAATTTTCCTCACTGTTGAACACAAGTCTAAAACGAATGGTTTACGCCTCGTACTGAATTGCGTGGAAGAGATGACACGGGTTTCTATAGGTACATCGGCGATCGCTTCTTGCAAGTCCGCTTTGAATAGTTCACTGAGATAAGCTGGGACTTCGGTTGCGTGCAGGTTTTCTGCCGCTACTTGTAGGTCGTGGTTAAAGTATCGTGCATGGAGTTGTTTCACGGAAGAAGATTTGTGGAGTTTCATTTCCACGGCAGATATTGGAGGTCGATAACCTGTTGGCAGTAAACACACTAACCACCTCTCAGTACAGATAAATGAATAAAAATAAATAAATGGTAAATTCTCGAGAGTGTGAGGCACATGAACGAATTTAAGCTCAAATGGTGATGTTGATTCTTTTAAAAAGGTACGAACGGAAATTGTCGATGGTTTTACACATGGAAAACTGTCGGACTATCACGGCAACGAGCGCAAGAGATGGCGTTGATGAGCGGAAAAGTGAAATTACTGAATGTGGTAGCGAAGGTCAATATCTGGTATGGTTCCTCTATGTTGACATTTTGCACATGGCACTAAGGGAATGGTCAACTTGCATTTCTGCATTTTTTTGTTTTATCTATATGCAGGTCAGATAGGTAATACAAGATTACCCATCCTCATCTACCAGGTTTATCATTGCTAAGTGATTCTTGTCGGATAGAGCAATCTCAGCATCGTTGATCTAGGTATTCATTTATGTTTCAATTAGCAGGTCAGTGTCAAAGGCATTGAAGCCTGACGAAAACTGTGAAAATCTTATGCTTTGGTATACAAGAAGGTGATGGCCTCAAAGATGGACGTGCGGCATTCGCGCAGCGAAATAACTTCACGGAATACGAGTTGTCAGCTTAACGTAAATCTGAAGGTAGACTTGGCTGAATTATCATTGTTCCTAAGGATTACTTTAAACTCGTGCGCATTCGGTAGCCGTGTTCCAGACACTTACAGCGGTTTTCCGATAGAGCTTCGCCTGATGTTGTCCGGATACGACATTATGCGTGTCCTCGCCATTAGGTGTATTCTGTCCACAAGGAGAGCAGTTACGAAATAATAATTATCATCACTATATATTCCTTCATTGATATTTTCAACTTTTACAACCACTTCGAAGGAAACGGCTGGAACGTTGCTTAGCATACAATTCGACAACTGGAACAATGGAATATTACAGGCAGGAAGCGGATGATTAACAAGTCGCGTACGATGGACAACAAGTAAACCACAAAATTGCGAACGGAAAACAAGAAATAAACTGAAAGCCATTTTTGTGGGCTAACCACAGTATTAACACAGACGCACGCAGAAAGGACTAAACTCAGTTTTGTAGGTAATTGTGGTCGTGCATTTTTCGTCGCATTATCTCGTCTGTCGAGGCACACCAGCAATATACCGTAGTGTCGGTGGGTTAGGGCAACGTCAGGGCATATTTTAAACACTGAGTAAATGGGGGCGGAAACAAGGTAATTTAGGATGGAATTCCCTGACTGACATACAGGAAGTTCCGTCGATATTGCAGGCGACTGTCCAGGTAAAACTAACTTTATACTCATTGTGTTCCCGAGCATCCAAATTATCTTGATCATGAAGCAGAAACACATGGACAAAAGCAGTATTGCAACCTTTGAGGTGCTACGTTTGTGGAGATTGTGTTTGCACAATCGTCGATAAGAATTCTTTCATCGAGTTGTTACAAAGCAAGCAGTCCATGAATAATGAAAGTGGTATTACATTCTGAGGGAATGGCACATGTTCTATCTGGTAACTGGTCAAAGTTTGTGCCAGGTCGCCAACCGAGATTCGGCTAAATGCAGCGGACACGCGGTTACGAGTAGTCAGCAATTTGATGGAACTAACAACTTCAGTAGTTCCTTTGTGTCCACAGTGCCACGGAGAGATAGATACTATAGCACTCGCGGCACACGATAGGACAGAGCGAAGCACAAGCAAACATTCTGATCTGGAACACTGTAAGACCATGTTGACTGACTCTAATTCATGGATTGAAGACGAACCAAAGAGTAATAAGAGGCTGACTAACTAACGACCGGCTTTAGACCAAACACGATTTCAACTACCATCGACCAACCGTTAACAAAGCACCATAGTGTTTGCACACTGCAACCCAAGGCTTTCTTACTAGGCTGGTCAAACATAATTATTTATTTACAGAAGGCTGGACCAAACAAACGCCAGACTTCAGCATGATTACAGAGACTTGGTTAAATCTTGAGCTAACGTATTTTGAGAATTAATGATTTATATGGTCATACTGTAAGAAACAAACGCGACAGTATCACTAGGTTCATGAGACATAAATTTACGGAGGTTTACGCTACCGTTCATTTACACTTGAGTTAAATCGATAATGGTTACAAAGCACGAGTCGCTCACATGGCCGTTCGTTCAACGCGGAGTTTGTGCCCCACGCAGATCATGAGTATAGTAACTCCATGACCAAAATGTTGGTAACGAAGCTAATTAAGAGAGTAACACAGTGGTGGTCGAGTGTGATTTGGAAACATACGAAAAGCATATTCCGGCAAATGCTAGCTATTCGGCACTTTGCCTTAAAAATAAATATTATGTTGCCTGAATATAAGGTGGCGTTTACTTCAGACATATTTAATTTGCATAATCCAAAACCTGAAACGGATTTTACAACCACAAGTTGAATGGACCTAGGCGTGATGGTGGGATGGTTTGCGTCCTCTCGTAACCCATTGAGCTAGCTAGATGGCACTTTCCAATTGAATTCAGAGCTACTTATACAACACAGGTCAATAGTCAGGAGTCAAAATAACCCAGTCTCGTAATGCAATCCTCTTCGGACGTTAACGAGAGATCAATGGCCCACTTACATCAAAAGCTACCCATAGAAGACGACAGGTCAGCGGTTATAAGCTTACAGCTCGATTGGCACAAGGCGCAAGCGTTGTATATTATCTCTGAGGATGGAAATGCGTCAAAAGATGCGCAATATTTTACAACCACTCACCACAAGCCAGTCAGACGCTGATGACAAAGGCTACATTCATCAATTATCTGTTGCTAGGGGTTAAATGGCTCATCAAACATCCTGAATACAATCTGTTCGACTGGATGCCTGTAAACATCTGCAGGTGTGCATTTCGACTTCGAACATCTATTAGAGATAATAAACAGCGTCTGAAAACAAGGTGCCTTCTCCTCCTCTCAGTTTATGCCCATAATAAATACAGTTCAAAGGGTATCAAAAAAGATTTCTATTGGCAGTTCTCATCTTTTCGTCGGGTGGCAAAAACAGCAACATAGTTATTATTGCTGGTGAAACGCATGTCCAATTGGGTAACCTTGGGCTCTGAACAACCCGTGGGAAGCCACTTCGGAGTCGATGCACAACAAACACCGGTTGCTGGTCGATTCCTGCAACTGTGGGAAGACTAAAATGTTTACCCTAACGGCAGTGCTTTCCATCACAAACATTCAGACCGCCTTGCCTGGAGCCCAAAGAATTCCTCAGTGACCTGGACCCAAATGGACAATATTGACATCCACTACAGATGTCAGGCACCAGTCCAACACTCTCAAGCAACTTGTAGCACGTGTCTGGATTCCGACCATGATCTAGTTCCGCCAAGCTTGACAATCATCCCGCTACAAAAATTGCCTATTTTCTAACTTTCTTAGCCACAACTTGAACTCAAAATCGGCCGTCCAGCACTATTATGATGAACTGCCCTACCACTTGTCAGTGAGGAGTGCGGTTGGGGGGTCGAACACTGCCTGGGATCGTCTCAAATATGCCATGCTTTCGACGCATGCTGTGCAATTAACATGAGACGTGGTAACTGTGAAAGAATCTCTAAGGCATCGGGTAGCTTGAACGAAGCAGAGAAACAGGTTCCACCGTGTCCATAACTCCTAAAACAATACATCTGAAAAGGTGTCTTCGATTTGACGGAGAACGGTGTTGGATAACTATGACCCTTGAGATGGAATGAGGCAGTGCCGATGGGACTAGTCGAGTGTTATTCCAGCACAACCGGAACATGGGTTCGACAAGCTATCAGTTAGCAAGACTGGGGCTCAGAAAGATGGACAGCTGGTCTATTCTCAGGCTCATCGTGTAACCTGCCGGGCGGAACATTTTGAGTTGCAGTCCACCAGACTTGCTTCAACTATGTTGCTGACCCCAGCATCCGCACCGACATTGGAAGAAGATGTCACACCGCTCATTTGGAAGAGATTCCATATGATCTTTTCTTGTTGAAAGGAAAGAAAATACCTTCACCCGACGATGATCGTCCATTCATACTGAAATATGTTTATGATTTATCGACTGGATTGCCTTCCATGTTTCACAGCGTTTGGGATAATGAAAAGCAGCTTACAGACTGGCGACTGTCAACTGTAGTTCCCATGTTCATTAGGGTTCAGCGTACTTTCTACGGAAATCATCGAGGTACTAGCCTTAATTCCTTTGTCTCAAGACTTTTCAAGGAGATCATTATTCGACGACCTACTGGTCCGCGTGTGGACCGATTCACTGAAAGCCAGGCTGCCTTCCGCATTGGTCGTAGTTACTTCTACAATATATATTTGACTCCTCGTCGGAGCAGAGACACGCTTACTTACTACGACTATGTTGGCTTTCTTTTACTTGAACACACCTTCAACTATGTTGATCCTGCCAGCTTGTGGCACTGCCTGCCAATGAAGCGCGTCTCAGTTAAGCTAATTTCCAGTTTGAATTCTCTCGACCGTGTTTCCTGAGGCCGTATAAGTCTATACGGTAAACTGTACACTGTATTCCCCATGAAAAGTGCAGTTCGCTAGTGTTGTCGGATGTGGCCGTTCCTCTTTATGTTTGTGATGTAAATGCGCATACTTAACTCAATAATTTCCAACGCAACCGAAGTAGGTGTTCTGCCAAGCGACTGACAGACAAACCTCACATATATGGAAGACATACTTTCCTTGGTTCGGATGTTTTAATAAGGCAAACACTAATACACAGAGTGACGTGTAGCGCTTCACGCTTCAACATGAGCTTCGCACCTTCAAAGTGAAAAGAACTGCTGTAGGACTGTATCAGCACACCTCCGGTTTTAGCTATTTCTGAATAGTCACTGAAAGTGGGGGATCGGTACACTTAAGTGGGTAGATGTCTCACCTCTGGTAGTCACGTCACCAAAGAATTTTCTTCGTGTTTCAGCAAGGCACGTGTGGCATTCCAGAGAACTAAGCATATATGGAGAAGGCGGGTCTTCTGCCTGTCAGTGAAAGGAAGGGTTTATAACGTTGCGGTACTGCGAGTCACACCGTATGGGTCTATGACTTGGCCAGTTCGCGACGGATGTCATAAAAGCTTGTTTGTATTTAACCATCGGTGTTTGCGGTGTGTTGCTCACTTCTGGTGGGAACACCGGCTGAACAATGCTAAGGTCCGCCAGTTGATTTATGACAAGAAGCGTTCTGGTGCCTAACTCGAGTGTTTACTGAATGAGACGCACTTACTTTGGCTAAGCCATGTCCTCCGTATACCCGTTGACCGGCTTCCTCGGCGTGCATTATACGCTGTGGCTGCACCATGTTGGGAGATACCGCGAGGTGGACAGTCAATGACGTGGCATAGAAGCAAGAAGAAATTGGCTGAGATACTGGGTTAGGCTGGTGAGTGTTGTCGTCCTGGATGGGTTCCTCAGGATGGTCCACACCGAAGAGTGGAGACCGTATCAGACATGGCGCAACCACGCAGTCAACGGCGTTCCTACATCCGGTTTCTTGCATCTGGTTGTTAACTTCCGTTCCATTCTGATTATTTTAACACAATCTTTTTCGTTGCTTCCGTGTTCCTTACATGTTCTTTGAATTTACCACCATTATCTTGCCGTTGTTATTTATTGTTATTCTCTTGATGTGAATCGTGATGGTGCATGGATCATAGTTGTTCAACTAAAATGAACTGAACTTGACATTGTAGGTTCTGTAGTGGTGATCATGCTTTTTGTGACTTTGGTGAATATGTGGTTAACGTGATTGTCAAATATGCGCAAATCATTTGTGCTTGACTAAAATACGCACTTTTTCCGTTATACATTAGTGGGTGCAATAGCCCAAGCCACTAACCACGAAACTTTGTAAGCTCAATAATAATAATAATAATAATAATAATAATAAATAAATAAATTTCATTGTTTTGTGCATATGTAATTTTTCAGAGGCAAACACACGATGTTATTTAGAGCCTCTGTCTCCGATGCGTTGAGACATCGGGTAAATTTGTCTACCTGAAAATGTCAAACGGAGATAAAATCGAAATATTGGTGATTTTTCTCCTTACACCACGGAAAATCTTTCCCTCAGACAAACGTTGCGCTTGTGGTAGCGCATGCATTAGTTTTCTGCTAACAGTAGTATTCAAGTGCAAATGAAGGCATTCAACATACAATCTCATTAACACAACATTTGCCAAGTATGTTAAACAGCTTTAGTATAATTACCTTTTTCCTAGAAAATTCGTTAAAACAAGGCCCATATAAATATGAGTGTGCAAAGTGGAATGACCAAATCGACAGAGTGATAGCAACTGGTCGCATAGGTTGTAATGATGTAATGTATAGAGTTTTTGTCAGAAGCAAAGTCAGCAATATGTTCGCATTCAGTATACGTGTGTATTACTCGATCGTTTTGGACGGAAATTACGTGGAATAAGTGGGTTAATATTCTGTAACTGTTCCTCGAAAATCCAGTGGCTGCATGAGCGTTAATCTTGATTTTTGAACCTAAATTTACATAGTTGATGATAACCAGCACTCTATTTACAAGAAGACTTCGTTAAATACTTCGTTGCTGTTTTCGAGACATTATAAAATATTCCGTTGGTTTATTAAAACCTTTGTCAATATAAATATTTACCTTTCATGTGTAATGCGGCGGTCAATTTTGTTTCCTATCAAATGCAACATGTGTTTTCCCCAGTTTCAACAAATATACGACGTTTTGCTACGGATGGTTGTACAAGGAGAAATTGCCTTATCTACCGAGGTCTTCTTAATAAACTAGAGGTCCGAATCATCCAAAGTGAGTAAACATTCGTAACTGGAAGGCGCAGAACAATTTTTTATAATAAGTGCTAAATCTCAAATGGAAATTTGATAAGCTTTTGACTACCACTAGTCTAGAGTGTTAAATAAGGTGAAGGAAATGCAGTTGGTTATACACAAAAGCTAGGCTACTGATAATTTTTATGCTAGCATAGTAAGGGCGCCGACATAGAGGCATCAACATTGTGTAGAAGCTAATTATTTAGAATGAATAAATTCAGGAGGAAAGGTTGTTCTTTCCTAGCATTTGCCAAAATGGATTGTTAATGCGACTATTTTTGAGTCGAGTTCCGTCGTCGGAATTTTTTTGACCCATGGTCACACACAGGTTTGTGAAGGTGATCATACAATTTAAAATGCATTTATTCTACACATTATAGGTGAATTTATACAGATCCCTAGTGTGGAAATTATAGGGCGGTATAATTACCCGAACGATTCAATCATTATGCTTGACACCAAAACTGGCGTCCATATACCCCGGATGATGAATTCATTTTGGTGCGTAGAGAGAAACAATATTCAATACAACAAAATTTCCCAGTTCTAACCTCCTATAGACTGTTACGTCCAAATTTAATAGGTAGATAACTTACTTATCCGGTGTTTGAACAGATACAGTTGCAGCACGTTGCGGTGGCCTTTTATTTAACAAATTCCACAATTTTCAGCAGTTCTGCTTATACGAGTAACTGTTTGACTCAATAAATCTGCTAGTAATTCAACATAGTTTATACTAATTTGAGTAGAACAGATTGGGCATATAAACACTACTAGACCACATGCAGTATAAAGCATATTCTCGATAATAATTGAGGTCATTTGGATCACTATAGAGCTGATTGTGCGCGAAACTCCCACTTCGGTGGAAATCGCTTCATATCCACTATCCTAAATATGCTGCCATTCACATCTACTTTTTCAGGGGGAATTGAGATTGCAATGGACACTCTATGATAAAGGCGATATTATTGCTTGCTTCATAGTTAATTACACCGTTACCAGAATCCATTCTTCGCATGACGGTTAATAAATAATTTGTTAGCGCTAACGTAAATAATAGTACGAGTTCAACTATTGACATGCTACCACTTTTACTTTCACAAATTAGTCCGTTGGTATACCTGCTGTGGTCGTTTTCCTAGTGGTAAAATACCTTTGGGTTTTAACATCAATCGGTTCAAGGCAAAACCACAAAGCAGATTACATTGCATGCAATCTAATCCTTAGTGTTTCCAATCTACTCAGTGTCCCCTAAAATAGTGTATTCTAAGTTAAAGGGATTCTTCGTAAGATAAGACGCAAACATGGGCTTCTTGCAGTGGCGTAGCAGCCGTCCAAAGCGGTTGTAAAATTTTAGCCTTGACTGTGGGAAGAATAGGCTCCTGAAGGACACACAATCGGCTTACGGTAAAGTGCACCTTAGCTTTCGATGGAATTGTTTATTGGTTGGGACACTGAGGTAAATGTGGTGCAAATGACCACGATGGGAGAAGTGAGGGGATTACTGGGAAGAACGTTTACACATGTGTGACATAGCGCAAATGGTGGTTGTTCATACAGAGTAAAACCAAAATGTTCATCCCTAAGCTTATCCGGAAATTTTGCCCTTTTATATTTGGTTTGGAGCAGTCCACGGTACTAAAAATGCCGCCGCCAGTAAATTCCTGCCCAGAGCGGATCGTCCCGTTATGCTAGGCATCTGACTACTTGTGGTTCCGCGTAGATGTTCACATCAACGCCAGGGTTGCTTAATCTTACTTCACTGAATAGAAAGACAAAGTTTAGCCTTATATGTCAATGGAAAAATATCCCATAGCACAAATCGAAGCTATCACATGAAAAGCTCACCCATCGATCACTGATGGACGATTCGAAAAGCAAGATAGTACGATGTACATCACCGCAATGAAGATGCCAACCGCATGATGTCAAAAAGTATGCAACCATTTTATCAGGCACAGCGAACTGATGTAAGGCGAGCAACTAACGCCGGCTACCAGTGTTTCAAATCATCTCAACTGCAGCTGTGTTGCAAAAGCAACTTATTATTGAAATGAAAACAATACGACCTCATTTATTACTGCCAATTGCCAAGGCATTTCGGCTATGCGATGTTTTATTCATGTATAGTGTGCACTATAATTCGGTAACCCGCCAGGTTTGTTTATCGGAGTGATCGTTGTTTGGAAAAGTCCTCCGATCTATGTCCTCGGTAATCACGTACACCCTAAATTTCATTATTATTCATGGTCCTCCTTCCCACTGCGAGGTTCAATTCATGCTGTCCGTGTCGTCAGATATCCCGGGGTTATTCCCCATTCCCCCACCGTGTGTGTCTACATTGTTAATCGCCACATACGCGCACAAACGGGTTGCAGTGGTTCATATCCGTTTACGCATGCATCCCCTAGAAATTTAACTATACTTGACTTCATTTGGTCTGTGTGGATTGTAATCTTGCCGGATGCACGTAGTCTGTTATCCCTGTGTATGTGCGTTAATATTATTGCTCACCTTTATATCACTGTGATTAGGCCGTTTATTATCAGCCAGCGGCTTACTGCTAGCACAACACTTCGTGTGGTTCTACTTGCCTTGATTGTCGGCGTTTAGCGGTTGTGACATTGTTTTCTGCCCATCAGATTAATAGCAATTGTCAGTGTCGCATACACAGGGGGCCCAGAACATATGAGGTTTGTCCGACTTATGCAAATGTGTGTGCTGCAATATTACCGTCGTTGTTGCGATCCAACTTTGTTTTGACTTCGTGACCACTGGCTACGGATCACTCAACGGTGAGCGTCACAGTAGGCGTTTAGGAATTGCCTAAATTCTGAAGCCGAATTTGTTTCGACTGCTAACTGGAGAAAAGTGTTTACTCTTTAAGTACTGGACATTCGAAGCATAGAGATTGAGCTATCCGCGCCAAGTCCGTTAACACGATGTTGTACCGGTGCCCGTTGCTTGGAGCATACACGTACAGAAGTAGCCTCAGCATAACGTAGTCACCCAGATGTAATATCCGGTGCGTCGTTATGGAACGCGCTTGAAAACGAGGTTACGACAGACTGTACAGTCCCATTATTTTGTATGGGTCTTCCTACCTCGTAAATTGGCGCTGAGCCCGGTAGTCACCTACTCAGCACGTTACATTTTTGAACCTCGTCAAGGGTGACCGGAAATCAGGCAAGCGAACCTTACTCGAACCTTAGTCGCATGATAAAAGAGAAAATGCGAGTGGCAATCTCTTCAACATAAATGCAGAAACGGAGTTTAAACACCTTAAACATACGTATTCAGTTTCCAGATGGCTTTTTCGTATAAGCTACGGGCTACAAATCGCAGCGTGAGGGTACCTCGAGATCTTGTAAGAAAATTGTGGGATGTAGCAGTTGGCCGGCCAGTGTAAATACGCCCATCACCACCCTTCCTCAGGCTCGTATGTAATGATTTGACTTGGATTGCCGGCTGTACCGTGCGGGACTTCGTATGCTCTGGGCATTAAGGCGCAGGTTTTCCAGATGTTCCCAAGAAACCGTCCCTCGTCTATTCACGTCGCTCATTAGACCAATCATTGAATACGGTGCCCCAGCTTGCCATCCGATAACCCAGTGGGAAACTGAAAAACTGGAGAAAATACAGCGTATCGCAACTAGAATGACATCGAAACTACGAAAGCTTCTGTATGAAAAACCTTGCGATCGGATCGGATCCTACACACTGTCTTACCGCCGAGAAAAATTTGACCTTATTATGACCAAACAAGTACTACACTTAACAACTTCCGCATACTGCGGCCAATTTTTCACCTGCGGCAACTCTGTAACACCTGAGGACACCGTTACAAAATCAGGGTCCCCCTTCACAAAGAAACCACCACATCAGCTTTATATAGAACGAAGAATCATAAGGGTATGGAAAACACCACCGGAGGGGTTAATAAAGGCCGATTCTGTGAACTGTTTTAAACACGCACCGCCGATTATTTCGGAAACCTGTGCTTTCGTGAAACGATGCACATACAATGCTAAAAGAAGACATCGTATACCCGGAAATAACGACACTAATACGAATCCCTAACCGAACAAGGATAAACGATTAAGTGACCAAACACAACCATAGACCATTCATAACCAAAAGTTTTTGATTTTTTATTTGTATATTGATTTGAACATAAACCTGTTGGAACTGCAAGAAAAAACAGATATGCTTGTGTGGTCGTTCATTACTGCAGACTTTCGTTCTGTTGTGGAGGTTCACCGATATTGGTCTTAACTTCTCATTTCGCTTTCCCTATTGGCTATTTGGAGTCGTCGTTTTCGCCTTCAGATCGCAGGCATACTTTGACGCTATCACTCTCACTTCACATCCTTTGAATGCACTTGAGTATTTCCTCATTTTTCCGTTCCTCATGGCTTTAATCGTCCGCATACTTTCCACACTCTGATTGGATTCCATGTCTGTGTGTTAAGCTATATAAATAATTGGTTCCCTATAAAAAGCTACTGGTCGTTTGTGTTCTCACTACAGTTAATGGGTGAAAAGCAGTCGCAGCGCTCCGACACAACAAAATCTTTCTAGTTTCTCTTAACTGCAGTCTCAGTCTCAGTCTGATCTATCTATGCAGGACACACGGATAGATTTTCGAGTTCACGCTAAAGTACGTCGCAGTTGTAGGGAGCATCAATTACTCCAAATCTTCAGATCGTCTGCAGTCAAAGCACAATTCGATCGAAGAAGCTAAGGTAACAAACAAGTCACATGGCGACCGAAGAAACTCATCTGCCAAGGTCAAGCTAACGGATACAATGTCCGGATTTGTCCACCGCATATTCCGTAAATAAACCAGACCCTTCCTTGGTGATACGACTGGGCGTATGTAGTGCACTTAACTACAACTTCCCCCGAGTGATCGCATCCATAGTGAAATCGAATTGCTCCCTAAGTATCTAATGTAAATTTGCAAGCCAACAAAACGTATCCCATAACGCATATGAATTACATCCGGTATCTTTACCACGCAACAAGGGCGCGCAGTGTCATTGGAATTGAGCTAGCCGAAATGAGCTAATGACAGTAGTTGCAATAACTTTGCATAGATTTATGAGTTTGTAGTGTGGGTTGGAGACGCGCGGGCGGTCTTGCCCCCATTCAGAAACGACTGTCTACTCGGAAGCTAGTTCCACGCAGCTAAGGGACACAAGGATGTCCAGTCACAGGGTGCGACTGGGTGGGGGATTCAATGGGCATAAGTGGAGAGCCTATGGTTCACTGAGGATGGTGGTGGCTAGATTCTGACAGATGGTCTACCCACTGCTGCTACTGTTGCGCCATTGGCTCATGTCCTGGGCGGCTCCTTGTGGCGACCGCTGGGTGGAAGCTGGATTACCCCCTTCTCCGTGCTAAGGTCCAGGACACCTATCCGCATGAGTCAGTGATCTGGCCATGTGCTATACCCACTGCCTTTCGGGTGTTCATTTAATCGAAGTCTTTGGCTGAAGACCCGAGTTGTTTTCCTCTCAGGTGTGAGCGCCCTGCTAGTATCCTAGTCCATCCTACTCGGAGGTTAGGAAGTGATCGATGGCCCTCCTCCAGTAAAACCAAGCCATGGGTGACAACAGGTCTACGAGTTACAAGCTCACAGCTCTATTGGCATAGAGCACAAGCGCCGCGCTTTGTCACTGACGGTGGTAGGTCACCTCTGCGTGTTCAAGGGTTTGTTACTGTCATTTGTTACTGTCGTTTGTTACTGCCAGGCAGCCCCTGGTCAAATTGGTGCAAACCCGGCAAAGCTCACTTGCGTCTGGCCGTAGTCGCAGGTGTATCCTACTACGGTTGTTAAACATATATAAATATTTTCCGTACCTCAAAAGCTGCGTGTGACTGCCGTCAAGCAGATCCCCATCTGTCTCTTCAATCACATTCCCGAGCTGGATCTGCCCCCCACTGCCTTGTGGGTAAGGCTATTATGCCAAAGGCTCCTGGTGAAGTCCCACAAGCAAACCTCCGAAGTACAACTGCCACGTTGCGTGCGATTGCTCACCAATGCAATCGTATGCCTGTGCACAAAGCACTCAGCATCGGGTGCTAGAACATGCGCACACTAGTGGACCTGAACTTCATCGAGCGCCCGGAGCGACGCACTGCACTCTTCGCGGTGAAACTGGCGCGCTACCACATCGATATTGCTGCACTCAGTGAATCCCGGGTAACTGTGCAAGGTAAGTAGCATGAAGCGGGGACTGGCTGCACTTTTTACTGGGTGATCAGCTCTGCTTCAGCACCACGTGATCATAGGATCGGATTTGCAATGTCCGATCGCCTCTATGGCCAGCTCGTGGGTGAACCAACTGGCAGCAGTGCGCGACTGAGGACTGTTCGCCTACGACTCGGAAGCGGTAAATTCGCCTCTTTTGTACTCACGTACTATCTGACCATGTGTTATCTTGATTACACACTTGATCAAATCTTAACTCAGATATCCTCCGTGATACGGTCTGTGCCGAGGAGCGACCGACTATTTCTGCTGGGTGATTTCAACGCGCGCGTTGGGCTTGATGCATCGGTTTGAACAGATGTTATCGGTCCTCATGGCATTGGTTCAGCAAATGCGAACGGTGACAGGCTGCTGTTGCTGTGTGCCACTCACGGCCTGTCGATCATGAACATTCGGTTTACACTCAGCGCGAGTGGTATAGCAACTTGGACGCACCAAGGGTGTGCTCACGCGCAACTGCTCGATTATGGCGTCGTACCCCAGCGTGATATGTGCGAAGTGCACAAGACACGTGTACTGCGTGGAGCTGAGTGTAGCAATGATCACAAATTGGTGCGGACCAAACTTTAGATATATTTTCGTAAATCTATGTATTTCACTCCCGCCATGAATCGGCGTAAATTTAAATTCTTCGTCGGTACTGTGGCGAAACGTATTGAGCTGGAGAAGGCGATGTCTGCACGCCTGTGTAATGTGCACTGCATAGCCACAGTGGGCGACCTCTGGCACCACATTCGCGACCAGGTGACAGCTGCTGCCAAAGCGACAATCGGGCGCGCAAACTGTAAGGGGCCTGATTGCTTTGATGAGAACAATGCCGCAATTGGCGTTTTGGTGTATGAGAAGAATGCAGCATTTGCTGTCGCAGAACCCAGGGACTTGGGGAAGAATAGTCAGTTTCGCAAACTTCGACGGCGACTGACCCGAGAGCACCGTCGCATAAAAATGCGTGGTGGGCGGAGATAGCGAAGTTGATGGAATGCTAAGCCGAACGCCGCCAATATAAGGAATACTTTGACTCCCTGAAGGCGGTGTATGGACCGAGGATGGAGTCACTGAGGACGTTGATCGATGGTAGCTCAGGCGCTGCCTGCACACAGACTGCTGACGTAATGCAGATCTGGAGGAAACACTTTGACTGTCCGTTGAACAACTTTGCAAAGTAAATAAAAAGTGCTCGAAGCGATAACTCTGAGTATTGCTATCCAACACAGTTACAGAATATGCCGCATATCCCTTATACAGAAGATGAGCAGCAGAAGATGGTGGTAACTTTGTAACTAAACCAATGCAAACAATTACATCCAAGCTGATAGCAAGTACGCCGTTACATATTCGCCTTTGATTTCTAAAACGTACAAGGTTCACATAAAGTTGGAATACTGTAACTCCGTTACATCTAGCAAATACATTTGTAACTACGTGAATATTAGCAGCGAAATGGAAGCTTTTGGCCTGAAACAAGACGAACATGAAAAAGGGTAAACATATAGGTAAACTGTCTCATTATCAGGCTGGAAGATACAGAATCCACAACGAAGCTGTACGGCACATTTTTCATTTTCCATAAATGAGAGAAGTCTAACTGTTGTTTACTTAGTAGTAGGTCCGGAAAACGGACAACACGATAATCCTCAGTTGCATTTTTTGATAAAAGTGCCCTAAATACAACGGCTAAAACCTTGGCTGCTTTCTTCAAGTTATATCAAAATGACACGTTTGCAAAATGTTGCTAGATTTCGAAGTGCCTAAGTATTAAACATGTAATGCGCGTAGAAAGCATTATAACAGCGCAAATTGGGATAGCGGGTCTATAGACTACCTGGAATCTGCAAAGAAAGTACCAAAGGCGGACTGTACATGGGTCATCCAAATCAACCTGAATGATTTTGCTTCCCATGTTGTTTGCTGGCGTGCTTGCTCCAGCTTCATTCCAGCAATTGAGAATTGTCAACGGTGTTACGCATGCCACTTTCCGCAATGCATGTCAAGCACTGAATTTATCGGATAGCGACCTACACTGGGATTTATGCATTAATGATGCAAATCCAATTTGTGCATTGTTTGCAATTATATTGACCCTCTGTTAATCTCCTTCTGCGACAGAGCTAGTAAAGGAATATACAGTGTACATGGCTGAAGATATTTTCCGTCGAATACGCAAGGAAGATGCGGGTAAGAACTTGTATTTTCCAGCAGCAATATACAGATAAGCGTTTATAATGTTTGAAGCTTCGTGCTTAGAAATCGAAAACAGCCCGCAATCCATTTGGAATGCCATCAACTACTCCACATTTTGCTGCTTCATTCGAGGTAGAGTTGCGTCGTATACCAAAGTACATCACGGGGAATATTTCGGCGCATGTGCAATCAAAGTTTCCTAGGCTAACGCTTGAGCACAATGGAATTTCCGATCATTTAAATATATCTGCCAATAACGCGGTTGGAGCAATCTTCTTCTTAGATGCGCTACGTGAAATAGGTAGAAAGTGCCTTCTTAGATTTATTCTTGTATCATTTTCATCCCTTTATAACATTGGCTTAGCTCTCGCGTCGTCTGGTATAGCTGCGACAATGCTATAAGGTGGAAGCACTCCTCATTCCGTTTGATAATACTATTGAATGTGCAGTTCATTGAAACTCGTCTGCAACTTGCTACATCTTCCTGCATGGGAGAAATATTGCGCAAATGTACACATGCTTTGTGATGAATGCGCAACGGCGCACAAAACTTGCACGAGCCACTTGCTTGATTAATGTTAGCTTTGTGTGGCAATATCAGACTATTTGGCTAGGCGTTGTTATTGCTTGCAGATGTCAGGCGAACATTACTAGTAATTCCTTGATCGACACCAGTGGACGAAAGGAATGCTTGCATGAGATACTCCTTTTTGTGGCCGCAAGTTAGTTCTTTAAAAGTGACTGCAAATATGAGCGTCCAGCTTCAACACGAGCACTCACTTGAGATATTCTCACTTTAACTACTGGATGTTAGGAACGGAAGGTTTCCCTTTGGTCTGACCACGGGAAGCATTTTATTGTTTCATAAAATCTGCAATTTTGTGATGTTACTAGAACAAGTGATTGAAAAAGTATTTTGCATTATTCACACCAAGTACCAGAAGCAGGTTTTGCTGTGAATGTGCTATTCGCGAGACGACGAATAAAGACGTCGACGAACTTAACGCTATAATTCAGTCTAACCTTCCAAGCCAAGCAGCCGAATATAAGTCCATCCACACCGTGTTGGAAGCAGATGAAACGGTTACTTATCCAAGGGAATATTTGAATACACTGGATCTGTCAGGAGTGCCACCGCAGGTACTGGAATTGAAAATCCGCACACCAATTATCATGTCGCGAAATATCAAACAGCCAAAGTTTTGCAACGGCATGCGGCTTGCAGTAAATGGATTAATCAGCAAAGTTCTGCAAGCAACATTCTTGACCGGACCTTACAAATCTGAAGATGTCCTCATCCATTGCATTTCGATCACTCTTACTGATACGCCATTTAAATAAGGCAGTGCAATTCCCAATTCGTTTGGGGTTTGCAATCACAATCAAGAAAGCTCAGAACCAACCTAATGAAATGTACGATTTGCTTCTAGGCGCGGACTGTTTCTCACATGGATAATTATATTTTGCCTGTTCTGGACCCGGCCAACCTTACAATCTCTATATCTGCACAGATAAGAGAACAATAAAAAGCGTTGCATACTCACAAGTATTGTGAAACTACAAATACGGAAAAGCTGAGCTATTTCTGTTCCTTCTGCTACAGTTAACCACACTAAGACACAGCAAAGGATGAATAGGTGCAGCTAGTTCTCTAATCCATAATATATGTCTTCATCAACATCATTATACAAGCTAGCTAGAGGTGGGAAACACCTCAGCTACTGTGCCGTAATACATAAAAGAAAAGGAAAACGAATACAACGGTTGCATGCCAGCTGAGCTACCAGCAACGGATGGGCATCGTTCCGGAAATCTACCAGCCAGCTATTAGGCAACAAGAAAAATTAGGCTGCAAAATTATATTACTCTACGAAATGAGATCGTGGTTGTTTGGGTTGCTAAAGGGGATGGGGAGGGACAAAGAAACTCACAGCGGGAACGCCAATGAGACCGGCTCCTTGCCATGTCAGCAAGTGTATCTAGCAAAACGTGCTCACCGTCTTCTGGATCCCAACCAGGGAGCCGTGACAACACAACGTAGGCCAGCACGGAAGTGAAAGCCTTCATTCCCCCGACCAAGTCATCGCTTGGCCACCCCTCCTCTTCTTCCATCCACACCCCCGGTGAGCGAACAACACAGGTCGCCGAAGTAGGTTGGCTGGCATGCGTAACACCTGGCCGCGCCATCGGAGCCTGGTGCATGAACTGACGGTAATGAGCGGTTCAGTTTCCTTTCCTGTGCCCAAAACAATGCGTTGAACACGCTAGTTGCTTGTGCTGGGTTCCCACCAGATGTGAGCCGAACTGCGAAGGCGCCGCTGATCTAAGGGGCCAGATTTTGCAACCGTACAGTAAGGTCGAACGTACCGCTGCATTGTACACTCTACCCTTCGGGGCGAGAGTGATGTCGCGCCAGCGATATAGGTGGCGAACACTATCAAATCACCCCGAGCTATTGATATACGGTTCTTGATCTCAGCTTCAATCACAAGGGAGCTGAAAAAACTTCCTAGGTAGTTAAATTTCTGAATAACTTCGAGTAGAACCCCACCAAGATTCAGCGCAGAAAACGTTTTTCTTCAGTTCACGAACGCTGCGACTGAGATGGAATTTAAAAGTCGTGCCAGATTGCAACAAGTACTACTGTCCAAGCGCTGCGCGTCGTGATAAATCAACCGCCCATCCAAGGATACGTCTGGCGGAGCAGAGCCTAATTGTCGTCTAATGGAATAAAATAACAACGCATGAATTGGACACAAGTACTCCAGGCCGTTGATGCACACCAGTCTGAAAGTCCCAAGCGGTTCACAAAATGGGACCGTTTAAATGATTATGAATGCACATGGAATCTCTCTATTACCTCCAGTGCCTTGACTGCTAGCCTCAAGGCTTCGTCAATCGTATCACTCGACAACGAAACACATCACTTTGCTACGAAGACTATCGTTTTGCTAAATGCCACATCATTGCAGCAAGTAGCACGGCAGGGCCAATAAATAGTGGCCGCGTACGAAGTTCGCTCGGGTAATTCAGGTACATACGGAAACCAGCCATACGCTGTTCTCTCATTTACCGACGTTCTTGCAGCGGATTGTGAATAATTTACAGCGGGATTCGCGAACGCTAACCCTGACATGGACAATTATTACAGGCAGCCATTCAAGCAAGCCTTTATGAAAGCACTGACATACAGTGTTGTCGACGTGTAAGCTACGCCGATACATCTTGTCATCAGAAAGCTGTGAGATTCTGAAGCATTGTTGGACGATGATATTGACGCCATAACGCATGTTTACCATGTATTTACAGTGCTTGCAACGGCACAATACGCCGGCAGCGCCTATATATGGAGGCGAAATTGTCTGTCATTTCCGGGGTAGATTTAAATCGCAAATAGTAAACTTGGTGCCAAGGCAAATCCTCAGCAGCATACCACAAATCTTGTCGATTGACGGAGGCGATTTTTGCATATACTGCCATTGTACTCTCCTTTGAATGACATCGTTAAGAACACTGTTATTTAGGGACGTCGGACACACCTTTGTTCCCGGTTTCCGCGTTCCAGTTTGAGTACTTTGCTAGGAACTACGCCGGACGTCCTTTTACACGCAATGTAGATGAGACGCGTTGCAGCTCACATGTAAGCGCTTCCAATGAGCATAGTTGGCTAGATATCATAAAGGTGGTAACAACCAGAGCTCGTTTGTAATTCAAAGGACGCTAAATGTCAAACATAGGGCAGTGTACCATTGAGGATTCCTTTAACCAAATATCTGAGATTGGAAAGCGTTGTAAGATACATTGTCAACTGAAGATTAGATGACTGAGTAACAGCTGCTTAGCGCCAAAAGTATTTGTTCTGCTTGCTAGACAATGTGTACGACGAAAGTGTCATTCATGTAGCGTCCATATGAATGCATGTGGTGTATATTACAATCTGATCATCTCTGTATGCAACCTATCCAGTCCTCTAAGTTTAAGTAAACGGCTTACAAAAATACTAGAAACAACTGAATTCGGATTATTCTGTAGAAATGTTGTTCTTTTATGCCAATTAGACACTGGCAGAACGAAAGCCTGCGGTCATGAACGGTTACACAAGCATACCTATATTTTTTTGCACCTCCAACACTTTTCTGTTCAACTCAATAGAATTAGCAAAATTCAAAAACTGATAATTGTGAATCGTCTGTGGTTCTGTTTGGTCAGTTAATGGTTATTATTTCCGGGTATACGATGTCTTCTTTTGGCATTGTATGTGCATCGTTTCACAAAAACACACGTTTCCGAAATAACCGTCGATACGTATTATGAAAAGTTCACAGAATCCGGCTTCATTAATTTTTTAGTAGTATATTCCATAAGTTTATGATTCTTCGTTCTACACAAAGCTGACGTGATACTTTATTTGTGCATTGAGACCCGGATTTTGTAAAGGTGTCCACGGATGTTACAGGGTTCCCGCAGGTGAAATATTGGCCGCAGTGTGAGGAAATGATTCAAGTGTAGTACATGTTTGGTCATAATAAGGTCAATCTTTACTCGGCAGTAAGATAGTATGTAGGGTCCGAGCCTTTCACGTTTTACATACGGAAGCTTTCGTAGTTTCGATATCATTCTAGTTGCGATATGCTGTATTTTCTCTTGCTTTTCAGTTCCCCACAGGGTTATAAGATGTTATGCTGGGGAACCGTATTCATGGATTTGTCTAATGAGCGAGGTGAATAGACGAGGAACGGTTTCTTCAGAACATGTGGGGAACCGGTGCATTAACGCCCAGAGAACACCAACTCGCGCAAGTTACAGCCAGCCATCCCAGTCAAATCATTTTTTACAAGCCTGGAGAATGATGATGATGGGCGTATTTACACTGGCAGGCCAACTGCTACAGCCCACAATGTCCTTACAGGATCTCGAGGTACCCTCACGCTGCGATTTGTAGCCCCTAGCTAACACGAACAAGCTATATGACAATTGTCTGCGTATGTTTTGGGCCTTTAAACGCAGCTTCTGTATTTGGGCTGAAGTGATTGCCCCTCGCATGATCTGTCATGCTACGAATGTTCGAGTACTGCTCGCTTGCCTAATTTCCGGTCACCCATGACGAGGTGCAAAAAATGGAACGTGCTCAGTATGTGAATACCAGGCTCAGCGCCAATTTACGGGGTAGAAAGACCAGTGCATAATAATGGGGCTGTGCAGTCTGTCGTAACCTCGGTTTCAAGCGCGCTCCAAAACTACGCACTAGGTAGTACATCTGGGTGAGTTCCTTATGCTGAGGCTACTCCTTAACATGTATACTCGAAGCACCGGGCACCGGTACAATATTGTGTTAACGGACCTGAGGCGGATAGATCACTCTCTATGCTTCGAAGTCCATTACTTAAATATTATAGCAGTTTTCTCCAGACACCCGTCAAACCGAAAGCGGCTTCAGAATGTAGGCAATTCCTAGAGGCCTACTGTGCGTCCATCGATTGAACGTTGAGTGACACGTAGCCAGTGATCCCGAAATTAAAACAAAGTTGGATCGCAACAACTACGGTATTATTGTAGCACATACATTTGCACAAGTCTGACAAACCTCATATGTTATGGGTCTCTGTGTCTGCAACACAGACAATTGCAACTACACAGATGGACAGAAAGCCAAATGTCACAATCGCTAAACTCCGGCAATCAAGGCAAGTAGAACCACAATAAGAGTAGTGCTAGCAGTAAGCCGCTGGCTGATAATAAACGGCCTAATCACAGTGATGTAATGGGAGCAATGGTATTAACGCATATACGCAACCATAACAGTCCAGGTGCATCCGGCAATGTTACAACCCACACAGACCAAATCAATTCAACTATGGCTAAAGTTCTAGGGAATGTATGCGTTAACGACTAGTTTATGCGTGTATGTAGCGAGTGACTATGTAGACACACGCGGTGAGGGAAGGGGAATAACCCCATGATATTCGACGACACGGACAGCGTGCAAGTGATCCTCGTAGTGGGGAAGGATGACCATAGTGCATAACGAAATTTAGGGTGTACGTGATGACCGAGGGCATACATCGGAGGACTATTCCAATCAACGACCAAGTCCGCTACACAAACCTGAATGATTAACGAATTATAGTGCGAATTCTACCTAGACAGAACATCGCAGAGCCGAATTGCCTTGACAATTGACAGTCATAAATAACGTCGTACGGTTCACCTCCTTAATATATTGATTTTCCTACCTTGCTGCATTTGCGATGCTTTGAAACAATAATAGCCCGCATTAGTTGCTCGCCTGTACATCGGTTCGCTCTGTCTGGTAAAATGGTTGCGTACGTTTCGACATCATGCGGGCTGGCATGTTCACTGCGGTGATGTACATTGTACTACCATGCTTAAAGAATCGTCCATCGGGGATCGATGGGAGAGCTTTGCATTTAACAGTCTCGATTTGCGGCATGTGATCTTTTCCATTCACAAATAAAGCTAAACATTGTCTTACTCTTCGGTGAAGTAAGATTAAGCAACCATGGCGTTGATTTGAACAGCTACGTGGAACCACAAGTAGCCAGAGGTGTAGAAGAAGGGGGCGATCCGCTCTGGGCAGGAAGTTACAGGGAGCGGCATTTTAGTACTGTCGACTGCTCTATACTCAATATAACGGGCAAAAATCCGATTAAGATGTTGTTTGAACATTTTAGTCTAAATCTGTATGACTAGCAACCTGTTTGCGCTATATGTCACATATTTGCATACGTTCCTTCCAGCAATCCCCTCAATCCTCCCATTGTGGCCACTTTCACCACATTTATCCCATTGTCCCAAACCATGATCCATTAGATGGAAAGCGAATGGGTAGTTTAACGAAAGACGATTGCGTGTCCTTCAGGCGCCTACTCTGCTATCAGTCAAGGCGAAAGTTTACCACCGCTTTGGGCGGCTGCTACGCCACTGCAAGTAACTCATTTTTATGGCTTGTCTTACGAATAATAACTTTCCCTTGGAATATACTATTTGATGGGGACACTTTGAAAAGATTGGAAACATGAGGATTGGATTGCATGCAATGTAATCTGCTTTGTGGTTTTACCAAGAACCAACTAAAAATTAAAGCTCAAATGTAATTTACCACTAGAACAACGACCACAGCAGGTATAACAACGGACTGATTTCTCAAAGTAAAAGGCGTAACATGCTAATAGTTGAATTCGTATTATTATTTGTGTTAGCGGCAACAATTAAATCATTAACCAACATGCCAAGAATGGGTTCCCCTAAGGGTGTAATTAACTATGAAGCAAGCGATAATCTCGTCTTCATCATAGAGCGTCCATTGCAGTCACAACTTCCCCTGAAAAAGTAAAAGTGAATTGCAGCATATTTAGGGTAATGGATATGAAGCGATTTCTACCGAATTGCGGGTTTTGCGCACACTTAGCTCTATAGAGATAAAAATGACCTTTAATTATTATAGGGAACACATTTTATAATGCATGTGGTCCAGTAGTTTTTATATGCCCAATCTGTTCTACTCTAATTAGGATAAGCTATGTTAAATTTACAGCAACTTTATTGGGTCAAACAGTTACTCGAATTAGCAGAAAGGTTGAAAATTGCGGAATTTGTTGCATACAGAGCCACCGCTGCGCGCTCGAACTGTACGGGTTCAAACCCCGGATAATTGAGTTTTTATACATATTAAATTTAGAAATTAAATGGACGTAACAGTCTATAGGAGGTTAGAACTGGGAAATTTTGTTGTATTGAATACTGTTGCCCCTTACACACTAGAAGGAAATCATCATCCGAGGTATTTGAACGCCAGTTTTTGGTGTCAAGCATAATAATTGAGTCGTTCGGGTATGCGTACAAGCCGATAATTTCCGCTCTGGGATTCTGTATCAATTCACCTATAATTTATAACAGAAATGCAGTTGTGAACAGTATTATTACGTTTACAAACCGGCGTGAGACCAGGGGTCAAACGAATTCCGACGATGTTACTCGGACCTAAAACAGTGGCATTAACAAGCCATTTCTGTAAATCTAGGAAAAGATGACCTATCCCCCTGATTTTAATTATTCTAAATTATTCGCTTCTACAAAAGGTGATACCTCTAGGCCGGTGCACGTACTATGCTAGCAGGGAAGTAATCGGAAACGCAGTTTTTTGAGCATAATGAAAAGCATTTCCTTCGCCGTATTTAACCCTCTGTAGTAGAGGTAGTCAAAAGTTTGTCATCATTCAATTTGAGATTTAGCATTTAATCTAACATATTGTTTTTTCGGTTTCCAGTTGCGCACGTTTACTCACGTTTGAAGATTCGGACGTCCAGGTTAGTAAGATGACCTCGGTAGATAATGCAGTTTCTCTTCGTACAACCACCCGTAGCAAATCGTATTATATTTGTTGAAACTGGGGAAAACACATGTTGCATTTGGTGGGAAACAAAAATGACAGCCGCATTTCTCATGAAAGGTAACTATGTATATTTACAGGTGTCTCTTTAAACAGTAGGAAAATTTTCTAGTGCCTGGAAAGCAGCAGCGAAGTGTTTTACGAAGCCTTCTTGTAACTAGAGGACTGCTTATAATCAAGTAGTTAAATTTAGGTTAAGATATCAAGGTTAACGCTCATAAAGCGATTAGATATTCGAAGAACAATAATTGAATGACAGCACACTTATTCCATGTAATTTTCGTCCAAAACGATAGGGTATTACATACGATGTGTACGGAATTTGAACATATTGGTGGGTTTGTTTCTGACCAAAACTCCATATATTATGTCAGTATAAACTATACGTTGCCAGTTACAATAACGCTGTCTGTTTGGTCACTCCTCTTTGCACCCTCAAATTTATATGGGCATAGATTTCAAGAATTTTCTAGGAAAATGTTAATTATACTAAAGCAGTCGACAGATTCAGTAAATGTTGAGTTAATGTGTTTTTTAATGGTGAATGCCATAATTTTCGCTTGATTACGACTGCTAGCAGAAAATAATGCATGCGCTTACCACAAGCGAAATGTCTGTCTGCGGAAACTATTTTCAGCGCTGTAAGGAGAAAAATCATGAACTCTTCGATTTTATGCCCGTTTGACATTTTCAGGTAGACGAGTTTACCCGATGTCTCAACGCATCGGAGACTGGGGCATTAAATAACATCGTGTGTTTGCCTCTGAAAAGTTACCTATGCACAAAACAGTGAAATGATTCGTCCATTATTGAGCTTACAAAGTTTTGTGGTTAGTGGATTGTGCTATTGCGCCCTCTTTTGTGTACCGGAATAAAGTGCGTTTTTGTAGCCATACATAAATGATTCGCATATATTTGACAAACATGTTAACCACATTACATATGAATGGAAGGAATTTGGTGAGTATTTTTGTTCGTCGCAATCAGCCGACAATTCAGATATGTCGACCAGCTGTCCGGAAAAGCACCAGACGGCCGTTTCGCCCTATTGGGGCTCATCAGTGGTGCGCATCCTTCGGTCCTCTGTGGAGGACCGAACCCATGACTGCTAGTGGCTCTTGCCAACTAGCCCGCAGCTTATGAAACTGCGCCATGGAGGACGGTATCTGACTATCGTGAATTGTTAGCTAAATGCGATATAGCCCGACGCATCATCATCAAAGTCACAAAAGGTGGTACCACCACTACAGAACCTACAATGTCGTCCAGTTCATTTTAGTTGAACTACTATGATCCGAGTACCATCACCACTCACATCAAAAGAAAAATAATAAATAACAACTGCAAGATAATGAGGATAAATGTAAAGCAAATCCAAGTAAACTTGACTCATTAAAGATTGGGTTAAACTAATCCGAATGCAATGAAGTTAAAAACCAGATGAAAGAAACCGGATGTGGGAACGCCGTTGACTGCGTGGTTGCGCCCTGTCTGATACGGTCTTTAACCATCGGTATGCACCATCCTGAGGACCCCATCCAAGACGAAAACCCTCACCAGCCTAACCAAGTCTCTCAGCCAATTGCTTCTTGCCTCTATGTCACGTCACTGACTGGCCACCTTGCGGTTTCTTCCAACATGGTGCAGCCACGGCCTAGAATGCACGCCGTGGAAGTCGGTCAACGGGCATACGGAGGACATGGCCTAGACAAAGCAAGTACTTAAGATTCAGTAAACAGTCGTGTGAGGCACCAGAACGCTTCTTGTCGAAAATCAACTGGCGGACCGTAGCATGGCTCATCCGGTGTTCCCACAGATGTGAGCAAAACTCCGTAAGCTCCGATGGTTAAATACAATTAAGCTTTCATAGTATTCCTCGCGAACTGGCTAAGTCATTGACCCATACGGTGAGACTGGCCGTACCGCAAAATTATACACTCTTCCTTTCATTGACAGGCTAAAGTCGGGTCTTCCCCTTAAATGATTAAGTCTCTGGAAAGCCACACGTGCCTTGCTGAAACACGTAGCAAATTCTTTGGTGATGTGATAACCAGGGGTGCGACACCTACCAATTTAAGTGTACCCATCCACCACTTCCAGTGGCTGTTCAGAAATAGCTAAAACCGGAAGTGTGCTGGCCCAATCCTGCAGAAGTACTTTTCACTTTGAAGGTGCGAAGCGTGCAGCGCTACATGTCAGTCTGTGCAGTAGACATTGCCTTATTAAAACATCCGAACCAAGGGAAGTTTGTCGTCCATATATGCAAGGTTTTCAGTCGGTCGCCTGGCGAAACATCTACTTCGGTTGCGTTGAAAATTATTGTGGCATTTATGCTCATTTACATCACGTACTCAAAGAGAAAGGACGACATCGGACAACCGTAGCGGGCTACACATTTCACGGGGAACGAGGTAAACATTTTACCGCATAGACTTACACGGCGTCGGTAAACATGGTATAGAGAATTCCGACTGGAAAGTAGCTTGACTAAGACGTCTTTCATTGATAGACAGTGTCACAAGCTGGCATGGTCAACAAACTCGAAGCAGTGTTCAAAGAAAAAGAAATCAACATAGTCCGTCGTCAGTAAGTGTGTCTCGGCTCCGACGATAAGTAAATCTATGGTCGACGTAACTACGACCAATGTGGGAGCCAGCGTGGCTTTCAGTGATTCGGTCCACACGTGGATCAGTAAGTCGTCGAACTATGATTTCCTTGATAACTTTTGCTACAAAGGAAATAAGATTAATACTTCGGTGCTTTTCTTAAAAGTACGCTGATCACCTTTGGGTATGGGAAGTACAGTTGACAGTCGCCAGGCTGTACGCTGCTCTCCAGTATCCCAAATGTTGTGAAATAAAGTCGGCAATCTAGTCGATAAACAATATACATATTTTAGCATGGATGGATGATGATCGTCGGGTCCAGGAACTTAATTTCCTTTCAACAAGACAAGATCATATCGAATCTCTTCCAAAGGAGAGGTGTGACATCTTCTTCCAATGTCGGCATAGATGCTGCGGGAGGCAAAAGTGTTGCAGCAGGTCTGGTGGACTGCACCTAAAAATGTTTTGCCCGACAGGTTAGACGATGAAGCTGAGAATGGACCAGCTGTCCATCTGTCTTAGCCCCTGCATCGCAAACTGATAGCTTTGTCGGATCCGTGTTCCGGATGAGCTGGAATTACACTCTTGTTCCCATCGGTACGGCCTCACTCCACCTCAAGGATCCTTGCAGTCCAGCACCGTTCCTGTTCAATGCGCTGATACCTTGTCGGATATCGTTTCAGGTGCAACTTACACGGTAAAGCTCAGTGCTATCCAAACCAGTTTCCCTGCTTCGATCAAGTCGCTCAACGCCTTAGGGTTTCTTTTAGTCATGACATTTTGAGTTGAGTGCGCAGCATGCGTCGAAAGCATGGCACTTTTGAGACGATACCAGTCAGTGTTCAGCTCACCAACTGCATTCATCACTGAATATTGGTGGGCAGTTCATCATGATAGTGCTTGACGGCAGATTTCCTGTTCAACTTGTGGGTAGGAAAGTTAGAAGACAGGCGGTTCTTTAAAGCGGGATAAGTGAAAGCCAAGATTGCGAGCACCAGGTCCGGGTCAAGATTCAGACACGTGCTCCAAATTGACCGACAGTCTTAGACTGATCCCTGCCATCTGTAGCTGATGGCAATATTGTCGATTTAAGTCCAGGTCACTGAGGAATTCGAGGGGCGACAGGTTACATGCTGTGAATGTTCGTGGTGGAAAGCAGTCATGTTAAAGCAAAAATAGTATTCGGCAGGCAGTTTCAGAAATCGAGGACCAATGTGTGTTTGGCAAGCATTGACTCAGAAGCGGCTTCCCGTGGTTTGTTCAGAGTCCAAAGACGACCACTTGGACATTGGTTTCATCAGTAACAATTGTGATATCAATAATGTTGACATCGGAAGAAGAGATGCGAACTGCCGACAGAAGTCTTTTTTGATACCTTTGAAGTGCGTTCATTAGGGGTACAGACTGAGGCCATGAGAGGGCACTTTGTCTTCAGACGCTGCTTGTTTTCTCCCATAGGTGTTTGAAATCGAACCACATACCTGCAGATGTTCACCGACATACAGTCGAACAGATTGGCTTCGGCATTTTTTCTGAGGACATTGCCAACACTTTAAATATCTTGCGCCATTTAACCGCTAGCAACAGATAATTGGTGAGTGTAGCCTTTGCCATCAGATTCAGAACCAGGGAGTCGATGATTTGTCACGATGCGTGTTTCGGAGACACAGCACACATCAATACCAAGTTGGTGAAGCTTGACAATCGATGCTGCCTGCCGGCCGATCTAACCTAGAGTGCGGACGCTAGAAGATCAAATGTGATATGAAACCCTAGGCTTCATGTTTGATAATAGCATTTGCGAGGCCAGCAGCAGTATCTTGCACAATAGACGGGGATGAAGAGTGGAGAGAAGATAGACTATTTACGACGCAGTCGAGTGGGCAGATGGTATTGTCTGGCTGTCCATTCCGTGAGGACTTTTGTTCGAGCCGCCTCGCCACTAGGCTTTGATTCTAGAGTCTGACTCACGAGACAGTGGAGAACATGGATGTTGAATTGAAACACCACCCGGCGCATTTAGCTCAATAGCCTGACGAAAAAGTTAGTGGGGTGCAATTCCAGCTCGATGTGTGATTTCAGAGACTTATTGAGAACTGCTTGAAGAAAGTCACACACATCCTCTGAGGATTTAGACCAGTACACACGTATTTTACAGCCGTACTATGTTACGCTTCTGTGAGTGCGGACAAATGAACAAATTTGACCATTTGCTGCTTGGCTTGAGGCAGGAGATAGCAAAAGTTTGAGATCTTTGTGGTGCTCTTCCATCGTCAGCGACAATGTGCGGCGCTTGCGCTCTAAGTCAATCGAGCTGAGGGCTTATAACCGCAAACCTGTCGTCTTCTATGTGTAGGTTTTTAAAGAAGAGGCCCAATGATCTTCTCCTAAAATCCAGGGAGGATAAATTATGAGACTGTTTTATTGTTCCCTGATACTTGCGGTGGCTTGTATGAGTGGCTCTGAATGCATTTCGATTGCGCCACGCCTCTAGCTCAATGAGTCTCGAGGGTCCGAAAACTATCGCACCACCACGACGAGGTCCAGTCTCGTTGCGGTGGCAAAATCCTTTTCAAGTTTCCAAGTATGCCAATTAAATATGTCTGAAGTAAATTGCATCATATATTTAAGCATACTAAGCTTTATTTACAAGACAAATTGTCGGATTGCTACCATTTGCCGAAATATACATCTTTTATGTCTCCAATTCACACTCGACCACCACTGTGTTACGCTCTGAAGTAGCTTCGTAAAAGAGTTTTTGGTTATAGCATTAAGTATGCACCATGATCTGCGTGTGGTCACAAACTCCGCATGGAACAAACGATCATGCTTTGTAATCATCATCGTTTTACTTAAGGATGCATGCACGGTAGCTTACACTTCCATACATTTATGTCCCATTAACTTCATGATACTATCGAGTTTGTTTCTTACGGTTTGACCATGTAAAGCATAACATTTTAAAATCCGTTCGCTCACGATTTAACCAAGTATATGTATTCATGTTTACTTCCGGCGTTGTGGGCTGTAGCGTTCTATTAATACATAATTATGTTTGACCGAAATGATAAGAAAGCTTTGGGCTTCAGTGTACAAACACTGTAGTACTGTGGAAGTTAGGAGGGCGTCGATAGAAGCCCAAATCTTGCTTGGTCTAAACCCAACCGTTAGTAGCCAGCCTCCTAGTATTCTTTGGTTCGTCTTCAAACAATGTATTTTAGTCAGGCTGAATGGTATTACAGTGTTTCAGTTCAGAATGTTCGCTTGTGCTTCGCTCTCTCCTGTCTTGTGTCGCTAGTGCTAGAATAGCTCTCTCCGCGGGACCGTGGTGATAAAGGAAGTATTGAAGTTGGAGGGTCAAGTTTGGATTACACGTTGTGTGATTGGATTGCGACACGCAACCTCAATTTAATGGACTGTGATTCACATTGAAATGAACCTTAGTCACTGCGATCGCTGGGACCGTATTCAAAGTAGATGGAAATTGGTTATTGTCCAATTTCCATCAACTATTGAAGTTGTTAGTGTGGCAGCGCGTACGCGCGGGCCTTACCACGACCGCACTTCGTAGCTTGTGATTAGATGCCCGTCCGTTCGCAATCAATACCAGGGTTGTTTTTAATGTACTGTGTGTATGTACCGTTGGCGTGAATAGAAGTATGTGTTGCGTACCAGTAGAGTTCTGCTTCCTCGTTCGGGGCTTTGGTCGCGCTTGTTCAAGACCCTGCGTGCAGGGGACTAGTGTACGTGTAGACACAACAGTTATAGCGTACGCAGCATTTTCATTAACGGCAGCTGAAATGAAATTTTACGTTTATTATTGAGCTTACAAAGTTTCGTGGTTAGTGGCTTGGGCTATTGCACCCACTTGTGTGTAACGGAAAAAGTGCGTATTTCAGTCAAACACAAATGATTTGCGCATATTTGACAATCACGTTAACCACATATTCACCAAAGTCACAAAAAGCATGATCACCACTACAGAACCTACAATGTCAAGTTCAGTTCATTTTAGTTAAACAACTATGATCCGAGTACCACCACCACTCACATCGAACGTAAAAGACGAAATAACAACGGCAAGATAAGAAGGATAAACGTGACGAAAATCTAAGGAAAAGTGACTCAAGTAAAGGGTGCGTTAAACTAATCAGAATGGAACGGATGTTAACCACCAGATGCAAGAAACCGGATGTTGGAACGCCGTTGACTGCATGGATACGCCATGTCTAATACGGTCTCCAACGATCGGTGTGGACAGTCCTGAGGACCGCATCCACGATGACAACACTCACCAGCCTAAGCAAGTCTCTCAGCCAATTTCTTCTTGCCTCTATGTCACGTCATTGACTGGCCACCTTGCGGTTTCTCCCAACATTGTGCAGCCACGGCGTGGAATGCAGCCATGGAAGCCGGTCAACTGACATACGGAGAACATGGCCTAGCCAACGTAAGTGCTTAAGATTCAGTAAACATTCGATTGAGGCACCAGAACGCTTCTGGTCGAAAATCTACTAGCGGACCGTAGCATTGTTCATCCGGTGTTCTTACCAGAAATGAGCAACACTCTGCAAGCACCGGTGGTTAAATACAGTCAAGCTTTTATAGTATTCCTCGCGAACTGGCTGTCATTGACACATACGACGAGACTGGTCGTACCGCAACATTATACACTCTTCTTTTCACTGACAGGCTGAAGTTCTGCCTTCCCCGTATGCGCTTAAGTCTCTGGAAAGCCACAGGTGCCTCGCAGAAACACGCAGAAAATTCTTTGGTGCTGTGACCAACAGAGGTGAGACACCTACCAACTTAAGTGTACCGATCCACCACTTCCAGTGGCCGTTCATAAATAGCTAAAACCGGAGGTGTACCGGCCTAGTTCTGCAGCAGTACTTTTAACTTTAAAGGTGCAAAGCACACGCCAAAGCGTGCAGCGCTACACGTCAGTCTGTGCAGTAGTGTTTGCTTTATTAAAACATCCGAACTAAGGAAATTATGTCGTCCGTATACGCAAGGTTCGTCAATCTGTCACCGCGCAATACATCTACTTCGGTTCCGTTGAAACTTATTGTGTCATTTATGCTCATTTACATCACAAACTTAAAGAGGAAAGACGAAATCGGACAACACTAGCAGACTACACTTTTCATGGGGAACACAGTAAATAGTTTACCGTATACACTTACACGGCCTCAGGAAACACGGTAGAGAGAACTCAGACTAGAAAGTAGCTTAACTGAAATGCCTTTCATTGATAGGCTGTGCCACAAGCTGGCATGGTCAACCAAGTCGAAGGAGTGCTCAAATAAAATAAAACCAACATAGTCGATCGTCAGTAACTGTGTCTCTGCTCCGACGAGGAGTAAATATATGGTCGACGTAACTACGACCAATGCGGGAGCCAGCCTGGCTTTCAGTGATTCGGTCCACACGCGGATCAGTAAGTCGTCGAAGAATGACTTCCTTGAGAACTTTTGAGACAAAGGAAATAAGGCTAATACCTCGGTGATTTTCTTACAAAGTACCCTGATCACCCTTTGGTATTGGAACTACAGTTGACAGTCGCCAGTCTGTATACTGCTCTTCATTATCCCAAATGGTGTGAATAGAGAAGGCGATCTAGTCGATAAATCATAAACATATTTTAGCATGGAGGGACGATGAGCGTGTGTCCAGGAAATTTCTTTCCTTTCAAGAAGGCAAGATCATATCGAATCTCTTCCAAATGTGAGGTGTGATGTCGTCTTCCAATGTCGGTTTAAATGCTGCGGCAAGCAACAGTGTTGCAGCAGTTCTGATGGACTGGTACTCAAAATGTTCCGCCCGACAAGTTAGACGACGAAACCGAGAATGGACCAGCTGTCCATCTTTCTCAACCCCTGTCTCGCTAACTGATATCTTTGTCGGATCAGTGTTACGGATGAGCTGGAATAGCACTCGTGTTACCATGGGCACTGCCTCACTCCACCACCTGGGTGCTTACCATGCAGCACCGTTTCTGTTCAATTCGAAACTACCTTGTCAGATGTGATTTTAAGAGTTATGTACACGGTGAATCTAAAAGCCACCGGAACCTGTTGCCCTGCTTCGATCAAGCTGCTCGATGCCTTAGCGATTCTTTCACAGTCATGACATCTCGAGTTGAGTGCGCAGCAAGCGTTAAAAGCACGGCAATTTTGAGACGATCCAAGTCAGTGTTCAGCTCTCCAACTGCATTCCTCACTGAAAATTGGTATAGCAGTTCATCATGATAGTGCTGGACGGCAGATTTCGAATTCAAGTTGTGGGTAAGAAAGTTAGAAGCTAGGCGATTTTTAAAGCGGGATGAGTAAGTGCCAATCTTGCGAGAACTAGATCATGGTCGGAATCCAGACACGTGCTCCAAGTTGCTTGAGAGTGTTGGACTGGTGCCTGACATCTGTAGTGGATGTCAATATTGTCCATTTGGGTCCAGGTCACTGAGGAATTCTTTGGGCTCTAGGCAAGGCGGTCTGAATTTTTGTGATGGAAAGCACTGCCGTTAGGGTAAACATTTTAGTCTTCCCACAGTTGCAGGAATCGACCAGCAACCGGTGTTTGTTGTGCATCGACTCCGAAGTGGCTTCCCAAGGGTTGTTCAGAGCCCAAGGTTACCCAATTGGACATGCGTTTCACCAGCAATAATAACTATGTTGCTGTTTTTGCCACCCGACGAAAAGATGAGAACTGCCAGTAGAAATCTTTTTTGATACCCTTTGAACTGTATTTATTATGGGCATAAGCTGAGAGGAGGAGAAGGCACCTAGTTTTCAGACGCTGTTTATTATCTCTAATAGATGTTCGAAGTCGAAATGCACACCTGCAGATGTTTACAGGCATCCAGTCGAACAGATTGTATTCAGGATGTTTGATGAGCCATTTAACCCCTAGCAACAGATAATTGATGAATGTAGTCTTTGTCGTCAGCGTCTGTCAGGCTTGTGGTGAGTGGTTGTAAAATATTGCGCATCTTTTGACGCATTTCCATCCTCAGAGATAATATACAACGCTTGCGCCTTGTGCCAATCGAGCTGTAAGCTTATAACCGCTGACCTGTCGTCTTCTATGGGTAGCTTTTGATGTAAGTGGGCCATTGATCTCTCGTTAACGTCCGAAGAGGATTGTATTACGAGACTGAGTTATTTTGACTCCTGACTATTGATCTGGGTTGTATAAGTAGCTCTGAATTCACTTGGAAAGTGCCATCTAGCTAGCTCAATGGGTCACGAGAGGACGCAAACCATCCCACCATCACGCCTAAGTCCATTCAACTTGTGGTTGTAAAATCCGTTTCAGGTTTTGGCTTATGCAAATTAAATATGTCTGAAGTAAACGCCACCTTATATTTAGGCAACATAATATTTATTTTTAAGGCAAAGTGCCGAATAGCTAGCATTTGCCGGAATATGCTTTTCGTATGTTTCCAAATCACACTCGACCACCACTGTGTTACTCTCTTAATTAGCTTCGTTACCAACATTTTGTTCATGGAGTTACTAACTCATGATCTGCGTGGGGCACAAACTCCGCGTTGAACGAACGGCCATGTGAGCGACTCGTGCTTTGTAACCATTATCGATTTAACTCAAGTGTGAATGAACGGTAGCGTAAACCTCCGTAAATATATGTCTCATGAACCTAGTGATAGTGTCGCGTTTGTTTCTTACAGTATGACCATATAAATCATTAATTCTCAAAATACGTTAGCTCAAGATTTAACCAAGTCTCTGTAATCGTGATGAAGTCTGGCGTTTGTTTGATCCAGCCTTCTGTAAATAACTAATTTATGGTTTGACCAGCCTAGTAAGAAAGCCTTGGGTTGCAGTGTGCCAACACTATGGTGCTTTGTTAACGGTTTGTCGATGGTAGTTGAAATCGTGTTTGGTCTAAAGCCGGTCATTAGTTGGTCAGCCTCTTAGTACTCTTTGGTTCGTCTTCAATCCATGAATTAGAGTCAGTCAACATGGTCTTACAGTGTTCCAGATCAGAATGTTTGCTTGTGCTTCGCTCTGTCCTATCGTGTGCCGCGAGTGCTATAGTATCTATCTCTCCGTGGCACTGTGGCGACAAGGGGTCTACTGAAATTGTTAGTTCCATCAAATTGCTGACTACTCGTAATCTTGTGCCTGCTGCCTTTAGCCGAACCTCAGTTGGCGACTTGGCACAAAATTTGACCAAGTGTCAGATAGAACATTTGCCATTCCATCGGAGTGTAGCACCACGTTTATTGGTCTTGGACCGCTACTGCTTGTAGCTACTCGATTAATGATTTCCTGTCTAGGATTGCGCAAACACAGTTTCCACTAACGAAGCACCACAAAGGTAGCACCACTGCTTTTGGTCATGTGTTTCCGCTTCATGCTTAGAAAATCCGGAAGCTCGGGAACGCAATGACTGTGAAGTTAGTTTTGCTATCGCTGTTGGGTGGGTCGCCATGTTAATCCACGTCCTTTGGGCGATATTTGCACGGAAGATAGGGTACTATGCGCACCCCCTAGACGAGATGCGAAGACGAAGTGTTGAGATCTGGACAGCCACCATCCGATTTGCTGGGTTCAGTGTTGCTCGAAGAATTCAAGATTCACCATAGTGCACTTAGATCGCTTAACGTGCCATTCGTCTTAGCTTTCTGGGCTCAACCTGAATAGCGATAACACAAGGTCATCCTCACACACGCGTGACGTGCGTGCTACTGGTTCATTTGGATTATTTTCCCTCTATCCTCTCTCCATCTTCTCGCAGCGTTGTCACTGTACGCTCATTCTAACCGGATTTAGCAGCTCTACACAGTGATCCATCATACGTGGAAATATCTTCTACGATTAGAAGCTGTGCCATCAATAAGCGTTTTTCACTGGCAATCTGTGATTAAGCGCAAGCGTTAAACTCAATCGTATTGAGCCGATTGCCATTCTGTGTGACACCATTCGATACAGAATTCTCGAGGCAGGCCGAAAAGCCTAAGCTTACTCCGATCCAGTGTTTCTCAACACAGCTGTGAAAGAAGCTGTGATCTGTCAATCTTTGTTCAGCGCTCTGTTCAGGTTCCAGTCACTCGCCATTCCTTGTGACCTTGTCAGCCAGTGCGGCTGCATTACCCATCACACGGACCGCGCGACCACGCCGACCGCTCATTTGACCTTGCAACCACCACGCTCGCCTGACTGATGTGCGCCGCTCGCAAAGCTGTAAAAGTACAGAACGCTAACCAACCCACTGGGTCAGGTAACGAGACCGAATTGAATGGCAGAAAGGCGAAACCGAAGAGACTCCCATCGAAAGGCATTTGCGCGTTAGGAGAATGTCATCGGGTAGTAAAAATCGGTCTGGCTTGTTCGCACTGTTTAGCATTGGTACCATACGAAATGTGCAAATGTGTCCCAACAACAGTTACGGCAGCGAAATAGCTCCCAAGATGCATTTTGGTTCTGTACTGCGTGTTCCAACCATACCCCTTGTTAAGTGCTTGCTTATCCTAGCTGAGAAATGCGACCAGTTAATCGCAGAAGCAGAGCAGAGGATAAACAATGAGATTACTTCAATGGGAGCGAGTATGGACCACAGAAGCGTAGCGGCTGCTACGCAACGGAATGCTGAACAAATCGCATCGCCTGCACCGCAATCAGCCATGTCTCCATCTCCGTTGTCTTCTCCAACTTTGGTAGAACGCCGGGCGAAAACAGACTGTACCTACGTGAATCATGCAGTACTCACAGCAAAGAAAATCAGGCACCATTCAAAACGTCTGGTTAAGCAAATTCCACTAGACCTGACATCTAGTATTAACAAGGATGGAGCAGCCAAACACCAACCCTTGGTACCTGTGGCTCAAATATCTCTTGTCGAGACTAAGCCTCCCAGAACATCGGTTACATATGCAGAGATTGCTGCTAGGGTCCACCGAGAGGCCGCCGTTGCGTCCTCTTCCATTGTAAACACCGTTAACGCAAATGGAGAGAAAAACAGCAAACAATCACTTATCAACAAGTCAAGACAAATGAGTACCATACCTTGTAGATCGATTAAAAAGGGATCCAACAACAGTGCCCGGACTGTTGTATGCTCAAATGTTCCTGAATCTACCGCCATCACATTGCGGGATAAGTTATCAGACGACCAAGACCAATGGAACTCATTGTGTATGCAGATGAGTATCAAAGCCAAGCCCGTAAACTTGTTACGAATTACTCGTCATCCGAACTCGCCACACTATGGTGAACCCAGACTTATTCGAGTAACCCTAGAATCCTCAACCGACGTGGAAAATGTTTTGCTCTCCGCAAGCGCGCTAAAACACGAATCCTGTGCGATACGTATCTATCCCTGGATGTCCCTTGGAGCGCGCAACAATCCAAAAACGAACACCGAAGAGGGGCACAGCAAGCAAGACCGCCTAAAATACAAGTCTTCATACATGGCGTGCCAGAACATCCTTCTAACATGTTCAAGATACCGGAAAGCACGATTTAGAACAGTGGCGGTTCATTCGTGAAACACTTTCTTTGGATGATGTTGTGGCACTATCACTCACCAGGATACCTCTCTCATCGAATTATAGAGGATGCGGCCCTAGAATCCTAAAACTTGTGGTTCAGTCAGAGCAACAAGCAAAGGATGTTTTGGATCGATGGCAGAGAAATCGGAAACATCTTCCTTCCGAAATTCGGTTAAAGGTCGCAAACACTTCGCACAGCTCAAGTATTAAAGCAACTGAAGCAGCAAGCATACCGACGAATGTACAGAAGTGTAACTTGACTGCTGCTTAGATTGACTCTGACGTAGGTGCTAAACGAAGGCTGGGACGCACCTTGGCCGAATCAAGTTGCAAACGAGGTATCATTGACCCATCAAAAAAACGAATAACTGCCGACCTCCCATCGGTCGGCATTCTCCCACACTTGACAGCTTCACCTCTCTGCGGGCTCCTAGAGACCGAGAAACTGGCCTGCTTGTATACAAATAGCTCAGGGACTTTCTAACAAACTGCTGAACTGAAAGATCGCCAAGCTTCCGGCTCGTATGATGTCATTGGTATCACCGAGACATGGTTGCACACGGGAATGACGGACGCTGAAGTGTCGCTACCCGGCATGTCGCTGATCCGGAACGATAGGCTCACAAAAGGAGGAGGGGTAATCCTGTACTACCGAAACGACTTACAGTGCGAAGCCGTGGAGGATTCAGATTCGCAGTTCCCCGACTCTCTTTGGTGCCGGTTGCAGTTAAAAGGTAGGGACTCTTGCCTTATTATCTTGGTGTACCGCGCCCCTAACTCAACACCCGAAACCGACTACCACCTAATGGCTGCTTTAAGGTGCAGTTTACAACAAAAGTACACTCACATCCTTATCATGGGTGATTTCAACGTACATTGTTTAGAAGCCCCTGCCACAACCGGCGAACAATTCAAAATCGATTTACAAGATCTAGTAACTACTGTTCCTCTTTACAACCACATCACTTTGCCCACTCGGTTCAGAACTGGTAACAGGCCATCTGTGCTTGGGATCTTGTGCTTACCAAACGAAGAGCATATGATTGATGCGTTGGTTTTAGACTGCCCGTTGGGTCGCAGTGATCACGCAGTCATCAGTTTCAACTTCGTCTGCTATGCAGAATATCGGAATGATAACGATGAGACTGTGCGAACCATCACAAGGTACGACCGACTCGCCCAGCTAGTCAGCGCCACAACATGGTCTTTCCTCGAAGAAGAACCCCCAGGAACTCGCCTGGCTCGAGTTCGTCAACCAATTCAGTCAGCTGATTGCACAGGCTTCAGAGATAAAAGCTTACAATAAGTGCAAACCCCTTTTCTTTCGTTAGGAGCAGAACCCGAAAATGGATGACAGTACGCAATGCAGCATGGCGAGTGTACAGAGAAGCTCCAGCACCAGAAACGTGGGACAACTACGTAGCCCAACGTAACCACTGCACTCAACTGTTAAGAGAAGACAAAGCCGCCTATCAGCAGAACATCGCAAAAACCTTCAGTGCTAACCACAAACTGCTGTACAAGCACGTTAATAGCCTACGAAAGGTGAGGCAAGGATTTCCTCCACTCAAGACGGCTGATGGCCCAACAAGAACGTCTATGGAAGCTGCAAACGCGCTGCAGATGCAATACGCCCCCACGTTTCAAAGGGTCTTGCCACCAAGCGATCTCCCAAGCTTTGTCTTCTGCTCACCAGGACTAACCCACATCAATTTTACCGCAGAGGCTGTATTGCAAAAGCTGACCTCTCTACGCAAACACAGCTCGCCGGGTGTCGACGCCATTCGTCCTGAGGCATTGGGAGTAGCAGCAAACCAACTGGCAGGACATTTAGCTCAGTTTTTCCAGCACTGCTTAGACCAGAACCAAGTTCCCGCCATGTGGAAGCTTGGAATAATAAGCCCGATTCACAAAGGTGGAAGCAGATCTGATCCCTCCAACTACCGCCCAGTAACCCTTCTTCCTATACTCTCCAAGGTCATGGAATCCATAGTTGCCGATGCACTGGTGTGCTATCTGGAAAACTGCAACCTCATCACTCCTGAACAGCACGGTTTCCGTCGACAGCGGTCATGTACAACTAATTTACTCATTGCACGCAGTAGTTGGACCGAGGCAGCCGACGCTGGAGAAGGTGTTGATGTGATATACCTGGATTTTTCCAAGGCTTTCGATCGTCTAGACCATCGGATACTACTATCCAAGCTGCAGTATTACGGGATCGGAGACCCTCTTTTAAGCTGGATCGCTAACTTTCTATTTCAAAGGCAATTAGTGGTCAGAGTTCGGAGCTCTTTATCGGACCCCATACAAGTCGAGTGTGGTGTGCCGCAAGGCTCGGTTCTAGGTCCACGTTTGTTTCTGGTGTTTATTAATGACCTTGCACAGGGAATCGCTTCAAACTTCCTAATGTTTGCCGACGATATCAAGATCTGGCGCAGGATCCAGGCGAACGCCGACCAACATGTGCTCCAAAGTGACTTAGATACAGTGTATCAATGGTCGATCCAAAACTTATTGCATTTCAACGTCAGTAAATGCAAGGTGCTTTCCATCCGACATCAGGGCAGCTACTCATACCGACTCGGAACGGATGTACTGCAACAATCAACTCTCGAACGTGACTTGGGTGTCCTGGTTCAAGATGACTTGGGTTGCTCCAGGCAATCGGAAAAGGCCTCCAAGACCGGGAATCAACACGTTGGGCTGTTGAGGCGGGCGTTTGGACGAATAAACAGCTCCATATTTCGACAAATGCTCAGTGCGTATGTTCGCCCCCATGTCGAATACGCAATTCAAGCCTGGCATCCATGGCTGAAACACGACCTTAATGCACTGGAGCAGCCTCAACGCCGGGCATCTAAGAACGTAACTGGAATGCGCAATCTGTCCTACCAGGAGAGGCTGCGACGACTAGGATTGTTCAGTGGAAGCTATCGCAGGCTACGAGGCGACCTGATTATGACATACTTGATTCTGCGAGACCCACATCATGTGTGCCGCCCTTTACTGCAACTCAGCAGCAATACAAACCTGAGGGGCCACTCATTAAAACTCGCAGAACAATACAGTCGTCTGGAGTGCCGCAGAAATTTCTTTTCCATCCGTGTCTGTCACCCGTGGAATGCTCTCCCAGAATCGGTCGTCTCTGCACCGACACTAACAATATTTAAAAGACGGTTGGACGATGCACTCATCCACTTACACTTTGTTACTTAACACTATGTCTCCATCCTACACCTGGAGTTTACCCTGGAATTATTTGTTGTTAACTGTGGGTGTTGTGAATCTAAGTGGATCGCAGGACTAGCGCGACTTGAGCGTCTAGCCCTTTTTTTCGGCCTCGAGGTGGAGCTTTCTTTGACCGACTGTGGTACAATCATGGCCATATTCGCGGCCGGTGGTGCAAGCCTGGCGTTCAACAAATAAGCGATTGTCGCATTCAAAGTATCGCACCTTTCCATGAGTGCACATAAACAACCGACCACTGGAGTTAACTGGCAAGTTGGACAAAACCAAAATGCGTCAGTAGCCTTGTTTATTTGCCTTGCTTCTTGTGCGGACTTTCCTATACAGCTCGGGTGGAACGAGCCACTGCAGTTTCGGCACGTTATACCCATTTTAAGGGCCTTGCCGCAATTAGCTGAAGAGCAGATACGTCGTTGCATGATATTCGGCATAGTTGTTGTATTTTTTCAAGCACGAGGACAAGCAAGATGTCGATCACAAATTCCCAAATGACGGGCACAGCAGTAAATCACTGAGATCTCCGAATATATCAAGCGGAATTCCACGAAACTTTCACGGATTGATGAACACACGAAACTAAAAAGTTTGGTGCACAACTAACACAGCAACACACGTAAAATACAGTAATTCCAGAGAAAAAGCAGGATCCAGCGCGTGGTAGCAGAAAAATCCGCGGCGTCCGTGGGTACAGCCAATGATGTTGACCTAACCTACCGACACTACGGTATATTACCTGTGTGTCTCTTCGGATGAGATAATGCCACGAAAACTGAACAACCAGAACTACTTACACAAATGAGTTTGGTCCTTTCTGCGTGCGTCTGTGTTAACACTGAGTTTAGCCCACCTTGTGTTCTGTTCGTCATTTTGTGGTTCACTTTTTTCCATTGTACGGAACTTGTTAATCATCGGCATTCTACCTCTAATATTATATTGTTCTATTTTTCAATTTGTCGAATTGTATGCTGATCAACGCAGTTTCGTTTGAACTGGGTGTAAAAGTTGAAAATATCAAAGAAGGAATATAAAGTGATGATAATCATCATTTCGTAACTGCTTGCGTTGTGAACAGGCCTTCACCTGCTTGTATACCAAAGCATAAGTTTTCTCAGTATTCATCAAGTTTCAATGCCTTGTTTCAATGCCTTGCTTAGATAGCTCTGCGTGACATGAACCAATTAGCAAACATCAACCTGGTAGAAAAGGACGGGTAACCTTGTATTACCTATCTGACCTGCATATGGATAAAACTAAAAATGCAGAAATGCAAGTAGACCATTCCCTTAGTGCCATGTGCAAAATGTCAACATAGCGGAACCATACCAGACATTGGCATTCGCTACCACATTTAGCAACTCCATTTTTTCCCTCATCAGCGCCATCTCTTGTTCTCGATGCTGTGGTCATCCGAGAGTTTTGCATGTGTAAAACCATCGACAATTTCCGTTTGTAATTTTTAAAAGAATCAGTATCACAATTTGAGATTAACTTCATTTATGTGCCCCAGACACCTGAAAATTTACCACTTTTTATTTATAAATCTTTACTGATAGGTGGTTAGTGTGTTTACTGGCAAAAGTTTATCGAACTCCAATATGTACCCTGGAAACGAACCCACTTATGTTCTTCCGTGGAACAACTCCATGCACAGTAATATAACCACGACCCACAAGTAGCGGAAAACAACCTGCACGCAATCGAAGTCCCAGCTTATCTCAGTGAACTATTCAAAGCGGACTTGCAAGAAACGATCGCCGATGTACCTATAGAAACTCGTGTCATCTCTCCCACGCAAATCAGAAGGAGACATGAACCATTCGTTTTAGACTTGTGTTCAACAGCGAGGAACAGATGCTCGATACCGTAAACATCGATGCACCGCTTGGCCGTAGCGATCATCTGACGGTGCTCTTCTGCTACATTTGTTAAGGGAAATAGGTCAGCTGACATACCGAGAAAGCCCACGTCACCAAAACTATGGCAGTTTGTCTGAGATGCATTAGGGAAATATTGGTCCTAGCTTGCCGAACAGACCACATTATGCCACCTGCAAGGAGTATGCTACCCATTTCACCCGACCAATAGCACCTCACTTATCGTAATCGAACAGTAGGGGGGTGCGTCGTTGCTAAGCACCGGTGTATCATTGGAGAAATCAGACGGGTGGCGATCGCTTCAGAACAAGTGTAGAAGCTGCATCTAAGTGTACAAAACAGGAGTAATCCGTCTGCGTACCGTCTGTTCCTGTTGTCGACAGACATTAGATCACAGCGTGAGAGTACGCCTAGGTCCTTTACGTAACTGGTGAGAGGCAGCCGGCCATAGTTTACGCACGACTATAACCACCCCTCTCCATGATCATAAACGAGGAATTGACCTGGTTGACCTGTACGTCAACTGATGCAGAGCAACGGGAAAGGTGGTCGATGACCAGTTGATGGACGCCACAGTCGCCGTGACAGTCAGTAATCCTCCAAGTCTCCGAGTCAAAGGAAAAATTGTGCCGGGCAGACAGATGGGAGAGAGAGCTGAATGCTAACGCGCTTGCGTTCTCCACAAGACTTGCTTGGCATGGATCTCGCGAGGGTGTTGACAGGGCTCCTGATGGGAAATCACCACAGAAGTAATACTTGGAAGAAAAACTCGGACCTTGTTCGATAATCATTTACAGAGCAGAATAGAAATGCACAGCAGTAGTCAGCTGGAGGAATGTCGCAAAGTCAGGCTCCATAACTACAATTTGTTGACATGGTTTAAGTCCGGGATTTTCGATGGCCTAAGTGGTAGTCGAGCAGAACTGTGATCGGCAGGAAGAGCAATGATATTTCTATGGTGATGGTTGGACGTGAGAGGTGGATAAGGCACATCAATCAGTTGAGACTGAACTATGGCAATACCCAAGGTACTCATGGACTAGCAGCTTTGCATTGGTACATTCTACTGGACAACTTCGGACTGGAAGTTGTGGGTCAGCAGCCATGTGAGATACGACAAATGCTGCAAACATCAGATGCACAGCACAAGCCTGCTCAGAATCGAAGATCACAATGGTTGCAAATCGAGCACCGGGCGAAAAGCTACTGAGAAAACCTGGTTCAAAGGGTTTGCATGCTGGCTCAATCCAGAAAGGGAGGTGACAGGTAAAGGAGAAAGGTGATGGCCAACGCCCGCGCGTTCGCCACAACGCGTAATTGGGACAGACCACGCAAGCGTGTTGCCATGGCACAAGCGAAGGCTGATGAAATCGCGCATCCGACATTATGCGTGTTGCCTAGATCTGACCGGAAGCTGATTAAATCGCACGTCAGATATTATGTAATTTGACGTGCCCTGCAGTAGGCTCATGAAGACTAGCATGCCCGAGTAAACGGTGAACTGGCCAGCGCCAGCAGACAGTCAAGTGTGGAGCGTGTGCGTACGAGGAAGACAGGTGGTCAAATCCGCCGAGCGGTGTTTAGAGGATTGTATGACCATCTATAAAGCTGAAGGTTCTCAATTCTAATACAGCTCTGGTCGACTGAGTCTTCTTCTGTCTTTATTCCTGGCGGGGTGGCTGAGACGGCAAGCAGAGCGGGAGTAAGGGCGCGGATTAAGCAGCAGGCGTGAACCAACCGGCCGATTGCTGGTACCACGTTTTAACAGTAGCGAAGAGACTTCAAAAGAGCCCAGAATGGCAATCAGATTTGAACGAGTACAGATACTTTGCAGCAACAACAGACGCAATATGAAGCATACCAGGCCAAACTAATCGAGATGCGAACCCAGAAGCAGACAGTGCAGTCTAGTGCAGGGTTTGGGATAAGTGAAAGTGCACCCTCGCCAGAAACTCTGACTCGGCAGATAAGTGAGTTTTATTATGACGCTGGCGACGGCCTAATACTTGTTTCTTGGTTCCAAAAGTATGAAGACATGTTCCGGGTTGATTTTCGTCAGTCTTGTAGCGGAAAAGAAGATTTGACTGATGTCGCAGTCCTGTCACAAATGTTCGGAGAGCAGACCTCTTTGTTCAACATCCGGTGCATGTGTTTGCTAATAACATAATTAAAAGACGAAGACTGGGTCGAATATTCCAACCGTGTGCAGCGCGAGTGAAAGCGGTCACAACTACACAAGATGACAAGTGCTCAGGTTAAATGTCTCATATACGTTTGTGGCCTACATGCATCCCAAGACGCCAAAATTGAACAAGAGTACTCAACAAAACTGAGCAGAATCCGGATGTGACATTACAGCAAATGACCGGTGAGTGCTACCGTTGAAGCATTTGAACCACGATACCGCAATTATTCAGCACTTGTCTAATCAGAACGATCAAGGCTTTGTCTGTGCAGTCAGCCGTACTCCAAAAGAAGATGCTCAACAAGTGAGTTCACCGCATGCTAAATCTCCGTCTGCATGTTGGTTTTGTTGAGAGTGGCATTTTGCCCGCGAGAGCCCAATAAAAACTCGCACTTGCAGCCGTTGAGGCTGAAAAGGGCATAATGAGTCATGTTGCCTGGTGAGTCGACAAATTTCGATCTAGGAGATGGTTAAAGATGCTAGATCGTTCCGATGCCCTAATTTGACCAGATCCATCACCGCAACTTTCAAGTTTGACGGGGCCGACAAGTGCAAATATACAGTTGTGAAAATCAACGGCTACCAAGTCAACTTACAAATCGACAAGGCTTCAGATATCACCCTGATATTTCGCGAGACTTGGTGTATGCTGGGGCGACCGACACTCAAACAAGTGGGCCGCAAGGCAAGGAGTGCTCCATTAGGTCCGTTAAAATTGCTTGGTGAACTGAATTATTTGGTAAACTACCGCGATAAACAAATTCAGACGACATGTTTTGTGACAGACCAGCCGGGGTTAGATTTGTTGGGGCTCGACTGGAGGGATGAACTGAAACTGTTTGATCAATCAGTGAGCAGTATACATCAGCCACCGCAAGGCAAGCTGCTGTCGCAACCGTCGATAGAAAGTCCGACGTTCCAAGGTCAAATTACCGAGGTAAAACGTCACGATGCATTGTTCTAAGCCGGACTTTGTTGCTGCAAAATAGCTACTGCCGCGTTGAACCTAAAACCAGACGCTAAGCCAGTCTTCAGCCCAAGGCGACGCGTGTTCTACGGAATCCAGTCCTTGGTGGACGCCAAGTTGGACCAATTGAAATCTGAAGGGATAATCAAACGTGCTCAGCATACAGAATGAGCAGCACCTATCATGGAGGTGAAAAGAAGCAAACGGTAAAGTCTATATGTTTGCTGATTTCTGAACAGATTTGAATCCTATGTTCGAAGATCCTCAGTATCCACTGCCAGTACAAATGGCTTGCTCAATAAACTCAATGGGGGAAAAGCCTTTTGCCAAACTTGACTTAGCTGATGCGTATCTGCAAATCCCAGTCGCTCATTTGTGTAGAACTTCACTGAAAGTAAACACCTAATTCGGACTTTCTCAGTACAACCGGATGCAGTTCGGAGTGAAAACCGCACCGACCATTTTTCAACAAATAATGGATACCCTGATGAGTCATATTCCATATACCGTAGTATACCAAAATGATGCGTTGATTATGGGCTCAAATCCGCAAGACTTGTTACGGACACTGGATAGAGTGCTTTCGCGTCACAAGAAAGCTGGATCCTGATTACGGGCAGAAAATATGAGTTCCTTTTAGAAAGTGTCAAATTGCTTGGGTTTATCATCGACTTACTTGTTCGGCGCCCGGATCCCGCTAATAATGCAGCCATCAAAAATATGATGCCTCTAGAAAAGATTTCAGAGCCCCGCTCATCCCTTTGACTCGTTAGCCATTATAGAGCTTTCATAATAAGCCTTCATCAAACCAGAGACCCGCTGAACCAGCGACTGACAAAAGACATGGGTTAGAAATGGACGGAGGAGTGCCAGCAGTTTTTGATGCAGTCAAAGCAGTCCTCACTTCAGATATACTATTGACACACTTGAAACTGAATTACAAAATTGTCGTTACTGCGGATGCTTCCAACTATGGTGTCGGTGCAGGTAACTCCCACGTTTTCCGCATTTATGTGAGAAGGTTGTCACGCACGCAGCAAATGTGGAAAAAGCACAATTGGTCGAGCGTCTCCACAGCACTACTGATTTAAACGACAAAAGTGCAAATGCATTAAAGTCAGGCGCCATGAAAATAGGCGAAACGTTAGCTCGGTTTCATCAATCATGTATATATTTCTACTGTGTGAGTTACAGTTCAAAACGCACTGATCATATGGTACAACACGATCTCAGCGTGTACATATTCTTTCAGATTTAGCGATAGAGTTCAAAGCAGGTACCTCGGGCATTAAATTCGTATAACCGGTGGGAAGAATGAGAGTTTACAAGCAGGATGAAGGTGGTTATTAAAACCAGCACAATAAAGTTAGGACGGCTAACTGTGGGAGCGACTCCTTAGGACTTGATTACATGCGGGGTTTTCCCACAAAAGTTTTCTTCAGCACTTCCACGTCCCATTTGGCTTCGTTTCATTGTGGCGTAACAGCAAGTAAACCATCTCCATACTAGTAACTTTTTATGACCGTTCTTATATATAATGAGTAATAGGCTCAAAAAGATCAGTAAGCTCTCATTTTTTTCGTTCATTTAGTAATATCTTGGGCCATTCAACCTATTTTGGCTTCCGACTCATTCAAGTCGGACACCCTTTCCACTCGATGAGTTTGTGCCAATTTGCTTTGCGTAGACAGAATTTTTCTCCCCATAATATGTGTGACAATTCGGGACACCCAGTGGCATTAAATAATCCGGTGGCTTCATTCCATTATCTCAGGCGATCGGCTCAGTCTGTGTCAACAGTGGCAAAAAGATGTATAGAAGTTGGTGAAATTCAAATAATGATTAATGTGTGATATGTGACCGAAACGTTTTGCTTCAGGTTTTAAATAGGGAACGGATAGAAAAAGTAATGGTAATAGAGGACGTCTCTGTGCACGATTTTGGGATAGATCAAGCGACTCCATACAATCGAGTTGTAGTGTAATTGGTGTGGAAGGTGAACCTCACAGAACATTAAGAACTGCTTCGGGTAGTCGAGCTACTTTCATTGGTAAAGAACCGCTAACAGTTAACAGTGCGCAGCAAATGTGAAGAAAGAAAGGAAGATTAGTTTTGCATGGCGAAAAGCGAGATAACTTGATGCTGGAATGGGAATAAGTTTAATGGCTTAACTAAACAATGAAGATATTATTCAGACAGTTGGCACCCATTATCTTGCACCTATCTATTACACCTATCCCGTAAACTCTTCTCCATCCATTTCTTTCACTCTGCAGTCCAGTTTCATAAGTTCTTTGACTTGCAACGCAGCAAGGTACATATCCGTCCTTTTTCCAAACAATTGTTAAGGCTCACATATTCGCAATTCGGTAGGTAGCCAATTGCACATATATGAATACTTCGTCAGATTTTACTTCCTGCGTATACTTGTATTTGTTCTAGTTGTGGGAAGCGAATTTCACTTATTTCTAATATCATACCTTTCATTATGAATAAAAGGTATACTAGTATGTAGTGCAAATGCTCTTTTATGCATTAAGTCGAATAAAAACTGCAGGCTCAGTTTCAACCTCTGTATCCACAACCAAACTAATTAAGCAGAAAAAGGGCTCTGAACAGGTTAAGGTTGGGGGCTCGGTAAATACAGTTTTGGTGAATCGAAACTGCACGTATCCAACATAGACCATCCTGTTTCCTACAACTAGTAAATATAATAGAAAAGAATGTTAAATGTGGGCGCACGCATATCTTAAAATAATGCAGCTTAGAATCACGCAATATCATTGATTTGAAGATGAACCGCGCTGTTTGACCGGTTTTGGCAGCTATGATTTCCATCTGATCTCCGAAATTGTGGACCGTTTTGAATAATGAATACCAAAGTCTCGTATTATGTTGCGGAATGGAATGGGCTTTTGCAAATGCACAGGGTGTTTAGATTTAGTTTGCATCGCTGTGCTGAGATCCCGCATTTATCCACCCAGAATAACAATTGTCTGTTGTTACACAGATCTTTCGAGAGCAAATAAATCATTCCGTATGTTATCCGAAGTCTGTTCTAGATTTCCAAAATTAATCGTGTACAGTACCTTAATATTATCTTCAAATGCTAGGCTGTTCCATTTTCAACAGTTTCGGTTTTGTCATTATGTGCGTCAAAAATAGCAGTGGTCCAATGACGCTCCCTAGGGCACAACATTAGTGCCAGGCTGTGATGATAACCTACAGATTCCAATTTGCACTTATTGTGTGCGGTCAGTAAGATGTGGTTTAAACCAAGCGTGCAAGAGGTCTATGATGCCAACTTTTGACGTTTTCCGTAGCAGTGGCCGGTGCGGAACTCTATTGAATGCTTTTTGCATGTAGATTAAAAAGATGCTAGCTGCATGCACATTATCCACAAAGCCCGTAAAACAATTCAGAAATCCCAGCTGGCATTTTGACATGATCATTTCTGTATAACGCCACGTTGAATCTGGTTAATCGGGTTTTGTGAGAGCAAGCTATTTATTGTTTTCTCTTTGATCATCCGCTCCAATGTCTGCATCGGTGGGATAAGTGTTTTCTCTCGCTCGGTAGTATCTAGACAGACGCGATGACGTCAACTTTGGTTGCTTGAAGGGTTTGGGTTCACTTGAACGCTGGACCACTAACAATTAGCGAACAACTCATTATGCGCCGCCTACATTAATACTACTATAGCGCTGAAGCAAACGCATTCGACCGCATAGCCCTCTGAAGTGCTTGATAACAAGCGACAAACAGTTATTTCGCATTCTAAGATGAATCTGGAGTTTACATCCAATGCCTTGCCTTAGCGTATTACACAGTAGCTCTCCCCTTGCAGCGAGAGGTCACCTATGTCATTATGTAACTTTCAGCTACCGTAATAATGCTTAAATTAACGATCAACATAATGACACATCCACTTTGGCGCACGGGAGTCCTCTTCATAATACCAACTAGGTGTTCATCCCCCTATCAAAGAGCGACACAACAGTATGTGCCAACACGTGGATTCCCTTCACTAGCAACACTGTAGTTCCGATTGCCAGAAATCATCCAAATGCACGCTGATTGCCTCTCAAAGCCTAACGCGGAAACATGTGAGTACTCACTGTGACAGCACTAAGCCTGAAGACCATCATTTATACATACATGTCGAAATAATGGTTTCGCGTTGCATAGCAATGATAACACCAGTGCAAATTTTTTTAAATTTATATCAAAATAACAAGAGCAAGTTTCAAATAGGTACAATGGATTGTTCAAGTGCAATTCCAGTGCAGAGCCCTCACACATGCTAGTAGCTCTGAGACAATTCACTCCAGAAAACGCATTCTCCAATCGGTCTTACAGCGTACACCCTAAGGATCACCATGAAGCCTCTCGGGATAAATCTTTCTCATAGGTTGCTTCACATGTGCTTTTATGATGCTGCAAATGCCCACATTTGGATTTAGTGAAATAAGATATGGAAGAGGATGCATGCCATTTCCAGATCGGTACGACTCCTTGTTGAATACGCGTTGCAGATTCGTGTGGCGTAGCGCGTTATTGCAGAGTATGTGGCAGCTTTCTTCATACGTCGAACCTCTGGTATCCAACACTCCAAACAATCACTGCGCACACTGCTCTTTGTTGAAAATTCCTCTCACGTTGACACACAATATCAAGCATTTGATGGTCATGGCAAGAATATTTTGAAGGTTCTTTCCTCGAGTGTTGGGCACTTGACGCTGCGCACGAGTTCCTCGTGGGGCTTGACCTCTGATGTAAGCATTAAGATAGTAAAATTTATTTCATCAATGCAAACCGCTCGTCTTCCTTTGATCTCGGACTGCAGTAGTGGCAATGCATAGGATTTTCTTCGCCTTTTGTTCTCTTGTGTGTTTGTGGATTCCGGAACTGCAGGTAATTGCTTCACTGGTAACAACCTCTAGTCGAAATGTAGGGCCATCGCGCACCGCTCACCTCAAGCATGAACTTGTATTCAACCGCAGGCGAAGTGTTTGGATTAAGACCGTAAGTGCCAACGATACCCATTCTACTAGGCAACCAATGTGGCTTTCTATTCGAGACCCTCGTCGCCCCACCACCAAGCTTCTCTCATTGTTCGACTGACTCCAGTCTTCGCAACCAACTGCCACAGGTTTTCAGGTAAGATTTAATAAACATGCAATTTGCTCCCAGTTGTCTCCCTCCTTCTAAGGCTTTAGTTTTCTGCAAGGCAATATAATATATGGGTCTGCAATGAAACATACCAGGATATCAATACTTTTTATCATGGGTACTATACAGAAGTTACTGATGGAGGATATAGACTTGCTGTCATATATGCAATAAGTATAACCAACTCATTTGTATAATTCAAACTGTGGTGAAGGGCACTTTACTGTGTACAAGTCACTACATATACTATACAAATTCAGTGGTGGCTGTCTATATAACTACACCATTAGTAACAGTCTGATCGTTATATGCACTTATCCATTTATCTTGACATCTATTGAATGCACCAGATATTATATGCAACCTGATGCTATATTTCAGTTAGACTCAGAGTAACTATAGGAACACGGCCTCCTTGATATTGTATACCAACTACCATTACTACATTGGTAAGAACGATTTTATCTGGTGTATTTATCATGAGGATGGAAGTGGTTTTACAAACTCTATTAATATAGCACCGGAAAGACATATGTGAGTGATATATCGAATATAAGTGAAATTGCATCGAATACAATGTAGACCCAGATCTATAAGACAGAATCGCTTTCACAAGTGACGCAGCAGTTTTAGGCGTTAATCCTCACGCAAGTAACGCAGTTGACAATGATAGAGTTGAAACTGCAATTGGCGGCTCATTACTTAGAAGTACGTAGCACCAGCTACGTCACAGACACCAATAATAGAGGATAAATGTTGCTTTTATTGCAACTGTTCGATCAGATTGCGTTTCAATCTGAGGGTTTCCGGTGGCACCATATTTGCCGGTCGACTACGTCAACTACCATTCATTTGGTGTTGCCGCGTAGTCATCTATACTTTGTAGACAGATAAGTCTCTAATTAGCTTTTGCATGATGTGCGAGGACTGGATCATTGTCACAAAGTCCTGAGATATCACAACTTAAACGCATGGCGTTCCTGTGTACTTCCATGGTACCTTCTGTCAGGTGCAAAATGAAGTTGGAGTGCCGCGCAATGTACTACAATGAGAAGTCTGGCGATTGCTATAACTCGATGTATATGGCATAGATTTCTGGCTGCTGGGTTCGTTATGCTTGACCACTTCCGTTTGTCCAACTTGTTATTGGCCAAATCGATGACAGAGTTTTCTTTTGTTTTTGTAACATATACCCATTGTGCTTATGCTCAGAGTTATTCCTAAGTTGTTAAATGAAATGCATGTGATTCGAAAACAGGCGATTTCAATAAGTCTGATGTTAAAACCTGGGATCTATTTTCATTGATTGTCGGCTGCTTTGTGAGTTGCATTTGACGTACTTAAACTTCTGCGGGTTATTCCAGTAAGTTTTCTTTCTGCCCAGCAACTATGTGCCATCTGCAATAAATGCGCTCGGAAACGGAAAGAGTCTGGAAATTATCTGGTCAAATCTGTAATCCCCGCAAAATGACAGCGTGGTCCGGTGTACCAAATTTCTGGTAATCTGAAATTAACAATCTCACAATAAATAAAGTTAAATTTAGGAGTTAAAGCGATTCCGTGCCAAAGTGCATTTTTTGCCTGCTGATTAACCTTATGCCATTCCGAGGCATAGGTGCTCGCACGGTGCATATTCTACACTAATGGAGAAATGTCACAGAACAACTCGAAATTTAACGCAAGTGTCATTGCTGGCATAAGACAATACCACCAGTCTGTGTACCAATCCGAGTCTAGCAAACGTTGTGTCTCGTTTACTGTTATACCCTAACAGAGCTCTTGCAGCATGCATATTAGCGAAGCGAAAAGTACTTTCAACCATTTACTATGAAAGGATGGTATTGAAAGCCTGAACTTTGATTTAATTACGTCTAGCATTATGCTAAATGCAAGAAAGTATCTTTAGAGCATTATGCTCGAAAGTACTTTAAAGCCGGTGTCCCAATTAATTTAGAGCTTCTCGTTACACTGCTTTTTATAATGCAACAGACTCCGCTTTCATCGCCATCAACACTATTCCCAGGTTCCGCATCAGAACCTGTCAATTATCTTATGTCACTTTCTTGTGTATCATTTTTCTTACTCGCGTTGACAACTCCATCCTTGTCGTCACAAGCTCTACTTACGTCTGCATTGGATATTGCTCTGGACATCAGTATATGTCGAACTGTTGTTTCATCAACTATACGGCTGTTTCGTTGAAAATAGTTGTAAAAATATCACAAAAATATATATCACGATAATTGTTATCCCAAAACTGCTCGACTTCGGTACAGAATACACCAAACGCAGAAGACATTTAGATTGTCGTAGCCGGTCAACATCAGGTGACCATATCCGGGAAACCGATGGAAGTATTGGGAATACGGCTGCCGAATATTTACGAGTTTAAAATAATCGGTACACACAAGGTTAGTTCAGTCATATCTACCATCTGCTTTGGGTGTTTCTGACAACTCTTATTCCGCGAAGTAATTTCCCGGTGCTACTGTCGCACCTCCATCTCGAAGGCCCTCACCTGCTTGTATAACATTAAATTTTCTCAGTGGTCTTCCGGTTTCAAAGCCTTGTGATACTGCCATGCTAGCCGACATATGACTGAATAATTAGATCAGTGATGCTAAACTAGCTCTGCCCAAAATGAAACACCTACGCAAAGATCAACCTGGTAAGTGAGGATGGAAAATCTTGTATTAACTTTCTGAGCTGCATAACAATAAAATTGACCATTGGAAACATTATGGTGTTGCCCACCCCAACAGTGGCACCATTCCCTTTGGTGTCATGTGCAAAATTGTCAAAATAGCGAAACCGTACCGGATATTGGCTTTCGCCACCACATTCAACACTTGATGTTTCTGAGCACCCACGCCATTTCTTGCTTTGATGCCACGATTGTCTGCCATTTTTCTATATGTGAAACTAAAGAACATTTTCATTCTTTCTTGGTCGAAACAAAAATCTGCAGCATTAGATTTTACCTTCATTCCCGTGCGCCTCACTGTTGAGAACTAACCATTTAGTTTATTTTTATTTTCTAGCTGCGGTGAGACGTTTTGCTGTTTACTGGCTACGGTATCTCGCCCTAAAATGCCCACAATGGAGATGAATCTCCGTGTAGCTTCAGCCTTGAAGCAACTTCTGGTAGGGTAGATCAGCCACGTTCCTCAAGCATCGGAAACAACCTGCACGCAATCGAAGACCCAGCTTATCTCACTGAAACATGCAAAGCGGACATGCAAGAAGTAATCGCTTATTTACTTATACAAAGCTGTATCACCTCTTCTCCGCTACTTAGAACGAGAGATGAACCATTTGTTTTAGACCAGCGTGGAACAAAATGCTCGATACCGTAAACATAGGTGCAACGCTTGACCGTAGTGATCATGTGAAGCCGCACTTTGGCCACTTCTATTAAACAACATAGTTAAGCTGACCCACCGCGGAAGCCTATATCGCCAACATTGCGACATTTTGTCTGGTATTGTTTAAGGAACTAATGGTCCTTTTTTGTCGAACAGCTTCTTGATTCCACCTGGAAGGAGTACGTTTCCCACCTTGAGTTAAATCCGTAATGGTTACAATGCATGAGTTGCTCACATAGTCGTTTGTTCAGTGCAGAGTTTGTACATCGAAACAGATCATGTGTATAGTTAATGTTATAATTATACACTGGGTAAATAAGCAAATTAAAAGTAACACAGTGGTAGTCGAGCGTGATTTAAAGACAAAAAAAGGATATTACAAAAAATAATACCTATTCGACAAGTTGTCTTATATAAAAATCGTACGTTGCTTAAATATATTAGATGCACTTCATTTCGAACTCTTGTATTTAGCATAATCCAAACACTGAAGCGGATTTTATCATCGCAACAAGACTGGACATCGGCGTGGTGGTGCGATGGTTTGCCTACACTCGTGACCCATGGAGCTAGCTGGGTGGCATTTCCAAATTCATTCAGAGCCCCTTATACTAGCTAAGACAATAGTCTGGGGTCAGACTTAGTCTCACAATTCACGCCTCTTCGGACGTTGGGAAATGCTCAGTGACCCGTTTTCTTCACATGCACGCATAGAAAACATCAGGTCTGCTGTCATAAGCCCACAGCTAGATTGACGTAGAGCACAAGCGCCACATATGATCTGTGACGATGGAAGGGAATCACAAAAGCTCTACAGATTGTTACCACCCGCCTCAAGCCAATCTGCCTCTGGACAAATTGTTGCAGACTCGCCAACTATCACCTGCGGCTGGCCGCACGCGCAGGCGGGTTACATAGTACTGGTGTAAACTACGTATGCACCGTTCTAAATCCTCAAAGGATGTGTGTGATAGGCTTCAAGCGGTTCTCACTAAGTCACTGCAAGCAAACTACTGTCTTGTTCGTCAGGCTATTGAGCCAAGGGCGGCGGGTTGTGCTTTAATCGAATTTCCATATACATCTATGCCGCGTGAATCAGACTGTTGAGTCAGTCGTTGGCCGCAGGGCCCCTCGAACAAATGCCTCTTGGAATGGTCAGCCAGACAGTACCATCAGACCTGTCGACTCGTCGAAAATACTCTTTCCATTCTCCTCTCTTCATTGTCGTCTAGTGAGTAAGAGACTGCCGGAAAGCTTGCAACTGCTGCCATCGATAAATGAAGCCTAGTGTTTCATTACACATTTTTTCTTTTAGCGTTCGCAATCTAGGTCAGATCGGCCTGCAGGCAGAACGGACAATGACTCTAGACCCACTTAATGATGAGGTGCTTCTCCGAAACACACATACAAGACAACAGCATCGTGAGAAATCGTCGAATCCCTGTTTTAGAATCTGGTGACGAAGGTTACACTCATCAATTCTCAGGTGATAGTGAGTAAGTGGCTCAAGCTATTTACGGTGTGGATAACGTCCTCAGCAAATATGCTGAAGGCAATCTGTTTGACTGGAAGCCGATGATAATCTGCAAGTGTGCAGTTCGACTTCGAACACCAATTGGGGACAATGAGCAGCGTCTGAAGACAAAGTAACTTCTCCTCCTCCCAGTTTATGCCCTCAACGGACGCAGTTTAAAGTACCAAAAAGGTTTTCTATCGGCAGTTCTCCTCTTTTTGGAGCATGTCGAAAATATTGACATCGTAATGGTTACTAATGAAACGGTTGTCTAAGTGGATGGTTTTGCACTCTGAACAACCCCTGGGAAGCCGCTTTGAAGTTGATGCATGTCAAACACACAATGGTGCTCGATTCCTGCAACTGTGCGACGGCTACAATGTTTGTCTTAACGACACTGCTTTCCACCACAAACATTCACACCGCGTCACCTGGTGCCCATCGAATATTTCAGTGACCTGGACCCAAAATGACAATATTGTCATCCACCTAATACTGTCGGTCAATTTGTAGTACGTGACTGGATTCCGAACATGATCTAAAGCTCGTAAGCTTAACACCCACTCTTCCCGCTTTTAAGAAGCGCCTACCTTCCAACCTTCTGACCAGCAACATTAAGTCGAAAGCTGCTATTTAGCAATAACATAATTAAGTGCTCCACCAATTTTCAGTTAGGAACGTGGTTGGTGCATCGAACACTGACTGGAATTGTCTCAAAAGTGCGACGCTTTGGACGCATGCTTCGTACTCAACTTGAGACGTGATAATCGTAAAAGGATCTCTATGGCATCGAGCATCATCAATCAAGCCGGGCGACCGATTGCGATGGCACTGAGTTTCACTGTGTCCGTAAATCTCTAAAAAATCTGGCATGGATTCTTCAAGTTGACCGGGAACGATGCTGCATGACAAGGACATTTCAGATGGAGTGAGTCCGTGTCGATTGGAACAGCCGTGTGCTATTCCAGAACATCCGGAACACGGGTCCGAGAAAGCCATCAATTAGCGAGAAAAGGGTTGAGAAAGATGGACAGGTTGTCGATTCTCAGTTTCGTCGACTAACCTCTCGGGCGGAACATTTTGAGGAGCAGTCCAGAAGACCTACTGCAACAATATCTCTTGCAGCAACATCTAAGTCGACGTGGGAAGTAGATGTCAAACCGCGCACTTTTGAATATATTTCATATGAGCTTCCTGTGTTGAAAAGAAACAAAGTAACTTTATCCGTCGACCATGGTCCACCCACACCGAAATTTGATTATTATTTGTTGACCGGACGGGCTTCTCTGTTCAGCACAACTTGGGATATTGAACAGCAGCATGCCGACTGGCAACTGTCAAATATAGTTCCCATTTCCAAGAGGGGTCAGTGTACCATGTTGAGAGTTATTGCTCGCCGCACGATTCGGCTTGTGCATTGCACCCATAAAGTGATAAATACTGCTGCAGCAATAGGACGGAACCCCGATTTTAGCTTTCCCGAACAGCTAAGGAAGATGCTGATTGGTTCACTTGACTTGGTAGGTGTGTCACCTCTGGTGGTCACATCACCGAGGAATTTCCTTCATGGTTCAGCAAGACCCCTGTGGCTTTCCAGGGACTCAACCATCTAAGGAAAAAGCGGTACTTCAATTAGGGTGCATGACGTTGCAGTACAGACAGTCTCAAAGTACGGGTCAGAGATTGGCAAGTTCGCAAAGAATACCAAAACGCTTAACTGTATTTGACCATCGGTGCTAACATCTGCCATTTGCGTTTTGACAAGAAGCTTCTGGTGCCTCATTAGAATATTTAATAAATCTTAAGAACTTACTTTAGCTAGACCATGTCCAACCTATGCCTACTGACCGGCTTTCTCGGCGTCCATTATAAGCCGTGACTGCACCAATATTGGGAGAAACCGCGAGGTGGCCAGTCCATGATGTGGCATGGAGGCAAGAAGAAATTGGCTGAGAGACTTGGTTAGGCTGGTGAGTGTTTTCGTGGTGGATGGTGTCTTCAGGATGGTCCATACCGATGATTGAAGACCGTATCAGACATGGCGAAACCACGCAATCAGTGGCGTTCCTAGATCCGGTTTCTTGCACCTGGTTGTTAACTTCCATTCTGTTCTGGTTACTTTAACGCAATTTTTGCTCGCGTCCGTGTTCGTTATATTTGCTTTGGTTTAAACCCCCATTATCTTGCGTTGTTATTTGTTGTTCTTCTTTCGATCTGAGTCTTGGAGGTGCGCGGATCATATTTGTGCAACCTAACCGAACTGAGTTTGCCATTGGAGGGTCCAAAAGGGTGGACGAATCATTTCACTGTTTTGTGCATATGTTAATTTTCAGAGGCAAACACGTGATGTTATTCATAGCCCCATGTCCGATGCGTTGAGATATCGAGTAAAGTCGCCTTCCTGAAGATGACAGACGGACATGAAATTGAACTATTTGTGAATTTTCTCTTCAAGCCACTGAAAATATTCCCCTCAGACAAACGTTTCGCTTGTGGTAAGCGCATGTATTAGTTTTCTGCTAGCAGGAGTAATAAAGTGAAAATAATGACAATCATCATGTTATGCCACTTACCCAACATCGGCCAAATATTTTAGTCAGCTTTAGTAGCATTACCTTTCTCCTGTAATACCTGACAAAACTAGGCCCATATACATTTGAGGGCGCAATAGCAATGACTAAATAGACAGAATGATAGCAACTGGAAACGCATAGGTTATACTATTATAATATATTGGGTTTCGGTCAGAAATAAAGACAGCAATATGTTCACATTCCATACATACTGTATGTAACACTGCCGTTTTGGACGGAAATTACATAAAATAAATGCGTTGATATTCCGTAACTGTTCCTTGAAAATTAAATGGCTATTTGAGAGTTAATCTTGATTTTTGAACCTAAATTTAACTAGTTGATGACAATCATCTTCTATTTACGAGAAGACTTCGTTAAACACTTCGCTGCTGGTTTCGAGACACTAGAAAATTTTCCGTTTGTTTCCTAAAACATTTGTCAATATAAATGTTTACGTTTCATAATTAATGCGGCGGTTACTTTTGTTCCCCGTCAAATGCAACTTGTTTTCCACAATAACAACAAATATACTACGTTTGGCTACGGATGGCTGTACGAAGAGAAATTGAGTTATCTACCGAGGTCATCTTACTAAACTGGACGTCCGAATCTTCCAACGTGAGTAAAGGTACATAATTAGGAAGCGCAAAACCATTTTTTAGATTAACTGCTAAACCTCAAATCCAAACATGATAAGCTTTTGATTACCACTAGTACAGAGTTACGTAAGGTTAATGCAATGCGGTTAATTATGCTCAAGAACTGCGCTACAGAAAACCTCCCTGCTAGAACAGTAGGCGCACCGACGTAGAGGCATCAATATTTTGTAAAGCTAATTGTTTAGTATGAATTACATCAGGGGACAGGTCGTTATTTTCTAGAATTTAGTAATATAGGGCAGCTATATTAGCACCCGTGGGATTGAAGATGAGGTTACGAACCGTATAGCAAAAGGTCGAGGTGCTTTTGCCAATCTCCGCCACCTGTGGCGCAGACGCGACATTACTTCTCGCCCTCAAGGGCAGAGTTTACAACGCAGCCGTCCGTTCAACTCTCCTATATGGCTGTGAAACCTGGCCCATCAGGTCGACAGACAAGAAGAGACTCGTCACGTTCGATCATCGCTGCCTTCGCAGCTTAGCTCATGTTTGGTGGGAACACCGCGTGAGCAATGAGCGTATTCGGCGTCGCGTATTTGGTGCAGGAAGAGCGAGTGAACCGCTCAGCACAATTATATCACGCACCAGGCTCCGATGGCTGGGCCACGTGTTGCGCATGCCAGCACACCGACTCCCACGACGTGCATTGTTTGCGCGTTGTGGGTGCGGTTGGAAGAGGAGGAGGGGAGGCCAAGTGATGACTTGGTCGCGAGAAATGAAAACCCTCACATCGAAGTTGGCGTCGGTTGGTGCATCCCGACGGCCTGGCTGGGGTCCTAAGGACGGTGAACACGTTTGGCTGGACACACTTGCTGATATGGCTAGGAGCCGGCCCCAATGGCGTTTGTGTTGTGAATTCCTTTGTCCATCCCCCTCCTGTTTAGCATCCCCCTCCAATCACGATCTCAATCGTTAGGCATAATATGACTTTCTTTTACGGCAGCCATCTGTTAGCTCTCCGGAACGATGTCCATCCGTTACTGGGGACTCAGCGGGCGTGCCACTGTTTTTTTTCTTTTCTTGCCTTTTGTATTGCGGCACAATAGCTGAGGTGTTTTCCACCTCCAGCTAACGTGTAATGAGGATGATGATGAAATTAGGTTGTTACTGTCACTGTTATATTCCAGTTCAATCGTCGGAACTCGTTTGACCCATGGTCTGACGCAGGTTTGTAAAGGTAATAATACGGTTCACAAATGCATTTCTTCTATACTTATAAGTGAATTCATACAGAATCCCAGATTGGAAACTATCGCCTGGTGTGCATACCCGAGTGACTCAATTATTATGTTTGACACACATTTGCGCACGCTCACAGACGGTCGCATAATTCTGTGCTCTGTGGTAATCCTGGATTATTCCGTTCATTTTTTGTGCTACATTCTCGGAAATACGCCCATTCGTTTCGGCTCGCCGAGTTCTGTCGAACGGGATTTATATTTGCGCAGTAAGTCCTCCGTCTCGCTATTTTATCCCAACCGGCGTCTTCGGCAATTCGTACATTAAGAACCACGCTTGAAAGCTTGTTTTCTCGAGGTAATCTCAGGGAATTTAAGAAACCATTCTACAGAGCTTTTCTAAAGCTATCAGGTGACATATAGCTTAGTACTGTGCACCACCATACACCATAGATACTGGCTATTTTGTCCTTTCATCTATATTCCTTCGTGCACCCTACCACTCGAAGTGTTTGTGATTCCATACACGCTTGCGCCAAGACCCATCACCACCAAACCCGGACAGCGACGGTCACCTCTAGCCGGCGTGATTTAAAGTGCATACGAGTCACTAAGCCATGGGAAGGCGAAGTTTATCAGCTGGTCCACGCGTGAACAAAACAACGAAGGTCAATCATGGCTCAAGTAAGCGGAGAACTGTCATCACAAAAATCACGTGCTCTTTGTGTGCAAATTCTTACGACGAAGTGGACGTGAACTCAGAACTTGGCGGAAACCGCAGCGTAATAACAAATAGTTTGTGGTTCTGTGATGCGTGTTCAGATAGCCCAATAGCCAAGATTATCCGAACTCTCAACGCGAGGTGTGAAATGTTGGCTGTTGCGTCATCCGAACAGAAAGAATTGGTCAAGGCTTTGGGAGGGAAAATCGCTGAACTCGAGTTGCAGCTTAGTGTATTAAGTAGCCCTAACCCCAGACCTACCAAAAGACCAAAGTTATCCATTAAAAATGTTACACGTTCCGGCGAAAAACAAGCACCATTAGCGATAAACAACTGTGATGCCAAGCCAGTTGAAAATTCTATAAAATCTTCTGTTGTACCGCAAGGCGTAAAGAGTTATGCACAAATTGCACGATCATCGCTATTAGCTGGGCAGCACATTAAAACTGTGTGAATAACGTCGCTGCACAGGAGAATTCTTGCTGCAGCCTTGACTTGTCTTCCCCACAAGACAAGACCAACACTCCCACACGACAAACCTCCACCCAAAAAGAACTGCAACAAACTAAATTACTACGCAACCAACAAGCGATGACAGTCATATGTTCAAACGTACCAGAACCCACCAGCGAGTCGTTAAAAGGTCGACAAGCCGAAGAGCAAAATCGCTGGACTGAGATAAGCAGCGCACTAGGACTAAACGTTCTCTCAACTAGTCTTACACGTCTGTCACGAAACCCATCGTCTCCTCACGTAGGGGAACCTCGGTTACTGCTAGTAACATTTGGCAACACAAAGGACTTGGAGGATGTTCTCTTAGCAAGCCACAGTCTACCGAACTCTTCTCTCAGTGCCCGCATTTTTCCAGACATGCCATGAAAGGAAAGACAAAAGCGAAAATCCGACCCAAACGCGTCTCGTCAAAATGTAATGAAGAAAGTGGTGTTGGTTCATGGTGTGCCCGAACTGAAACATGGCGACACCAGTGAAAGACATAAACACGATATTGATGAGTGGCGCTACATCACAGAACTCTATGGCATGCAGAATGTTGTGGCATTCGACGTCAGCCGCTTAGCTTCCTCCCCAAACTATCAAGGGAGCGGGCCGAAAATTTTGAAAGTTACCTTGGCTACGCCGGAGATGGCATCAATGGCAATTAACGTGTGGTACCACAGCAGAAGGCTAGGACCCCCAGAAGTACGACTGAGACCATTCCTGCAAGCAGTACAGACCACCGGTACAGTTGAGTCAGACCTAGCTTTTCCGACCATAGACCAGCCAAGCGTGCAAACACTCGTGTCAAAAAACGTGGGCAGACCGGCACTGTTTGTGCCGGTCAAACACATCGAACCCACCTCCTAATGCGGCAACAAATGCAATGCTGCTACACAAACGCCCAAGGGCTTTACTCCAAGTTGCCGGAATTGCGCCATCGGCATGAAGCAGCAACTTGGGACATCATTGCATTAACTGAAACCTGGCTCTCAAACGAGATTTTGGATCCAGAAATTGAACTTAGTGAAATGTCAGTCATTCGAAATGATCGTCCATCTCGCGGTGGTGGCGTTGCTATCTACTACCGAGATCACCTGAAATGTGAAGCTCTCACTGAGCATTCCCTTATTATCCCCGACGCCTTATTTTGCCGGCTGCAGCTATCCGGTCCCGATGGTTGTCCTCAGAAGAAGACACATGATGCTTGCCTTATAGCAGTTGTCTACAGGCCGCCGAACTCCTCCGCCGACAGCGATGATATTCTGTTAAATGCTCTCCAATATGCTATGTCGAAAAAGTACTCACACTACCTAATAATGGGTGACTTCAATGTACCGTCAATAGCATCTGTGTTCCCAAGTGGGCCATGCTTCAAATCAAAACTCCTTGAGTTCTTGACTATGGCAGTTTTGTATAACCATGTGGATCAACCAACCAGACACCGCGGGTCAAACAAGCCTTCAATACTTGATTTAATCCTGACTAATGAGGAGTTAATGGTTGAGTCGGTTTCATACAACCCCCCGCTAGGTTGTAGCGATCATTCAGTTCTAACGTTTGATTATGTGTGTTATGCCAGTATGGTTGACAAAGAACCAGAAACCCGACGATTCATCACCAACTATTCCAAGCTTCACACTATAGCGACAACCGTTGACTGGGACCTCCAGATGCACACTTCAGCGAATGATGCCTGGCAAGTGTTGAAAGGCAAGATAAACTGGGTCTTACAATCAGCTTCAAAAGACGTACCATTACGAGTTTCGCGACGGAGCAACAACTGGATCCGGAGTAGAACACGTAAGTGGTTGAACAGGCAAGACGAGGCTTGGAGGGGTCATTTGCTAGGTCCAAGTGATATCACGTGGAATCATTAAAAAACAGTCAGAAACTACTGCACTTCACTCCTTAAAGCTGACAAGTACGAATGGCAGGAAACTATGGTACGCAAATTTACTAGCAATCACAAACTGCTCTACCGGTATGTGAATGACCAAAGGAAGGTTAATACGGGAATACCACCACTAGAGACGGTCAATGGCCTAACGGTTACTGAAGAGGAGACCGCGGACGCATTGCTCATGCAGTTTGTCTCAGTGACTAGACACACCATGGAACCATCGCCTTGCTACATCCCAGCAAATGTCGTCGGCTTATCCACGGTCAACTTTAGCCCTACATCTGTGGCAAAGAAATTACAGTAGCTCAGGGAAAATAGCGCGCCGGGAATTGACAAGATCTGTCCGAAAGTACTTAAAACAATTGCACCCACCATGGCAGTCCACCTTGCAACCTTTTTCCAGTTTCTATTTGATTCTCATACACTTCCGCCTGAGTGGAAACGTGGACTTATCACTCCGATATACAAGGGAGGTAAGCGGTCAGACCCTGCCAACTACCGACCTATTACTCTCCTTCCTGTTCTATCAAAAGTGATGGAGTCTATAATCACTGATGAAATGGTGAGATATTTTGAAAGTCTACAAATCATCTCCAACCTCCAACATGGATTCAGACGCGGACGATCTTGCCTCACCAATCTACTACTTGCTCGGGACTCATGGACCAGGGCTGCTGACGAGGGAGTTCCCGTAGATGTGATTTACTTAGACTTTTCTAAGGCATTCGACAGAGTCAATCACCCAGCACTTCTCCGAAAGCTTGCGGCCTATGGTATCCACGGATCCTTGCTCACATGGTTGGAAAGTTACTTATACGACAGAAGAATCGAGGTAAGGATCGCCAACACCCACTCCGATAGCCTATGCGTCACTAGCGGCGTACCGCAAGGATCAGTTCTCGGCCCGTTACTCTTTTTAGTCTATATCAACGACCTCCCTGCCAACATTCAATCACCTATGCAAATATTCGCCGACGATGCTAAGATGTGGCGAGCTATTCAGTCAACATCTGACCCTGTCTATCTGCAGGATGACCTGAACCGGATTCACGAATGGGCAGTAAACAACCAACTACCCCTGAACCCCGAAAAGTGTCACTGTTGTCGCTGCGCAGTAACTGCAGCAACACATATCACCTGGGGCAGCGCGTTATAAAACAGGTGAGCAACGAAAGAGACTTAGGGGTCATCGTGCAAGAAGGTCTGGGTAATTCGTTCCAGTGTTCAAAGGCAGCTAACATAGCGAACTTAAACTTGAGGCTTTTGAGGCGAGCGCTCGGTACCTTCGAGCGGCAACTCGTGCCATTATTGATTAACGCCTACATTCGTCCCCACCTCGAGTATGCGGTGCAGGCATGGCGTCCGTGGTTAAAACGGGACATTCGTCTCCTGGAGCAACCACAAAGAAGAGCCACTAAGGCAACACGTGGTCTATCGGGCCTTAGTTATGAACTGCGCCTTTGTTCGATCGGTCTGTACTCCTTAGAATACCGACGACTTCGCGGTGATCTGATCCTCACTTACCGGATACTAAGAAAAGAGGACCATCCATGTAAGTCGCTGTTAACATTATCTGCCGACAAACGATGCCGAGGCCATGCACTAAAACTTGTGACTCAATATTCCCGTTTAGATTGCAGAAAGTTTTTTACTCTCTTAGTGTCTGTCCGCACTGGAACGCACTGCCATCGCATGTGGTGAACGCACCAAACATCGAGACATTCGAAAGACTATTGGATTTGCACTTACATGATACACATTATATAACGGTATGACAAACTGCAGTGTCTAACTTACTGATATTTTTGTGTCACACCTGAAACATTTGTTTTCTTCCATTTGCCATCCTGTGCGTCTTGTAAAGTTATTGCTTTTTATCCCACCATACACTATTGAACTATTGAACTATTGAACACCAAAAACTGGCGTGCATATACCAAGGATGATGAACTCGTACTGATACGTAAAGGGAAATATTATTCAACACAAATTAGTTCCCATTTCTAACCTCCTATAGAATGGTAGGTCCATTTAATTCCTAAATTTAGTGTGTATGTACCTCAGTTATCCGGGATTTGGACAGATACAGTTTGCGAACCTAGCAATGGCTCCGTATTCAACAAATTCCACCATTTTCAACCGGATTCTGCAACCAAAAGTAACTGTTTGGACACTATAAAATTGCTACTGGCGGTTTAAATATTAACACTTTGGAATAATAATCAGCCCCCGTAAAACAGTTTAAAGCCGATCTACGTGCTTTTCTCCTCAGTTACCCGATTTATTGCCACATCAACAATCCCACCCGACTCCAAGAAAAACCTAAGCCTTAAATACTGGATCGGATATGCAGTAACGGATAACTGAAGGACGAGAGGTTCATCGTCGAGGTCCACTTGAGCCGCAGTAGTCAGGTAGTCATGCACAACGAAAACGTTCGCTATGCAGCAAATCCCGTGGGATTTGGCGGCGCAACGAAATACGGTTATAGGCTACAGCAGGTTAGCTTGAGTAGGTGAGGCAGCTAAATGGACCTTGCTGGGAGACAAGACACCAGCCAGTACATAGAAAAATTTCTTTAATTAGTTTAACTCTCTGGTGGCGAAATTATTAAACCGGCCGCCCGAGAAACATGGTTACTTTTCCGCGGAGCAGGACTCACAAGCGTATACCGGTGCGAACGTTAACTTGCCATGTATGCAAATGATCACCTAGCCCCGAGAACTGGTTGGCCTATGCGACCCAACGTAGCCCCTGTACTCAGTTTGTTCGCGAGGATAAAATGGCGTACCAGTAGAATTTGACGTTGTTTATGGCATCAAATCAAAATCTTCTATAACAACACAAATACATTCTAGTAAGGTAAAACGTGCCATTACTCAAACAAAAACAGCGGTAAGCGCCCACACGGACAGCGAACAAGGCGACGAATACGCTGCGTCTTCAAGATGCTGCGACATTTTAAATCGCTCACTGTCCATGTAGCCAGATTGTAGTGGCACGGAAGGCGAGAAACACTGGCAGAAAAGACGAGCAGCAAAAACTAAGGAACATAAAAATTAACGACGATACCGGGGATGGAACTCGACAAATCAGCTCGTGGCCTATGAGGCAAGCCGGAAAGTGGCAACGAAAGACAAACGATATTAGGCCCAAACCGACAAGGGCACGGAATGTAGTGGTGGAGAGCCCGAATTTTCGGAGAGATAAGCGTTTCGTCGCGCCTTCCGAAATAACCACGACGAGAGCAACGCAACCCCGAGTAAGCAAATCAAGAGCATTAGAACGAATCCAGCGTGATCAGAATAGGACGCGCGGATACGAGGATACGAGAGCAAATCGGCGAACGCCGACCTATCGGCTGACGGAAGTCGGGGCATGAATGTGACGCTGAGCGAGAGGAAAATGTGTGCTGCTTGGTGGTCGGGAACTGTCCTCTTTATGTGTGCGCATGAGTGCTAGCAGGGGAACCCGTTAAGCGTTGGTAATAAAGACAGTGCGCCCCCACCGTTTTTCTCGCTACATTGGTGTTGTCACCACGCGGGATGAAGTTACCGTGGCTAACTCAATTATTGGACGGAGATGGCGAGAGGTGGCTTGACGAGTTCTAGGCAATTGGAGCCTGCAACGGAGTTAATGTTGATGCCAAAATGCTCACGGCCTTGGGCACATTGTTAACCGATTGATCGAAAGCGACGTATATTCTCACACGGAGGTCTAAGGTGGGGTGCTCTTTCAACGAAGTGAAGGCAGCATTGCAAGCGGAGTTCGAGGATCAAATTGACCGACGAGGGGCACTGAAAATTTTCATCAGGAAAAGTAGGAGGAACAGGATGATTTGATGGTGTTTTCCTAAAAGCTGGATAGAAACTTGACAGTCAGGCTGTATGATTTAGACTTAGCCGTGAAGCAACGATTCCTTAAAGGAAAATTCATCTAGAGCCTACCCAAACCCCTCCAGGCCAAATTAAAACTGGCATCAATGGTTGGAGTGACCAAGGCAGAGGACCTCGTAACGATGGATCATAGTCTTCTGCAGCCAGTGAACATGAGAAGATTCTATCCTTCGGAAATGGAACGCAAGTTTGACCAACTGACAGAGAGGATTCATAAGCTAATGTCGAGGATAGATGCACAACAGAAGGAATATTGAAACTGACGTGGACACCGATGTTTTCAGTACAACCCCATGGGACATCTGGCCATATACTTTACCCAACAAAGTCTTTCTCACTGTTTTCCTTATCCTTACCTGATAAGGGGAGAGTCTCAGTTCTAGACGTCACTATTTATGGGCTGCCAGTCTGTGCTGTGGTAGATACAGAGGCAGGAGGGTCAATTGCAAAATAATCGATGGGGTTCCATTATGTCAATCGTCGGTCTCAATACAGACACGGTCGGTGGCTACCCGTTAAAATTTATCAGGTGTACAACGGTTGCGATTGAGAATAGGACAGGACATTCATCAGCCGTTTGATGTACGTTGTGGAGGGGGCAACGGAAAACGATATTTGCCAACGATATACTCAAGCGGCTATGGCGCTAGAATCGATCTGGGAAAGGACGTGATAATCCTGCCTAGCGAGACAATTAGCTTTAACAGAGGAAGGACCAGCAGCCAACTGTGTGCTTTAACTGTTTCGGCCTGATTGTCCAAGTCTTGCAATAAAAGACAAGTTGGAGAGGTATACTCATTTGTTCGCTGACGCAAATGACGGTTACAGGATGTGTAACTGGATGGAGCACCGGAAAACCGTGCTCCCAAAAGGGCCACGCAAACCAATATCCCAGAGAATACCCACTTAAAATCCTACCTGAATTACAGACACAGGTTGCGGAGGATGGAGGGTAAAGGGGAGTATCAGTCGCGCAAACAGCCCGTATTCCTCACCAGTGTTGCTGACGAGAAAAGGCGGACGGTACCTACCGATTCTGCATTGATTTCACGGAAACTGAACAAAGTGACGGTGAAGGATTCGTTCCCCATGCCACAGATGGAAGAAAATGTTTTCCAGTCTTCATACTGCGGTGTATCTCGTTGATTGACCTCCGTTCAGAAAAGGTGCAGCTATCCATCGCGGAAGGGGATCGTCACAAAAGAGCTTTCGGTGTAAAGGGGTCAGCAGTACGAATTTTTTTTCGGATTCGCCTGTCACTGTGGCAAGCCACAGGACGCCTGCGCCTACAGATGGACCATGGATAGCTTGCGCTGCACCACACACAGCTCCAACCACACACCCCATATCCAGTGTAAACCCGAAGGAATAAGACCGGGAGGCATGCCGATGGGAACCACGTTTCATCAACGGAGCCGGCCCACACTCCTTCACAGGCAAACACAAGCACACTGTATTTGGGGATGAATCGCACACAAGGCGGTGGCTTGACCTTAGTCCGCTCCATACTGAGTGCATGGAACCACTCTTCGAGCGTAACACGGCCACAAGGACCGTGCACCCCGTCCCCTCCAGCAACGACCAACTGTCTCCTGGAGCCAGTATGGACGAGGTAGTGCATGTATCTACCACCGTTTTAATCGACATGCAAAAAGCCTTCGATAGAGTTCCGCATTAGCCACTGCTACGGAAAATGTCACAATTTGGCATCATAGACCTCTTGCCCACTTGGTTTAAATCACATCTTACTGACCGCACACAACAAGTGCAAACTGGGACCTACAGGTTATCATCGCTGCCTGGCATTAATTGTGTACCCTAGGGAGCGTCATTGGACCACTGCTATTTTTGACGCACCATAATGACAAAACCGAAACTGTTGAAAATGGAACAGCCTACCTTTTGCAGATAATATTAAGGTACTGTACACGATTAATCTTGGAAACCTAGAACACACTTTGGATACGATACGGAATGAATTCTTTGCTCTCTAAAGATTTGTGTAACAACAGACAAATGTTATTCTCGGTGGGTAAATGCAGGATCTTAGCACATCGATGCAAACTAAATATAAGCACCCTATACATTTGCGAAAAGTTCATTCCTTTCGGCAACATAATACGAGACTTTGGTATTCATTATTCAAACGGGTCCTCAATTTCGGAGAGCAGATGAAAATCATAGCTGCCAAAACCCGCCAAACAGCGCGGTTCATCTTCACATCACTGATATTGCGTGATTCTAAGCTGCATATATTCAAGATATGCGTGGACCCACTTTTAGAATTCTGTTCGATTATATTTACTAGTTGTAGGAAACACGATCGTCTATGCTTGCAAAAAGTTAAGTTTCGATTCACCAAAACCCTAGTTACCGAGTCCCCGACACTAACCTGTTCAGAGCCCTTTTTCTGCTTAATTAGAGCCGTTGTAGATACGGAGGTTGAAACTGGGCCTGAAGTTTCTATGCGACTTAATGCACAAACGAGAATTTGCACTACATACTAGTATACATTTTATTCAGCATGGAAGCTATAACATTAGAAATAAGTGAAATTCGCTTCCCACAACTAGAACAAATACAAGTATACGCAGGAAGTAAAAGCTGACAAAGTATTCAGCTATCTGCAACAGACTACCTACTTAATTGCCACCATGTGTGTTTTAACAATTGTTTGAAAAAATACTGGATAGGTACCTTACTGCTTTGCAATTCAAATAACTTATGAAACTGGACAGCAGATTAAAATCAATGTATGAAGAAGGGTTTACGGTAGAGGTGTAATTGATAGGTGCACGATAATGCGTGCAAACTGTCTGAATAATATCTTCATCGTTTAGTTAATCCAGCAAAATTATTTCCATTCCAGCATCAAGTTATCTCGCTTTTCACCATGCAAAACTAATCATCCTTTCTCTCTTTACATTTGCTGTGCACTGTTAATTGTTATCGGTTCTTTTCCAATGAAAGCAGCTCGACTACCTGAGGCAGTTCTTGATGTTCTGTGAGGTTCACCTTCCACACCAATTACTCTACAACTAGATTGTCTGGAGTCGCTGGATCTATCTCAGAATCGTGCATAGAGACTTTCTACATTACCTTTAATTATTCTATGTATTCCTCATTTAAAACCTGAAGCAAAACGTTTCGGCCACATATCAAACATTTTATTATTATTTGTATTTCGCCACCTTCTTACTTCATTTTGCCACCGTTGACAACGACTGGGCCGATCTCCTGAGGTGATGGAATGAAGCCTCCAGGATTATTTACTACCACTGGGTGTCCCGAATTGTCACACATATTACGGGGAGAAAAATTCTGCTTGCACAAGGCAAATTGGCACAAACTCATCGAGTGGAATAGGTGTCCAACTTGAATGAGTCGGAAGCCGAAATTGGTTGAATAGCCCAAGTGAGTATTGAATGAACGAAAAAACATGTGAGCCTATTACTCATTATATATAAGAATGGTAATAAATAGGTACTAGTATCGTGATGGCTTACTTGCTGTTACGCCACAATGGCACGAAGCCAAATGGGACGTGGAAGTGCGGAAGTAATCTTTTGTGGGAAAACCCCGCGTGTAAGAAAGTCCTCAGGAGTCGCTCCCACAGTTAGCCGTCATAACTTTATTGTGCTTGTTTTAATAGCTGTCTCCATCCTGCTTGTAAACTCTCCTTCTTACCACTCGTTATACGAATTTAACTCCCCATATACATGCTTTGAGCTCTATCGGTAAATCTGAAATAATATCTACACCGAGATCATGTGGTACCATATGATCAGTGCGTTTTTAACTGTAACCCACACAGTGGAGAAATATACATGGTTGATGGAACCGAGCTAACCTTTCGCCTATTTTCATGGCGGCTGACTTTAATGCCTTCGCACTTATGTCCTTTAAATCAGTAGTGCTGTGGATACGCTGGAACAATTGTGCTTTTTTCACATTTGCTACAGTGTTAGGTATGTGACATAACCAGGTGGGCGGTGTCAGTTGTATGGAGAGCGGGTGAAATGATAGTTTAATCCGGTAAGCGGAAGTAAACCGTTGTGGAAGCGCGTTGACCGTCCCTTGGGTAGTCATTGCCAGCCAACTTGATACACGTAGAACTGGGATTCCGTGCTGCAAGCTTCGAAGCACCCTGACATCTATGTATAGAGTCTTGGGATGTGTAATACATTTCGTCACTAAGCACTGTCCTGTTTGATTTTGTCTTCTCGGATCTATTGAGGTAGTGGTTTAGTTGAGTTATGTGGACACCTCAGATCTGCACACCAGGAAATGTTTATAATTTCGTCATGCTGAATCAACGGTATATACCACTAGTCTGGCGAGGTGGGTAACGTACTCCTTCCAGGTGACATCATGAAGCTGTTCGACAAGAAAGGACCATTTCTTCCTCAAACCATACCAGACAACATGTCGTAATGGTGGCAATGTGGGCTTCCGCGGTGTGTCAGCTGAACTATGTTGTTTAATAGAAGTGGCCAAAGTGCGGCTTCGCATGATCGCTACGGTCAAGCGGTGAATCCATGTTTACGGTATCGAGCATTTGTTTCTCGCTGGAGAACACAAGGTCTAAAACAAATGGTTCATGTCTCGTTCTTAATAACGGAGAAGAGATGACACGGCTTTGTATAAGTAAATTGGCGATTACTTCTTGCAAGTCCGCTTTGAATAGTTCACTGAGATAAGCTGGGTCTTCGATTGAGTGCAGGTTGTTTTCCGCTATTTGAGGAAGGTGGCTGATCTACCCTACCAGAAGTTACTTCACGACTGAAGCTACGCGGGGATTCATTTCCATGTTGGACATTGGAGGGAGAGAAACCGTGGCCAGTAAACACATAGCAAGACGTCTCACTGCAGCTAAACAAATAAAAATTTTATAAATGGTTGGTCCTCGACAGTGCGGTGCAGAGGAATGAAGGCAAAATCTAATGCTGCAGATTGTTGTTTCGACCAAGAAAGAATGGAAATGTTTTCTAGTTGCAGATATGGAAAACTCTCAGACATTCGTGGCATCATAGCAAGAGATGGCGCTGGAGCGCGGAAAAATCAAGTGGCGAATGTGGTGGTGAAAGCCAATATCCTGTAAGGTTTCGCTGTTTTGACATTTTTGCACACGAAACCAAGGGGAATGATCAGTTTTATCGTCATGCAGCTCAGAAAGATAATACAAGCCTATCCAAGATTACAAGATTACACGATTATCAAAATTATCCTCACCTACAAGGTCGATCTTTGCGCAGGTGGTCCATTTCGGGCAGAGCTATTTCAGCATCATTGATCTAATTAATTAGTCATGTTACGTTTAGTATGACGGTGTCATAATGCGTTGAAAACTGACGACCACTGAGGTAATTTTATGCTATACAAGTAGGCGAGGGCCTCCAAGATGGAGGTGCAGCAGTAGCACATGGAAATTACTTCGAGGAATACGAGTTATCAGATAAACGCAAAGCATAGGCTAGATATGACTTAATTTACCTTGTGTGTACCGATTATTTTAAACTCGTACACATTCGATAGCCGTGTTCCCGACACTTCCACCGGTTTCCCGATAGATGGTCGCCTGATGTTGACCGGATACGACAGTCTGTATGTCTTCTCCGTTTGGTGTATTCTGTACCGAAGTCGAGCAGTTATTAGATAACAATTATCTTCGCTATATATTTTTTGAGATACTATTTTTAAAAAATATTTGTTAAAACGCTGCCTTGCAATCGACCGGTTGATTCATGCCTGCTGCTAAATCTGCGCCTTGGCAAACCCGACGGGAAGGAAGACAGAAGAATACTCAGCAGACCAGAGTTGTATTAGGGCAAAGCACGCTCATATTTATTTGTCGGTATCACAATGCGGATTTGACTGTACTCCCACGCTCCACACATACTTGTCCGCTCCATCTGTCCAGTTCACCTTGTTGCTCGGGCACTCGATTTTCTTTTCTCTACTTTTCTTCACGTATTGGCATTATTTTCTTATTTAAGTGCACTACCCTATTCTGTACCTTCGATTTCTCTTCCTATCCTTTGCTTTCTTCACGTGACTGCCACAGCAGGGACTGTTAGGGCAGGAAACGTGGGCATTAACTGGTTGGCCAGGGTGCGATACGGGTGTTTCCGTTTTAGATCCATCAATAACTGTACACTTCATCAATTTCTGGCTCAACGATCCACTCAAGATGAAACACTCACGGGATTCTCCTATCGTTCCAGTCCCCATCTGAACTGAACTGAACTGAACACTCCAGTCTTCGTCCGCCTACGCAACGTATGGCAACGCTCGTGATGTCTGACGCGCGATTTCATCAGCTTCCGGACAGGCCTTGGCGACACGCCTGGTGTCTGATGCGCGATTTCATCAGCTTTCGGCTGGGCCGTGGTAACACGCTCTCAGGGTCTTTCCCAAGCACGATTGGTGGCAAACGCGCCAACGTTGGCAATCGGCTTTCTCGCCCAGATGGCACCTCCCTTTCCGAATTGCGTCAGCTTGCACACCTTTCGGACCTGATTGTGTTCGTAGCTTTTCGCCGGGGGATCGATTTGCAGTCGTTGTGGTCTTCTCCTCGTCCGAGCCGGCCTGCGTGTTGCATCTGATTTCTACGGCATTTGTTTCCTCTTACCTGGTTGTTGACCTTCAGCTTCCAGCCCGAACGTGTCTAGTAGGATGTCCCAATGTAAATCTGGTGATTCTTGCGGACCATGGTTTTTGCCATGATTCGGTCTCAACTGATTGATGTGCCTAATCCACCTCTCACGTCCAACCAACACCTCGTAGATAACTCTGTCTTTCCTGCCAATAACAGTTCCGCTCGACCACCTCTTCGGTCTTCGAAAATCCCGGACGTAAACCATGTCACCAACATTGAAGTTACGGAGCTTGGTTTTGCAACCTTCCCCTAGGTGACTGTTGCCGTGCATTTCTATTCTTCTTGTTAAAAGATGATCGAACAACGTCCGAATCTTTCTTCCAAATAGTACTTCTGTGGGGGCTTTCCCATCGGGGGAGTTTGGATTCAAAGCATTACGATACATGCATAGGAAAGATTGAATTGCATCCTGTGAAGCCCTTAGTTGCCCTGCTTTACAGAGTGCACGTTTGAACGTATCCACGAATCTTTCCGCCTATCCGTTTGATTGCAGATGATATGGTGATGAGAACATCTGCTGAATTCCCGTGTCCAGAATTGTCACAGATATTACGTTGAGACAAAATCTGCCTACCCATTGCAACTTGGCACACATTCATCGAGTGGAAAAAGTCTCAAACTTGAAAGGGTCGGAAGCCGAACTTGGCTGAATGGCATAAGAAAGTAGTAAAGTACGAAAAACATAAGAGCTCACTTATTTTTGGGAGCCTATTACTCATTGTATATAAGAACGATCATTAAAAAGAGCTAATATGGTGATGGTTTGCTTGCTATTATGCCACACTGACACGAAAGCAAATGGGACGTGAAAGTGCAGAAGAAACATTTGGTGGGAAAATCCCGCTTGGAAGCAAGTCCCCAGGAGTCGTTTTCACGGTTAGCCGTCTTAACTCTAGTGTGATTGTTTTAATAAAAAATTTCATTGTCTTTTAAACTCTCCTTCTTTTTACCAGTTATAGGAATTAAACTTCCAGTATAACTGCTATTGAGATCTGTCGCTAAATCTGAAAAAATATGTAAACTCTGAGATCATGTTGTACCATATGATCAGTCTGTTTTGAGCTGTAACTCACACAGTGGAAATATATACATGGTTGATGGAACCGAGCTAACGTTTGCCTATTTTCATGGTGGTTGACTTTAATGCCTTCCCACTTATGTCCTTTAAACCAGGAGTGCTGTGAAGGCGCTAAAAGAATTATGTTTTTTTAATTTGCTGCAGTGTTAGGTGTGACATAACCAGGTGGGCGGTGTCATTTGTATGGAGGGCGGGTGAAATGATAGTTGAATTCGGTAACTGGAAATAACCTGTTGTCGAAGCGAGTTGGCCGTCACTTGGTTAGTCATTGCCAGCCCACTTGCTGCAGGTACAACTGGGATTCCGTACGGCACTCCGCGGAGCATCCTGATGTGCATGTACTGTGTCTTTGGATGAGTACTGAATTACATCGTTAGTTGCTGTCATGTTTTGGTTTGTCATCCTGGACTTATTTGACTAAGTGCCTTAGTTGAGTTAGGTGGACACCCCAGATATGCAACCAGGACAGGTTAATAATTGCGTCATGCTGAATCAGAGGTATAAACCACTAGCATTTGATATCACGAAGCTGTTGGGCAAAAGATAACCATTAGGCCCTCAAACAATATCAGCCAAAAGGTATTAATAGTTGCGACATCGGTTTCTGTGGTGTGTCTGCTTACCTGCTTTGCTTAACAGATGTAGCAGAAGAGCATCGCCGCATGATCGCTACGGCCAAGCGTGTATTTACGTTTACAGTATCGAACATTACATTCACGCTGGTGAACATAAGGTCTAAAACAAATGGTTACTCTCTTTCTAAACTGCGCGGAATAGATGACACGAGTTTGTATAGGTAAGGTGTATCAATAGTAAACCCAAAACCTAGTGCATTTCAACGTCAGTAATTGCAAGGTGATTTCCATCCGACATCAGAGCAGCTACTCATACCTGCTCGGTAAGGATATCTTACAACACTCAACTCTCGAACGTGACTTGGGTTTCCTGGTTCAAGAGTAATTGGGTTGCTCCAGACAATCCGAAATGGCCTCGAAGACTGGGAACCAACACCTCAGGCTGTTTGGACAAATAAACAGCTCCATATTTCTACAAATGCTCAGTACGCATGTTCGCTACCGTGTAGAATGCGCAATTCAATTCAGTCATCCATGTCTGAAACACGACCTTAACGCACTGGAGCAGCCACAGCTTCGGGCTTCTAAGAACGTAATTGAAATGCGCAATCTTTCATACCAGTTGAGGCTGCTACGATTAGGGGTATTCAGTGGAAGCTATCGCAGACTACGAGGCGAGCTGATTATGGCATACTTGATTCTGCGAGACCTATATCATGTATGCCGTCCTGTACTGCAACTCAGCATCAATACAATCCTGAGGGACCGTTCACTGAAACTCGCTGTAAAGCATAACCGCCTAGAGTGCCTCAGAAATTTCTTTTCCATTCGTGTCTGTCATCCGTGGAATGCTCTCCCAGAATCGGTCGTCTCTGCATGGACATTTACATTATTTAAAAGCCGGTTGGATGATACACTCATCCACTTACACTTTGCCACTTAGCGTTACGTCTCTATCATGCACCTGGAGTTTGTCATGTAATTCCTTGATGTTAACTGCGGGTGCTGGGAATCTAAGCGGATTGTAGGATTGCGGCGGAGCAAACGACAAGTCCTTATTTTTATATTTGAAGTACTAACTGTTTTACTATCATTATTTTTATTGTTGATATGTCGATATCTCCACCAACTATTCAACGGGACTTGTAAAGCAACGCTTCTTAACCCGTATAAATTCATTGTTCATCCTTCATTGTTCAAGGCTTCAGAGAATTCCTGGAGGTGGTTGAATTAGTGAGCTTGTTATTATTCAGCAAAATAATTCTCCAAATATTCATCTAAAATTGGTACGCTCGCGGCAGATGGTGCGAAAGCAATGTTTTGGGGGGAACGGCAACAGCCAACTCAAAGGCTTTGCTACGATTTAATGGCACCGATGATATCGCATGGCTTATAGACTTAGTGATCTTTCAGTTTGACCAGCATATAGGGAAGTTCCTGGGCATCGGTGTGAAAGCAGACCTGCATCCCGATCCCTATGAGTGCACAACGAGTCTAAATCAGACATGTGTTGGAGAATGCCGTCCAGTGTGAAGTCAACCGTCCTTTGTTTTTTGATAGTGTATTGATACCTCGCCTATAACTTGATTGGGACAAGCTACGCCCCATTCCACATCTAGCACTACATCACAATCGAGTGAATGAGCTGTCAAATGAATTTCCTCAGCAACGTCAGAGGATTCGAGGATAGTTGTGCACACAATAGTCAAGGCATGTTAGTTGAATACCTTTTTCGTTGCAATGAAATGTCGGGTGTTCGTACCGCCTGACGTTCTACTAAGTTGTGATTATCTGCTGTTCTGCTATATATATTCGCATTACCTGTTTTTGTAAAAAAGCAGCTCGTAAGGGTGGCATCCCGGTTGACCTATGTAGTCATCACTGCACATGTGATTGGTTTTCCGGAAGATTTGGGCTCAACCACAGACCGGCGAGCTGCAAAGGCGGAATGCTGGTGTTCGGTTACCCCATGCTTTTTAATGATAGAAATTTTTAAGCAATTTGGTCGATCCTCAGTTAAATTATCATGAGCCCCATTTGACTACCAGTTACGCACGCCAAAACGGTCGCATAGTTAGTTCGCCCCTTCTGTCAGGATTTGATACGTTCCAACTTCACCAAACGCGGTCATCAAACATGGAATCCCTCGTCATACACCGTGATTCGGGGCTAAGCACGTCACTCGCTCACAATCACCTGTATGTCTTTGCTTTTTCTCAACTAATCTCATATCTGCAAACTAATGTTCGATAACAGATCCTCTGCATTATCCGCTGATCCGACAATTACTCGCACTAGACCATTTACACGGAAGCTAAAACACATTGTGTGACTTTGATCACATTCGCTAATCGCAATTAATCGCTGACATCCACCCTATACATGCCAAGGTAAAGCGCCTAATTCCACGCAACTCGGTGTCACTCGAGAGGGAAACCCAACCGCGCGTGCTTATGTGTCCTTCACATGACATGCCTGCCTATGATAACCGGAGACAATTGCACGACTGTGACTAAATTCTAAAAGAACTCTGTGTACTTGCGCATAATTGTGTATAACCAATTGATGGCTCAGTGCCGCTATTCCAGTTTAGTTCCTGCTGTCCTAATAGCATGCGGCACAATAGCTGAGGTGTTTCCCACCTCATCATCTTCATCATCATTACACGTTAGCTGGAGGTGGAAAACACCTCAGCTATTGTGCCGCAATACAAAAGGCAAGAAAAGAAAAAACAAACAAACAAACAAACAGTGGCACGCCCGCTGAGTCCCCAGTAACGGATGGACATCGTTCCGGAGAGCTAACAGCTGGCTGCCGTAAAAGAAAGTCATATTATGCCTAACGATTGAGATCGTGATTGGAGGGGGATGCTAAACAGGAGGGGAATGGACAAAGGAACTCACAACACAAACGCCATTGGGGCCGGCTCCTAGCCATATCAGCAAGTGTGTCCAGCCAAACGTGTTCACCGTCCTTAGGACCCCAGCCAGGCAGTCGGGATGCACCAACCGACGCCAACTTCGAAGTGAGGGTTTTCATTTCTCTCGACCAAGTCATCACTTGGCCTCCCCTCCTCCTCTTCCAACCGCACCCACAACGCGCAAACAATGCACGTCGTGGGAGTCGGTGTGCTGGCATGCGCAAGACGTGGCCCAGCCATCGGAGCCTGGTGCGTGATATAATCGTGCTGAGCGGTTCACTCGCTCTTCCTGCACCAAATACGCGACGTCGAACACGCTCATTGCTTACGCGGTGTTCCCACCAGACATGAGCTAAGCTGCGAAGACAGCGATGATCGAACGTGACGAGTCTCTTCATGTCTGTCGACCTGATGGGCCAGGTTTCACAGCCATATAGGAGAGTTGAACGGACGGCTGCGTTGTAAACTCTGCCCTTGAGGGCGAGAGTAATGTCGCGTCTGCGCCACAGGTGGAGGAGATTGGCAAAAGCACCTCGAGCTTTTGCTATACGGTTCGTAACCTCATCTTCAATCCCACGGGTGCTAATATAGCTGCCCAGGTACTTGAATTCCTGAACGACTTCTAGCAGATCACCACCAAGCGTTAGCGCAGGATTGGGTCCCTGCCAATCTTGGAGAAGTACTTTGCATTTTGATGGAGCAAAGCATAGCCCAAAACGACTGACAGCCAGTGCTAATCGGTTCAGTGCTGTTTGGCATGTTTGGGAGCCGTCACAGATTAGGGCAATATCGTCTGCATACTCCAAGTCAAAAGTCGCTCACTAGGGAGTAGCTCCACACCTTCTAGGTCGTGTCCAGCGAACGCTGTTTCCATGACTTCATCAATAGCGAAGTTGAAGAGGAAAGGTGACAGCGGGCATCCTTGTCTCACACCGCTGGTGATACTGAAGGGTGGCGAGAGTTTGCCATAAACCCTCACCCTGCCCGAAATATGTGCGTACAGCGCTTTGATAATGTTTACATATTTATCAGGCACACCTTTCCTCAACAGACAGTCCCAAAGGGCACATCGATCGACTGAGTCGAAGGCACCTTTTATGTCAAGAAACACGACAACGGTGGGTCGCCAATAAACATGGCGGTGCTCCAACACTTGACGCAATGTGAAGATGTGGTCGATGCAGCCCCGACCTCGACGAAATCCGGCTTGCTCTTCACGAATTTGGCTTTCACGAGTGCCAGTCAGTCTGTGGAGAATGAGAGAGGCAAGCAATTTAGAGGCAATCGAAATCAGACTGATCCCTCTATGATTGCCACATACCAAACGGGAGCCTCCCTTGAAAATTGGGACAATGACGGAGCGGTTCCAGTCTGTCGGGACTGTCTCCTGCTCCCAAAGTTTTACTAGCAACTCGTGTAGATCACCTACTAGAGCAGGTCCACCGAACTTGAAGAGGGCTGGAGGAATAGTATCTGCTCCTGCGGCCTTATGTAATTTCAACAGCCTGATCTCACGTTCGACTTCTGCGCGTGAGGGCGGATCCAAGGAGACGGCCCAAGGAGAAGGGCGCTCAATGCCCGAAGAAAGTGATAACTCAGGTTGGTTAAATTGCATAGCAAAGTGTTCAGCCCAACGCTCCAAGCGTTTTGACAGGCTGTGGATCATCTGCCCACTCTCGTCGCGTATGGTCTCGCTAACACCAGGTCTCCTGCTGCCTGTTGCCCGTATCAGACGGTATAACTTACGATGATTACCAATGGCAGCGGCTGTTTCCATCTCAAATGCACGATGAGACCACCAGGTTTCGCGGTCCTTCTTTAGGCTAGCACGTAGTTTCGCCCTGAGATTTTTGCGAGATTCATTGTATTCGCTTCCAGCCGGAATACGTCGGCGAGCATCCATAAGTTCCAGAGACTGTGTAGAGACCCAATGTCCGGTTTTGCAATTTGTTTTGCCACATAAAGACATGCCTGCTAATAGCAACACTTGACGAGTGTGTGACCAGTGATCTTCAACGGTGTTTAGTGGGCGCTTACTCAGCCCAGATGTCAGCGCATCTTGGTACACATTCAGAACATCTGACTTCGCCAGCTGGCTAGTGTCAATCCGTTCACATCGACGTCGCGGACGTCCACCGAAACGCACCTCGAGGTCGGCACAGACAAGTGCGTGGTTAGAGTCCATGCTCGTGCTCCAAATCGAGCGACAGTTTTGGACACAGCCTCTCCAGCGGTAACTGATCGCGATGTGATCGATTTGCGTCCATGACTGGCCCGAGGCTGGTGGCCGCCAAGTCACACTTCTGCGGGTGCTGTGTCGAAAATTAGTGCTCGCGAGAAACAGGCGAGCATCTTCACACAGCTGGAGCAATCGCTCACCATTATCATTACGGGAGCCTACACCATGTTGGCCGCCCAGATGAAGCTCATCAGAGGACAATTTTCCGACTTGGGCGTTTAGATCGCCAGCCAGCACCACAGTATCCGTGCTTCTTCTGTAACGAAGGAGCTCGTGAAGTTGCTGGTAGAAATCATCTTTTACCGAATCAGTGCTACAGTTTGTAGGGGCGTAGGCCGCAATGACAAACAGGCACCGTTTGTCCCCGCGCGACTTAGAAGCACGGAACGAGCCAGCTAATCTAACGGCGCACATCCTACTGTTTACTGGGATCCAATCAAGCAGGGCAGCTTCAGCCCGGGTCTCAAAACAATGCCGACGCCGGCTTGACCGGCATTTGAAGCTGCATCATCGCCAGATAGGCGCAATGAGAATGTGCCGCCAGTGTCGCATGTGGGGGATCTCAGGGTAAGCACGGAGCTCGAATCTTGCAGGCGGGTTTCTGATAAACAGCAAATATCGATCGATAGGGTCTCTAGTGTGCGGGCAAGTGCTGCCTGTTGGCCAATCTGCAGCAAAGTGCGCACGTTGAGGCATGCCAATCTTAGCGAGACACGAGGACTCCAAAGGGAAACGGATGAACTGACGTTGTCCGCTTGGTTGAACATGGACTTATCGACTGGATTGGAGCGAGGCCCTGCGATTGTGTGTGATTTGAAATTAGAAGACAAGCGACTATTGAAGTAAGCTGGGGGAGGGCCAAGAATTGGGGGATTGAAAATGGGGGGGATATAAGTAAAGTTGGAGCGGGACAATAAGGATGCAGAAGCGCAAGAAGGGGTATAAGAAGACGGGAAGGCCTGAGCAGTAGCATCCAAACCCCTATCCACCCTGCTCGATGCAGCAGATAGGGCGCCGTTTATTATCCTCTGCGACGGCCAGAGCATCAAGAAATTGTTGTAGGAAAGGTTCATTGTATTGCGTGGGCAGAATACTGTCAGGTTGCCCAGGCCTAGACAGGAGAACGATTAGGGTTCTTCACAGGAGAACGATTAGGGTTCTAAGACAGGAGAACGATTAGGGTTCTATAGACAGGAGAACGATTAGGGTTCTTCACAGGAGAACGATTAGGGTTCTAAGACAGGAGAACGATTAGGGTTCTATAGACAGGAGAACGATTAGGGTTCTAGACAGGAGAACGATTAGGGTTCTTGACAGGAGAACGATTAGGGTTCTAGACAGGAGAACGATTAGGGTTCTGGACAGGAGAACGATTAGGGTTCTAGACAGGAGAACGATTAGGGTTCTAGACAGGAGAACCTCATACTAACATGTATGGTATGTATGTATATAAATAATAACATGCGCCTGGCAACGTAGGCTATCGCATTCTCTGACGAATATCTTTACCCATCCACTTCTTTCGCATGCAATTTTGCTCAAGTCACATTTTTAACAGTCCGCTGTTATAAATGCTGTTACGGTTATCTGTTTCTGCCCGCTGCCCTCAAGTTGCAAAACTAGTTGTGAGTTCTGAATGCACATTATTCTACCCGCACAAACCACGCTTATACAGCAAAATCTGCCCAAACGCTTCATGCACACACCGTGAGTACATTCGGGTTTTTATATTCATTGCTTTCCAGCTAATAAGTTTTAGCGTTGTTCCGTCGTTACATAACATAACGTGCCAGTATGCCTAAAAAATATTTCTGATTTTCCATTTTAATCTTGTGATGAAATTATTTCCGCTATTAAACCTCGGAGTGCTGAAGCAAGAATAAAATTACAGGAATCTACTTTGAAGCTCATGAATATGGATGTTGGATTGTGTATTCTTGCTATTCTTATGGTACAAAATCTGAATTGTTAACTATAAATAAGCGCCGTTTTATTCAGATGGAGCAGGTAGTCTCCAAACCGTTGTTGTTCTGAAACCGATATCTTAAGTGTTATCGATTGCTTGTCCAGGCGTATGGTTCATTGCCAAACGCGTTGCGCCTTCGGCACCTTTATCGGCTTCCGTTTGAATCCAAGCGGGACACTCCTGCTTCAACGCATTCATTAGGTGTGATAATGTCTTCAAACGCATAACGATCAATTTCGGTCTAAACAATTTCTGTCGCCAATCCAGTGCAGAGAAAAAACGAGTTACTTTTGCCTTCGTCGCATTCGATATATGCGAGAGTTGATAGGTGTAAGTTAGTCATCCTTAAAAGGCAAACACCTTATGACGCAGCTTTCGCCGTCAACCCCAGTGGCGCCATCTAAACAATCGAAATAAAAAGAACATCATCAACAACAACAACACGGCAATTAGCATTTGCTGGACAGAAAAATTGTGTGTTCACTTTCATGTTCTTTGACGCTCCGGAAACGAAATTTGGAGCGATACAGGACAAGTTGCGATATGATCGCAAGCAGTGAAATACCACATGCGACGCGACTGGTATTCAGCTTGAGCCCACAATGCTGAGACTCGCTGCACGTTACCCGACACAAGTGCATCATGGTGAACCACGAATTATTCGAGTAACTCTGAGCTCACCAGATGAGACAGTAGGTACTATTCTCAAAGTTCCTCTTCGAATCTCACCGAGCAAGATGCGTATGTTAACCGGTCTTACAATGGAGCAATGGTATAATACGGAGACAATTACCGAGATTTGACGGGTCCCGTGGGATGGATTGTGCGAATTGCGCGGGTTAAAATGAAGAAGATACACGAATGTGAATGATGCAACTGTGGACTCACCATCGTAGACATTATAAGACATATACAATGTTTGTCTGCGTCTTGTCGCCACTGAGTGTATAACTTGTTCAGTCAACGGATGACACTGGCAGCCCTCTCAATAGCAACAGAAATAAAACCTTCACGATTAATGAATGTGGCAGTAAACTCCGAAGGAATAACGCAAGTTCCATTGGATACATGGTTGACTTTTCGCTCCAAGTTGCCAAACGACATTCGGCTAAATGCAGTAGACGCAGGGCCCGAATGGTCAGCTATTCGATGGGTAGCAGTCTCAGTATATCCTACGTTCGCACAGTCCCGCGGAGAGACCAAAATAACAGCACCTACGGCACAACGCAGGACACAGAACACTCTGTGATCTAATGCAACCCGGCTGAAATTCACAAACTCATGACCAAAATTAATGGCGATTATCCTCCGAATACCTAACAGTCGGATTAAAGCAAACACGAATTTGAAATACATCCAACCAATCCTTTGATCCAAATATCTAGGCTGCCTGTAAATGTACGCCTAAGGCCATTTTAGTGAGTTCGTTGAAATAGTGTCCGTCACATATCCCTGACAATCTACCCTATCATGAATAGAGAGACTTGATAAAGCAATGAGATAACCAATTCTAATACTTATATAACATGTATGGCAATGCTTGGGTGTGATAGAAGCGAGTGATGGTGGGGTAGTATTTTGATACAATCACACCACTAATGTGAATTCCTTTGTCATTAAGGAATCCCGAGTATGTCCATGGAGGGGGCAAACTTTACAATAACTGCTATTTACGGTACACTGAACTCTACTTTGGAAATGGACTATAAACTAAACCATACTTGAAGGCGTGCGTCGAACAAGTCAGAGATCCACATACTCATCATCAAAGGAGGCATAGGAAAAACAGCAGTGGATGATGCATAGTTTAGAGCCTGCTTGCAAGAGCTAATTTCCATCTACCCTCTGTAAACCACGTTAAATCTGCTCTCGGTTTCGTTCAACTAACGGGCGGTAGATACTTGATTCCTGTCCAAATATTGTAAAGTTTGAATTCCGTTGCTGTGTCTTGCTGAAGAAATGAAAGTAGCCTTGCTGTTAGCTGTCTTAATTTTTAAGTCACATCGTAGACTTTGAACAAAAACCACCCATCTAACATTCCTTGCTCTGCTCCAAAACTATCTGCATTGATGATTAAAATTAAGACAAACAACTGCACAGCTGCTTTCGTTTCGCACAACAAGCACAACGGTAGCTATGTAGCTTTACCAAACGTGGGCCGGAAGCATTTGTTATGTTAGCGACCTAAATATTCTGGCCGACTCTTTATGCTTCCCTTACTATTCTAATAGACACCGCGATCATGGCCGACAGAATTACAACAAGATTCCCAAACAGAACATGTCACTTAGTTTAGGTCAATTCTGGTTCAAGTTTATAATCCTTTGCGTTGGCAATTCCATCCTTCCAAACATAAACATCAGAAGACGTCGGCTGTGAGCTGACGCTGTCATTTCATTCAGTTATATCAATCACAAAACTTGCAACATCGGAACATAAACAAACGGCGATTCTGGGTGGCAAAACGCAAGTGCTGCCAAGGTAAGCGGCGAGTCACTGTCAACTGTTTTTGGATACATAGCGGTGATCGTTCACGATCGATGACAATAGCTTCCAATGTCTCAAGTGTTTGGGCCACTGATCGCGCATTAAGAATGTGAACGACTCAGCAGGATTGACTCAGTGAGCAGTAGGCAGCAAGAGCCTGGTGAATGCTGAGGTAGCTCGGTTTCCCGAGTGAAATACTTCCGCAGTTAAATATCACATGCAGCTGCGTACCCACTTTGTGACCTGATCAAAGATTTTGACCTCATGTCTGGTCAGTGAGCTCGATGTGGCTGCCTCCAGAGCTACAGGTACAGCTACATTAACGCTTTTAAAAAGAGGCTTAACGAGACACTACCTCACTTGCATCACGAGAAATGATCCGTTTCACTCTGGAGACCATGTAAGTCTAACCAAACTAGGAGTTTTCTCGCACTTTCTGTAACCTGGCGTTGAGGAAGTATGCGTCAATGTTTATGTGAACGGCTGGTAAGTCAGTTAAATTTTGGGTGTTGGGCAAAACATAGTTATGTGCTTCGATAAACAATGTCACAGTGATCGATTTGACCAAGGTACACTGCTATGGAAACCAGCGATCACATTAAGATTGCGCGTCGCACACATTCACCCAACGACTGCTTCAACTCCACCATCCAATCAGCTGATGTGATACCTAAACTTTGGAATGCCTACTTTTATGTCATTCGTTACCTTTGATTTTATATTCCTCACTCTATTCATTATGCGGGACTGGTCACACAATCGCGGTTCACCAGTTAAAAACCGAGTTTATAATTCAAGTGGAGAGTTACCCATGTTCGTGCGTTCCTGCTCTAGGCGCGTCAATAGCGAACACATGTGAGTTTCACCGTTAACCTTTATCATCTTCACTACTGACATTTTACTCAATAGTTTAATATGTTAAAAAGATAATTACGAAAGGTTTGAAAAAAAGTTTTAAAAAGCTTGCGTACGGTTGTTTCTGCCTTGCCCCAAGTAATACAGTGCAGGAGGAAACGTAACCACTATATGTGGAGAAGGCTTCATGGTGCAAACGATTTGTGTACTAAAGAACGAAACTACATATGATAAACGTTTCGAACTTCGAAGAGTCGGACTCATTTACCTATTTCAAAAGTGCGTCCATTTGATTCTACCCACCGATACGTGCTACCGACTCACCTTGACATGACGGCGTGGTATAGACACAAAACGCCAGCGCCATTCACTTTCATGGGCTAATGAAATTTGTACTACCCGCCCGTGGTCTTTGGTGATCCATATTCGATGATTTCATTGCGTCTACTTGTGTGACACACACTACCCATTAGGAGTGCACCACAGTCCTCCCCTCTAAAATTACCGGGGACGTCCATCACGAACGCAGTCTCTCCGACCTTCATGCCTGCTGTGAAATTGTGCTCTCGAAATGCAAAATTCAGATGAGCATCGATCAAGTCACTATTTGTATCAAAAATGAAAAACTATTTATTTGCTACGAAACGTCGGCTTTGGATTGTGACATACGCACAATTCTTCCTGAGCTACCCAACGCGGGCTGAATGGTCCTAGCTGCAGCGTTCACACTGTCCACTCTACCCACGCTTTGGGGTTTGGACAGCGCAGTCTGTCGGGCATCCTCATGTTTGGCTTTGCGCCAAGATTCCATTCGGCCAACGTTTCATTGGCGCCACTAAACAGGTGACAGCTTTAACTCTTGCCACATCTGCCCCATGTGTGTCGTGGTTTTTCTTATCCCCGCTCGTACCAGTTCCTAAATTCCCTTTGCGTGAACTCGCCACCTTTCTCCCTGTCGAGCGATGGTGTATTCCGGACCTCGTAGATCCATTAAGTCATTTGACCTCTTCCATTTCGGGGAATATTCATCTCGCCTGGATCACATGTGCTCGCGCATTGGTTATCTTTGTACTTGGAAAGTCACCGGATGCTTTTCTCATGTTGAACCATGATTCTTATATCATCTACGCTTGCCCACATGTTTCGCCTACATGTTTCGTTCCTGTTGTTCCGTGCTTCCCTCGGCGCTAATTGGCAGCTAGGCCACATTCACCTCTCTAGATCCACATGAATTCGAGGCCCGCGGGTATACATTATCTGAAATAGGGAGTGCCTTGCTGTCTAAGTAAAACATATCTTCCGGGCCAACCGGTATGGGCCATCTCGTGACAAGAGGCTACCAACTTTTCTCTCAACTTCGGTAGGATCACCGGCACCTTGGTAGCACCTCGCCCTTCCGTCCACATCAGAATTCCGGCTTTGTGGACTTGCAGCTTATTCAGGTTCCGCGCGGACGGTCGGAATTGTTGGCCTTGATGTTGGATTGTCACACTTTGATTCATTATTCGTGCTGTTATCAGCTTGTTCGTGAGCCTATCATTTCGTTTCTCAACTGCCATCTTTGCCGAATCCAGCTCTAGCACAAAACAGCAGACACGGAAGGTGATGTTGGGCAGATCGTCCTCATTATTCAGGCGCGATCAAAAACACGCAGTAAAGTTATGGCTCCTTGATACATAGCTTATCGTGAAATCGTCGTTTTGTAAGCGCAGCACACACCTTGACAAATGCTTCTGGGGTCTTTAGAAGACATAATCCATTCCAACGGCTTGTGATCTGTTTTGAACTGAAAGCGTTGACTCAGAAGTAGGCCCGGTAATTGTCTAGCCCCCAAACAATTGCCAGGCACTCCTACTCTACTGTTGAATATTTGCGTTCCGATAGCGTTAAAATTCTCTTAGCGAATTCAACCGTCACATGCTTGTGCTGTAGTAACGCACTCAGTCCGACGTCACTTGCGCCTGTGGCCACCGTAAACGTTTCTAAGGCCATCGGCAATTTCAACAGAAGATTCAGGTTCCCCGCGGACGGTCGGAATTGTTGGTCTTGGTGTTCGGTTGTCAGACTTTGATTCATTATTCGTGCTGTTATCAGCTTGTTCGGGAGCCTATCATTTCGTCTCTCAACTGCCAAGCTCCCCGGATCCAGCTCCTGCACAAAACAGCAGACACGGAAGGCAATGTTGGGCAAATCATCCTCATTGCTCAGGCGAGATGAAAAACCTGCCGTTAAGTTGTTGCTCTCTGATACGTAGTTTTTTCGTGAAGTATTTTTGTAAGCGCAGCACACACCTTGACAGCTTACTTCTGGGGTCTTTAGAGGACCTAATCCATTCCAACGGTTTGTGATCTGTTTCGAAGTGAAAGAGTTTACCCAGTAAGTACGCCCGCTAATTGACCAGCGCCCAAACAATTGTCAGGCACTCCTACACTACTGTTGAATATTTGTGTTCCGACAGCGTTACAGTTCTCTTAGCGAATTCAATCGTCACATGCTTTTGCTGTAGTAACGCACTCAGTCCGACGTCACTTGCGCCTGTGGCCACCGTAAACGTTTCTAAGGCCATCGGCAATTTCAACAGAAGATTTGTCATCCTATGTCTTTCTGGCTTTGTTATGAATTTATTTTCCTCACTTAACTGGTTGTAGAAGTGACGTCAAACTGTTTAAATTCCTGAAGAATTTACTGTATTTGCCGGCGCGGCCCAAAAGTGCCTTAAAAGAGCGTTATGAGGTCGGAATTGGGTGCGTAGAAGTGTCAGTGTTTTCTACGACAACAGCTACAGCTCACCCTGACCCACCTTGTGAACAAGCAGTGTCACGGATACTAACCCGATTTGAGATTTATGACCATTTATCCGTAATCCCGGATGTTGAAGGATTCGCAGCTTTGCTTCCAAATTACAGCAGTTTTCAGGTTCCGATACAATTTATATCGCGAGGTCATCTACATCCGCGGCCACACAATCTAACCCATTCAGAAGGCGGAGCATCAAACGCCGGTTAATGAAAAGGGGCACCAGAGAATTCAAACTGTATCCTGTTAGATTGGCGTTGTTTCGCGCAATCTTTAATCGCTGTCGTCTCCCAGTCCTCCTGTTTGATTGCCAGCTCCCATGAGCCAGATCTCAAAATCAGTACCGTGAATATCTTTAATTCTAAAGTTTGCCGAAGTTTTCGTAGACTGCTGGTACCGGGACAGAAAAATCATCGATCTCTTGTTCAACCTTCTGAAGTCCACGCAAAAGCGGTATTTTCCGTTTGTCTTTAACACTAAAAGTATTTTGGAGTATTATAGGCTGTGAGCTGCCTTAAATACATCCGCATTCAAGATCACCTGAACCTTCATTGTGATCTCCTGCCTCCAGCTGGATTGATATTCTTCTGGGTCCATGCGGCCGATACGCCGCCGCGAAAACGGAATTGTGTGTTCGAGCCAATTACCAAATCTGTGGGAGCAGTTATTTTCGGTGAGGAGAAGTTTGTATAGGCCGACAAGCCATTGCGGGGCCGGACGAGTGTATACAACGGCAACGACCGAGCATACCGGTGTGCATCCATCCCAAACAGCAGCAGCATAGACCCGTATTTCGTCTTCAGCTTTCCTCGTTTCAAGTCGACGATGGCTTAAACTGGCTTGGAGATAGTCTGTCCCCAGAATGGTCTATTTTGCTTCCGGCGACACGACGAAGGGATGATTGCATTTATGAATCCCGAGACCAACCACGTGCTCCACCATACCGTTTAGGGGTATATCGTAATCATCGACCGCTTTCGCCATCATGGAACATGATTGGGTGTTCACTTCATCTCGGTGGCTGCTAGGGGAGACTACTGCCCATGCAACAAGTAAACACCATTCCGTTTTGCCATTCACCTCTACTATCGCTTCAATCACACTTTTGTTTAGGGCCTAAGATATCCACACTCCAACACGAAAACAACACTGTTATTAACTGTTATTTGGTATAAAGGGTGTAGTGCGTCTCGATGAGCTTGAGCGCTTCATGTGTCCCAGTTTTCCACAATATAAGCATCGCTCAATTTGCTGCGTCCTCTGACGGGTGCTATGACTTGCTCTGATGTTGTACCTAGTCTGCTCTAACTTCTTTTTTGACCTGTAAAATCGCTTGCCGTCTTTCTGGTCCACGGTTCTCACTGGTGTCAATGGCTCCTGTACTAACACGCTTATCTCCAGAGCAACTTCCACAAGGCTCTTTCTCTGGGTGGCGTTCAAATTTTGCAATCCATTCGCTATCGTTGGAGTTATACCGTCCAATAACTGCTCTACTAAAATGTACTGTCTTGACGCGTCGTCGCAATCAGGTAGTGCCCGATCAAACAGGCTGCTGAAATAGAGCGCAAACATGGCCGGATCCACTTTTAGCCAAAGCCGGCCGCGTGGAATCGCCTCATGTTTACCTGGCGGTCGACCGGACTGTCGGACTCTGTGATCTGCACCTATATCGTCGCGGCCCATTCCAAGTTGGCTGGGCTTCTTTCTTCACCGCCAGGATTGCATTCCCCCGTCCCTTGATTAGACCCGGCGAAGCAACCAACTTCGCCAATTCCTGTTTCGCCCCGACTGCCTCCGCAACATCTTCCTCCAGCAACGTCCATACCTTCCCGCGCTCAGTTGGCTTTGGCCACGGAATCCGCATCTTAATCCTCTGCTTTTCCGCGTCTCCAAATCTGTAGATGACAGAACGGCGCGGACGAGTTGTGCATTGGAGAACGAATTCAGACATGATATAATATTTTGAATATAGAACAGTCGGACTCATTTGTGCACTTCATTCTTGGTCCCATTTGATTCTACGCTCTGCTGCGTGCTATCGACAGCTTGCCGTGTCGGTGTGCTGTAGGCCCAAACCTCTTGCGTCATCCGTTTCCATGGTTGATTGAACTGTGCACTAGGTGCCCGTCGCATGCCACGATCGAGTAATACTTGAGTTCATTGTGAACCACGACAACTCTTTACAAACACGGTTTATGTTTTATAACCTCCTGAAATTATAAATTCAAAGCCGGTACGAAGTATATTACAAGATGTCATATATTATGTTTAAAAAATTAATAAACTTTGTATTCCTCGACAATCCGAAAATCAGTTCCCTAAATAAAGAAAATCAAACGTGGTTAGGTTGCATTATTAATATCCAAAAACAAATTTGGTTATAAATTTCAAACTAAGCAACACCAAGTAATTAAACTTGTTCTGCTGTTGCTTTGCCGTTGAATCATGGTTCTTCACAAGCACATAAAAGATTTTCTGGGTGGAAAGACTAATGAAACGAAAGGAAATAGATTATGGTTTATCACCTTCGAAACTTGAAAGTCATAACCTACAGAAAAGTGAAGATAGCTTAATATCGTACTAGTAAATCACAAGCTGCTCTGAATTGCGATATGTAGGTGCCTTTCATTATGTGACTGTTTGGCTTACCTGGTATTTGTGTGACAAAATATTACAAATTCGTAAAAATATTTGAAGCTCGGGATGCGGATGATGTTATGCGTGTTTTCTCCGAGCTGGCTGATTTGGCTGCAAACGTTTCATCGTCAGGTTAGACGACATCATCAGTGCGATTTATGCGGGCCACTTACTGATCCAAGTGATTATTGCTCACTTGATTCGAACGTCAGGAGTCGAGTGGTCCACGTGAGCTGACTGTGTAGTCAGCACTCTCGCACTGTTGGCTAGAGTCCGCCCCAATGAAGTTCCTTCGTCTTGTTGATCTAGGGCGGACTATTCTTTGGACGCTCAGTGTTTCATAGGCATTGTCTAGATCTAAGTGCCTGTTGATTGAGTTCTTCCCCGAGTACCAAGCCTCAAGGAACTCGCATGCTTTTCTACTTTTTGCCCTGCCTATGATCCAGACATTCTCCAAATCAAATTGCTGATTCTCGGCGTCCATATGTACCGACATCACTTCTCTACCATAAATGACATTCTCCGTAGTTGGCACCAGGACTCAACTGCAGGTGAGTCATCCAGAATGAGACGTACGGCTTCCTGGATGTTTCCAGGTTCTTGTGAGTAGATAACTTTAATGTCATCAGTAAACAGAAACTTAGCACCATGTATTATTCTTTGGAATACATCGTTAACAGACGCGAGAAAACTTAGCGGACCAAGAAGCTTACTTGATTTACTCCACCCATGACGGCTTTTGGTTTAGAGAAATGGTCGCCGACGCGCATCACCTGCTGTCTACCAATAGGTATGAAGGCAGGCAAGAAATCATTAGACCTACATTGCCTATGGTCTTCAATTTGTTAAGTAAACTTTCCTGAGGCAATCAATCGCTCTTTGCATTTCCAGGAATAGGATTACAACATTTTTTCCATTGTCTACGTGTTCCGCTGCTCAGAACTGAATGGTATTTGTGCTTTTTATCTCTCGCTGTACCTAGATTCGCGTCTACCGCCTTATGCAATACCACTTCGGTTCATCTCCATTTGCACTGTTTGGTATTATTGACCAGCATGAGGATACAGTTGTCATTATCAGAGAGACGTTTAAGCTTGTAAACCTGGGTTTGGAAATATGTAATTAATTAATATTTTATTTCTCTACGACGTGGTGACTATACTGACTTCGGGAAAGACCAAAATATTTAAGTTTTTCCTTTTCTTCCCTCTACACACTACATGGGAATATACGTTATGTTATGTCTATGTCAGTTTCACACATACACCTTGTTCAGGGTAAGTGCAGAAGCTTATGCTAGGGTTATATCTTCATTTAACTGATGTCCCGTAGGTCTGTACCAGCGCAGTCTGACAAGTATGCGGAAATAGGACTTTCGTGGATGAGCTGTAATGTTCCTCTGGTCTGGCATTCCAAGCTCTTCCGTGTCTAAGTAGTGCGAATAGCTGCAATGCAAAATAGCTACCTGGTAGACGGCTTGAAGCTCAAGCGCTTAGTAAGAAGCCGATGTAAGGAAAACAACTAAGAACGGACGGAAGAGGGAAGGAAGAGTGCCGGAGAGAAATAGGAAGGTAATGATAATATGAAGAAAACCCGATCAGCCTCTAACCGAATAACTGGTTACCGTGAAGCTTGCGGACCGTCTACAGAGCTATTCTTTCACACTCCCGCTGAAGCGCAATCCAACTCTCTCGTATAATTAAAAGAAATTATTAAGTCCCAGTTCGTAGTGGACTCAGGGAGAAACTAAAATAAACATTAGTAACGGTAGGTAAGAAACGGCTATAAAATGATTACCAATAAAAATAAATGTAGCGTTAATATCTAGCAAATAATAGTCCAACAATATAGTCATCAGTTTGTAAGGAATATAATAAGATTTCGCAAGTGCTTGTACTTTTCCTAGTAGTTGTTTTGAGATATCTAAACATGAGGAATCATGCCGAAAGCCCTACCCTGTGTGAAAAATACTTCGGAATGTAAAAAAAGAATCGAATAACAACGGACTCTGACGCTAAGTATAAGGTGATCTAAATGTGTATAATTTGGTAACTGACAACATTCCAGTGCGACACATTTATAATAGGAAAAGCGAACTAGATGATGGCACATGATTTCGGAATTGTCAAACGAAGTCTAAAAAGTGTGGTATAGCAAAATATTATAGGCGGTTATGAGTTGCAGTGGAAAGCTTTATGGCCGCTATACTCCCGATTATTACGGCATAGAGTAAGGCTTGTGTGCTTCATGAGCCATCAGTTCTTTTGTTATTCTGGACGATGTTAACTTTTCTTACACCAGGGTAAATTGCGAAAGCGTGGAAGCGCAGGTCTGGCAAAAAATAGGAACTGAGTGTCGGCCCATCACTAAGACTGCGATGTGATCTAAGATGTTCTGATTATCGGGACACAAGTCACTTTGATGACGTTTACTACAAAGAAGCCTGTAAATTTCCCTTAGTGAGCTTACTCGCCATCAAACGATATTCGATTGCCTCTAAGATGGCAGCAGCAATTGTTTGCCCTGCAACTGGTTGATATGGGTTAGAAGACAATATCACACTTAATAGATTCGTTGACAGAGGCGTGACCCGCTAAGCTTCAAACGGCAGTCACTAACGGTGTCGAAGGCGAAACGCGTTGAATGAAGAACGATAAGCCTGGACCGCCAATCAATTAAATTTAAGATGTCGTTTATAGAACAACAGCTGTTTGGAGACTAAGTGCTCCATCTGAATCAAACGGGGCTTATTTACTAGGTAACAATTCAGATTTCGTATCATAAAAGTAGCAAGAATACAAAATTCAACATCCATATTCACGATATTCAAATTAAGTTCCTGTAATTTTATTTTTTCCTTAGCATACTGAATGTTAATAGTGAATAATTTCATCGCAACATTGTACTGGAAAATCAGAAACCTTTTCTGCAGCCATAGTTTCACTAGTCAGGTTACGCGATGACGGAAGTAAGGTAAAACTAATTACATCGAATGCATTGAATATAAAATCCAGAATGTACTCACGGTCTGTGCATTAAGAGGTTGGGCAGATTTGTTCTATAATCCTGTAAGCGTGATGTTGCCTGGTAGAATAATGTGCAATAGAGAACCCAGGACTAGTTTTACAACGTGAGGGCAACGGGCAGAAACAGATACCCGTAAAAGCAATTTTAACAGCGGATTGTAGAAAAGGTGAACTTGAGCAATATTGCATGAGAATGAAGTGGATGAGTAACGGTATTCGTTTGAGAATTCGATAGCTTACATTGCCACAGGAGTAATAATAGGACAACAGGAACTAGACTGGAATAGTAGCACTGAGCTAACAAGCGGGTATAATTCATTTGGCGCAACTAATTGAAGTTCTTTTATAATTTAGGCACAGTCGTGCAACAGTCTTCGGTTATCGTAGGCAGGCATGCTGTGCAAACGACACACTAGCACACGAGGTTTGTTTGCTATATCGATGGTCACTGGTTTGAGTGGAATTAGTCCCTTTACCTTGGTATATATAGGGTGGATATCAGCGATGTGCGAAAGTTATCGAGTCACACGTCGTGTTGTATCTTACTTATTAATGGCCTTGTAGGAGTAATTCTGAGATCACCGGATAATGAGGAGGATCTGTTATCGAACATAATTTTGCAGAAATGGGATTAGTTAAAAAAGCAAAGACATGCAAGTGATTTTGAGCAAGTGGCATGCATAAACAGTCCGGGTTATACGAATCAAGAGATATAAAGAGGGCTTCCTTTTTTGATGACGATATTGGATGAAGTAGGAACATATGCGACAGCTTCAGAGTGAGTAACTGGTAGTCAAAATGTGCTCATGAAAAGAAAGCTGGTTTCGAACAAATTTTCGTATGAATTTTTGTCATTAATTAGGGTGGGTCCTTTAAAAACCAACATTCCGCATATGCAGCTTGCCGGTTTATGGTCGAGCCCAAATCTTCTGCAAGGTCAAGCACATATGCAGCGATCGTTGCATAGGCCACACGGGATGCCACACTTACGGTCTATTTTGTTAAAAAAACAGTAAACGTGAACATATTGACGAAGGTCTGATAATCGCCACTTGGTAGAAAATCAGGAATTGCAGCTCAAGGAAAATGAAGTTAAACCATGGCACCCCTACCTCCTTGTACAAAAATGTTTCCGAATTTTCCAGCGATTGCATAGGAGCTTCATTCCACAGTTTATTTCCTAGATTTTGATGCAGTTCTAGACCTGAAATAGGGCATACCTTGTCGAAATCAAGTTAAAGACGAGGTGCCATTATTTTGTAAAATAAAATGTGACGGTCAAACTCACATCGGTCGGCATTCTCCCACATTTTGCGGATTTAGCACTCTGGGTATTCATGGGGACAGAGAGACTGGCCTGCTTCCATACAGATGCTCAAGACCTTCCCAATAAGCTGGCCAAACTGAAAGATCGCTAAGTTTATAAGAGATGCGATATCATCGGTGTTATTGGGACATGACGGATATTAAGGTCGCGCTGCCGTGCAAGTCACTCATCCGAAAGGACGCACTGCAAATGGAGGATGAGTAATTCTGTATTATGGAAGCGACATACGGTGCGAGGCGATGAGTTATTCAAACTCGCAGTTACTCTGTGCACTTTGGTGCTGACTGCAGTTGAAGGATAGTGACACCTGCCTTTTAGATTGATGTGCCGCCCAATCCCCAAACTCTACACTTGAAATGGATTCACACCTAGCGACTGCTCTAGTAGGAAACCTGATGAGGAAATGCGCTCACTTTCTTATCGTGAGTGCTTTCAATGTAGGTTTTTATGGAAATCCTTACTACGATAAAAGAAATATTTAAGGCCGGTCTGTAAGCGCTAGTTACTAGTGTTTCGCCTTACAATAACTTAATTTTACCAACTCCGCTCAGAACAGAAACAGGGTAATTGTGCACGATCATATGCTTAGCAAGAAGGAAGGTTGTTCACTGACTGTTGGATTGCAGCGATCATGTCGTCATTCGTTTCAACTTTAGCTGCTACGCGGAATATCGGAAAGAGAATCCTGAGATGGAAAGCACCACCACAATTATACAGTTAATCGCCGAAGAGCAAGCAGAAGTCGCCTGCTTCGTATTTGTCACCAAATGCATTCGACTGGTGGCGGATGCTTCAAGGACGAAAGTTTACCATCGGACAAAACAGTTTCATTCTTAAGGAGAAGAACGGAAATTTGGATAGTGAGCAACAGCATAGTAAGTGCATAGAGTAACTCCATCGTCAGACATCTGTGATAAATACGTAGCTCAACGGAACCGATGCACTTCACTGCGCAGAGAACACCATGCCGCACATCAGCAGAACGTGGCAGTGAATTCAGTGACAAGCGGAAGCTCTTGTATAAGCCCGTTAGTCGACCTGTATTGGTGAGATACGGTTTTCCTCCTTTCCGGAAGATTGATGACCTAGGAAGAACGAACGCAGAAGCAGAAGACGCGTTGCAGACACAAAACGCCTCCATATTTCAGAGGGCCTTGCCATCAGGCTACTATAAAGCTTTTGTTGCCCCGTCCTCGTGTCTCAAATATCTCACATCCACCGCGGAAACCGTCTCGTTAAACCTGACGTCTCTGCGCAGCCACAGCTCCAATGGTATTGACACAATTGATCCAGAAGTAATAGGAGCAGCAGTAACGAAACCGGTTGATTCTAGGCACAGTTCATTCAGCATTGCTTAGGTCAGAACCAGGAAGTTGTTATGTAAAAGCGCTTTTGCGATGTAATGCATTATACGGTATTATTATCAGAAACAAACTCGATGGTATCATTAGGTTTCTACGACATTTCGTTACGGAAGTGTAAGCTACCGTTCAGGCACCATTTAGTTAAAGCGGTAATGGTTATAATGCACGAGTTGTTCACACAGACATTTGTTCAACCCGGAGTTAGTTCACCTAATCAGATCATGCCTATAGTTAATGCTATAACCAAAAACTGGTTTACGAAGCTAATTAAGAGAGTAACACAGTGGTAGTCGAGCGTGATTTGGAAACATACAAAAGTATATTTCAGCAAATGATAGCTATTCGACAAGTTATCTTACACATAAAGCTTACGTTCTTTAAATATATGAGATGAAATTTATTTCAGACACATTTAATTAGCATATTGCAAAAGCTGAAGCGGATTTCACCACCGCAAACAGGCTGGACCAAGGCGTGGTGGTGCGATGGTTTGCGTACCCTCGTGACCCATTGAGCTAGCTTGGTGGCATTTCCAAACGCATTCAGAGCCACTCATACCAGACAGGTCAATAGTCAGTGGTCAGACTTAATCAGTCTCAATTTTACGCCTCTTCGGAGGTTAGGGAGAGCTCAATGGCCCGCTTCCTTCAAAAGCTACCCATACCAAAAAGCAGGTCTGCCGTCATAATCCCACATTTAGATTGGCCTAGAGCACAAGCGCCACACATTATCTCTGAGGATGGAGGAGCACCACGAAGAGCTATATAGTTTGCTCCCCTCTGCGTCAAGCCAGGCAGCCCCTGGACAAGTTGTTGAAAACCCGCCAACAATCGTCTACGCGTGGCCGCAATTGTATGTCCATAACACGGGTGTAAAATACGTGTGCACTATGCTAAATCCTCAAAAGGATGTGTGTGATAGGCTTCACGCAGTTCTCACTAAGTCAGTGCAATTACACCACTGGCTTGTTCGTCAGGCGCCGGGTGGATTTTAATCGAATTTCCATGTACCCCACTGTCTCGTGTGTCAGACTATTGAGTCAGACGCTAGCGGAAAGACTCCTCGAGCAAAAGCCTCTCGGAATGGACAGCCAGACAGTACCATCAGCCCACTCGACTACGTTGAAAATACTCCTTCCTCTCACCTCTCTTCATTCCCACTATTGAGTATGAGACTGTCAGAAACCTTGCAACTGCTGCCATCGATACATGAAGCCTAGGGTTTCATTACACACTGGTTCTTTTAGCGTCCGCAATCTAAATCAGATCGGGCTGCAGGCAGCACCGACAATCACTCTGCACCCACATGATAAGGATGAATGATGTGTCTCCGAAAACCGCATACAAGATAAAAGCATCGTGACAAATCATCGACTCGCTGGTTCTGAATCTGATGACGAAGGCTACACTCATCAATTCTCTGGTGATAGTGAGTAAGTGGCTCAAGGTATTTACGGTATGGATAACGTACTCAGCACATATGTTGAAGGCAATCTGTTCGACTGGATGCCGGCTAAAATCTGCAGGTGTGTGGCTCGACTTCGAACACCTACTGCAGACAATGAGCAACGACTGAAGACGAAGTGCCTTCTCCTCGTTTCCGTTTATGTCCCTAATGAATGCAATTTAAAGGGTAACAAAAAGGCTTTCTATCGGCTGTTCTCGTCTTTTTGTCGATGTCAAAAATCTTGACCTAATAATTGTTACTGATAAAACGAATGTCCAAGTGGATGGTCTGTGGACTCTGAACAACCCCTGGGGAGCCGCTTCGATTCGATGCATGCCAAACACACAATGGTGGTCGATTTCTGCAACTGTGCGCCGACTACAATTTTTGCCTTAACGGCACTGTTTCCACCACAAACATTCACACCGCGTCATCTAACGCCCATCGAGTTCCTCAGTGACCTGGACGCAAATTGACAATATTGCCATCATCTACAGATGGCAGGTATCAGTCTAAGACTGTCGGTCAATTTGGATCACGTGACTGGAATCCGAGCAGGATCTTGTGCTCCCAAGCTTGGCACTCACACCCCCGCTTTAAACAAGCGTCTATCTTCTAACCTACTTACCCGCAACTTAAACACGAAAGTTGCCGTTTAGCACCATCATAATGAACAGCCTCAGCAATTTCAGTAAGGAATGCGATTGGTGAGTTGAACGCTGACCGGAATCGTCTCAAAAGTGCCATGCTTCTGACGCATCCTTCGTACTCAACTTGAGACGTGATAATTTTGAAAGGATCTCTTAGGCGTAGAGCAGCATCAACCAGGAAGGTAAACCGATTCCGATGGCACTGAGTTTTACCGTGTACGTAACGCTCTGGAAAACTTCTGGCAAGCAGTCTTCGAGTTGACCTGGGACGATGCTGGATGGCAAGGACACTTAAGAGGGAGTGAGTCAGTGCCGATGGAAATGGTCGAGTGCTACTCCAGCTCATCCGGAACACGGGTCCGATAATGACATCCGTCAGCGAGACAAGAACTGAGAAAGATGGACAGCTTGTCCATTCTCAGTTTCGTCGACTAACCCGTCGGGCGTACATTTTGAGGAGCAGTCCAGCAGATCTGCTGCAACACTGTCTGTTGCCGCAGAATTTGATCCGACCTGGGAAGTTGATGTCACACCACTCGCTTTGGAAGAGATTCGATCTGAGCTTTCCGTGTTGAAACGGATAAAAGTAACTGGATCCGTCAACTATCGTACATCCATACGGAAATATGATTATTGTTGTTGACTGGACGCTCTTCTCTGTTTAACATAATTTGGGATAATGAAGAGCAGCATACAGACTGGAGATTGTCAACTATATTTCCCATTTCCAAGAGGGGTCAGCGTACATTTTGCGAAAAGTATCGCTCGCTGCACACTTCGGCTTTTGCATTGATTTTGATTGATAAGAAGCGTTCTGGAGCCTCACTCAAGTGTTTACTGAATGTTAAGCACTTACATTGGCTAGACAATGTCCTCCCTATGCCCACTGACCGGATTCCTCGACGTGCATTATACGCCGTGGCTGCAACATTGTTGGGAGAAACCGCGATGTGGCCAGCCCATGACGTGTCATAGAGGTAAGAAGAAATTTTCTGGGAGAATTGGTCAGGCTGGTGACTGTTTTCGTCGTGAATGAGGTCCTCGGGATGGTCCGCACCTATGGTTGGAGACTGATTTAGTCATGGCGTAACAACGTAGTCAGTGGCGTTCCTGCATCCGATTTCTTGCATCTGGTTGTTAAGTTTGGTTCCATTCCGATTAGAATATCGTACAATTTTCTTGCGTCCGTCTTGCTTACAACTGTTTTGCGTCTAACCACATTACCTTGCCGTTCTTATTTATCGTTATGCTTTCGATGTGATTCGTGGTGGTGCTCGGATCATAGTTGTTCAACTAAAGAGAACTAAACTTGACATTGTGGGGTCCATAAGGGTGGCTTGCATTTTGGTGACATATATAAAAATGTATTTCACAAGCTTGTCAAATATGCGCAAATCATTTGTGTTTGGCTAACAAAAACGCACTTTGTTCCGTTATAAACAAGTGGGCGCAATAGCACAAGCCATTAACCACGAAACATCGTATACTTAATGATTGACGAATCACGTCACTGCTTTTGCATATGTAAATGTTCAAAGACATACACCCGATGTTATTTATAGCCCGCATCTCCGATGTGTTGAAATCTCGAGTAACGTCGCCTGTCTGGAAATGTCAAACAGACATAAAATCGAACTGTTTGTGATTTTTCTCCTTACGCCACTGAAAATATTCTCCGCAGACAAACATTTCGCTTCTGATAAGCGCATGCACTAATTTTCTGCTAAAAGTATTAATAAAGCGGAAATCATATTATTCACAATGTAATTTAACCAATCCGATTTTTGCCAATTATTTTAGTCAGCTTTAGTATAACTACATATTTGCTAGCAATTCCATCAAAACTAGGTCCATATAAATATGAACTTGCAAGATTAATGGCTAAATAAAGAGAGTGGTATAAACTGGAAACATATAGGTTATACTGATGTAATGTCTAGAGTGGTGGTCAGAATCAAAGCCAGCTCTATATTCACATTTCGTAAACATTGTGTGTAATTCTCTGCGGTTTTGGACGGAAATTAGATGGAATAAGTACGTCATTATTCCTTAACTGTTCCTCGAAAATCTAATGGATATTTGAGCCTTTATCTTGATTGCTGTAATTAATTTTATCTAGCTGATGATAACCAGTACAATATTTACAAAAAGACTTAATAAAACACTTCGCTGTACTTCCGAGACACTAGAAACTTTTCGGTTTGTTAAATAAGATATTCGTCAAATTAAATATTTACGTTTGGTAAATAATGCTGCAGACACCTTTGTTTTCCACCAAATCAACCTGTGTTTTCCCCAGTTTCAACAAATATACGACGTTTTGCAACGGATGGCTGTACAAAGAAAATTTGCGTTATCTACCAAGGACATTTTGCTAAGCTATATGTCCGAATCATACAACGTGAGTAAAAGTGTGCAAATAGAACGTGCAAAACTATTTATTAGCTAAAATGCTAAACCTCAAATTGAAAGCGGATAAGTTTTGGACTACCACTAGTACAGCATGCTAGATAAAGTAAAGGAAATGCAATTGATTATGCTCAAAAACTGCTCTACGCAAAGCTTCCATGCTAGAACAATATGTACATCGATATAGAGGCATCAATCTTTCGTAAAGCTAATTATTAAGAAGAAATAAAATCAGGGGGACAGGTCCTACTCTTCTAGCATTTACCGAAATAGTTTGTTAATATGACTTTTATATTCGAGTTCCATTGTCGTAATACTTTCGACCCATGGTCTTACCCAGATTTGCAAGGTAATAATATACTTCACAATTGCAATACTTCTATAAATTATAGGTGAATTAATACAGAATCCCAGAGTGGAAGTTATCGGCTGGTACTCGTACCCGAACGTTGCAATTATTCTGCTTGACACAATGAACTGGCGTTCATATACCCCGATTGATGAACTTGTTCTGATACGTAAGGGAAAATGTTATTCAATACGACAAAATTTCCCAGTTCAAACCTCCTATGGAATGGTACGTCCATTTAATTTCTAAATTTAGTGTGTAGATAACTCAGTTATCCGGGGTGTGAACAGCTACAATTCGACCACGCAGCGGTGACTCAGTAGGCAACAATTTCCACCATTTTCAACAGTTCTTCTAGTACATGTTTTGACTCAATAAATTTGCTATCAATTCAACATAAGTTATGCAAATTTGAAGAAAACAGATTGAACATATGAACACTACTGTACCACATGCAGTAGAAAATGTATTCTCCATAATAATTGAAGTGGTTCGGATCACTAATGCGCTTAGCGAGCGCGAGACTCCCACTTAGGTGGAAATAGCTTCATATCGATTACTATAAATATGCTGCCATCCACATTTACATTTTCAGGGGAAATTGAGGGTGCAAAGGACGCTCTATGATGAAGACGAGATTATCTTTTGCAACGTAGTCCATTACACCGTCATAACAACCCATTATCATGCTGTTCGTTAATGACTAGTTGTTGTTACCGCTAATAAATATAATAACACGAATTTAACTATTAGCATGTTACGACTTTTATTTTGACAAATTAGTCTGTTGTTATACCTGCCGCGGTCGTTTTCCTAGTGTCAAAATACATTTAGTCTTTAACTTCAATCGGTTCTAGGCAAAAGCACATGGGAAAGTACATTGCATAGAATGTAATCCTTAGTTTTTCCAATATACTCAAAGTGTCCCCACCGAATAGTTTATTCTGACATAAAGATATGCTTCATAAGGCAAGCCGCAGAATTAGGCTAGTTGCAGTGGTTTAGCAGCCGCCCGGAGTGGTTGCAAATTTTAGCCTTGACTGAGAGCAAAATAGGCGAGTGAAAGCTACACAATTAGCTTAAAATAAAAAGCGCATTAACTTTCCTTTAAATGGATAATTATTTGGGACACTGATGTAAATGTGGTGAAATGGATCACAATGGGACAAATGAGGGGATTGCTGGAAAAAACGTTTGTACATGTTTGACGTATAGGGAAAATGAGTTGTTGGTCATACAGAGTAACACTTAAATATTGAACCCTCAGCTTATCCGGATATTTAACCAGTTATATTTGGTAACGAACAGTCGACGGTACTAAATATGCCGCCCCTGTATCTTGCTACCCAAGGCGGTTTGCTACCCAATGCTACTTATTTGGCTACTTGTAGATCCCCGTAGCTGATGACATAAACGCCAACGATGCTTGGTCTTACGCTAGCGAATAGAAAGAAGATTGGCTGTGAAAGAGAATGGATAACGTTAACCTGGCGTAAATCGATGCTGTTACATTCAAAGCTCGTCAGTCGATCGCGAATGAACAAATCGATAAGCAAGATAGTACGCTGCATATCACCGCGATAAATATGACTGCGCACATGCTGGCGAAGCATATGAAATCATTTTATCAAGCACAGCAAACAAATGTACAGTCGAGCAACTAATCCGGGATAGCATTGTTTAAATTATCTCAAATGCAGCTGCGATGCAAAATAGTTATGTTATTGCGGATGTACACGGTACAACGTCATTTATTGCCGCCCGTTGTCAACACATTTCGGCTCTTCGATGTTCTATTTAGGTATAATGCTTACTAAAATTCGTAATCCGCCAGGTTAAAGTAGCGGAGTATGTCAGTGATTTGAAAATTCCTATGAGATATGCCCGAAATTTCGTTATGCTCCATAGTCCTCCTACTCCACTGCAGGGATTGACTGCACGCTGTCGTTGTCGCCAGATAGCCTAGAGATATTTCCTCTTCCCCAACTGCGTGTTCTTAAATTATTAGTCGCTACATACTCGAATTAGCTTGTTACAATAATTCGTCATCCTTGACGCATACATCCCCTAGAACTTGAGTCGTAGTTATCCTCATTTTTCTGTGTAGATTGTAACATTATCAGATGCTCCTGGAATGTTCTCTCTGTGTATGTATTCGAAGATCAATGTTCAACTTTACCTCACTGTGAGTGGGGCCGCTTTCTATTGGTCAGCGGCATACTGTTAGAAAAACTCTTCAAATGTATGTACCTGCCTCGATTATCCTCGTTGAGCAGTTGTGACATTGGTTTCCTGCCAATCTGTGTAGTTACAATTGTCGGTGACGCAGACACCTGGACCAAGAACAGTTGAGCTGCGTCCGAATTTAGCTGATGGATTCGCTGCAGTAGTATCTTAGTTGTTGCGCTCTAACTATATTTTCATTTCGGGAGAACTGCTTGCTTGTCATTCAACGTTCAAACAATGGAGGTTAGAGTAGTCAATTTGGAGTTTCTCGCTTTGGCAGTTCTCAATTGTAGAGATGCTCGTTTTGGAATTCCTCAGTTCCTGGATTTGCACGGTTTCGCCGTAGGCGAATTTTGTAGTGCTCAACTTTGGCATTGCTCAATCTAATAGTGCCAAGTGTGAAAGCACTCAAACACCGAAATTGAACACAAGGTAGCGGAATTTGTGGAACTTTGGCAGTGCTAATTACTGGGGCAACGAATTTTGCAGGCGGGACAGAATAATTGATGCGTCAACTTTGTTGCTGTTTCTTAAACAGAATCTCACGTTAACACTAATGCCGTAAGATGCAAGGCTTGCTGCGAGCTTTTGTTAACGGAATAAAGATATTTGCAGATGAATGTTGAGATGGAACTGGGCGTTAGACAGTTCGAGCTAAGGCAAAAGCGCGAATTGCTCATGGCAAACCAGGCATTGGAAATGGCTGGAGTTTAGTTCCATTTAATAGATAACCTCAATGATAGATTACCGATTCCTTAATTGTTAAGGGATAAACAGCCACAACTGCATTCGCCGGTGCATGTCGATTCCTCCACTGGTACTGCCTTAGCAATTGTCATAAGCCAGCTGGACTGAACACTTGATCCTTTTATCTGTATTTGAGGAAAAATTCACTCTTCCAACGAAACCATTCACCTTTCTACCTAGAGTTACTTATCACTATTCGGGAAAGCTGTTACTTTTACGAGGTCTAATCAAATGGATTAGCTCGCCTTACAAACACAGTACCGCAATTCACTCACCTGGAATCAAATATCTATATGAACCTCCTTATACGACAGATATTTTTGTCGCTGTAAGCTTAAATGGCCACAAACATCTTTCCTGATTCTCACTGACATTCGAACAATTGGGTTCCGTGCCTTAAATTATTGCAAAAACATTCAGATACTCCATTTTAATAGAGATTTTTCGATGGCCCTTCATCGATAGATTTCTTCTTTTCATTGACGCTCGAACAAATGGGTTCGTCCCCTTTCATTTCCCTTCTTTGATAGCATTTCATGGAATTTTATCCCGACCCTGAAGAAAATTAAACTTCATGATAATTTAGCTTCGAAGTAATTCCGATCCTTTTTATCAACATGGTGTTCTTTCACGTAAACCGTGGTACGGGCTTATCACACTCCAAATTCTACCCATGATTGGGAAACAAATAAAGGGATCCATCATTGAACTGAGGTATGGATTCTTCACTGAGATGGACAAATTCATCAATAAGTAACAACTGCACTCACCACCCCCATGACAATTCCAGTGCGGATCGTTGGACGCGAAGTCTGCAATATCCTGACAAGTGTACCACCGCCGAAGAAGCCAAGCTTCGTTATCCCGAAAAAAATTTTCACACGCACAATTATTCTCTCGATTCAACAACCTTTTATTATCTTCGATCGTCTTCAACAACTAATAGCGGATCGTGAATAAGCCACTCGGTCACACAACGCAGAAAGCTGGACCTCATTCGACTGCGAATAACCGGGTGAAAAATCGGTCTGCAAGCTACAATGCCAGTTACAAATTGCGGTTCAAATGTGTCAACGGCAGTGTTCCACCAGGAGGTTGGTTTTTGTCTGGCAAGTGTTCTTCTATAAAAAGCCATAAACGTCGGTTTAACAACACTGCGAAGTGGCGGTTGTAATTTGCCAACGAATAAAGTCACTGCCCAACATTTTTCGCTGGCCCAGTCACCCGACTTCTACATGCAAGCTCTGTAGCAACTAGATGCGATAACGAATTCAATCGTTTCGGATATGGTGAATGTCTTAATGTAGACCCGACCATTCTTATTTTTTAATAAAGAACCAGTGTACCGAAAATTTACCTCGGTTCCTGTGCTCACGATACCAAAGAATACACTACGGTTGAATCATGCCGGATTTTGGCTGTAAGCAAAACAGTTTTACATCTGATTATCCTGCGCACCAGCGCCATCGTGATCTTGGATCACACTGTTACCTGACAAAATGCTCACACGTATAAACTACGAGAACCTGGGTGTAGAACTTTCTTAAACGAACCGTGTTATTATTCAAAAGCATTTATGCTTATTTTTTATACTTGATCACGTCTACACTGGTATGCCTCTATCAATCAAGAATATACCATTTATTGTTTTTCTATTAAAGTTTATTTACTACTGTGTAGCTGCTGCTAAGACCAATCCAGCGGCAATGAGAGATACTGGGCTGAGTTACTAAGTGGACGCCATGACTGCGACGGTGATATCTACCCTAAGCCCACTGTTGTAGAACGAGCGCTCCCCAGTGCCTAGCTAAATTAATTTGACGGATATACGGAAGATTACTGAAAATTAATTAAGCATTTTGAGATCTATGTAGAAATTAAGATAGAAACCAAGGGAGCCATCTTCTATGTCCCACACAGTTCTGTAGTGTGTGTCCAATGACGGATCCGAGGGAGCGCCGCGCAAGTGCCCGAACGATTTTGAGTGATTTATTTGGTCAACTTCAAACAAATGCACGCTCACCATTAGAGACATACTGAGCGGAGCGAAAGCAGTTAAAATTAACGCCAAGGTGCTTGCCGAAATGGCAATTAATATGGAAGACTTCATCTCGGCCTAATATAAATAAACGACCCGGCTGTCAGGAATTCCTTGCAAACACTCGAGGAAATCGTTCGCGCAATGGCAAACTCCATGCAGCGTAAGTGGGCGGCAGTCGTCATTCGTCTGATGCTTGATGGGCGTATAGTATTGTTGATGTGGTTCATCAGAAATGGTCGACCTCATTTGCTATGTGCGGATCGTAACACTATCAGATGCACTTAGTCTGTCATCCTTGTGTACGTGTTGTAAGTTCATTATTCACATATACATCACTGTGATTGGGCATTTATTATTGGCCAGCGGCTTGCTGTTAGCACAACTCTTTGTGTGTTTCTACTTGCCTTGATTGTCCGTGTTAAGCAGTTGTGACATTGGTTACCTGTGCATCTGTGTAAATGCAAATGTCGGTTACGCATTCACCGGGACCCAGAACCACCGAGATTTTTCGAATTATGCGAAATCATGTGCTGCCATAGTACGGTAATTTTTGCAATCCAACTTTGTTTTGATTTCAAGATCACTGGCTACGTGTCACGCAAAGTTCCATCGATGGAAATTACAGTAGGCGTCCAGGAATTTCTTAAATTCCGATGCCAATTTAACCTTGATTGTTGTCTGGTGCAAACTGTTCTATTGTTTAATTAATGGACGCTCAAAGCATGGAGAGTAATCTATTCGCTTCAAGTCTGCTACCACTATGTTGCACTGGTGCCCGGTGCTTGGAGCTTACACGTGCAGACGTAGCCACAGCAAAAGCATTTCACCCAGATGTTATATCCTGTTCGTCGTATTGGAGCCTGTTTGAAACCGATGGTACGAGAGACTGTACAGCCCCATTCATTTGCATAGGTCTTCCTACTCGTAAACTGGTAATGAGCCTTGTAGTCACAAATTTAGCACGTTCCATCTTTTGCACCACTTTTTCGGTGGTCGGAACTAAGGCAGGTGAGCAAGTAACGTAGGTGATTGGAGTCATTCAACGTTTTGTACTCTAATTTAGCTTTACTACGCAGCCTCGTGCACAGTCCGAAACAAAGTCCCATCAGCGTTCGCCTGGTTAATAACAACAAATGCCTAGAAGCTTGATGATGCTTGTCACCCTGCGTTGTGGTTAATCTAGAGCCTTCGGGTAGCGTTTCAACCAAAGCTACCAAGATTTAATGGCGCTTACAAAGTTAGGCGACATAAGATTTGTGTGTCATCACTGAAATTTGAAAAGTCTAAACTCCCGAACTATTTGCTCAACAGGTCGACGCACTGGTTGAGTTCTCTCGCAGCTACCTCTAACGTTTTGAACAATTGTGGGCCACCCTACACGTCCAGCCCAAGACCCTGTTCCCAGGAACTAGCTTCTTGGTAAACTTGCATTGGCCTTTATTGCGTGGATGTCGGACACTGATTATCAAAGATGAAGGAAGGTGATCGATATCTACAAACTGAGTAATAAATGCCTTATAAATAGTCACGTAGAAGTAATTTGGGGATCGACGGTTAAAGCGGGCTATCCGTTATCGAACATACTTTCACGGACGTTAGCTTAAGTAAAAGCGACACACACATACAAGTGAGATTGAGCACGAGTCGCTCTCAATAAGCCTGCGTTTAACGAATCACGAGCCGATTCGAACAAATGTATGAAGAACGCGGTGGAGGAAGTTTGAACGTTTGAAATCCTAAGGGCACGGAACTTTGTAACTTTGCGACCGTATTGATGTATGTTACTAATATTCTAGCGGTGCTCACGACGATGGAACTTAAGATGGACCAGATTCCGCTAATCTCAACAAGGTCTATCCTTAAAGCGAATCGAGTGGCAGAACAGCATCCTTCTGCAACTACAGTCCGAGTGTATCTAGTCACACATAAGCCCCGCGGACATCAATCACAAATTCACTGATCGCTGCATAAATCAACTAGGATGCCACACTTAGGGTTGGCTCTGTTAGAAATACCACTAAGGCGAATAGATGGCCGAACAACAAATAATCACTACTTAGTAGAAAACCAAAACGAACGAACAATTGACCTTGGTACACATGGAAAAGTGGATTCAACAATATCGCCAATCTTCTTCCTAGACAAACTAACGCTCCTCATATTATAAGGCATAGTCGTACCGGAGTCCATTCCATTGCATTTTCTGTAGCATACGTTTTCCGACATGCATCTGCCCAATCTGTTCTAATTCAGCTCCGTAAACTACTTTCTGTCTCATTTTAATTACCTTGGCTTATGCCTTCTTAAATTTATCGAGGATGATCAATCCAGTTCAATGTAGATGGTTTTCTGTTCCCTATAGGCAAGTCCTTAGGTACACTTGGAATCGGGTCAGCTACACGACTGACTTTAGTAATTAAATTCAATCCGAAGATCCAGAAATCAGAACATACATTTGTATCTTGTTTGACGTAGTGTTTACTTGATCTGTCGAAAGATGAACCTCCACTGCTTCACTTTAGATAATTGGGGCGAAATCTGGGCATTCTCTCTAGTTTCCAAGAATATTTCCCGCACGCTAAGCAGCTATCTTAGCACCCCGTGGAGTAGATGCCTCTCCATAGTGGAGCCGGCGTAATGCCATCTAAATTACAGTGTTTCTAGTTCTCTGGTATTGAAAACACGTGGACGGTCAACACTCGGTTGGCCACAACGGGCTGAATCTAGCGGACGTGTTGTTTATTTAAACACAACCGTCGTTGAGTCGGTCCAGTCTCAGACTTTCTTAAAGTTCCTTTGAGCTCTTACACAAACGTTCTTTAACACTCTGGTAGCAAGACTACCACTGTCATCGGTAATCGTAGAATAGATTGGGACATCAACGGCGCTGACGTAAACATTAAATGCAGCAAGGAGCAATGTGTAATGCTTCTAGTGCTGAGGCTGACAACTGTTACTGCATCAAATGCAATTTCTGATGCATCACAAAAGACATGAAGTTTTTGCAATTCCACAAAAGCTAGGAAGTGGTGAATGCCCCTGACTACCTTCAGAACTCCCAAGGTTCTCACTCCTCCTCTCCTGGCGTGACATGCTTCTTCGTTCTAACCAGCTGTCGTATCATCCCAGCTTCAGTTCTCTCGACACAGCTTACGTAGTCATGAGTTTGCAGGCATAATAACAAGTGCTAGCAGCCAAAGACTTAGATAAACATGCCAATACAGACAAGATGCTTCTCAAGTAACATCTTTCTGTTAATATCAACTGAGAATGAATGTCCGCACCGCCATCCTATCAGAATCATAAGGTCCATCGAACCAATACAAGCAGTTTTGCCATCAGTTTGACTGACTCAGTGACTACTGTATGTGGGAAGGTTTTCCAAACATCCGCGTGAATACAAAGCGGTCTGCACAATCTAAATCCGGCCATCCTTAACATTTTTTTTGATTTGGGATGCAAACTGGGTAGCTTCCCACACTGAAGGCTACTAGATAAAGTGATCATCTACAAAGAGCTGTTAAGCACTGTCACAGGCACATTTTCTTCGTACTGATGTTCACAAATGATATTTGGCACAAAAAAGGATGAATTTGACTTGAAAAAATACGCCGTCTCAATCACCATGCTCATTTGTTTCGTAAACATCAAAGAGATAAAGGAAATGTCAAGCATTAAGCAAACAATTTTTCAATTAATTCTTCGTCATGCGCATGCAGTAATATAGATTAGGTTTAGGTTTATTGCAATCGTCGTTATACCAAAGAAAAAATATGTTCAAGAAAGTCAACTTGTGACCATGATGGCAGTCATCTGATCACATGACCGAATTCAAGTGGAGTTGCGGAATATCATCACTTCCTTCCCATTTGGTGATCGGCTACGGAAATATCCTCTTCGTCTGGACACAGAAGTCCGGGTGTGTCAGTCGTATGAATACTGCCTCAGCAGTGGCAATTAGACTTATTCTTACATGATAGTTATGCCTTAGTGGTATTCTGTAGATCATCTGAATGGATGTTTGTTTGTTTATCTGGTGGCCTGTGTTTATTATATTGTTCGTACACGCGATGTAGTTTGTTCTATCCTCGTGATGTTAGAGCCAACCTGGGAGGTGTTCCTTAATTTTCTTACCTAAATACCTGCTCGTCCGTCCAATGTAACTGGCCCTGCACGAGCAGGTGAACTGGTAGATCAACAATGATTGGAGATGATCACTCACTCGGTATTTGAATCTCCTAATTAGTAAAGGTTTTGCTGGGGGAAACCACATTCAGCTTAGCCGCATTAAAGGTATTTTTGTAGCTTTGTGTAGTCGACGCGTGCATGTCTCAGCCGCATTATTTCCTTTGAATGGAAGAGTCAGGTAAATCTGTTAATTGGCAACGGATATCCATTTTCGAGAAGCATTTCTTTTATTCGTACGAGTTCGAAGTTTCTGGTATCTCCACTGCAGATTTTGTATGCCTGATGGGTTACTGTTCGCACCAGCTTTCTTTTTTGGCTGCGTGAGATGAAACTAAGTTTTGTACAAATCTTGCGGTAGCAAAAGCATCGGTGCGGTTCTTTGATGGTTGTATTTTACGTTGCGAATATCCTAAACAATTTTGGAAAGTACTCCCACGAAATCGGATTAATCCGACTAATGTGGCTTTGGAACTACACCCGTTGAACAAGCTTGACACCGTTACTTCGAGACTTGATGATTTGAGGAGTAACTGTTGCACGTATTCCGTCATGCTGGACTAATTGGACGCAGATGAACGCAAACGATTAGAGACAATTGTTCAACAAGTAACCATAAATAAAAAGCGTCTAGGGTGATTACAGTGACAAGTTGGCAATACTAAGGCAAGCACTTTATTTCCACTCGACCCGGAAAAGTATGTTCAAAATTTTTCATCGTTGCACTTGGTTAAGACACTGCTAGAGCTACTTTCACTTTGTCCGAAGTTTTGCTGTCCGGGCAGTTATTCAGGACAACTAGAATTAGAGGTTCATTTCGAGAATATGTATTCTCAATTGTCCACACTTACGCCTTCGTCAGCATTAGCGTCCGAGCATTTTAAATCTTCCCCGGTTGATACATGTTATCAATATTTGTAGCACAAACCCAAAATCAGGTACTTGCTGAAGAAATACCACCTAGACGCTCTCAAAGCACTCAAACAAGACGAGAAGATGCTACTCTCTAGACCCCACAAAGGGGCAGGGATCGTTCTGATGGAGAAAGCTGACTACATTGACAAGATGCAGTTCATCATCAGCGATCGCGCAAAGATTCGTAGAAAGGAGAATGAGAGGGACAAAACAGCGTTAATAGAAAAGACAGTTACTAGGGTTTGCGGCAACTGAAACGAGAAAACTCGATTGACTCTACCACGTTCGAAGAACTTCGACCCACGGGGACGGTAATTCCGCGACTTTATGGCCTGCTAAAAGTACATAAAGTAGGGCTTCCACTTAGACCCATTTTAGTCATGTGTAACTCACCTTACCAAGCAACAGCCAAGTGGCCAGCCAAGCTTTTAGAACCAGAGAGAAATGTTTTATCCATGTATTGTCTCGTTTCTACATTCAGATTTAGACAGTATAAAACATCTTAACCTAACCTGAAGAAATATGTTTTCGGTAGACGTTGTGTCGCTCTTCACGAATCTTCCTTTAGAGGAGACAATTGACTATTTATGCGACACCATTTGAGCACATCATTTGAACGTCGGCCTGTCGAAAAATCGGTTGAAACAGCTACTCATGCTGTTTACTTGCAACATACAATTTCAGTTTAATGGGGTAATATAAAGACAAAAAGACGGAATAGCGATGGGTTCACCGCTAGGACCGCTGAAGAGCAGATGGGTCGATCCAACGCAGGGTGCACAGAAAAGCCATGTGGATGGGACAATACATACATTTTGCCAGCTTAGTCCCACTAAGGCAGAAGCGGAATTTGATTAGATGTTTAACCGAAAGGGCAAGAAGGATACGTGGTGAGGACAAGCTTTCGGAGGAGCTGAATTTCTTAGTTGGCCTTTTTTGCGAGAAACGGCTATCCCAAAAGGTTTGTTCGGAGAAATATGGAGTGCCGAGTATCGAGGGCTAAAACAGATTCAGTTAAAAACAACTTGGTTTATTTGTCGTTGCCGTTCGAAGGGGATGGAATAGCGCAGGCAACGTCTAGAATGCTATCCGACGCCATAAACCGTACGTACTACGCTGCAAGCTTACTGCTAAGATTTACTTCAACACCAATTGAAAGGCTTCAACCCAAGGACAGACTTCCACAGTCAAGTAATTTTTTATGTTCATACTCTTTTACTTGTTAACGCCAAGCAAGTTATATCAGAAGAACAACCAGGTGATTGTCTGAGAGAATCCGTGAGCATTACCCGAGTTGGCTGTGTGCAAGTGGAACTGAAACAGTGAGAGGCGCCATGTTTGCAGCCCTAGTTGATTTTAACCACCAGATCGATAAGCACCAAAGTTTTCAGCCATTTTACCGCGTATCTGGATGCTGCATACGAGCTGAAAGATGTCGCCTATTAGCAACAGCCGAAGCGATCGTCATCCGTCTCCAGAACCCAGACCTATGTGCACAAAAGAATCGTTCAGATTCTCTGTCATACCTAGTCCCTATTACAGTAACCCCTACTGAGAAACATGCAACTGGCAAGTCAATAACCGTTTGTGAATCAAGCATTTTACCTTATCCGTTAGATGACCTAGACCTTTTAACTTTACCCTTTGAAATTTACTCCCGTCTGATGTTGTAACTCAGTTTATTCGTATTACTTGTGGTGTACCAGCCTTACGAGATCCACCGGAAAATGAGCTTAATCACTGAATCTTGTTATGAAACTACGAATGTTCATATATTGCGTACGTTTATTTGGATTGGTCCGCCGGTTCTTCTGATAAGAATTGCATCCAAAAAATTCATTTGCTTATTGTTTTCTTCCTCAGTTGTAAATGCGGCATTGGGGTGAGTATTGTTGTAACAGTCGATTATATCCCGGGGGTTC